>CM060916.1:389751246-390402496 GCA_030737875.1 Allium sativum | reverse complement strand
ACAATTGCATGCATATACATGTATATACATTGAACAGGTCATAGCAAGGAGGCTAGAGAAGAGGAATAAAATTGTTTGCCCGACGAATGGGTACATGTTTATTGTATTTCTTGGGGATTTGATGATTTTATGAGCCGCTTGGCTTTTTCTTTTGGATTGGTGAGGGCTATGGGTGGCTATTTGAAATACCCCGAAGCTCCCGGTGCAGGGGAGGTTATGGCGAAATTTGTTGAAAATTTAGGGTGTTTGTAACAACCCGAAAATCTGGGCCAGTTTAAAATTTTTATTTTGACAATTTTAGCGGAGTTTGAATATTTAAAATGAATTATTTTAAATAATATCGGCGAGAAAATTTATTTTGAATATAATTCGAACGTATATATTATACGCGTCGTCGTTAGAATATAAATATTTATATATAATTATAAATGGAATTGAAAATGGCGCGGTAGTTCAATAATTCGATTTCAAACTTCAATTGAATGTACCGGGTGCAAAACAATCCGGATTTTAGTGAAACAAAAAACATTAGGATCTAATTGATAATATCTTTCCAACGAATCCGGGAAATCGAAATTTCATAGCGGGAATCAAAAGATATGTCTAGTTGAAAATTCTGAATAGTCGCTATGGAATTCAGGCCCTTAAAAATGGACATTTTGCAAACGACCTCGGATTTCGACGAAACCAGTTTTGTTGGGTCCGTGATGTTAAGTTATTGCTAGGTTTCAATTTTCAGAATTTTCCGAATCGATATGTGAGCGTGGCAAAGGAAAACGCGTTTTACCAGTTTCAGTTGATTTTAATCGACTGGAAATTGGTCATTTTTCCAACGGTCTCAGAATTCGACGAAACTAGCTTTGTTAGGACCGTATCGTCAATATGAAGCTAGAAAATATTTTTCTAGAATTTTTAAAGTTCGTATGTGACCCCGGTAAATTGAAATGTACGTTTAAAATGCAATATAGTGATTTAAATGTAAATTCAACGAAAACTGATCGAAACGATGGAATCAGCTTGCGATACATATCCCATTGTGTTCGGAATGGGGGTAAAACGTTAGGGACGACAGGCGGTGGGTCTTGTTTCGAGGTCGAGAATAAAAGTTGCTTTTTGTGGAAAATTAAATAAAAAAAAATCCCTCTTTCTCCTTCCGTATACTCTGCCCCCCCCCCCCTCTTCAAAAATCAAAACGACAGAAAAAAGAAAAGAAAAAAAAACTAAAACCCTAAACTATCGACCCCCCCCCCCGGAAGCGAACGCCACCACCCAACCGCCCCCTCCGTCCAGCCTACCTCCTCCTCCCCCCCCCCCAGCGGCGCGACTCCCGAAGATTCCCCCCCCCCCCTCCGATGATCGCTGCCGCCAGAGAAGCCCCCCCCCCCCCCAAATCGCAATAACGCGACAAAGACCCCCCGACCTCCGCCTTGCACCCCCGACTCTGGCGAGCCACCTCCGGTCAGCCACCAACTCTGACTCCCTCCTCCCTTCGACCAACGCAGTAAGTTTCTATTATTTTTATTTAATTTGTCCATTTATCTTCTATATGATTAGTAGGATGAAAACTGATTTTATTTGTTTAAAAGGTTTTGATTTTTATTTATTAAAAGATATGATATTTAGATAAGGCAAAATAAAATTTTTATATAAGTAGGAATATTAAAAATGTCATCTTTATATGTGCAAAAGTGAAAAGACGATATTTTTAAAATAGAAAAGATTAGATTTTAAAAAAAAAGTAAAAATTCGATTTTTATATATTGAATACCAAAGTAAAATTTCGATTTTTATATATTGAATAGCAAAGTAAAAATTCGATTTTTATATATTGAATAGCAAAGTAAAATTCGATTTTTATATATTGAATAGTAAAGTAAAATTTCGATTTTTATATATTGAATAGCAAAGTAAAATTTCGATTTTTATATATTGAACAGCAAAGTAAAATTTCGATTTTTATATATTGAATAGCAAAGTAAAATTTCGATTTTTATATATTGAATAGCATAGTAAAAATTCGACTTTTACATATATAGTGACTACGGGCGACGAAGGTGATAAAAAGGCGAGAACGACGAAGGTTTCTGCAAATGAAGTGCCGTGGAGCTAGGATAGCTATCGGTGAGAACTTCTCACCTTTCAATTTAAATTTTCTAGTTATATATATATACTAGGATGCAGACGGTGTTTAGTAGCACCCGACACCCGTCATCCACAGACCATGGATGGCTTGTTTGTTAAATTGTTTGGTTGTGTAGTTGGTTAGGTTATTTGATTGGAATTTGAATCGGTTGGTGAAATGAAATTGATTTGTTTGAGGTGTGAATGGCGTGGGCCTTCACTAGACCGGGGATAAGGCTAGGCCTCGTCCCGTTTCTAGTATCGTGCCGTTATGCCGCCGAAATTTTCTAAAATATGTTAGAAAAATAAAAATATCATTTTATTGAATAAATGAACTGAATAGAAATTCATATGTTAAAATAAAATGGTTTGATCGTTAAAAACATAATTTTTAACGTGAAAGTGAGTAAATAGATATTTATAGACAAATCGGCCGATTTGTTTATATGCACTGATTTGACTGATATTGATTGGGTCGATAAATTTTACACATCGCCCAACTGCACGAATAAAAATCTGTGTTTGATTGTTTGAAACCCCACACGGGTGTTGGGATGAAATTTGAAGTTCACTTATCCTGATTGATTAAATATGTCAATCGATTGATTGACAGGCTGTTATAAGCATTAGATATCTATATTTGATGCTTATACGGTGTAGTGCACTTTGGTTGATGGTTGATTATTTATCGTTGCTATTATATACATGTGTTGTATGAAAATCCATATAATTAACTTTATATGGTAATTGATTGGGCCTCATTCCAATCGTGAAAATAAAGAATATTTTGATAATAACAAATATTTTGATAATAGGAAATATTTGAAATAGAATATTTGAAAATAGAAATATGTGAAGCCGTGATGATTAGATTGACGCCATTTTGACGTGAACGATATTTATATCGATTTTAAAACGATTTCGAAATGAATTGAATTGAAAACGATTTCGAAATGAATTGAATTGAAAACGATTTCGAAATGAATTGAATTGAAAACGATTTCGAAATGAATTGAATTGAAAACGATTTCGAAATGAATTGAATTGAAAACGATTTCGAAATGAATTGAATTGAAAACGATTTCGAAATGAATTGAATTGAAAACGATTTCGAAATGAATTGGATT
This sequence comes from Allium sativum, assembly GCA_030737875.1. Taxonomy (NCBI): domain Eukaryota; kingdom Viridiplantae; phylum Streptophyta; class Magnoliopsida; order Asparagales; family Amaryllidaceae; genus Allium; species Allium sativum. The sequence continues at coordinate 390,399,248 of CM060916.1, read as the reverse complement.
GAAAACGATTTCGAAATGAATTGAATTGAAAACGATTTCGAAATGAATTGGATTGAAAACGATTTCGAAATGAATTGAATTGAAAACGATTTCGAAATGAATTGAATTGAAAACGATTTCGAAATGAATTGAATTGAAAACGATTTCGAAATGAATTGAATTGAAAACGAATTCAAATTGAATTGAAAGCGAATTGAAATGAATTCAAATTGAATTGAAATTTGAATTGAATAGAAATGAATTTTAAAACGAATTTATAAAGAAGAATTCAATTTTGATTTGAATTGAAAAGGAAGTTGAAATAGATTTTGAAACGAATTTTAAAACTATTTATATAATTCGTTTTGAATAGAAAATCGACGAAATATATATTATATATATTATATATATAATATAATGGCCTGAATAGAACGCGCCACGCCGCGGCAGTTCGTGAATTTCGACCATTTATTTCAAACGGACATTACGGGAGATCCGACCGTCGGATTCTCCTAAAACCGGAACCGTTGGGTTCGTATCGAAATGAGCTTTCTAACGAATATTAGAAATTTGAAATCTAACGGTTGGATTTGGAGTTACGTCCAAATCAAATTTGAAAAAGGTCGCTGTAAGTGCAGTTCGATGGCCGTTGTTGGAAATTGACTGTACGGGCCTTGATAAAATTATTAAAAATAGTAATAATTTGTGTAAAATCATAAGAAATGATTTAGAAAGTATTGGGATGAAAAACTCCATATTTGAAAGGATAAAAATAGATTTTTATCGAAATGAACTAGTTTTGAACTAGAATTATAATTCTATTTATTTTTAAATAAATAAATTGAATTCGGAAAGGGTTTTAAAAATAACCAAAATTTCCAATGATTGCATTGGAATGGATTTGAATCGAAATTGTCTTCGGAATATTTCGATGTTGGATTTCGTGATTATACAAATGTTGTTATGGAAATTTGAAAGATATATATATATCGTTATTTCCAATGCGATATTTGTTAGTCGTAGAATTTGATATTGAATATAAGCCGGTATATTTCCTATTCAGAGCCTTGTATTGAATATCAAATGTGATTTGGGTTTGTCGTGAATGGTGTCTTCACTAACACTGTTCTTGAACCCAGTTGAGAAAAGATTAAATCTTTTTGTTTAGATTTAACGAAGTGTACCAATTAAATAATATTTAATTGGAATTGAATCGATATTGATTTTTGGGTTTATCGTGAACAGTGTTTTAAATAACACTCGTTCTTTAACCCGATAATTAATGAATGTGATTTTGGGTTTATCGTGAACCGTGTTTTAAGTGACACTGATTCTTTAACCCAGTCGAAGATTAAAACTAAGTGGAGTTTTAATGAATCTTTAATTAGATTGAAATGATCGAAAATGGAGTATCACCAGTTTTGCTCCAGACGATAGTTAAATCTTTAATTAGATTTGAACGTGAAATGGTAATTGAATTTACCGATAACACTGTGGTGTTAGATATGAAGTATTACCAGTTTTACTTCATGGGATGAATAGGTTGGGATTGGGAAATTAAAACAAATGATTACTTCGGTAAGTTTCGTTAATCCCGACTAGTTGAATCGAAATTCAGAAGAAGATTTGAGAATAAATTTTAATGATTTATCTTGGATAAAATTAATGGGAACCTTTCCCTATGAATGTGAAATCAGAAACTAACTGTCGGTTAGCTAAGCAGAATGGTTTTCTGGATATTGATCTGATGTTGGTTTCGGCCTTTGGGGTTAATATTTGGGGAATTATTCTCTTGATTAATTTACGGTTAGTGACTGATGAATTGGAATGAGGCGTATGTTGTGTTTGTGTAGCACTTATTTAAAATATACGCGAGTTATTCGGGAAGACCGGGTTTATCCCATTCTGAATAACTGATACGACGATAAGTCGAAGATGAAGACGATGGTCGAAGACCGGAGGTCTTCACATCGTTTGGGTAATTACTGATGATCTTGATTGGGCTGTACACCCAAGAAGATGGAAACAGTTAGTGATCGTCCAGACGTACTTGGAGATCGATGGATATGCGGGGTACTAGGTGCCTCCGGTTTCGTTCAGACCCAGAACGAACTTGTAAATGGACTGTGTGTCTGACATTGGATTTTAGTCCGTGTGATTGATCTCTATTAAATATATATCTGTTTGGCGGCGGAGAATTTATTCTCTTGCTTAACGCCCTTCTCTGAGACGTACGAGCTCAGGGGTTATATATTGATGGATATCAAACGCATGGAGTGAATTGCCTGTGTGGCATGCCTAAGTGGCAATTGATCGAGGCTTCTGTTGAAAAGCAAAGTCTTGTGGTGATGATCAAAGCAAGGCCTTTGTGGCGTAGCTTTGTGTAACGTTTGCTTCGCGAGTTTCACACCCGGTATGAACCAAAAACGGGAGAGGACGTCAGGGAGGGCATGCGTTTCTTTCTAGCTAGAAGTGGCGTCAGTGGTTTTACACGCCCTGACGAGTTTGACTTATGTGGTTGTTGCTGTTGCGAGGCGCCTCGGATTGATCGGTCGTTCTCGAACCGATGGAGTCATTTAGTTGGCTCGTTTACGCCCCATAGGGCGGGGAAATGCATGTTCAGGGTTTAAGTTTAATCCACATCGGTGGGCTGGCCCTGAGGATCCAAGGGCCCACCTGTGTCTGGGTCCTGAGGCACGGGCTAGAGCGTCTCGAATCGGTTGAGGACTATCTTTTGCCTCGGTTCATAGATGGAAACCCAATTTCCAAATACAGACTTTGCGATTTTGATTGTATAACCTATATATGGCGACATAGTGGTATAGGGCATTCATGCCGCCTATGATTGATACTTATGATTTGAAGTTGTTTTATACACTATGCACTTACAATAGTATCAAATGATTTGTTTTAAACGTATCAAGCATTCTTTGGCTGTTATAAGGGAAAACCCTATCCCCCGGCTTGCGTTGCATTGTGTGATAAGACCTGGGTCTTATAACAGCTTCATTTTTCTTTATTTAGCATTGCGCTGTTGTTTTATGCACTGGTATTCTTGGGAGGAAACCCGTTCCGTGTTATACGGCGTGGTCCCTTGATTTACCTAACTTTAAAATAAAGAATAACTGTTTTAGTTCTCACACCAGTCCCATGACTGACCTGGAGTTTATTGTTTTAACCTAAACTCTGGGTGCCCCTATTTTGACACGGGCAGCTAGTAGTTTTGGTTTTGCAGATTTATATTCACAGGATCCTGGTTTACAGCTGGAACGATATCCCGAAAGCTTTGTATCCGTATATCTCCTCTAGTTGTGTATTGTATTATTTTCCGCTGCTATGTATTTAAATGTAATTTAAAACCTCTGATATTTATTTCTGTGTAATTTTCATTTGTACTCTGTATATTCTTGTAATCTGATGCATTGTTGTAATATACATTGAAATGTTCTCTTATATGCGTTCTATTTTGTCGTGTTCTCAACGATAGGGGCGTTTCGAACGGTCTGGGTCGGTTTAGCGACTGGTTCGGACCGAGCGAAATTCCTTTGTCGTCACAGTTGGTATCAGAGCTTTGGTTTACGAAGCTCAGAGAACAAAACATATTAGAACCATACAAAAGAATTCATCAAATATTGGATTAGTAATATCCAATGGAACGACTCGTTAGAGATGGGATCAGTAGTATCCTAGAACGAGTGAGAAGAGTATATTTTTAAAATGAAAACAAATCTTGTTTTGAAATATAAATCAATTATTCGTATTTGGTTATTTATTTACATTGATTAGGACAGTCCAGTATATAAAGATTTTGCATATACGCCTTGCAAACGTGTATTTGAAATTTTAATATACTGGATAGATATAGAATTACACTCTAGTCGCCCGGGGGTGATTCTGATGATTTATATATCATCATCAGAATTTATATTCGAGTGACGAACATGTAACATCTATATATTTCCTATTGACTGGTGTGAGAACCAAAAATTAGATAGGGCTTATTGTTGTGATTTGGCATCAAAAATCTGATTTTTGACTATATATCAAAGTTATGAATTTCAAATGATAATTCACTAATTGATTGATGTTTGTGATGTTTGTTTAATTGTTTGATAATTTTGAACCATTATGCCTAATTGTATCAAATATTGAATTGTATTGAAAATTGGTTGCATTTGCTTGCATATGCATATATATCATTGAACAGGTCATAGCAAGGAGGCTAGAGCAGAGAATAAAATTTGTTTGCCCGACAAATAGGTACATGTTTACTACATAATTTACTGTTTTGTTTGGGTGGTGATGATTTTATGAGCCTATTGGCTAGCCGCTTGGCTTTTTCTTTTTCTTTTTGAGATCTGAAGGACCGGGGAAGCTATTTGAAATTCCCCGATGCTCCCATTGCAGGGGAGGTTATGGCGAAATTTTTCGAAAATTTAGGGTGTTAGCCAAATTTTTGAAGAATTTGGAAATTCCCAGAAACTGAAAAGTTGGAGAATGGAAGCCAGATCGAACATAGTGTTGACTAATCAAACCACTTTCGACTTTGTTCCTTTTCGGGGACGAAAAGTTTTAAGTGGGGGAGATTGTAACAACCCGAAAATCTGGGCCAGTTTAAAATTTTTATTTTGACAATTTTAGCGGAGTTTGAATATTTAAAATGAATTATTTTAAATAATATCGGCGAGAAAATTTATTTTGAATATAATTCGAACGTATATATTATACGCGTCGTCGTTAGAATATAAACATTTATATATAATTATAAATGGAATTGAAAATGGCGCGGTAGTTCGATAATTCGATTTCAAACTTCAATTGAATGTACCGGGTGCAAAACAATCCGGATTTTAGTGAAACAAAAAACATTAGGATCTAATTGATAATATCTTTCCAACGAATCTGGGAAATCGAAATTTCATAGCGGGAATCAAAAGATATGTCTAGTTGAAAATTCTGAATAGTCGCTATGGAATTCAGGCCCTTAAAAATGGACATTTTGCAAACGACCTCGGATTTCGACGAAACCAGTTTTGTTGGGTCCGTGATGTTAAGTTATTGCTAGGTTTCAATTTTCAGAATTTTCCGAATCGATATGTGAGCGTGGCAAAGGAAAACGCGTTTTACCAGTTTCAGTTGATTTTAATCGACTGGAAATTGGTCATTTTTCCAACGGTCTCAGAATTCGACGAAACTAGTTTTGTTAGGACCGTATCGTCAATACGAAGCTAGAAAATATTTTTCTAGAATTTTTAAAGTTCGTATGTGACCCCGGTAAATTGAAATGTACGTTTAAAATGCAATATAGTGATTTAAATGTAAATTCAACGAAAACTGATCGAAACGATGGAATCAGCTTGCGATACATATCCCATTGTGTTCGGAATGGGGGTAAAACGTTAGGGACGACAGGCGGTGGGTCTTGTTTCGAGGTCGAGAATAAAAGTTGCTTTTTGTGGAAAATTAAATAATTAAATAAAAAAAAAATTCCCTCTTTCTCCTTCCGTATACTCTGGCCCCCCCCCCTCTTCAAAAATCAAAACGACAGAAAAAAGAAAAGAAAAAAAACTAAAACCCTAAACTATCGACGCCCCCCCCCCCCAGAAGCGAACGCCACCACCCAACCGCCCCCTCCGTCCAGCCTCCCTCCTCCTCCCCCCCCCCCCAGCGGCGCGACTCCCGAAGATTCCCCCCCCCCCCCCGATGATCGCTGCCGCCAGAGAAGCCCCCCCCCCCCCAAATCGCAATAACGCGACAAAGACCCCCCGACCTCCGCCTTGCACCCCCGACTCTGGCGAGCCACCTCCGGTCAGCCACCAACTCCGACTCCCTCCTCCCTTCGACCAACGCAGTAAGTTTCTATTATTTTTATTTAATTTGTCCATTTATCTTCTATATGATTAGTAGGATGAAAACTGATTTTATTTGTTTAAAAGGTTTTGATTTTTATTTATTAAAAGATATGATATTTAGATAAGGCAAAATAAAATTTTTATATAAGTAGGAATATTAAAAATGTCATCTTTATATGTGCAAAAGTGAAAAGACGATATTTTTAAAATAGAAAAGATTAGATTTTAAAAAAAAAAGTAAAAATTCGATTTTTATATATTGAATAGCAAAGTAAAATTTCGATTTTTATATGTTGAATAGCAAAGTAAAAATTCGATTTTTATATATTGAATAGCAAAGTAAAATTCGATTTTTATATATTGAATAGTAAAGTAAAATTTCGATTTTTATATATTGAATAGCAAAGTAAAATTTCGATTTTTATATATTGAATAGCAAAGTAAAATTTCGATTTTTATATATTGAATACCAAAGTAAAATTTCGATTTTTATATATTGAATAGCATAGTAAAAATTCGACTTTTACATATATAGTGACTACGGGCGACGAATGTGATAAAAAGGCGAGAACGACGAAGGTTTCTGCAAATGAAGTGCCGTGGAGCTAGGATAGCTATCGGTGAGAACTTCTCACCTTTCAATTTAAATTTTCTAGTTATATATATACTAGGATGCAGACGGTGTTTAGTAGCACCCGACACCCGTCATCCACAGACCATGGATGGCTTGTTTGTTAAATTGTTTGGTTGTGTATTTGGTTAGGTTATTTGATTGGAATTTGAATCGGTTGGTGAAATGAAATTGATTTGTTTGAGGTGTGAATGGCGTGGGCCTTCACTAGACCGGGGATAAGGCTAGGCCTCGTCCCGTTTCTAGTATCGTGCCGTTATGCCGCCGAAATTTTCTAAAATATGTTAGAAAAATAAAAATATCATTTTATTGAATAAATGAACTGAATAGAAATTCATATGTTAAAATAAAATGGTTTGATCGTTAAAAACATAATTTTTAACGTGAAAGTGAGTAAATAGATATTTATAGACAAATCGGCCGATTTGTTTATATGCACTGATTTGACTGATATTGATTGGGTCGATAAATTTTACACATCGCCCAACTGCACGAATAAAAATCTGTGTTTGATTGTTTGAAACCCCACACGGGTGTTGGGATGAAATTTGAAGTTCACTCATCCTGATTGATTAAATATGTCAATCGATTGATTGACAGGCTGTTATAAGCATTAGATATCTATATTTGATGCTTATACGGTGTAGTGCACTTTGGTTGATGGTTGATTATTTATCGTTGCTATTATATACATGTGTTGTATGAAAATCCATATAATTAACTTTATATGGTAATTGATTGGGCCTCATTCCAATCGTGAAAATAAAGAATATTTTGATAATAACAAATATTTTGATAATAGGAAATATTTGAAATAGAATATTTGAAAATAGAAATATGTGAAGCCGTGATGATTAGATTGACGCCATTTTGACGTGAACGATATTTATATCGATTTTAAAACGATTTCGAAATGAATTGAATTGAAAACGATTTCGAAATGAATTGAATTGAAAACGATTTCGAAATGAATTGAATTGAAAACGATTTCGAAATGAATTGAATTGAAAACGATTTCGAAATGAATTGAATTGAAAACGATTTCGAAATGAATTGAATTGAAAACGATTTCGAAATGAATTGAATTGAAAACGATTTCGAAATGAATTGAATTGAAAACGATTTCGAAATGAATTGAATTGAAAACGATTTCGAAATGAATTGAATTGAAAACGATTTCAAAATGAATTGAATTGAAAACGATTTCGAAATGAATTGAATTGAAAACGATTTCGAAATGAATTGAATTGAAAACGATTTCGAAATGAATTGAATTGAAAACGATTTCGAAATGAATTGAATTGAAAACGATTTCGAGATGAATTGAATTGAAAACGATTTCGAAATGAATTGAATTGAAAACGATTTCGAAATGAATTGAATTGAAAACGATTTCGAAATGAATTGAATTGAAAACGATTTCGAAATGAATTGAATTGAAAACGAATTCAAATTGAATTGAAAGCGAATTGAAATGAATTCAAATTGAATTGAAATTTGAATTGAATAGAAATGAATTTTAAAACGAATTTATAAAGAAGAATTCAATTTTGATTTGAATTGAAAAGGAAGTTGAAATAGATTTTGAAACGAATTTTAAAACTATTTATATAATTTGTTTTGAATAGAAAATCGATGAAATACATATTATATATATTATATATATAATATAATGGCCTGAATAGAACGCGCCGCGCCGCGGCAGTTCGTGAATTTCGACCATTTATTTCAAACGGACATTACGGGAGATCCGACCGTCGGATTCTCCTAAAACCGGAACCGTTGGGTTCGTATCGAAAAGAGCTTTCTAACGAATATTAGAAATTTGAAATCTAACGGTTGGATTTGGAGTTACGTCCAAATAAAATTTGAAAAAGGTCGTTGTAAGTGCAGTTCGATGGCCGTTGTTGGAAATCGACTGTACGGGCCTTGATAAAATTATTAAAAATAGTAATAATTTGTGTAAAATCATAAGAAATGATTTAGAAAGTATTGGGATGAAAAACTCCATATTTGAAAGGATAAAAATAGATTTTTATCGAAATGAACTAGTTTTGAACTAGAATTATAATTCTATTTATTTTTAAATAAATAAATTGAATTCGGAAAGGGTTTTAAAAATAACCAAAATTTCCAATGATTGCATTGGAATGGATTTGAATCGAAATTGTCTTCGGAATATTTCGATGTTGGATTTCGTGATTATACAAATGTTGTTATGGAAATTTGAAAGATATATATATATATATATCGTTATTTCCAATGCGATATTTGTTAGTCGTAGAATTTGATATTGAATATAAGCCGGTATATTTCCTATTCAGAGCCTTGTATTGAATATCAAATGTGATTTGGGTTTGTCGTGAATGGTGTCTTCACTAACACTGTTCTTGAACCCAGTTGAGAAAAGATTAAATCTTTTTGTTTAGCTTTAACGAAGTGTACCAATTAAATAATATTTAATTGGAATTGAATCGATATTGATTTTTGGGTTTATCGTGAACAGTGTTTTAAATAACACTCGTTCTTTAACCCGATAATTAATGAATGTAATTTTGGGTTTATCGTGAACCGTGTTTTAAGTGACACTGATTCTTTAACCCAGTCGAAGATTAAAACTAAGTGGAGTTTTAATGAATCTTTAATTAGATTGAAATGATCGAAAATGGAGTATCACCAGTTTTTCTCCAGACGATAGTTAAATCTTTAATTAGATTTGAACGTGAAATGGTAATTGAATTTACCGATAACACTGTGGTGTTAGATATGAAGTATTACCAGTTTTACTTCATGGGATGAATAGGTTGGGATTGGGAAATTAAAACAAATGATTACTTCGATAAGTTTCGTTAATCCCGACTAGTTGAATCGAAATTCAGAAGAAGATTTGAGAATAAATTTTAATGATTTATCTTGGATAAAATTAATGGGAACCTTTCCCTATGAATGTGAAATCAGAAACTAACTGTCGGTTAGCTAAGCAGAATGGTTTTCTGGATATTGATCTGATGTTGGTTTCGGCCTTCGGGGTTAATATTTGGGGAATTATTCTCTTGATTAATTTACGGTTAGTGACTGATGAATTGGAATGAGGTGTATGTTGTGTTTGTGTAGCACTTATTTAAAATATACGCGAGTTATTCGGGAAGACCGGGTTTATCCCATTCTGAATAACTGATACGACGATAAGTCGAAGATGAAGACGATGGTCGAAGACCGGAGGTCTTCACGTCGTTTGGGTAATTACTGATGATCTTGATTGGGCTGTACACCCAAGAAGATGGAAACAGTTAGTGATCGTCCAGACGTACTTGGAGATCGATGGATATGCGGGGTACTAGGTGCCTCCGGTTTCGTTCAGACCCAGAACGAACTTGTAAATGGACTGTGTGTCTGACATTGGATTTTAGTCCGTGTGATTGATCTCTATTAAATATATATCTGTTTGGCGGCAGAGAATTTATTCTCTTGCTTAACGCCCTTCTCTGAGACGTACGAGCTCAGGGGTTATATATTGATGGATATCAAACGCATGGAGTGAATTGCCTGTGTGGCATGCCTAAGTGGCAATTGATCGAGGCTTCTGTTGAAAAGCAAAGTCTTGTGGTGATGATCAAAGCAAGGCCTTTGTGGCGTAGCTTTGTGTAACGTTTGCTTCGCGAGTTTCACACCCGGTATGAACCAAAAACGGGAGAGGACGTCAGGGAGGGCATGCGTTTCTTTCTAGCTAGAAGTGGCGTCAGTGGTTTTACACGCCCTGACGAGTTTGACTTATGTGGTTGTTGCTGTTGCGAGGCGCCTCGGATTGATCGGTCGTTCTCGAACCGATGGAGTCATTTAGTTGGCTCGTTTACGCCCCATAGGGCGGGGAAATGCATGTTCAGGGTTTAAGTTTAATCCACATCGGTGGGCTGGCCCTGAGGATCCAAGGGCCCACCTGTGTCTGGGTCCTGAGGCACGGGCTAGAGCGTCTCGAATCGGTTGAGGACTATCTTTTGCCTCGGTTCATAGATGGAAACCCAATTTCCAAATACAGACTTTGCGATTTTGATTGTATAACCTATATATGGCGACATAGTGGTATAGGGCATTCATGCCGCCTATGATTGATACTTATGATTTGAAGTTGTTTTATACACTATGCACTTACAATAGTATCAAATGATTTGTTTTAAACGTATCAAGCATTCTTTGGCTGTTATAAGGGAAAACCCTATCCCCCGGCTTGCGTTGCATTGTGTGATAAGACCTGGGTCTTATAACAGCTTCATTTTTCTTTATTTAGCATTGCGCTGTTGTTTTATGCACTGGTATTCTTGGGAGGAAACCCGTTCCGTGTTATACGGCGTGGTCCCTTGATTTACCTAACTTTAAAATAAAGAATAACTGTTTTAGTTCTCACACCAGTCCCATGACTGACCTGGAGTTTATTGTTTTAACCTAAACTCTGGGTGCCCCTATTTTGACACGGGCAGCTAGTAGTTTTGGTTTTGCAGATTTGTATTCACAGGATCCTGGTTTACAGCTGGAACGATATCCCGAAAGCTTTGTATCCGTATATCTCCTCTAGTTGTGTATTGTATTATTTTCCGCTGCTATGTATTTAAATGTAATTTAAAACCTCTGATATTTATTTCTGTGTAATTTTCATTTGTACTCTGTATATTCTTGTAATCTGATGCATTGTTGTAATATACATTGAAATGTTCTCTTATATGCGTTCTATTTTGTCGTGTTCTCAACGATAGGGGCGTTTCGAACGGTCTGGGTCGGTTTAGCGACTGGTTCGGACCGAGCGAAATTCCTTTGTCGTCACAGTGTTAGCCAAATTTTTGAAAATTCTGAAAAGTTCTTAGAAACTGAAAACTTGAAGAACTTAAGTCGTAAAGAAAATAAAGAAAGTTGAGTTGATTTGTAAAACAACTTTCAGCTTCGTTCCTTTTCGGGGACGAAAAGATTTTAAGTGGGGGAGATTGTAACAACCCGGAAATTCTGAGCCAATTTAAAAATTTTATTTTGGCAATTTTAATGAATTTTGAATATTTAAAATGATTTATTTCAAATAATAATGACGAGAAATTTATTTTATTAGAATTAGAATGTATATATTTATATAGATCGTCATTAGAATATAAATATTTTTTTTCAAATTATAAAAGGAATTGAAAATGGAGCGGTAGCTCGAAAATTCGATTTCAAATTTCAAATGAATGTATAGGATTCAAAATAAACCGGATTTTGGCGAAACCAAAAATATATGAATCTATTTGAAAATATCTTTCCAACGAATCCGAAAAATCAAAATTTCATAGCGGGAATCAAAAGTTACGTCCAGTTGAAAATTCAGAATAGTCACTATGGAAATCTGGCCCTTATAAATGGAAATTTTGCAAACGACCACGGTTTTCGACGAAACTACTTTTGTTGGATCCATGATGTCAAGTTATTGCTAGATTCCAAAATTCATAATTTTCTGAATCGGTATGTAAGCGTGGCGAAATAAAACGTGTTTTGTCAATTTCAGTCAATTTCGATCGACCAGAAAATGGCCATTTTTCAAACGGTCTCGGAATTTGACGAAATTAGTTTTGTTAGAACCGTATCGTCAATACGAAGCTAGAAAATATTTTTCGAGAATTTTTAGAGTCCGTATTTGGCCCCGATAAATTGAAATGTACGTTTAAAATTGAATATAATGATTTATATTGTAATTTAAAGAAAAACTGATCATAAGAGCCGAATTGGCTTGTGAAACATATCTCATTGCGTTCGGAGTGGGGGTAATTAGCTAGGGCGACAGTCATTGGGTGTCGTTTAGAGATGGTATGAAAAGTCAACTTAAACTGAAAATAATAATAATATATTAATATTATATATATATATATAACACTCCCCCTTTACCCTATCCCAGTCAAACCAGAATTTAAAAATTAAATAAAGGGAAAACCACCAATTCCTGCCGTTAACACCCGTCGCCCCCTCTTTTCTAGCCGTCGGGCCACCGCACGTCACCTCCCATGCTCCGCCGCTCACTCCCCCTTCCCTCCTCTCTCCTCTTCTCCGAACTCCCATAGACCCAAGAACCCACCACCATGCTCTAGCCCTCAAATCGAACTTCGTGAAGCCCTCCTCCCCTAGTGGCCGCCGCCTGCGCCTCCGACGAGTTCCCAGCCACCACGCCCTCGCCTCCGCGGGACCCATCGTCCTCCTCCGCTCAAGACTTCCCCCGGAGCTCCACAAAACCGCCAACCACCACTGTAGGCTCACGCCACCACCACCTGAACGGATCCCACCACCTTGACGCCGCCATACCCACCTTCCAAACCCGCTGGTATGCTTCTCTTGTTTTATTTTATTATTTATTTCTATTTATTTAATGTAAATAGGGTTTTTTAAATTATAAAAATCGGTTTTATACATGTTATGATATGGAGAAAAATATATGTGATTTTTATTTATATAGTTATAATATAAAAATTAGATTTTTATCATAGTAAAAATTAGATTTTTTATTGAAAAAGGCGAGATTTTTATATAGAAAAAGGCGTGATTTTTATATAGAGAAAGGATAGATTTTTATCATGAAGAAAGAGGAGATTTTTAGATATACGATAGCGATGTAAAGGTATGATTTTTGTTCATACCATAGCATGATAAAAATATGATTTTTATATACTAGAGAATATAAAAATGTGATTTTTATATGAGTAGCGATATAAAATATAATCTTTATTAGAAGAAGAGCGATATAAAAATATAATTTTTATTATGAAGTTAGCGTGATAAAAATATGATCTTTATTATATGAACACCATTATGAAAATAGAATTTTTATCTATATAGTAGCGGTATAAAAATAGAATTTTTATCTATATAGTAGCGTTATAAAAATAGAATTTTTGTCTATATAGCAGCGTTATAAAAATAGAAATTTATCCATATAGCGTAGTTATAAAAATGTGATTTTTATATACATAGCAACAATATAAAAATGCTATTTTTATATATGTAGTGGATACGAACAACGAAAGTGACAAAAGGAAACACGACGAAGATTTCTACATATGAAGAGTCGTGGCGTTTGGTTTAGCTCTCGGTGAAAACTTCTCACTTTAATTCTTGTACTCTAGTTAAAAAAATATATACTAGGATGCAGACGGTGCTTAGCAGCACCCGATACCCATCGTCCACAGACCATGGATGACTTGTTTGATTTTGTTGTGTTGTGAAAATTGATTGTGATGTGGAATGAATGGAAATATATTCATGTGTTGAAATAAGTTATTTATCGTTAAAAATATAAATTTAACGTGAATGTGAATAAATAAATATTTATTTACAAATCGAACGATTTGTTTATGTACACCCATTTGAAGGATATTGATTAGGACGATAAATTTTACACATCGCCCAACTGCACAAATAAAAATCTGTGTTTGTTGACTGAAACCCCACACGGGTATTGGGATAATATTTGACGTACACTAATCCCGATTGTTTAGTTGTATGTCAATTGATAGGTTGACAGACAGTTGTGTAGTGCACTTTGGATGATGGTTGATTATTTATCATTGCTATTATATACATGTGTTGTATGGAATCCATATAATTAACATTATATGGTAATTGATTGGGCCTCATTCCAATTTGGAAAATAAAGAATAGCATAAAATAAAGATTCATGTGTTGAATAGAACAAAAATAGTCATGTGTTGACGATGCTCATGTGTTGAGAATATTCATGTGTTGAAAGAAATATATATTCATGTGTTGAAGAAAATATTCATTTGTTGAATAGAATAACGAAGTTATTGAAATATATAAAGCCGTGTTGATTAGATATGCGCCATTTTGACGCGAACGATATTTATATCGATTATATTCGTTTTTATGATGAATATAGAAAAGGAAGTGATTTCAAAATCTAATATTTTAAAAATATTATCATTTATATATTAATGATATGGAATATTCAATTTTGATTTAAAATTGAATATGAAGTTGAAATTGTTTGGAAAACGAATTTAAACGATTTATAAAATATGTTTAGAATTGAAATCGACGAAATATATATAATATATATATTAAATGGCCTGAATAGAATGCGTTGCGCCATGGCAGTTCGCGAATTTCGACCATTGACTTCGAATTGACGTTACGGGAGATCTGACCGTTGGATTCTCTTGAAACTGGAACCATTGGTTTCGTATCGAAAAGAGCTTTCCAATGAATATTAGAAATTTGAAATATAACGATTGGATTTGGAATTATGTCCAAATCAAATTTGGAAAAAGTCGCTGTAAGTGCATTTCTGTGGCCATTATTTGAAACCGACTGTATGGGCCTTGATAAAATTATTAAAAATATTAATAATTTGTGTAAAATCATAATATGTGAATTGGAAAGAACTGGGATGAAAATTCCCATATTTAAAAAGGATAAAAAAATATTTTTATCGAAATGAACTAGTTATGTACTAGAATTATAATCCAATGTTTTTGAATAAATAAATTAGATTTGAAATGGTTTTAAAAATAATCAGAATTTCCAATATACGAATTGGAATGGATTTGAATCGAAATTATCTTCGGAATATTTCGATGTTGGATTTCCTGATTATACGGATATGGTTGTGGAAATTTGAAAGATATATTTATATCGTTACTTCCAATACGATATTTGTTGGTTTCAGAATTTGATATTGAATATAAGACGATATATTTTCTATTCAGAGCCATGTATTTAATATCAAATGGGATTTTGGGTTCGTCGTGAATGATGTCTTAAATAACACTGTTCTTGAACCCAGTTTAGAGAAGAATACATCTTTTAATTAAGATTTAGTGAAATTGTCCAGTTAATTAGTATTTAATTGGAATTGAATTTAAATTAGTTTCTTTGGGGTTTATCTTGAGCGGTGTTTTGAATAACACCTGTTCTTTAACCCGATTAACAATGGAAAGTGATTTTGGATTTACCGTGAACCGTGTTTTAGATGACATTGGTTCTTTAACCCAGTTAAAGACTTGATATTGATTTTTTGGGAATATTAAAACTAAGTGCAGTTTTAATGAATCTTTAATTAGATTGAAATGATCGAGAATGGAGCATAACCAAATGAATCTTTAATTAGATTGAAATGATCGAGAATGGAGCATCACTAGTTTTGCTCCAAAGCGATAGCTAAATCTTTAATTATATTTAAACGTGAAATGGTGATTAATATTTATCGATAACACTGTGGTGTTAGATATGGAGTATTACCAGTTTTGCTCCATGGGATGAATAGGTTGGGATTGGGAAATAAAATAAATGATTACTTCGGTGTGGTTTGCTAATCCCGACTAGTTTGGAAAATCTTAACATGGTTTGAAATGATATCCAAAGGAAGATTAAAGAATAAATTTAGAAGAATTTATCTTTGATAAAATTAATGGGAACCTTTCCCTAAGAATGTGAAAATTTGAATAAAAGAATATTCTGAATTGGAATGAGGCATATGTTGTGTTTGTGTAACACTTGTTTATTATATACGCGGGTTATTCGGAAAGACCGGGTTTATACCCATTCTGAATAACCAATTCGACGATAAGTCGAAGATGAAGACGGTGGTTGAAGACCAGAGGTCTTCACATCGTTTGGATGATTATTGATGATCTTGATTGGGTTGTACACCCAAGAGGAGGGAATCTGTTGGTGATCGTCCAGACGTACTTGGAGATCGATGGATATGCGAGGAATAAGGTTCCTCCGGTTTCGTTCAGACCCAGAACGAACTTGTAAATGGACTGTGTGTCTGAAATTAGATTTTATTCTGTGTTGATTGATCTCTATTAAATATACATTTGTTTGGCGGCGGGGAATTTATTCTCTTGCTTAACGCCCTTCTCTGAGACGTACGAGCTCAGAGGTTGTATATCGATGGACATCAGTCGCATAGAGTGAATTGCCTATGTGGCATGCCTAAGTGGAAGATGATCAAGGCTTCTATTGAAAGCAAAGTCTTGTGGTTGATGATCAAAGCACGGCCTGTGTGGCACAGCTTTGTGTGTGGCGTTAATTCGCGAGCCTCACACCTCGGTATGAGTCAAAAACGGGATAGTGACTACAGGGAGAGCACGACGTTTCTTTCTAGCTATGGGTGATGTCAGTGACCTACCAGCCCTGACATTTATATACTTTTTACCTGTGTGGTTGTTGGATGCGAGGCGCCTCGGATATAGGTCTGATAGGACCGGGAAACGTGTGTTCAGGAATAATTAATCCTCAAAAGTAGGAGAGGACCGGCCCTGAAGATCCAGGATCGCTGTGTGTGGTCTCCTAAGACATTTGCTAAAGTGTCTCGAACGGAGAGGAGCTTGCCCTTGCCTCGACTCATGATGGAATCCAATTTCCAATACGTGACATTCTGTTTTATTTGTAGAGCCTAGTATGGCGACATAGTAGCATGGGATACTATGCCGTCTATGATTGATACATTTACATTCGAAGTTGTTTTTGACACCTTACACTTATAATAGTACCAAATGATTTGTTTAAACGTACCAAGCATTCTTTGGCCATTATAAGGTAAAACCCTATCCTCCGGCTTGCGTTGCATTGTGTGATGGGACCTGGGTCTTATAATAGCTTCATTTTTCTTTATGTAGCATTGCGTTGTTTGTTTTATGCATTGGTATTCTTGGAAGGAAACTCGTTCCGTGTTATACGGCGTGGTCCCTTGATTTACCTTACTTTAAAATAAAGATTAATAACTGTTTTAGTTCTCTAACCAGTCTCATGACTGACCTGGAGTTTATTGTTTTAACCTAAACTCTGGGTGCCCTTATTTTCTGCACGGGCAGCTAGTAGTTGGGTTTTGCAGATTTATATTCACAGGATCCTGGTTTACAACTGGAATGATATTCGGAAAGCTCTGTATCCGTATATCTCCTTTAAGTTGTGTTTTGTATTATTTTTCCGCTGCTATGTATTTAAAAGTAATTTCAATCTCTAATATTTATCAAATGTGTAATATTTATTCATACTCTGTATATTCTTGTATTCTGATGGAATTGTTGTAATAAGCAATGAAATGTTCTTCTATTTGCGTTCTGATTCGTCTTGTCCTCAAAGCAATCCGTGCTTTCCTTCACGGAGAAGTTCGAGTCGTTAAATCAATTACATGTATACCTAATTTACTGCTTAGTTCTCATATGCCTGCCCATGATATCCCTATTCTGTTAGTTTGCCTAATCATGTCGCCGTATGCCTGTTATGTTAATTTGCTTAATCATGTCATTGTATGTCTATTCTGTTAGTATGACCAATTCTATCATCATATGCCAGTTTTACTTACTATGCTTATTCTTGTTCTCTTCTCCCCCTCTTTCCCTTTTTTTATAGCCAGGCAACCTTCGAGCCTAGGCCTATCGCTGAAATACGCGAGCGCATGAAATTGGTAATGGTTAGGAAAGATAAATTGGGGCATAACTTATGTTGTAAATCATTATTGGGATTTGAGGGCATAATCTATACCTTGATCTAAACTGGGGAATAACTTGTATCGTGAATCAGACGGGGATTTGGGGCATAAGAAATATGAAAACTAGTTAGTAATGAACATGCCTAGATTTATAGTAACTAGAAACTGTAACGGCATGTAGACACGAGGTTAGATTACACTTGTGGTAGAAGCCTGCCCGGAACCGCCCGGCAAATCCAGCATCCACAAGTGGTAAATCTAATGTGAGGGGTCGAGTGCATAAATGTACACATAACGGTGCTAAGACACGAGGTTAAGTCCGACTTGTGGTAGAAGTCTACCCAGACCCAACCGGCATATCTAGCATCCACAAGTGGTAGACTTAATGTGATAGGTCTAGTGCATTAATAACCATAAATGAATGAATAGTAAAAAAACTTGTAATACTTAACTTGTTTGAATCTGTGAGGGTTACATGAACCTGTCAACTTAAGTAGGGGTTAAGTAAACTTGCTTGAATTAGTGGGAGGGTTAAGCTAATCTTGTTAAATATGTGGGGACGGGTTATATATATAAAACCGGTAAACTTAACCTGTTGGGGTTATGCAATCTTGTTAAACTGGTAGGCATAACCTGTTGAAATCCTAGTAGTGGGGATGCAAGCCTAGGGGGAAGCTTGTATCATCCGATGTGTGGGACCCATATTAGTTAGCAACCTATCGTGGTATCAAACGGAGAACCCGAACTAAATCGGTGTCAGGGCACGCGTACTGAGTTGGTTGTAAGAGGTACATCTAAGGGACGGTGTGGGCGGCGCATTCCAACGGGGTCATGTGCGTGCATGGGTCCAGATTCCAGGGAGGATGATAAGATGCCATGACACCTGTAGATATGGTTGTGCATCTTGCAAACAACGGGGTTGCCACTTTAGGAAATGATACATCCTACTATGGGGCCAGCACAGGGTATCTAAGAGTTAGGGAGCCGATCGATTGGTGGTAGTAATTAGGGTACATCTAGTCTTGCTTATTTAGGAGCTCGTTATTATCATTGGAGGTAACACCCGTCAGTACTATTGGGCTACCTTTTATTGTATGGGGTAAAACCTCTCACTAGAAGTACACCTAAGTCTACCATCTTGTACTTGTTGGGATCATCTTGTTTTGTTATACTAGTATTGGTGCAAAGAAAAGTATTAGAGAAGTGCAATATATTCTATTCTGTTTATCATGTTTACCTTGTTATACCTGCCTTATGACACTGTTATCTCCCTCTCCAGTTTATATGCATGTCATGATGCTTTTACTTATTTATATGCTAAAAGTAACTGGACTCGCCATACTTTATGTTTGACCAATTTTGTTTCCTCTTCTCTCTCTTTCGTTCCCCTCCCCCTAGGTTCTCAGGGTGGGAATACTCATGCTTGATCAGGATTCTTCTTTCATTCTGCTTGGAGCTGCTTAGATATACCTCTTGGTTTTGTATCTTTTCTACTATGGCTATATTTTGGGGATTATGCTCTTTTTATGTATTATTGTACTCTAATGATGATTTTGGTACAATACAGAAGTTTTATGTTGATGTAATGAGTTTTCGGTATTTCAAACTTATTACGTAATTGGGTTTGGACCATGAAGTTTTTCTATTTAATAAAATTATAATTCCGCTATTATTTTATATCTATCTTGTGATGTTTCTGTTTCTGTTTCCTATGACGTTTCACGAAACTCAGTGCATTCTGATAAATAGTGACATTAACGAACGTGGGGTGTCACATTTGGTATTAGAGCTGAAGGGTACTAGATTAGATAAAAGATTTTGAAAAATGTTTTCAAAAAGGTCTTAAATGTAAGCATTTTCAAAAGAAAAGTCTGTTTTGAAAAACATATTCCCTAAAGCGATATGAAATATCTTTCAATTCTCTATTTGAATCCCTTTTTCCTGTTTTTTTCAGCATGTATAGGGAACCTAATATTCCTGAGGGCGTTCAGATACTAGCTTGGTTTCGTTGGTATCTGGAGGCTAAGGCACTTACCGAAGGCCAAGCAGACGCCCCTCCCCCAGCTGCAGTCACTGTTCCTCCTCCTCCGCGTGCTAATAATTTTTCTAAGATATGCAAGGATTTATGTGCTATGGGAGGAAATCCATTCCGAGGAACTGATACTTTTGTAGAAGCAAGGAATTGGCTGAAAGAGACGGAGGATTTGTTTGGAATTTTCGAAGTTGACGATCGTAGGAAGATTCAGTTAGCCATTTGGCAGTTGAAGGATGAGGCCTCATTTGGTGGGAAGTGACACATGCGGGACGTTCAGTCGAGACTTGGGATGATTTCCGATAGAGATTCGAAATGAAGTTTCTTTCTCAAGTCGAGCAAAGTATGCAAATGGAAAGGTTCTTGGCACTTAAGCAATGGGCCATTTATGTCAAAGAGTATGTTAACAAGTTTAATCAATTGGCGAGGTTTGGTTTGAAGCTAATAAATACCCCGCACAAGAAAGCTTTGAGGTTTGCTAGAGGATTGAATGAACCCCTTCATGGGTTGGCTATGTCTTATATTCTGATGGAAGCAACTTTTGAGAAACTCGTTGATATGGCATTGATGCACGAAGAAGATAAATGTGGAAAGAAAGAGGCTAAGATTGAGGAAACACAAAACAAGAAAGTGTGGCCCAAGAAAGAACAACAACAGCAACAAAAGAAGGGAGGAAAGAACGACAAAGCTCGAGATAAGAGGAAATGTCATAACTGCGGACGTGAGGGTCATTTGATCAAGGATTGCAAGAAAAGGAAGAACGCTTGTTTCCATTGTGGAGAGGTCGGACATCTTGTTAAGGATTGCCCAAAGAAGCAAGGACAGGGACAAAGGGAAGGATCTTCAGGAAGGCAGGGGCATGCTCTCGTGGCCAATGCGCCAGACAGAGGCAGGAAAGTTTTCTTTAAAGGTTTGATTTCTCTTTCCAATCATCCTGTTAGAACTCTTTTTGATTCTGGCGCTTTGCATTCTTTTATATCTGATTCTTTGGTTGAGTCTCTACACCTTAGTACTAGTATGGTTTTGGATCCCCTTGTTGTCTCAAACCCCATTGGTGGTACGGCTCATTTATCAATGATTTGTCGAGGTTTGAGAATATCTGCGTTGGGCGTCAAGTTTGAATGCGATGCGTATATGCTTGGTTTCATGGGCTATGGTTTGATTCTAGGTATGGTTGGCTAGCCATGTACGATGCCATTCTAGATTGTGAGAAGGGTCATTAGACTTTTGACTTGCCAAGGGAGAACCCTTGAGATTTATTGTGACCCTAAAGGGTATGTTATGCTTAGTTTCCTAGAGTCACTTGATGCATTTATCGATGATCTACGATTTATACTAGTAATCTGTGAGTATCCTGATGTTTTTGAGGAGGTTCGAGGCTTACCTCCGAGGCAGGAGATTGATTTTCGTATATACTTGGTGGACAACGCAAACCCAGTTGCATTGCCTGGGCGCCATATGGCTCCAAGAGAAAGGAGGGAGCTCAGCAAGCAAGTAGGGGAGCTACTTCAGAAAGGGTTTATTAGGCAAGCATATCTAAATGGGGTGCTCCAGTAGTATTTGCCACTAAGGTGGATGGTTTCTCTTCGCTTATGTATGGATTATAGAGAATTGAATAAACTCACTAAGAAGAATAAGCACCGACTTCCGAGGATAGATGATCTATTTGACCATCTTGTTGGTGCATCTATTTTCTCTCAGTTAGAGTTGGCCATGAGCTTTCATCGGTTGAGGGTGGCCGAGGATAGTATAGACAAGATCGCTTCTAGAACTCTAGATGGTTTCTTCGAGTGGCTCGTCATTCCTTTTGGGTTGACAAATGCACCGACCTATTTTGTGGATCTGATGAGTAGGGTGTTTCGGGAGTTCCTAAATAAGATTGTTGTGGTCCTTGTTGATGACATCTTGATCTTCTCGAAGAGCGAGGAAGAGCATGCCCGACATTTAAGGGAAGTTTTGAAAACCCTCTGTGCACACTAGCTTAAGGATAAATTCTCCAAATGTCATTTTTGGAGAAAAGAAGTGAGATATCTAGGGCATGTGATCTCTAAAGATGGGATAGCAGTAGATCCCGCCAAGGTAGTTGCAGTTCAAGGTTGGCGATCCCAAAGAATGCAATGGAGGTAAGGAGTTTTCTTGGATTAGCGGGCTATTATAGGAAGTTCATTAAGGACTTCGCAAAGATATCAGCTCCACTCACAAGACTGACGAAGAAGAATCTGACATTTTCTTGGGGTATAGACTGTGAGGATGCTTTCAAGCGATTGAAGATGGCTCTAACAACATCCCCAGTCTTGACTTTGCCTGATGGGAATAGAGTGTTCACAGTATAAACTGATGCATGTGGTATAGGGCTTGGTGCGGTTCTGATGCAAGAGGGAAGGGTAGTATGTTATGTAGGTAGACAGTTAAGAGTTCATGAGAAGAACTACCCTACCCATGACTTAGAGTCAGCTTCCATAGTTTTCGCGATTAAGACTTGGTGCAATTATCTAGCAGGAGAGAAGTTCGAGTTGTACACTGATCATAAATCTCTCAAGTACTTGTTCTCGCAGAAGGATCTCAATTTGAGGCAACAAAGATGGATGGAGTTCCTAGCGTACTATGACTTTGAGATTGCTTATATCCCTGGCAAGGGTAATATGGTGGCAGACACATTGAGTAGACAGAGGATGATATTGAGTCCTCTGTTTGTGGAGAGGAAGAGCTTGGAGTTTATATCAACTTTTGATTTTAGACCCTTCACCATGTTTACACCTGGTTTTTTTGGCATCATTAGAGGAGACCCTTCACCGAGTTTACACCTGGTTTTGTTGGCATCATTAGAGGTGCGACCTACTTTGTTGGACCAGATAGGAACTTCGCAGCGAGAAGATCCATCGATAGCAGATATCTTCGATGGGCTTAGTAGAGGGGAGACGTCCAGTCACCTCTGAAACACCCCACCTCCGTTAGGGTCACTCTCAAAGGGAATGCCCTAATTTTGGTGGAGGTTTATAAGTTCAAATCACAGATATACAAGACAGATATAAGAACACATATTTATAAACAGCGGAAGAACAACAAACTTTTATTTCATAAAGTCAAATACGTGTTACAACAACATCCTTCCCAAAAACATAACATAACACTTTCATAATCTGTCTTGAGTACATTATTTAAAGAAGCATAAATAAAACATAGATAAACTGCAAAAGCCCCATAGTGGATTGTCCAAAGCCATAGTTCAAAACAGGAAAGTCCAAGCAATACATTTCTCTTCTTCAAGCTGGATGTTGAGGTTGGTCAAGCTGCTGTGTTCCCTCCCTGAGGACCTGGGGGGGGGGGGGGAAACGGAAGAAAGAAGACGAAAGAAAAGTAGAGTCAGACATAAAGCCTGAGTAAGTCTAGTACTATTTTGTCTATGAATAAAGAACTTGGTATGATAAGTATAAACAAGAAGTGGGCATGTACTATAAACTTGGTTGAGTTGTCTAGGGTCGGATATACTATCGCACCCCATGTTAATCTCTGAACCCATATAAACTAGTTTCCAATTTGCACCCCATAATCAGGGTGATGTGATCCATTCTATGATGATCGGCTCCTACTCGCAAAGTTACATGTGTCTTACGGCCCCCGATGTCTGTAGTTACCTATGCTGGTCCCACCATGGGGTGTATCAAGTCCCATAGTGGCAACCCGACACAACCTTAGAGTGCACAGGTATGCTACTGGTGTCCAGTGCCTTATTTTTCTGCGCCGGAGTGTGTGCACGCCCGCACTCCGTTAGAACCTACACTGCTACACCACCGCCGTCGATTTGACCTCTTACAATCAGCCCAGTAATCGTGCCCCACCCTGCCTAGTTTCAGGGTATCCTGATACACCTTTTTAGGGTTACTGCTGAAAAGGGTCCCCCGTTACTAGGTTTTCTATCTCTAGCCAACATGCTAAGTTGGTTAAGTGTTTCCTTACCTAACCCCACCAGTCCGTTTAGTTTAGCATGTTCCATTTTGATTAAGTCTTTAGTTCACTTAATCCTAACAATCCTGACTCAGCCTTAATTGTCTTATTAAGGCCCTGACCTCTCACATTAGACAGGTATTGTTGTGGCTGCCTGTTGCCGGTTGGTTCCGGGCAGTCTTACGCCACAACTCAGTCTAACCTCGGGTCCTTATTGGGCTCCATGTTTAACCTCTCACATTGGATAGGTATTGTTGTGACTACTGGACAGCCGGGCGGTTCCGGGCAGGTTTACATCACAACTCAATCCAACCTCGGGTTAAACACATCGTATTTTCTACTTTTACATATTTTGTCTTTCTTCTTTATTTATATGTAAATATTTGCGGCCCATTATTAAGTTAATGGTGTAAAGGTTACACCAACCATGGGCCCAACCCATACTTGAATTTGGGCCCTTCTATTTTATATTTTCATTCATTAATTAATTTTAACCCAACGTTATTTTCCCCCGTTTTACACGTCCGTTTATATATATTGGGCTTAGCCTTTTAAAGCCCAATTTAGCCATGCGAAAAGGGGAGGCTTATGGCGTGATTACATACACAAAGAGGGGAAGGTGAGCACATGAACTTGCAATACGACGTTGGAAATACAAAATAGAAACTGGTGTACTTGCATAGTGGTAACATAGGTGACATAAATCAAAGCATGTGAACTTGCATAGGTTTAACTACAACATGAACCTATATTCTTATTTAGGCATAATGTCAAACATAAGCATGGCATAAATACTTTTAGCATAAACATGACATAATATCAAACATAAGCATGGCATAAGTAAAGTTAAATTTGTCCATGGCATAAACATAAACAAGTCATGTTCATAAGGTTTCTACATGTTTACAAAGGGGATACTTTGTTACTAACACAAAAACATAGTTCAACATAATCATGATTTTAAGTCTAATCACATAACGATAGTATAAATATACTTATGCATAAATATTCCTAATCATGGTGTTTGCTTTAAACTTGCAAAAAGGGATTTTTGAGTCTAACCTAGCCATGTCTCACATATGTCATCATATAATTCTTGTAAACAAGATAGACTTGATCATAGATTTCAATTATGCCAAATATCATTCATAGCCTAGCCATATTCATAAGTTTTGCAAAAGCATGACTTAATACATGGATTATGGTGTCAAAATTCCAACATAGTTTCATATGAACTATAACAACCAAACTTGTTTCAATTACTTGCAAAATGATTTATGCACAAAAATATACATCATGATGGCATAATAACAAAGCCCCAAACTCGCATGAATTTCAATCAACTACATACATGTAGCTTCAACATAGACTACATAATTTGCGCAATATTCCAAACGTATACTTGCATAGAACTACCGCATGTAGTTCTTTATAATGAATAACATAATTTTGCACAAATATGAATTACTTTATTATCCCAATTCAAGCATACAAATCAATACAGTTGTTTATTCATACCAAAGTAATACTCTACTTACAATGGTTGCGGCGAATTCTCTAATTAAGAGATACGATTCCTTTGTTGAATTGATTGGCTTTAGGTTGCTTGAATTGCTTTAGGCTTTAGAACTTTCTTTCTAATTCTCTCTCTAGTCGGCGGCTACTCTTAGTCGTTCCTCAGCAACATGGCGGCTATGTTCTTAATTTGAATGAATAGATTAGGGTTTAGTCTAGGGTTGTTTATATAGAGGTTAGGAATTGATTAGGACCATTGATGTTGCTAGGTTAGATCGTAGCCATTCATTAGATAGAGAGACCAATTAGAACCCGCCACCTAGCCCTAATGACAAAGCAGACCACAGAAATTCGACCAAACACAGACCTGGCCAGCCAGGTTGACTGGGCTCGACCAGGTCGACACCCCTGTCGACAGGGCTGTCGACAGCCCTGTCGACATGGGTAGCCCAGGTCGACAGCCCAGTCGACCTGGGTGGCCTAGGCGGGTGTTTATCCGCCCTGGCCCACTGGGCCCGATTTTTAATTATTTTATTCTGTTTGAATTTTAAATTTAATTCAAAACTTCCGAAGGCCATATCTTCTTCATACGGACTCCGTTTTTCGAAAACTCGGACTCTATTTCGCGTATTTTTCCGAGACGAACGCAATGGCGTATCCCGTTTCCCTTGGTTCTTTGATTTCAAATTAATTATACTTTAATTTGTTAATTTCACAGTTATAGAATTTTCGGGGTGTTACATTCTCCCCCACTTAAAAGGATTTCGTCCCCGAAATCTTCAAGTTAGGAGGAATGTATATCCTAACATCCAATCATCCATCTACTCATCCATTAAACACGAGCATCCATTGTCCTTAAAAGACTTCTAATGCTTCATGATCATATGCGAAGTGTGTGTGTACATGTACTTATCTAATGCAAAATCAGTCGGTCTACTGATTCAGTTGACCTCCTTAATGCGAGTTATGTAAGTGCCATGAATCCATTATGTATGCAAATTTTCCTATTCTTGATTCTACATGAGTGCACAATCATTCAATACAAATGCAGCATCCACATGACAACACATTAAAGTTCAACCATATACAAACATATATGCATATGCAATATGAAGTGACTGAGCCGATCTAAAACCTAGATTGTGTGTGTATATGCAACCACGAGCAACCACTAGCAATCACTTGCAACCACTTGCAACCATCATACATAACATGTTTCAACCACATGTTTCCATCCAAAAAGATTCTATCTAAAAGATACGGTCGAGGAAATATACCTAAAAAGATAGATAAAAGCGCAACTTAAGGGAAAAGAAAGATCAAGGATGTACCCTCGAACAGAAAAGGGTAGGCTGTACAGATTCTAGCTTCAGTTTCCCAAGTCGCGTCTCCCTCGGCGTCGCTCCACTGAACTTTGACGAGCTTGACTTCGCGGTTGCGTAGCTTCTTCACTTCCGTTCCTAAGATGCGGGTTGGAACTTTTCTTATGGTTGCTTCGCGTTCCACTTTGGCCTCTTCGAGGATATTTGGCTCTACCACTTCAGCAGACTCATGCAGACATTTTCGGAGATGCGAAACGTGAAAGACGTTGTGGACTCCGGCCAACTTCTCGGGTAGCTCTAATCTATAGGCCATTTTCCCAATCTTCTCGATGATAGGGAATGGCCCTACGAACCTTGGTGCTAGCTTTCCTGTGGTTCCAAAACGAACAATGTTCCTTAGCGGTGATACCTTGAGAAAAACTCTGTCTCCAACTTCGAATTCAAGGTCGGTCCTTCTCTTGTCGGCATAGGACTTTTGTCTGTCTTGGGCCGTCTTCATCCTTCTTCGTATTAAGTCTACTTTCTCTGAGGTCTCTCGGATCATGTCTGGTCCAAGTATGAGCTTATCCGTGGACTCCCACCAACAAGTGGGCGATCGGCACGGTCTTCCATATAAAGCTTCGAAGGGCGCCATTCCTATGGTTGCTTGATAGCTGTTGTTGTAGGCAAATTCCACCAAAGGAAGGTGGTCTTCCCATGTCCCTCCGAAGTCGAGGACGCATAGCCTTAAAAGGTCTTCCAAAACTCTGTTCACTCTCTCTGTTTGGCCGTCGGTTTGGGGATGATAGGCTGTACTCAAGCATAACTGCGTTCCTACTGCTTCTTGCAGACTCCGCCAAAACTCACTAGTGAAGATGGGGTCTCGGTCACTTACAATGCTAGATGGTATTCCATGGAGTCGAACGATTTCCTTAAGGTAAAGTGATGCTAGGGATGAGGCAGTTCTTTTACTTTTGACAGGTAAAAAGTGGGCGCTTTTAGTAAGCCTATCCACTATTACCCAAATGCTAGTGTTGCCTCTCCTAGACCTAGGCAGCCCATCGATGAAGTCCATTGAGATGCTATCCCACTTCCACTGCGGGACCTCCAGAGGATGTAGCAGTCCGCCAGGCTTTTTCTGTTCTGCCTTAACCTGTTGGCACACCATGCACTTAGAAACGAATTCTGCCACGTCCTTTTTCATGCCATTCCAAAAGAAAGTCCTCTTTATGTCTTTGTACATTTTATCTCCGCCTGGGTGTATCGTCATCTTGGAGTGATGTGCTTCCTCGAGAACCTTCTTTATTAGATCTTTTGTCTGTGGGACGCATAGTCTTCCGTCTCGCCTTAGCAAACCCCTATCGTCGATGGAGTATCGGTTGAGGTGACTTGAAGTCTCACCCCTAATTAGCCTATCAATTATTTCCACAAGCTGAGGGTCTTCGCGTTGTGCTGTCCCTACTGAATCCACTAAAGTTGGGCGCACTTCGAGAGATGCTAGCAAGCCTGGTACGAAATCGGAGGAAGGCCTAAAGTCGAAACTGGCTATAAACTCTAGGCTTTGTCTTTCAACAAACAACGGGCTTAGGGTCAATTTCTTTCGGCTCAACGCGTCTGCCACTACGTTGCCTTTGCCCGGAGTATAGGAGATTTCGAAATCGTACGAGGCAAGAAACTCCATCCACCTTTGTTGCCTCAAGTTAAGATCTTTCTGCGAGAAAAGATATTTCAACGATTTATGGTCAGTGTAAAGTTCGAACTTCTCACCTAGGAGATAGTGTCGCCAAGACTTGAGTGCAAAGACGATGGCGGCTAACTCGAGATCGTGGGTTGGGTAGTTCTTTTCGTGCACCTTCAACTGCCTCCCGCCATAAGCTACTACCCTTCCTTCTTGCATTAAGACGGCGCCTAGTCCTGTCCCACATGCATCCGTATAAACAGTGAACATCTTGCTCCCATCTGGCAGCGTCAAAACTGGGGCTGTTGTGAGAGCCCTTTTCAGTCGTTGGAAAGCAAATTCGCAATCCAAATCCCAATTGAACACTAGATTCTTCTTGGTCAATTTCGTGAGCGGGGCTGAGATTTTCGCAAAATCCCTTATAAATTTTCGATAGAAACCTGCTAGTCCTAGAAAGCTTCGAACCTCAGTTGCATTCCTTGGTGTCTTCCAATCCTGTACCGCCACTACCTTAGCAGGGTCCACTGCTAACCCTTGTTTGGATACTATGTGCCCAAGGAACCTCACCTCTTCTCTCCAAAAGTGGCATTTGGAGAATTTTGCTTTTAGTTGATGGACTCGCAAAGTTTCCATGATTGCCCTTAAGTGTTGAGCATGTTTCTCTTCACTCTTTGAGAAGATAAGGATATCATCTACGAAGACCACTACGAATTTGTTGAGGAAATCTCTAAATACCCTACTCATTAGGTCCACAAAGTACGCAGTTGCATTTGTCAAGCCGAAAGGCATGACAAGCCATTCAAAGAAACCGTCTGGGGTTCTGAACGCCGTTTTATCGATGCTATCTTCAGCCACCCTTAGCTGATGAAAACCGGTTGCTAAATCGAGTTGGGAGAAAACAGGCGCTCCGACAAGCTGGTCAAACAAATCGTCAATTCTAGGGAGAGGGTGCCTATTCTTTTTCGTTAGCTTGTTGAGCTCCCTATAGTCAACACATAGACGGAGTGAACCATCCGCCTTTGTAGCGAACACCACTGGAGCGCCCCATTCTGAAATGCTCCTCCTAATGAACCCCTTTTCTAGAAGCTCTTTAATCTGCTTACTGAGCTCTTTCCTTTCTCGTGGAGCCATATGTCTAACGGGCAACGCAACGGGCTTTGCATTATCTACTAGATATATGCGGAAGTCTATTTCCCGCTTTGGAGGCAAGCCCTTCACCTCTTCGAAGACATCCGGATATTCCCGGACCACTCTAACTGATTGCAAATTTTCAACAGAGGCATCTAGCGATTCAAGATAACTAAGCATAACCGCATATGAGGGATTACAAGAAATTTCCAAAGTATTACCGAGTTGGGTTAGGAGCCTAACAACCCTTTTCTCATAATCAAGGATGGCCCCATTACTGGATAGCCAATCCATACCCAAAATCAAACCATACCCCGAAAAGCCCAAAACAAAGGCACTACATTGAAATTCAACACTTAGAATAGAAATTTTCAAATCCAAACAGATCATAGACAAATGAGCTGGGCCCCCAATTGGGTTTGAAACAATTAAGGGGTCCTCTACCATACTAGTTTTTAGGTGCAGAGATTCTACTAAAGCAGACGAGATAAAGGAGTGTGATGCGCCGGAATCAAATAAAGTGCGAACGGGGTGATCATAAAGATAAATTACGCTTTCTACAGAAGTATTTATACCTCGCTGTTGCAATGGTGGCGCTTCTAGCACATGAACCTGTGCCCCTGGGGTGGATCCAGCGCCCTGCCCCTATCCTCGTTTCTTTGGGCAGTCCTTAGCCCTGTGGCCTGTCTGACCGCATGAAAAGCACCCACCATTCTCCTTGGCCTTCTTTTTCCGGCAGTCCTTTACTAAGTGCCCCACTTTGCCACAGAAATTGCACTTCCTCTTCTCTTTGTTGCCTTTTCCGCCTTTCTTAAAGTCCGCCTTCTTAGGCTGCAAACCCTCTTTCTTCCCTTGAGAGCTTTCTGCCTTTGTCTCCTTCTTGCCCTTATCCTCCTCATTCAGCAATGCCATTTGCACCAATCTTTCATACGTGGCCCCCATGGGTATATGGGTCATGTCCAAACTGTGTAATGGCTCATTTAACCCTTTGACGAAACGGAGAGCCTTCTTGTGCGGGGTGTTGACTAGGTCAAGTCCAAACCTAGCCAGCTCATCGAACTGATTCACATACTCTCTGACAGTCTTGTCTCCTTGCTTAAGAAATAAGAATTTTTCCAACTGCAAACTTCTTTCCGCATCTGAGAGAAATTTGGTCTCAAACCTTGCCCTAAAGTCCTCCCATGTCTCCACTGGTCTTTCAGCATTAGTGACTTCCCACCAGTAGGAAGCCTCGCCCTTCAATAGCCACACTGCCAACTGTACTTTTTGTCTATCTTCTACCTCAAAGATGATGAATAGGTCCTCCGTTTCTTTCAGCCAATTTCTAGCTGCTACGAAGGACTCAGTTCCATGGAAATCCCTTCCTCCCATAGCTTTAAAATCTTTACATATCTTAGCAAAAGTGTTTCCCCGAGGAGGAGGTGGAGGAAAAGGTGCTGCTGCAGCTGGATGATTTCCTTCAGCTGGGGGAGGAGGAACGGTAGGACCTGGCTGAGTGGCCCTTGCTTCTAAGAACCGTCTAAACCAACCAGGTATTGGCACCCCTTCAGGCAAGTTAAGTTCTTGGGACATGCTGAAACCAAAAGGATAGATTCAAAACGAAGGATAAGAGATAGTACCTACGGCTTTGGGGAGTGGACTTTGCCTTTTAAAAATAAAATAATATTTTTCTTTTAAAAATGCTTCTTTAAATTTCCTTTTTGAAAATAATTTTTTTCAAAACTTTTTATCTTATCTGGTAAACCTATGCTCTGATACCAAGTGAAACACCCCACCTCCGTTAGGGTCACTCTCAAAGGGAATGCCCTAATTTTGGTGGAGGTTTATAAGTTCAAATCACAGATATACAAGACAGATATAAGAACACATATTTATAAACAGCGGAAGAACAACAAACTTTTATTTCATAAAGTCAAATACGTGTTACAACAACATCCTTCCCAAAAACATAACATAACACTTTCATAATCTGTCTTGAGTACATTATTTAAAGAAGCATAAATAAAACATAGATAAACTGCAAAAGCCCCATAGTGGATTGTCCAAAGCCATAGTTCAAAACAGGAAAGTCCAAGCAATACATTTCTCTTCTTCAAGCTGGATGTTGAGGTTGGTCAAGCTGCTGTGTTCCCTCCCTGAGGACCTGGGGGGGGGGGAAACGGAAGAAAGAAGACGAAAGAAAAGTAGAGTCAGACATAAAGCCTGAGTAAGTCTAGTACTATTTTGTCTATGAATAAAGAACTGGGTATGATAAGTATAAACAAGAAGTGGGCATGTACTATAAACTTGGTTGAGTTGTCTAGGGTCGGATATACTATCGCACCCCATGTTAATCTCTGAACCCATATAAACTAGTTTCCAATTTGCACCCCATAATCAGGGTGATGTGATCCATTCTATGATGATCGGCTCCTACTCGCAAAGTTACATGTGTCTTACGGCCCCCGATGTCTGTAGTCACCTATGCTGGTCCCACCATGGGGTGTATCAAGTCCCATAGTGGCAACCCGACACAACCTTAGAGTGCACAGGTATGCTACTGGTGTCCAGTGCCTTATTTTTCTGCGCCGGAGTGTGTGCACGCCCGCACTCCGTTAGAACCTACACTGCTACACCACCACCGTCGATTTGACCTCTTACAATCAGCCCAGTAATCGTGCCCCACCCTGCCTAGTTTCAGGGTATCCTGATACACCTTTTTAGGGTTACTGCTGAAAAGGGTCCCCCGTTACTAGGTTTTCTATCTCTAGCCAACATGCTAAGTTGGTTAAGTGTTTCCTAACCTAACCCCACCAGTCCGTTTAGTTTAGCATGTTCCATTTTGATTAAGTCTTTAGTTCACTTAATCCTAACAATCCTGACTCAGCCTTAATTGTCTTATTAAGGCCCTGACCTCTCACATTAGACAGGTATTGTTGTGGCTGCCTGTTGCCGGTTGGTTCCGGGCAGTCTTACGCCACAACTCAGTCTAACCTCGGGTCCTTATTGGGCTCCATGTTTAACCTCTCACATTGGATAGGTATTGTTGTGACTACTGGACAGCCGGGCGGTTCCGGGCAGGTTTACATCACAACTCAATCCAACCTCGGGTTAAACACATCGTATTTTCTACTTTTACATATTTTGTCTTTCTTCTTTATTTATATGTAAATATTTGCGGCCCATTATTAAGTTAATGGTGTAAATGTTACACCAACCATGGGCCCAACCCATACTTGAATTTGGGCCCTTCTATTTTATATTTTCATTCATTAATTAATTTTAACCCAACGTTATTTTCCCCCGTTTTACACGTCCGTTTATATATATTGGGCTTAGCCTTTTAAAGCCCAATTTAGCCATGCGAAAAGGGGAGGCTTATGGCGTGATTACATACACAAAGAGGGGAAGGTGAGCGCATGAACTTGCAATACGACGTTGGAAATACAAAATAGAAACTGGTGTACTTGCATAGTGGTAACATAGGTGACATAAATCAAAGCATGTGAACTTGCATAGGTTTAACTACAACATGAACCTATATTCTTATTTAGGCATAATGTCAAACATAAGCATGGCATAAATACTTTTAGCATAAACATGACATAATATCAAACATAAGCATGGCATAAGTAAAGTTAAATTTGTCCATGGCATAAACATAAACAAGTCATATTCATAAGGTTTCTACATGTTTACAAAGGGGATACTTTGTTACTAACACAAAAACATAGTTCAACATAATCATGATTTTAAGTCTAATCACATAACGATAGTATAAATATACTTATGCATAAATATTCCTAATCATGGTGTTTGCTTTAAACTTGCAAAAAGGGATTTTTGAGTCTAACCTAGCCATGTCTCACATATGTCATCATATAATTCTTGTAAACAAGATAGACTTGATCATAGATTTCAATTATGCCAAATATCATTCATAGCCTAGCCATATTCATAAGTTTTGCAAAAGCATGACTTAATACATGGATTATGGTGTCAAAATTCCAACATAGTTTCATATGAACTATAACAACCAAACTTGTTTCAATTACTTACAAAATGATTTATGCACAAAAATATACATCATGATGGCATAATAACAAAGCCCCAAACTCGCATGAATTTCAATCAACTACATACATGTAGCTTCAACATAGACTACATAATTTGCGCAATATTCCAAACGTATACTTGCATAGAACTACCGCATGTAGTTCTTTATAATGAATAACATAATTTTGCACAAATATGAATTACTTTATTATCCCAATTCAAGCATACAAATCAATACAGTTGTTTATTCATACCAAAGTAATACTCTACTTACAATGGTTGCGGCGAATTCTCTAATTAAGAGATATGATTCCTTTGTTGAATTGATTGGCTTTAGGTTGCTTGAATTGCTTTAGGCTTTAGAACTTTCTTTCTAATTCTCTCTCTAGTCGGCGGCTACTCTTAGTCGTTCCTCAGCAACATGGCGGCTATGTTCTTAATTTGAATGAATAGATTAGGGTTTAGTCTAAGGTTGTTTATATAGAGGTTAGGAATTGATTAGGACCATTGATGTTGCTAGGTTAGATCGTAGCCATTCATTAGATAGAGAGACCAATTAGAACCCGCCACCTAGCCATAATGACAAAGCAGACCACAGAAATTCGACCAAACACAGACCTGGCCAGCCAGGTTGACTGGGCTCGACCAGGTCGACACCCCTGTCGACAGGGCTGTCGACAGCCTTGTCGACATGGGTAGCCCAGGTCGACAGCCCAGTCGACCTGGGTGGCCTAGGCGGGTGTTTATCCGCCCTGGCCCACTGGGCCCGATTTTTAATTATTTTATTCTGTTTGAATTTTAAATTTAATTCAAAACTTCCGAAGGCCATATCTTCTTCATACGGACTCCGTTTTTCGAAAACTCGGACTCTATTTCGCGTATTTTTCCGAGACGAACGCAATGGCGTATCCCGTTTCCCTTGGTTCTTTGATTTCAAATTAATTATACTTTAATTTGTTAATTTCACAGTTATAGAATTTTCGGGGTGTTACAACCTCAGTAAATGTAACAACCCAGAAAATCAGAACCATTATTTTAAGAATTTTTAACAGAAAATGTGTCAGAATTTAAAAATTCCATTATTTGAAATGGAAAATATGTTAACATGAAAATTCACATTTTTTGTTGTATATTAAAAATGACCATTATTTGAAATGGAAAATATGTTAACAATAAAATTTCACATTTTTATTGTATATTAGAAAAGAATAAAAAGAGTAAACTTTGATTGGAATATGTTTACATTAAACATTACATTTTTAAGGTATAAAAAGATTAAAGTTTGATTAGATATGTTTACATTAAAAATTACATTTTTAATGTAAAAGAGATTCATTGTTTGATAATGTGTTAACATTAAAATTTACATTTTTAATGTAAATGAATTATTAAAAGAGATTCAGTGTGTAATAAAAATGTTTTGACATTAAATTTACATTTTTAGTGTAAATGATACATTAGAAAAAGATTCATTGTATAATAGATTGTGTTCACATTAAAAATTACATTTTAAATGTAAAAGATGAATCATTAAAAAGGGATTCATAGTTTGATAAAACGTTTTAACGTAATAAAAAAGTTTTAACAGTAGAAAATGTTTATTTGTTTAATATTAACATTTACATGTTAGAAGTAGAAAATGTACATTTGTTAAATATTAACATTTACATGCAAACAAAGTTATAAAATTTCTAAAAATTAGCATTAAACAATAGATCATGCATTAATTACATTCTCGTTTTCTCTTTCCCTATGTTTTTTCTTTTGAATTTTTGAATATGAGATAAACATTGATTAGATTAACACCTGCCTAGTCAGCTAATTTATTTCATTTGTAACTTACTACATATGTAGAGACAAGTGAGGGATAAAATCAAATATATAACCAAATATATATATATATATATATATATATATTGGCTCCACTATATAATATCCTAAACTTCTCTAAACCTATTCCTAATCCCCCTAAATGTATAGCCACCACCATGCCAATCAATGGCTGAAACGCTCTCCTTCTTCCCCTCAAATCTCTTTCAATCCACTCATCCATTTCCATAATTTCCAATGCAAATATGATAGATCGTTCTATGATCTATATCGTCAACGTTGATGATTACCTTTACAGAGATAGTTTGTGAGAAATCGACGCTTCATTTCGCCCCGTTTTCACATAATTCAATGGAGGGTGGTCCGATGGGATAGGTAGGCGGCGTCGATGGGGTTTTCACGATGGAGCATGGGTTCGATTTGCTATGGATAAGGCCATGGGTAGGAGATGAATTAATTTGGGGATTAAGGAAATTAATTATTAATTAATTAATTAAAATTGTAATTAATATATAAATTATTGTAACTTTGTCATACGAGGTCCGTTTTGCGAACCGTCAGTTGCGTTGGAACTGTCGTGAAGATATCTACAATATGGAACTGACCTGGACAAATTCTGAAGTAAGTGGAAATTTTGATTAAATTAAACCCCTTCGTTTAATTTAATTAAAATCATTATATTCAATAATTTAATCCGATCAAGGTGAGATATCTAATTTAAATCAAATTTAATTGTTGATTTGCGATGTGAAATTTACATGTAATCGCTATTAAAATTCATGTATGT
Source organism: Allium sativum (assembly GCA_030737875.1). Taxonomy (NCBI): domain Eukaryota; kingdom Viridiplantae; phylum Streptophyta; class Magnoliopsida; order Asparagales; family Amaryllidaceae; genus Allium; species Allium sativum. Next base: position 390,363,071 of record CM060916.1, on the reverse strand, counting down.
GATGTGTGAGATTTCTCAAATTTAAAATTTAAAAAAAAATATATATATATTTAAATAGATCGTGATCGTGATATTAAAATACACTATATAAAAAGCATATATGCGTTGCATTAGATTTAGATTGACTGATTGATGGTAGTTGTGATGATTTGTTGAATTATATGTTCTTGTTAGATTAAATTGTCATTTTGTTATAAAATGTTATATTGGATTAAATTATCATTTTGTTATAAAATGTTATGTTAGATTAAATTATCATTTTGTTATAAAATGTTATGTTATATTAAATTGTCATTTTGTTATAAAATGTTATGTTAGATTAAATTGTCATTTTGTTATAAAATGTCATATTAGAACAAAAACATCATTTTTGTTAGAAATGTCATATTAGAACAAAAACAGCATTTTTGTTAGAAATGTCATATTAGAACAAAAACATCATTTTTGTTAGAAATGTCATATTAGAATGAAAACATCATTTTTGTTAGAAATGTCATATTAGAATAAAAACATCATTTTTGTTAGAAATGTCATATTAGGAATAATGTTGTATCACACTTAATTGTCATTTATTTACGAATAATGTTGTATCACACTTAATTGTCATTTATTTAGGAATAATGTTGTGTCATAATAAATTGTCATTTATCTAGAAATAATGATGTGTCATAATAAATTGTCATTTATTTAGAATAATGTTGTGTTACATTTAATTGTCATTTATTTAGAAATAATGATGTGTCATAATAAATTGTCATTTATTTAGAAATAATGTTGTGTCACATTTAATTGTCATTTATTTAGAAATAACGATGTGTCATAATAAATTGTCATTTATTTAGGAATAATGTGTGTCACATTTAATTGTCATTTATTTAGGAATAATGTGTGTCACATTTAATTGTAATTTTTTTAGGAATAATATGTGTCACATTTAATTTTCATTTATTTAGGAATAATGTGTGTCACATTTAATTATAATTTATTTAGGAATAATGCGTGTCACATTTAATTGTCATTTATTTAGGAATAATGTTGTGTCATAATAAATTGTCATTTAATTAGAAATAATGATGCGTCATAATAAATTTTCATTTATTTAGGGATAATGTTGTGTTACATTTAATTGTCATTTATTTAGGAATAATATGTGTCACATTTAATTGTCATTTATTTAGAAATAATGATGTGTCATAATAAATTGTCATTTATTTAGGAATAATGTTGTGTCCCATTTAATTGTCATTTATTTGGGAATAATGTTGTGTCACGTTTAATTGTCATTTATTTAGGAATAATGTGTGTCATATTAAATTGTCATTTATTTAGAATAATGTTATGTCATATTTAATTGTCATTTATTTAGAAATAATGATGTGTCAATAAAATGCCATTTATTTAGAATATGTTCATGCTACATAAAAATATCATTTATTTAGAATATGTTCACGTTAAACAAAAATGTCATTTTATTAGAAAATGTCATGTTGAAATAAAAATGTTATTTTATTAGAAAATGGCAGGTAGAAATAAAAATGTCAGTTTGTTAGGGAATTTTATGTTGAAATAAAAATATGTCAATGATAAAATTTACATTTTTTATAGTGCATGTAGAAACGATTTAAAATGATCATTAGTTGGAAATACAAAATATGTAAAGAATAAAACATTATCATTATTATGTTAGCAAGAATAAAACATTATCATTATTACGTTTGCAATATTAGAAAATTGGTCGTATGTTAAAAATATGATTTGTGCTAGATAAAACATTATCATAATAATGATAATATTAATATGGTAGTTGAAACTATATTATAAATATTCATTAATAATTTTAAACAGTGAAAATTCGTTAAATAGAAAATAATTCAAACCGAATTATAATTGGTTATATTTATTAACCAATGATTTATTTATATAAACTGTTGTTGTTTTAAAACCCCACATGAGTATTGGGTTGATCTTAGTCATACACTATTCCTAATATTTAGTTGTATGTCAATCGATGGATTGACAGTTTGTGATGAGCGTTATTATTTATTTATTTTAAATGCTCACACAATTATAAATTTAACTCTAGATGTGAATGGATTGTTTAATGATTATTTATCATTATTGTTATATACATGCAATGTATGAAATCCATATAACTGAAATTATATGGTAATTGATTGAGTCGCATTTCGATTTAGATTTTCTTTTAAAAATAAAGAATATTTTAAAATAACGAATGCCGTTATTGGAAACCGAATGTACAGGCCTTGATAAAATTATTTAAAATATGGTAATATTATGTAAAATCATAATTAATAATTTGGAAAGATTTTAGATGAAAATTCCATATTTGAAAAGATAAAAATATATTTTTATCGTCATGAACTAGTTATTAACTAGGATAAATCTTTAAATTAAGATTTAATGAAATTTTCCAATTGATTAATATTTAATTGAAATTAAATAAAATAAATTGGATTTTTGGGTTTGTCGTGAATGGTGTCTTCGGTAACACTGTTCTTAAACCCAGTTAAGAAAAGAATAAATCCTTTAATTAAGATTATTAGAGTTCCCAATTATATTTAGTAATTGGAATAAAATGAAATGTGAGTTGGGTTTATTGCGAACTGTGTTTTTAACGACATTTGTTCTTTAACCCAATTAACAGTGAAAATAAGACTTGGAATTTATAAATCTTTATTTAAGATTCAAATGAAATTTTTTCAAAAGTAAAGTTTTCCAATTTAATATATTTAAATTGGAATTAAATGGAATTCGATTTAATAATAATCGAGATGAGCTTCTGTGGAAGAAGACCGTTACTATATATGGAATTTAAAAGGCTTTGACGTTATTCCATTTATATTATTAGTCTGATACAGGAATTTATATCGATCATATATTGATTTGATTTCTGTGAAAATTCCATATTTAGGGAAAGATGATTTTGGGTTTATCGTGAATGGTGTTTTAAATGACATTGGTTCTTTAACCCAGTTAAAGACAAGATTAATTTCTTAAAGTTGAATAATCATAAAGTAATGATTTTTGATATTAAAACCAAATTGGAGTTTTAACGAACCTTTAAAAAGAAGATTTAAGAATAAATTTAAAGAATTTATCTTTGATAAAATTAACGGGAACCTTTCCCTAATAATGTGAATATTTTATTAAAAGAATATTCTGAATTGGAATGAGGCGTATGATGTGTTTCTATAGCACTTAATTATTGATTATGAAATACGCGAGTTATTCGGAAGGACCGGTTTTAACCCATTTTGAATAATTACTATGACGATTAAAAGTCGAAGATAAAGACGGTGGTTGAAGACCGGAGATCTTCACATCGTTTGGATGATTACTGATATCTTGATTGGGAGGCATTCCAAGACAAGGTAATAAGTGGTGATCGTCCAGACGTACTTGGAGATCGACGGATATGCGAGAACCTCTCTCCTGTATTGGACATATGGGACGAGGAATAAGGTGTCTCCGGTTTCGTTCAGACCCACAACGGACTTGTAAATGGATGGTATGTCAGAGATTGTATTCCTTTATGCTGTATTCGTTGATCTCTGCTAAATATATAGCTGTTTGGTGGCAGAGAATTTATTCTCTTGCTTAACACCATTCTCTGAGATGTACGAGCTTAGAGCTTATATATTGGCAGAAATCAATGGTATGGTATGGATTGATAATATGACATGCTAAGATGCAAATGATCAAGGCTTTTGTTGAAAAGCAGAGCCTTGTGATGGATGATCAAAGCACAACTTTATTTAGCATAGCTTTGTGTAGCGATACTTCGCGAGCCTCACACCACGGTATGAACCAGAAATGGGAGAAGGATCCAGGGAGAACATGCGTTTCTTTCTAGCTAGGAGTGGCGTCATGGTATGGAGCCCAGATATTTTACTTATGTGGATGATGGATTGTGAGGCGCCTCGGTATTTGAGTCCCTAGTGGCTCTTTTTTACGCCCTATAGTGCGGGGAGACATATAGTTTAGGAATTTATATATGATCCACCAACGTAAGTGGGGGACCGACCCTGTGGCTCCTAAGGGCTCACCTGAGTCTGAGTCCTGAGACACGAACTAGATTGTCTCAAATTCGGTAAGGACTATCTCTTGCCTTGGTTCATGATGGAAATCCAACTTCCAATACGACACCATACGGTTTTGATTGTAAAACTAGTATGACGACATAGTATATGGTAGTTATGCCGTCTATGATTGATACATTATGATTGAAATGTTTCTGAAACATATATACACTTATAATAATATCAAATCCGTTTTATCATATAAAGCATTTTTTACCATTATAAGGTAAAACTCTATCCTCCGGTTTCCGTTGCATTGTTTGATGGGACCTGAGTCTTATAATGGTTTCATTTTTCCAAAAAGCATTGCGTTATTTAACGATTTACTTTATTTATGCACTGGCAATCCAATGGAGTAAACCCGTTCCGCGTTAGCGGCGTGGTCCTGTGATTAGCCTTATTATTAGATAAGTTAAGTAAGATTTCTCATACCTGTCCCATGACTGACTCGTAGTTTGTTTCACTTTGCAAACTCGGGTGCCCTCTTTTCCACATGGGCAGTCGAGTAGCTTGATTTGTAGATATTTCTTATTTGAGAAGGATTCTGGATCAAAGCTTAAAGCTATGTCCAGAGCATTGGTAGCCTTCCGTTGCGTTAGTTTAATTGTTTCCGCTGCATTGTATTACATTTATTGTAAATTATCTTCCTCGGTATTATATTCGATGTACTATAATATTCTGTACTCTGATGTAACATTATTATAATGTTTATAAAGTCTTCTGTTATTTGTTCTGATGTGTTGTATGCCCAAAGTTAGTGTATCCGGTGATTTCCCACGAGGGAATTTTCGGGTCATTACAGTAGATATTCCATGGATGATAAAGGGTGGTTGCGACGAGATGGAAGACTTTGTGTTCCCCGAGTTGGGAGTTTGTTGAAGACAGTCCATGAGGAAGCCCATCATTCTAGGATGAATATTCATCCTGGTGGTGATAATATTATAAGGATATGAATATGGTTTTCTTTTGGGCTGGGATGAAGAAAGATGTAGCAGAATTTGTTTCTTGATGTTTGATTTTCCAACAAGTCAAAGCCGAGCAAAGGAAGCCCGGTGGTTTACTTCATCCTTTGGAAGTCCCACAGTGGAAGTGGGAGAGCATCTCTACGAATTTCATTGACGGTTTGCCTAGATCAAGGAAAGGCAACACCACTATTTGGGTTCTAGTTGACAGGCTTACTGAAAGCGCTTATCACCCTTAGACCGATGGACACTCGGAAAGAGTGAATAGAGTTCTTGAGGATCTTTTAAGACAATGTATCCTAGACTTCGGAGGGACTTGGGAAAAGCATCTTCCTTTGGTAGAGTTCACTTATAACAACAGTTATCAGGCTAGTATTGGCATGACACCTTTCAAAGCATTGTATGGACGACCCTGCAGATCACTGACTTGTTGGTGGGAATCTACAGAAAGGCTTCTATTGGACCTGAGATGATTAGGGAAACTTCAGAAAAGATTGATCTTATTCGCATGCGTATGAAGACAGGTCAGGACAGGCAGAAGTCCTACGCAGATAGGGGAAGGACTGACATTGAGTTTAAGGTGGAGATATGGTTTTCATCACGGTATCACCTTTGAGGAATGTGGTTCGTTTTGGATCTGCAAGGAAATTGGCACCAAGATTTGTAGGGTCATTTCCCATAACAGAAAGGATTGGACAAATGGCCTATAGAGTAAAGCTACCAGAGAGACAGTCTGGTGTTCATGATGTTTTCAACATTTCTTATTTACGGAAGTGCTTGCATGATACCGCAGATGTAGTTGAATCGAGTATTCTTAAGGAAGTATAGGTGGAATGGGAGGCGACAGTTAGACGAGCTCCTACCCATATACTTGAATCAGAGGTTAAGAAGCTACGCAACTGAGAGGTCAAGTTGACAAAAGTTCAATGAGGAGAAGTCCCCGAGAATGCAACTTGGGAGATTGAAGACAAGATTCGCGCTTCGTACCCTTTTCTTTTCAAGGGTATGTTCTTAACTTCTTTTCCAAAGCTTTTACTCGTGCTTGTTTCTATCGTTTAAGTATATCTTATCAATCTAATCTTCGACCTTTAGGTAAGGAACCCATGGATGTAAACATGTGTTTGAAGCATGTTATGTTTGATGGATGCAAATGGATGCAAGTGTTTGCTTGTGGTTGCTTGTGGATGCATATACACACACATTAGGCACTAGACTGGCTCAATCACTCTCATACTGCATATGGATGTGTGTGCATATTTTTCTTCTTTTAATGGATGAAAGTGGGTGTATTATCATGTGGATGTTTCATTTGGATGATTGATTGTGCATACATATAGAACTTACGTGTTATAGTAGGATTATTTGCATACATGTTGGATTTATGGCACTAACATACATTGCATTAAGGAGGTCAACTGAATCAGTAGACCGCCTGATCTTTTGCATTATATAAGGACATATACACACACCTTTGCATATTCTCATATAAGCATTAGAAATCTTTGAGGACAATGGATGGATATGATTGGTGGATGAGTAGATGGATAATGGATGTTAGGATATACATTCTTCTTGACTTGGAGATTTCGAGGACTAAATCCTTTATGTAGGGAGAATGTAACACCCCGTAATTTTAAAGGACACTATAATGATAAACTAAAGAATACTTAATTAAATATTGGGAATTAAGTAAAATAGACTACACTATTGCGTTCGTCTCGGAATTCTGCTTAAGATAGACTTTGAGTTTGCGTAAAACAGACATCATATGAAGAAGATATAAAGCCTAGAAGTTTGTATACGCACAAGAGAATAATATATATACACAAACCAATCAAACATTTCAAAATAATTAGAAAAAAACAACGAAGTGGGGAAGCGGGAAATCGACCCGTTAGGGGTTGACCCCGTTCCCCATAGGTGTCGACCCAAGGGTCGACCCCTCAATGGGGGTGTCGACCCCGGGGTCGACCCCACCGAGATCTGGGCAGATTACTGCATGGAACCTGGATGCATTTCTGAGCATGATTTGTTGACCTTAGGCTATATATAGGACCTCATTCTCATTGTTTTTATTCACCAAAAATAATGGAGACAACGAGGTGTTGCCTCAACTTAGTTTGAACTAGCCTATTCTTCTTCAATAACAAGTTATACGTATTCAAGGATCTATGCTACAACATCTACAATCAATCCTCTGTTCTTTAGATCCAGACACAGTGAGTTTATATTGCTTTTAGATATAAAAACCTAAAAAATAACCTTGACATGTTTATAAGTTTGGATCTAAGCATATGCATGTTAGTAACCTGAATCATAACAGATCTTCCATAACTTGTATACCTAATTTACTGCTTAGTTCTCATAAGGTTGTTCATTATATCCCTATTCTATTAGTTTGCCTTATCATGTCAATGTATGCCTATTTTGTTAGTTTGCCTAATCATGTCACTGTATGCCTATTCTGTTAGTATGACAAATTCTATCATCATGTGCCAGTTTTACTTACTATGCCTATTCTTATAGTATGACAAATTCTATCATCATGTGCCAGTTTTACTTACTATGCCTATTCTTATTCTCTTCTCTCCCTCTTTCCCTTTTTGTTTTTACAGCCAAACTGCCTTCGAGCCTAGGCCTATCGCTGAAATACGCGATTGCACAAAATTGGGAATGGTTAGGAAAAATAAATTAGGGCATAACTTATGTTGTAAATCATGGCTGGGATTTGGGGACATAATCTACACCTTGATCTAAACTTTAATTTGGGGCATAACTTGTATAGTGAATCATACGGGGATTTAGGGCATAATAAACATGAAAATTGGTTAGTAATGAACATACCTATAACGACATGGGTTTTTGACCGCTTCAAGTTGGTAATTAAACCAACACAAACCGTTCAAAAGGACGAATTGTTATTGCTTATGAAGTTGAAATACAAATCATCACGGAATCACAGACACAGAACACATAATATCTCACAGCGGAAGTAGAATTTATACATTATTACAAAATCTTTAAATTTACATAATATCATAGTGCAGAATAAATATAGAAACAATGGAAGAATAAATATAGAATCATACTAGTATTTGGTAATAAGCAGAGATGTGCACCATTGAATAAGACATGGTAGATAAATGGCTGGATCTACAACGAATCTCAAGCTCTAACAGATATATCTACAAGCTGGAATACTCGGTCTGACCCAGGCATTTTACAGGGAACAAACCAAAATACTCGAGCCAGGACTAACAGTCTCAGATAAGTGAATTAAATCAAATGAAGTGTTTACTGAAATGTATATTAATTTAAAGGATGTCCGGGATTCCCATCCTCTAATGATCCGCGAAACTAATACATATATAATAGTATGCTATTATTGAAATCTCTACTCAGTAAAGTAAATATAATGAAAATAGCGTAAGCGGGATTACCATATTACCCTTACGCAGTTTATAGGCATCACAGTCTATAAAGTACCGTAAATTCACATCACTTGTGTTATCAGTAGGCACTCCATTGAAAGAAATACTAAATCAAAATCGTATGGGGCTCATATGGAATAAATATGATAAGGCACTCGAGGCAATACCCTGGGTAGGATTCTACCAGTTGCACTCCCAGACCGATGGTAACGCATAACAACAACTACCTCCCACCTCGGAACGCACTCCCAAATCAAAAGGTGCGCACCCAAATCGATCACAACAGTAATGGAGATGGTATCGAAGAAGCGTGTCCGATATGAGGTGTGACCTCATTATAGCTCTTGTTTTAGTCATTTTAATTATGACCCAAAGGTCAAGGTCATTTCGTCATCGTTCACCTTCTTTGAATCTAGTAGTCGCTTCCAAGCCATCATGTGGTCGTTCCGATACTCCATCACGTACACAGTCGTTAAAGTAGTATCGACACTGACAGAGAGTGTGCCACTTACTGACACCTGTCTTTTTAACAACCGACGCTTACATTTTTCACACCGTGGCCATTAGATTTTGAAATCATATTTCAAATATCACAAATCGATTTATTTCAAGTATCGCCCATAATCAATTATCCCAAATAATTTATAAATCATTCGATTAGGATTTATAAGACCAATATTCACCCTTGGATTCACTAGACTGGATTTGGACATAAATTTAGTCAAAATAAAATAAAAATAAAATAAGTACTTTTAGGAAAGTTAAGTTTCGAAAATAGTGTATGTATATTAAATTTAAAGTAGTGTGTAAACATATATATATATTTTGGAAAATTATTATAAAATTTAGATTGTAAAAGAAATCAAATCTTAAAGAATATTTATAAAACTAAGTGTAACACCCCATATTTTTATGTGAACATAAAGTAACAAAACAAAGTATACTTAATTTTTAAGAGAAGAATTAAGGGAAACGGGTTACGCCATTGCGTTCGTCTCGGAATTCTGCTTGAGATAGGGAGTTTGCATAAATCGGACTCCGTATGAAGAAGTTATGGCACTTAGAAGTTTCAGGAATTTAAAATAGAAACCAACCCGAATTCAAATTCAACGTTTCGAAATTCAAATCACACACCCGGGCTGGACGGGAAAATTCCCGCCCACGACCCAGGTCGACCTGGGTAGAACAGGTCGACCATGGGGTCGACCTCACCCGCCTATTTCCAGATCCGTGGACAGATTCGTTTTTCTGTATTTAGACGTCCGTTCTGACTAGATTCGATGCTCCTAAGCTATTTAAACACCCCCAAACCTCACTTTCTCTCCACACAATTTCATTACACCTATACTCTGCCCTAATTCATATTAATATAAATCAATGGCGTCGTTACTCTGATGAAACCAAAGCAAGAACAAGTGCCCCTTCTTCTTCCAATCTGAATAGGATTAAAAGAGAACAACTACAATCCTTTTTCTTTTAGAATCCAACCAAGGTGAGTACAGTTATTTTTAGATATGAAATTTAATTATGATCTTGACATGGTTATAAATCTGAATTGGAGATAATGCATATTCTTGTTTATCAGATCTGTTTTTCTGTGTAGATCTATCTTATTATTATAACTATTCTGTATCTCTTCCTTCCTTCTGTTCTACAGCCAAGCTACCACGAGCCTGAGCCAAATCTCATAAGAGATTGACGCACGAACGCTAAATTTGGGGAAAATAATGAATGATGCATAATTGGACATGACTGATTTGTGATTGATTTAAGAAAAGGGCATATGTTGTAATTTAAGATCTAGATCTAGGCATACTATATACGGCGGTTTATAATTTGGAAGAAGGAGAATTATTGTATGACAACATATGACTTGTAATTTGGGAATATAATGCATGTTATAATTCAAGATCTGATTTTGAGGACATAATACATGTTGTAATTTAAGATCTAGATTTGGGGGCATATTTTATGTGACGATCTATGACTTGGAAGAAAAAGGATATATGATTTAGGCGTAAAAGATCTATATTAAAATAGGATAACTATTAGTTGTGAATACGCCTAAATGGGGATTTTGGATATTTGACATATGCTGAAATCAAAGGCTATAATTTGGCATAATTCATATTGTATATCATGATTTGGGGTTTTTGGAGAATATTCTGTACTATGTAAATTTAACTAGAAATTTGGGGCATATGTTATATTGTGAATTATGACCATAATTTGAGCATGTAAAATTAGGCTTAATTTTATTAAGCGACGTATGTCAATGGAATTTTAAGGGATGATTAAATCGGTTAAATTTCCTAATCTGGTAAATCTGTTGAAACTGAATATGGTAATTTGGGGTATGAAAATCTGTAGGCTCGATCTAAAATTGAGTAAAACATGAACTTTGGATAATCTGCTGTAACTTGTAAAGAAGTTAATTTGTTGAATTGGCATAATTAGTCTGATATTGGCATAATCTGTGAATGAATATAAGAATGATGAGACATGAGGTTAGACTCTGTTTACGGTAGAAGCCTGCCCGGACCCAACCGGCTTAACCATCAACCGCAAACTGTCAGTCTAATGTGAGAGGTCGTAGGCATAAAGATGCTTAGACACGAGGTTAGGTCTGGTTTGTGGCAGAAGTCTGCCCGGAACCGCCTGGCACATCCAGCGGCCACAAGCTACCGACCTAATGTGAGAGGTCTGTGCATTAATATTTAATTAATGCAAATCTAAGAAAAATATGATGCCTAAAACGTATTGGGTAGATAAGGTTGAATCAACTGGACTAATGAATCTAATAAACCCGTTTGAAAATCTGTAGGCCCAGTACAAGGTTAGGTGAAACAATCTGTAAGTCTGTATATCTGATCCGTTAGTCTGAAAACTTGTTAATCTGTATATCTGATCTATTAGTCTGAAAACTTGTTAACTTGTATGTCTGATCTGAGAACTAGTTAATCTGAACTTTGTACATCTGAAATCTGTAAGCAAGTTAATCTGAAATATGTTGGTCTAGGGACACAAGGTTAGGAGGGGTAATTACTTATGTCATATATTATTTGGGACCTGTATTAGTCAGTAACGCTTTCTGGTATCAAAACTATGACCCAACACTAGGTAGGGGTCCCGGGCATGCTTACTAAACATATTGTAAGAGGTTCACTCTGATAATGGCGAGGGGTGTTGATGGCGCATTCCAACCGGGTCATGTGCGTGTATGGATCCGGTCTGCTCTGAGGATGTAAGACACCGTGACATCTGTAAATAGGTCTGTGTCTATAGGTTGCCACTTTAGGGAGTGATACACCCTTCTGTGGGGCCGGCACAGGGTCATTATGTATTAGGGAGACGATCGCTTAGGGTAGAATTTAGGGTACACTTAGTTCTGTATGTTTCTGTTGGGATATCGTCTGTTTCTGTTGGTGTGGTAACAACTGTCTGTTTCTATGTGGTACCGTCTGTTGGGGTGGTAAAGGCCCATTACTAGTGTACACCTAATTCGAACATTCTGTTTCCGTAGGGAATATTCTGTTTCCGTCTCTGATTCCGTTTCTGCTTCTGTTTCTATACCATCTATCTCTGTTCTGGTAGTAAAGGCCCATTACTAGCATTCTGTTTCTGTAACCATCTGTCTCTGTTCGGGTAGTAAAGTCCCATTTCTAGCATCGTGTTTCTAAAGAGATCGTTCTGTTTTCTGTTTAGATATTAGGACAACGCCTAATTTTGTTACACTAGTATTAGTGCCACTATTTCAAATCTCGCAAATATCGTCCGATATCTCCTCCTAGATCTCATTTTGGGCTCCTTCCGAAACAAAACAGCAAATATCACTCTAAATCTCCTTTCAAATATATCGCCCAAGATATTGCAATATCGAACGATATATCGAATGAGATGAAATACTGGAACATCATCCGAGATCTTAGATTTTTTGGTTAAAATTTAAGTTTGTGCCTGAACTAGAACTATAATTAAAAAACTCAAATCTAGCCATATCAATCTTTTGTTATTTTACATTTTACATGTTAAATGACTATATTGTACGTTCGTATATGTTTTACAATGCTTATGATTTTCATATTCGTCTTTTTACATACATGTTACTTATGAAATTATGTATTTTATGGTCTATTTATGCTGAATTTTTTAATGTCTTGGATCCTTTTAATGTTTCCTGTCTAACAATATTTCTATTTTAAGCATATTACGATTTAGAGTATGAATGATTTTTTGCAAGATAAATAATAATAAAGTTATTTTGCATTTTAAGTTTAGGTTTCTATGTTTTTAATAGCATTCATAAAAATCGTTTTGTAAAAATATCATTTTTAACATATCATGTACCCCGAGATTGTTCCGATATGAACTTTCAGACCCGAGATAAAAATCCGAGATGAACTCCCGAGTTAGACTCATCTCGTCCGAAATCTCCCCCGATACGAGACCGAGTCTATAAAATCCCCAAGATGAAATGCGACCGATATCCTAGATTTTAAACTTTGATTAGTGCAAAGAAGTGAAAACCAAGTAAGAAGCTTAGTTTAGCCTATATCATTATGTCTCTTCTGTTAACCTACTACTCTTCATTTTCAAAAGTAAAGTTTATTTTGAAAAAATATATTCCCCAAAAGCCATATATCTGTCTTTCGAATTCTCCGTTTTGAATCTCTTCATTTTCTTTTCAGCATGTCTGGGTTAACCGAGATACCCGAGGGCATACCGATACCAACTTGGTTCAGAAGCTACCTGGAGGCTAGGGCCACCGCCACAGGCCCAGCAGACGTTCCTCCCCCTCCCCACGGTGATACTTTTTCGAAGATATGCAAAGACCTTCGGGCAATGGGTGGGAAACCTTTTCACAGATCAAAGACGTTTGTTGAAGCTCTAAATTGGCTTAAGGAGGTGGAAGATTTGTTTGGTATCTTCGAGATAGAAGATGGAAGGAAGGTCCAATTAGATGCTTGGTTAATGAAGGACGAAACCTCGTTTTGGTGGGAGGTCACGAATGGAGAGCGTCTGATAGAGACAAGGATGGATTTCAGGCATAGGTTCGAGATGAAATTCCTCTCACGAGCGGAAGAGAATTTATACATGGAGAGGTTCTTAGCATTGAAGCAAGGGAATTCATCAGTGAAGGAGTACGTCAACAAGTTCAATCAGTTGGCGAGATTCGGCTTAGACTTGGTGAACACACCTGAGAGGAAGGCCTGAGATTCGTTAAAGGTTTGAATGAGCCGCTACTTGGGTTGGCTATGACCCACATTCCTATGGGGCTACCTTCGAGAAATTGGTTGACATGGCGTTAATGCATGAAGAGGAAGCCAAAAGTGAGAAGAAAGAGGAAAAGCTCGAAGGACCACGGAACAAGAAAGCGTGGCCCAAAAAGGAGACACAAAAGAAGGATGAAAAGTCTGAAGATAAGAAGGAGAAAAAGTGCTTTACTTGTGGAAGCTTGACTCATCTGAACAAGGATTGCAGAAAGAGGAAGGGTGCTTGCTTCAACTGTGGAGAAATGGGACACTTCACTAGGGACTGCCCGAAGAAACGTGGGCAAGGGCAGAGGGCTGAACCTACTTCTGGAGGGCAGGCGAATGCTTACGTGACTGGTAGATAGGATAGAGATAGGAAAATTTCTGTAGAAGGTTTAATTTCCTTATCTTATTATTGAGATAAAACTCTTTTTGATTCTGCCATTTTGATTCTGTAATTGAGACTCTGCACTTTAATACTAGTCTTGTTTCTGATCCCACTATAGTCTCAAACCCCTTAAGGGTTACGACTCATCTGCTTGTGATAAGTTGGGGTTTGAAGGTATTTGTGTTAAGCGTTAAGTTGGTTGTGACGCATACGTTCTGGTTTTTGTGGGATATGGTGGGGTTTTATCATGCTTAGTTTCCTAATAATCATTTGATAATCTGATCTGTACCAGTAGTCTGTAAGTATCTGAATATTTCTGAAAAGGATAGGGGTTTTTACTCGAAGCGCAAAGTAGATTTCCAGTTTTGACATTGTTTAATGGGAGTAATTATCTGAGTGTCAATCTGATGTTGATTTTGGTCTTCGGGGTTGATACTTAGGGATTTATTCTCTTAACCGATGTCTAATGGGAACAGAACTTTTGTACTTGCTTCTATCACTCGGTTGTATCCTATCGATCGATTCTTCGATCTTTAGGTAGAAACTAGTGGTGTAAACATGTGTTTGAGACATGTTATGATTGATGGTTGCAAGTGGATGCAAGTGGTTGCTCGTGGATGCATATACACACACTAGGCACTAGATCGGCTCAAAAACACTCTCATACTGCATATGGATGCGTGTGCATTTTTCAATTTTTGTGGATGCAAAATGATTGACACATCACATGGACGTTGCATTTGGATGAATGGTTATGCACTCATATAGAGATGAGGTGTATCAAATAGGATTTCTTGCATACATAAGTGGGCTCATGGCACTAACATAATTCGCATTAAGGAGGTCAACTGAATTAGTAGACCGCCTGATCTTTGCATTAGATAAGAGACATATACACACATTTTTGCATATGTTCATACAACATTAGAAGTTTTCTAAGGAAAATGGATGCTTGTGGATGATGGTTGAGTAGATGAATGATTGGATGGTAGGACACATTCTTCTTAACTTGAAGATTTCGGGGACGAAATCCTTTAAGGAGGGGAGAATGTAACACCCCGTATTTTTCTGTGAACATAAAGTAAAAAAACAAAGTATACTTAATTTTTAAGGGAAGAATTAAGGGAAACGGGTTAAGCCATTGCGTTCATCTCGGAATTCTGCTTGAGATAGAGTCCGAGTTTGCGTAAATTGGACTCCGTATGAAGAAGTTATGACACTTAGAAGTTTCAGGAATTTAAAATAAAAACCAGCCCAAATTCAAATTTGAAGTTTCGAAATTCAAATCACACACCCGGCTTGGGCGGGAAAATTCCCGCCTAGGACCCAGGTCGACCTGGGGGTCAACCTCCCCCCTATTTCCAGATCCGTGGACAGATTCGATTTTCTGTATTTAGACGCCCGTTCTGACCAGATTCGTTGCTCCTAAGCTATTTAAACACCCCCAAACCTCACTTTCTCTCCACACAATTTCATTACGTCTATACTTTGCCCTAATTCATATTAATATAAATCAATGGCAATGTTACTCTGCTAAAACCAAAGCTAGAACAAGTGCTCCTTCTTCTTCCAATCTGAGTAGGATTAAAAGAGAACAACTACAACCCTTTTTCTTTTAGAATCCAACCAAGGTGAGTACAGTTAATTTTAGATATGAAATTTAATTATGATCTTGACATGGTTATAAATCTGAATTGGAGATTATGCATATTCTTGTTTATCAGATCTGTTTTTCTGTGTAGATCTATCTTATTATTGTAACTATTCGGTATCTCTTCCTTCCTTTTGTTCTATAGCCAGGCTACCACGAGCCTGGGCCAAATCTCATAAGAGATTGACGCACGAACGCTAAATTTGGGGAAAATAATGAATGATGTATAATTGGACATGACTGATTTGTGATTGATTTAATAAAAGGGCATATGTTGTAATTTAAGATCTAGATCTAGGCATAATATATATGACGGTTTATAATTTGGAAGAAGGAGATTTATTGTATGACAACATATGACTTGTAATTTGGGAATATAATGCATGTTATAATTCAAGATCTGATTTTGAGGACATAATACATGTTGTAATTTAAGATCTAGATTTGGGGGCATATTTTATGTGACGATCTATGACTTGGAAGAAAAAGGATATATGATTTAGGCGTAAAAGATCTATATTAAAATAGGATAACTATTAGTTGTGAATACGCCTAAATGGGGATTTTGGATATTTGACATACGCTGAAATCAAAGGCTAAATTTGGCATAATTCATATTGTATATCATGATTTGGGGTTTTTGGAGAATATTCTGTATTATGTAAATTTAACTAGAAATTTGGGGCATATGTTATATTGTGAATTATGACCATAATTTGAGCATGTAAAATTAGGCTTAATTTTATTAAGCGAGGTATGTCAATGGAATTTTAAGGGATGATTAAATCTGTTAAATTGCCTAATCTGGTAAATCTATTGAAACTGAATACGGTAATTTGGGATATGAAAACTTGTAGGCTCGATCTAAAATTGAGTAAAACATGAACTTTGGATAATCTGCTGTAACTTGTAAAGAAGTTAATTTGTTGAATTGGCATAATTAGTCTGATATTGGCATAACCTGTGAATGAATATAAGAATGCTGAGACACGAGGTTAGAATCTGTTTGCGGTAGAAGCCTGCCCGGACCCAACCGGCTTAACCAGCAACCGCAAACTGTCAGTCTAATGTGAGAGGCCGTAGGCATAAAGATGCTTAGACACGAGGTTAGGTCTGGCTTGTGGCAGAAGTCTGCCCGGAACCGCCCGACACATCCAGCGGCCACAAGCTACCGACCTAATGTGAGAGGTATGTGCATTAATATTTAATTAATGCAAATCTAAGAAAAATATGATGCCTAAAACGTACTGGGTATATAAGGTTAAATCAATTGGACTGATGAATCTAATAAACCCGTTTGAAAATCTGTAGGCCCAATACAAGGTTAGGTGAAACAATCTGTAAATCTGTATATCTGATCCGTTAGTCTGAAAACTTGTTAATCTGTATATCTGATCTATTAGTCTGAAAACTTGTTAACTTGTATGTCTGATCTGAGAACTAGTTAATCTGAACTTTGTACATCTGAAATCTGTAAGCAAGTTAATCTGAAATCTGTTAGTCTGGGGACACAAGGTTAGGAGGGGTAATTACTTGTGTCATCTATTGTTTGGGACCCATATTAGTCAGTAACCCTTTCTGGTATCAAAACTATGACCCAACACTAGGTAGGGGTCCAGGGCACGCTTACTGAACTAATTGTAAGAGGTTCACTCTGATAATGGCGAGGGGTGTTGATGGCGCATTCCAACTGGATCATGTGCGTGTATGGATCCGGTCTGCTCTGAGAATGTAAGACACCGTGACATTTGTAAATAGGTCTGTGTCTATAGGTTGCCACTTTAGGGAGTGATACACCCTTCTGTGGGGACGGCACAGGGTATTTATGTATTAGGGAGCTGATCGCTTTGGGTAGAATTTAGGGTACACTTAGTTCTGTCTGTTTCTGTTGGGGTACCGTCTGTTTCTGTTGGAGTGGTAACACCTGTCTGTTTCCGTGTGGTACCGTCTGTTGGGGTGGTAAAGACCCATTACTAGTGTACACCTAATTCTAACATTCTGTTTCCATGGCGAATATTCGGTTTCCGTCTCTGATTCCGTTTTTGCTTCTGTTTCTATACCGTTTGTCTCTGTTTGGGTGGTAAAGGCCCACTACTAGCATTCTGTTTCTGTAATCGTCTGTCTCTGTTCGGGTGGTAAAGGCCCATTACTAGCATCGTGTTTTTGAAGAGATCGTTATGTTTTCTGTTTAGATATTAGACAACACCTAATTCTGTTACACTAGTATTAGTGTAGAGAAGTGAAAACCAAGTAAGAAGTTTAGTTTAGCCTATATCATTCTGTCTCTTCTATTAACCTGCTACTCTTGTTATGGTTATCTCTCACCAATTTTTATTTACATGTCATGGTACTATTATCTATTTATATGCTGAAAGTCACTGGACTCACCAGACTTATGTCTGACCTAGTTTGTTTCGCCTCTTTTCTTCCGTTCCCCCCCCCCCCCCAGGTTCTCAGGGTGGAAACATACGAGCTTGATTCAGGTTCCAACTGCTTAAAGTGCTAGAAGTGCTTGAAATATTGTTTGGCTTTGATTCTACTTATTTATGGCATTCTCTGTTGGGGGTTATGGCTTTAAAATTATGCATTCTGAAGGATTTTGTATAAGACTGATATTTGTGTACTTTGGTTTTGGTATTGTGATGTAACCAAACTTATTTCTGTTTCTGCTGTAATAAAGTTATAAATTTTTCATGTACTACTTTACGTATCTGTCTTGTAAATTTCTGTTCTGTTTACTTATAACGTTCCACCGAAGTTAAGGCATTCCCTTTGTGAGTGACCTTAACGGAAGTGGGGTGTTACACTAAGTAATGTGGAAAATCGCTTGTTATAAAAATTTAGTTTTGTTCTAACAATATTAATCCAAATCCAAACCTAAGTCCATGTCTTACAATTTCTTTCCCAACTAATTTCACATAAAAATCCAATTCTTTTGATTTGGTCCAATTCCAATTCTCCATGATTAAAACGATTCTCAAATCATTGTTTGCCTTGAACTGACATATCCATTCATATAATAAATCCCAAGCCACTTTAGCATTAGCTTTGAATCAAAATCCTTTGTATCCATTCACATGGAGAAATCCCTTTTGACAAATCATATATTAAAATAAGTTTTGAAAATATTTATCAAGTCTTTGAAAACCTTTTACATTAAATCATTTTATTCAAAAATTGACATATTATTATATTCATTATAAAATTATGAATAATTCATTTAAATAAATTTAAAATTAAGTATTAATCTTGCAAAATCACTTTAAAAATTATTTTAATACAAATGGGATTTCTTTCAAAATTCAAGTAAGATTTGAACAAAATTTCCTTTAAACTTTTCTTTATGTAATAAAGAAGTTCCACTTAAAATTTCTACTTGTGAAATCGATAAAGTATTTTAAAATGCTTTATTTTATTGACCACGGTGTTTGTATAAAATTTTCTAGCTTATGGTCAAGTGGTACGAATATTTATCATTTCAATCCGTTCTTTAAAATTTTCGAATCCCGGGTACATATCATTTCAACCCGCATCCCAAATCGATTCGAATACAAAGAGGGTTCGTGTATGTATCATTTCAACCCGAAATGGTTGTTAATCAAAGGGAACTTGGATGGTGAGAAAATAAACATAGCATTATCAAACATGCATCCATACGTATCATATGAAATAACTGTGTGTGTTGCACGTGCACAATCATGAAGCAAAAAAATCTTGAGCACCCTAACATTTCATTCAACATCTCAAGTGTTTAATTCACTTAATAATCAGCTAGTTTATGAGTGAGAAAAACTCACCTTTCAAGGTGGTTGAGGTATCAGAAAATTTCAGGGTGAAACAAGGACCGTAAATAAGGTTATAAACCGAGTATGGATCCATCCTCTACACAAATATGACTAACATAGAGAGTGCCCAACCAATACCCCATCTTTCCATTCTAACTTGCTGACACAACCCATACGTTGCTCTGGCACATTTGAATTTGATTTCAGTAATTTATATACGCATCCTAGAAATGATAACTAACAAAAACTCCGGGAATACCTCATTTCCAGCAATACAGGCCTCGACTTGGTGTAAGACTATAGCCAGAGGCTGTTAGTTTACCGGGGATCCCTTTTAAGGTGCCAGCGATGTAAGCGGCACGGTACAGCTTGGAAACAAAATTTTCACAAACACGTGGTATGCATGTTTTATAGGGCAGGCGAGTGGAAAAAATCATTTCAAAGAGTCTCGCTCTGAGGAGATTGTGGACTTCGGTGGTGCTCAAGGTCGCAACACTGATATTGAGTCGGCAACAGTCCTCCAGTAGCGACATCGATCTAAGAGGATCAAGTAGCGAAGGCAAGACCCCAAATTGGCGAAGAAATCAAAGATGGACAGCGCAATAGAGACGATGCTAGCAGCTAGGGCAGACGACGCCCTCAGGTCACTATGGTGTCAAGGTCATGGTTGGTGCTCACCCACCAACATAGGTGGCTATGGGTTGGTCAGGGGCTCAGTGCACGAGGGAGGAAGGGTTCACCATAGGTGGCGTTAGTGCAATGGGCGACGGATCTTCACTGGATGTGAGGGAGGCGTGGGCGGAGGGCATGCTCACGGTGGAGAAGGAAGATTCGTGGTTTCGCATTATTTTGAGGAGAATGGCCTGCACCAATTTGGGTTATTTTATTTTGGGGATAGAGTACTTTTTTCAATTTGAAAGATGAAACGAGATCTCGGTTTTGTGAAGGGGACTCGTTCATGAGGAAACTGAAGTGGTATTCCTCCCCTTTTTAACATAGAAAAGGAGGAGACATATGCTGACAGTAAAAGATTTGAAATCTTGCACAGTGTTTTCAAAATCTTTGTAACTGACAAAAGAAGATATCAAAATCTTTGGGCACTGTTTAAAAATCCCTACAAGTGACAGAGCAAGATTTGAGCTGCTATCATATCAAGATATTTTCAGATTTTTGGCTAAAACTAAACGGTGGGCTGATCAAGGAAAATGGTTTGAACGAAATACAACTTTGTTTATGCCTCTTTAAATTTCAGTAAATATCAACTATTGCTTTAAACGATTGTTAGCAGTGACCGAAACACGGCTGAAAAAAGCAATGTTGTTTATTTTATCATGCTATAAATTCAACAATAAATTAAATTTGATTTTAATGCAAGATACGCGAATTCTTATTTCACAATTTACTTCTTTGTTTTTAGTGTGCCGACTGTATTTCAACTATTATCGGTTTGGAATAAATTTATACTTAACAATTTGTTCGGAGTAATCCAATTAATTGTTTTAAATAAGAATTCAAACCTTTCTTTTGATGTCAAGCCTTTACGATAAATTCGATTTCAAATCCTCAACTAATAATGGATTAGATTTTGAAGAAAATTTTCAATTAATTAAATAATTGTAATATTACTTGTTTCTATAACGTTCATGTTAAACCTTAAAGAATTCCAATGTTAACTATTTAGTTTAAACTACACTATTCAAGTTAAAATAAATTTACGAAATGAATTTACTTAAAATAAATTCAAGCCGGGTTCAAAGTAGATAAAATCCTAAATTCTATGTCGAAAAATCCAAATATAAATATTTGTTTTAGCGTTAAATCTTAATTTAATTTATATTTAAAATGTCAAAATTAGCAGTTCGTTACAACCTCCCCCACTTAGCGCTTTTCGTCCTCGAAAAGGAGTGTCATATAAATTAAGTCTTCATACATGATCTTACAAATACCTTTACTTGATTTAAAGCTTTGTTAAAAGAAAATTAAGTTATAGATTTTGAAACTCAAATTTTTTTTTCTAACACCGGAATTTATGAAATTTTTGGTAGCACCACCTTTGTACGGCTTTCCCGGAAAATTTTCAAATACAATATACATCTCATCAACAAAATAAAACAACCCAAATGCTATATGTAAAGCACGAAACGTACCTTATTCAGCGTTTTAAAGCGTATTTGCTTATTTTTATTTGCATTTTGATGCAAAAGCGAGCTTCATAGGCGAAGTGCACCATTGCAACCTATTAAGACACTCAAACAAGGATGAGAAACATGCAAATATATAGTAGAATGAAACAACATGTAATACATATAGTAAAAGTTATGTACGTAACAATCTGTAACATGACATGAAATAAAAATAGCATTTCGGCAAAATGCAAAAAACTAGGTAATATACAAGTAATCTTACTAATTAACAAACCTATGTTTCATTCATTTCATTTTGGTTGTTTAGAGAACCCCTTTCTTTCTACTACATTGCTTTCTTTCAATAAATTTTCTCACATTTGATTTATACTACCATTCATGTCACTTACCTACGATAGATTTACATTCAATTTAGAAATTTAGTGTCATGAATTCGTCTACTATTGAAACTATAATATCGGTTTACCCACTTTCGATTTTCCGCATACATACATCATTCGAAATAATAATTTAACCAGAAATCTTACTTAAATTTAACATCAACAATGGCACCAAACCGAGGGGTGGACTGTATATATGCAGGTTAGCTTGTATTATTGGGCTTGTGGTGTTTCTTCATAGTTATTAGATGATCAATTATCCAATGCTATAATATAAATGGGTTTTCTTGTTAAACATAAAAATGTTTACAAGTGACAATAGAAAACTGAAACTACTTAAGTTTTGTTGCCAAAACTGGAGGGCAGCAACAGCAGTAAAAACGATGGACCAAAATGTGAAAAGTGATCTAACTGTGTTTGAGCATGACTTAGCGTTGATGGGTATGAGATTAGAAGGAGAACAAGCAGGTTAAAATAATCTTTAAGTATTAATTCATACTAATATTTCCAGTCATGCCTTATTCCATTTAAACAACATGTCATTTGATTGTGTGACTTATACTCATGTTAATTTGTTGCATTTTGCTGCTGCTTTTTAGGTGTTGCTCCCTTTTTTTGTGCTGCAGCAGTAATTGCTGCTGCTGCAGCAGCCCCTACAGTTGGCGGCAACAGCCGTGTATGTTGCAGTAGCAATTGTTGCTGCTGCAGCAACCACTGCAGTTGGCGGCAGCAGCTTTGCGGCTGCTGCTTGTAGTAGTCATCCCTATTCCAAACATGAGCATAAGGCTTATGCTCTTGAGGTGGTGTCTGTATCTTATATGCAAAGGTTTATAGATGCTAATTTAAACTCCAATGCTTAGGCTAATGCAGTACCAATGTCGATTGAATTAGCAACAAGTTTTTCTTTTAGCTATTTATATCCCAATCTCTTACCTTTCAAAATATACCATATTCATTTCATTCTTTACATGTACTCTTATTTTCAACATGTTTGTGAGATTGAGACACTTTCCCCTTTTGGCTTGTGATACGGCTTGGCCTAGGAAGGCTACAAGAAGTCTGCACATTATGAAGAATAATAGTAGCATAGGATACTAGTATTAGAGGCCAGTGCATTTTCTTTGCCAACAAATGCAACCTGCAAACTTTAGCAGTAAACTTTTGCTTTATTAAAAATAAATATGTGGCTAGTAATGTTTCCACAATTTGGTTGGACCACGTGTCCTTGGTTTGTTATAGGAATTTCTAGAATGATCGCATGGAGTTCTATATATTTGACTGTAAGATAATGAAATGGAGAGAATGAATTAATGAAATATTTCTTTCCAGCTTCACTATCTCAATGCTTCTTCCTGCTCACAGCTAATTTTCTTCCTCTTCCTCATATTCTAGTATCAACCCCCTGTCAATTGGTGCTTTCACTCTTGTTCTCACCTCCTTCTTCTATATCTCACCCCTTCATCATTTCAAAGATCGGATCATAGCTGAAATCTTTGCCCTCCGACAAATCCATGAAATCACTGACCAACAACAAACCACCATTAACACCATTCAAGCCACTCTCGTCTACCACCAAACCAACCTTGATGCTCAACAACATAGCATCTCCAACATCAAAGCTACCCTCGCCGATAACGCAAGCTCCATTAATCAAATCATTCACTCCTTGTCCGAGATCGCCACAAAACTCGGCTTCGAAATCACGCTACCACCGCTGCTCCCTCTTTCTCCGGCCTCTCCGAAACTATTCCCTGTCGCTGATGCTACCCTTACAATCACTTCTTCACCTCTAGATCCCACCAAACTTGACGCTGCCACACCAGTCCTAAATTCCACTCCAGCTTCCCCTTATGTTGCTGGCTCCAGCAAGACTGCCGCTACAGAAACTGACACTTTGACCATGCCTCCAAATCTCGAAGGTCTGTTCTCATATATGGAGATTAAATCAGCCACAAACCAGTTTAATGAAGCCGTGCATTCTACTGTAGGCGGATTCAGAAAAGTTTGCATAGGAATTATTGATGGTGAATCCATGAATGTCACCATCAAGAAAGAAAGTTCCATATCATATGAGATCTGTCTAGAGGTGTACTTCCTTGAAACTGTGCCATTTCAGGTTCTATGTGCATGGCAAGCATTATATTCCACACTGTTTAAAGAGCAAGAATGGACGGATGCACACAACGTGTTTGTTGAAATGAACATGTTGAGGTGTGAAAGCAAATTTTTTATCTTCGATCCTGGTGGTACATTAAACGTAGAGAGCATCTCCGACCTTGAGGACAAGGTCGTTTCCAAGGGGTCGGTAATGATACGGCTTGGCCTAGGCAGGCTACAAGAAGTCTGCACATTATGAAGAATAATAGTAGCATAGGATACTAGTATTAGAGGCCAGTGCATTTTCTTTGCCAACAAATGCAACCTGCAAACTTTAGCAGTAAACTTTTGCTTTATTAAAAATGAATATGTGGCTAGTAATGTTTCCACAATTTGGTTGGACCACGTGTCCTTGGTTTGTTATAGGAATTTCTAGAATGATCGCATGGAGTTCTATATATTTGACTATAAGATAATGAAATGGAGAGAATGAATTAATGAAATATTTCTTTCCAGCTTCACTATCTCAATGCTTCTTCCTGCTCACAACTAATTTTCTTCCTCTTCCTCATATTCTAGTATCAACCCCCTGTCAGCTTGGAATCCAACTATCAACAATTGATGTTGTTGAAAAATATTAAATACAAAGACTTATATGCTCATGTTCTTAGAATGAGTATCACAGTTATTACCATTGAAAATGTATTTGTAAATCCATCATAAATTAACCCATTAGTTATGTATCTCTAGATTCATTATATTGCAATTCTATTTTTCTTTTCGTTAAATAAGTTAGCTTTTGCCATTATTATTTATTTCAACTTTTCAAGTTAAGAATTTTATTTTATATATTTAGAATGGATATTTATAGATTTTTAAATTTCCTTTTAATTTATCCATTTTTCTTCTTCTTTTTTCTTCTTCTTCATCGCACTAGCTTTTAGAGCTGTTGCGCAGCCTAGCTGCATAGCAACTTCTTCTGCGCTGCAGGCGGCAGCAGTACTTCCCGGTTTCTCCCTTCTCTCTCTTTCTTTTCACACGTTCCAGTTCAGTTTTTTTTTCTCTTTTATTTCCCGCAGCAAGGTGCTGCTGCTTTTGCTGTAGCAGCAATAAGGTTGTTGCATTGTGTATTTTCATGATTAGTATGAGAGTTTCATAAGTTAGACAAATTTCCTAGCTTTGTTTCGCATGTATCTTTCAGGTCACGCTTTCTATGCTTTTACCATCGTTCATAAAACTAAACTTTACATCATTACTTAGTACAATATTTTATCATTTAAGTAACTATAATATGTATATATATGAAACAAGAGTCATGTTACTCACTTACCGAGGGTCACTTGCACCTTTTTTCATTGCTAGCATTCTTAACCGCAAATGTTGATAATTTATTGGGAAGGTTTGATTTTCTATGCTTCTTCGCATTATCTCTCTCTTTTATTTTCTATAAGTCTGTACATTTCCGGAAAAGTGGATTAACAGAAGCTCTTTCTTATTGATAAAGTCTTTATATGGTTTTATTTAATCCAAAGGTCATACTAACTATGTCAGGAACAAATTTGTGAGAAAATGGGTATTCATGTACCAAGTTTGAACCCTTATCAAATAAAGTTCTATTTGCCGCAAAACTTATATTTCTTCCTACTGACTATCCCAAATTCCAGATTCATGTAATTATTTCTTCCATTCTTAATATCACAAATTTTCCTGTTGATATTTTTCAAACCTTCTTAAGTTAAGTATTTTTCCAAACAATTTGAATTGAATTCGAATGTACATATATGAATTTTCAAATTGCTTCCAAACTGCGCTCTTTAAAACCTACAAACATTCGAGTTAGCATTCATTTATTCAACATCAGTTTATATTATCTTTATCTGGGAAAATGTTATTATTCTTCGCATTCTTTGTGAATTCACAAAACAAATTCATATTTCGCAGGTTCTACTTCTACCAATCTGGTTAATGTAAGATTTTGCTATCTAAAACTTATAATAGAAATTTTACAAAATTTTATTCTTAACATATATTTTATAAAATCTT
This sequence comes from Allium sativum, assembly GCA_030737875.1. NCBI lineage: Eukaryota > Viridiplantae > Streptophyta > Magnoliopsida > Asparagales > Amaryllidaceae > Allium > Allium sativum. Next base: position 390,336,838 of record CM060916.1, on the reverse strand, counting down.
CCCTTCTAGCATTTCCCAAATCTTGAGTTCAGTGTTTGCTGGTTTATAAATATTTACATAAGTCAGTACTACAATTCCATGTTTATATGGAAAAAAATTCCAATTTTGATAGTATCCACATAAATATCCAATTGCTATTTTCAATACATTTGCTCTAATTTATTTATTTTGAGCTCACATTATAATTATTTGTGAGTTTTATCATTCCAGAATTTATTTTATGAGTTTTACTTATACCTACTTTATTTATATGGAATTTTTTTCCAATTTTGATAGTATCCACATAAATATCCAATTGCTATTTTCAATACATTTGCTCTAATTTATTTATTTTGAGCTCACATTATAATTATTTGTGAGTTTTATCATTCCAGATTTTATTTTATGAGTTTTACTTATACCTACTTTACAATAGTTTATAAGTCTACAAATTTTCCGGTGAAGCTTTCCATATTATATGGTTATAAACTCATGCTTAACTCAATACCATTGGATTTTCAATACAACCAAGTGTTTTGACCCTTATTTATTTAAATTCGCATTTTAACTCGCCTCGCACTAAGTTGGATCACAAGTTAGAAGCTGCTCGAACGGATAACAAAATCAAATGGACTTTACCAAGAACAAATTAAGGAAGATCCGGGATTTTCTTTTCCACTTAGTTATTTATTGAAATTTTATTTTAAATTCTCATGTCTTGAGCTAATCCAATTCAAGCTACATTCGAACTTAAGCTGAAATCTGAGCGAGCAAACAGACCGAATCGAATGGATTTGTCAAGGATAGCTTAGAAGTATTAGAGAAGATCCACGACTTAGAAACGACCACTTCTAAATTTTAGGTTGGTACAAACTAAAAAAAGACTCATATTTGGGAGATCCAACCCAAAAGGAGCTTTCAACAAGAGGGACGATTTCAAAGGAATTGAAATTCGAAGCAAGGATATTTTAAAGCAAGGCTAAAAATTCAAATTATATATATATATATATAGAAAATCCTTCAAAAAAATCATCTAAAATATTTTCATTTTCAAAAACGCTCTCTCGGGTATGATTCCATGACGATTTCACTCATTCTAGAGTATTTCTACTCTATCTCTAATGAGTGTTTCAACCTCATAAGCTAAGCTTTGTATGAACCAAAGCTCTAATACCACGCTGTAATGACCTTGCTTTTTGACCGCCTCAAGTTGGTAATTAAACCAACTTAAACCGTTCAAAAGGACAGATTGTTATTGCTTATAAAGCTGAAATACAAATCATCACATACACAGAACACAGAATATCTCATAGCGGAAGTAGAATCAATGCATTATTACAAAATCTTTAAATTTACATAATATCAGAGTGCAGAATAAATATAGAAACAGCGGAATAATAAATATAGAATCATACTAGTATTCGGTAATAAGCAGAGATGGGCACCACCGAATAAGACATGGTAGATGAATGGTTGGATCTACGACGAATCTCAAGCTCTAACAGCTATATCTACAAGATGAAATTCTCAGTCAGCCCCCGGGAATTTTGCGAGGAACAAAACAAAATACTCGAGTCAGAACTAACAGTCTCATATAAGTGAATTAAATCAAATGAAGTGTTTACTGAGATGTACAATAATTTAAAGGATATTTGGGATTCCCATCCGCTAAGGATCCGTGAAACTAATACATATATAATAGTACGTTATTATTGTAATGTCTACTCGGTAAAGTATATATAATGAAAATAGTGTAAGCGGGATTATCATATTACCCTTACACAGTTTATAGGCATCAGGGTCTATACAGTACCGTAAATTCACCGCACTGGTGTTATCAGAGGGCACTCCATAGAAAGCAATACTAAATCAAAATCGTATGGGGCTCGTATGGAATAAATATGACAAGGCACTCGAGGCAATACCAAGGGTAGGATTCTACCAGTTGCACTTCCGTACCGGTGGTAACGCATAGCAACAACTACCGCCCACCTCGGAACACACTCCCAAATCAAAAGGTGCGCACCCAAATTAATCACAATAGCAATAGAGATGTTATCGAAGAAGCGTGTCCGATGTGAGGTGCGACCTCAATTAGTCACGGTATAGCTCCTGTTTTAGTCATTTTAATTATGACCCGAAGGTCAACGTCATTTCGTCATCGTTCGCCTTCTTCGATCTAGTAGCCACTACCAAGCCATCCTGTTGTAGTTCCGATACTCCATCACGTACACAGTTGTTAAAGTGGTATCGGCACTGACAGAGAGTATGCCACTTACCGACTCTGGTCTCTTTAACAACCGATGCTTACATTTTTCACACCGTGGCCATTAGATTTTGAAATCATATTTCAAATATCACAAATCGATTTACGCCCATAATCAATTATCCCAAATCATTTATAAATCATTCGATTAGGATTTATAAAACCAATATTCGCCCTTGGATTCGCTAAACTGGATTTGGACATAAATTTAGTCAAAATAAAATAAGTACATTTAGGAAAGTTAAGTTTTGAAAGTAGAGTATGTATATTAAATTTAAAGTAGTGTGTAGACATGTATATATATGTATATATATATATATTGGAAAATTATTATAAAATTTACATGATAAAAGAAATCAAATCATAAAGAATATTTATAAAATCAAGTAATGTAGAAAATCGCTTGTTATAAAATTTTAGTTTTATTCTAACAATATTAATCCAAATCCAAACCTAAGTCCATGTCTTACAATTTCTTTCCCAACTAATTTCACATAAAAATCCAATTCTTTTGATTTGGTCCAATTCCAATTCTTCATGATTAAAACGATTCTCAAATCATTGTTTGCCTAGAACTCACATATCCATTCATATATTAAATCCCAAGCCACTTTAGCATTAGCTTTGAATCAAAATCCTTTGTATCCATTCACATGGCGAAATCTATTTTGACAAACCATATATTAAAATAAGTTTTGAAAATATTTATCAAGTCTTTCCAAACCGTTTACATTAAATCATTTTATTCATAAATCGACATATTATTATATTCATTATAAAATTATAAAGAATTCATTTAAATAAATTTAAAATTAAGTATTAATCTTGCAAAATCACTTTAAATTTTATTTTAATACAAATGAGATTTCTTTCAAAATTCAAGTAAGATTTGAACAAAATTTCCTTTAAACTTTTCTTTATGCAATAAAGAAGTTCCACTTAAAATTTCTACTGGTGAAATCGATAAAATATTTTAAAATGCTTTATTTTATTGAACACGGTGTATGTATAAAATTTCTAGCCTATGGTCAAGTGGTACGGATATTTATCATTTCAATCCATTCTTTAAAATATTCGAATCCCGGGTATGTATCATTTCAACCCGCATCCCAAATCGATTCGAATACAAAGGGTGTTCGGGTATGTATCATTTCAACACGAAATGGTTGCTAATCAAAGGAAACTTGCATGGTGAGAAAATAAACATAGCATTGTCAAACATACGTCCATATGTGTCATATGAAATAATCTTGTGTGTCGCACATGCACAATCACAAAGCAAACAAATCTAGAGAACTCTAACATTTCATTCAACATCTCAAGTGTTTAATTCAATTAATAATCAGCTAGTCTGTGAGTGAGAAAAACTCACCTTTCAAGGTCATTGAGGCATAGAAATTTTTAGGGTGAAACGAGGACCGTAAATAAGGTTCGAAACCGAGTATGGATCCATCCTCTACACAAATATGACTAACATAGAGAGTGCCCAACCAATACCCTATCTTTCCATTCTAACTTGCTGACACAACCCATACGTTGCTCTTGCACATATGAATTTGATTTCAGCAATTTATATACACATCCTGGAAATGATAACTAACAAAAACTCCACGAAGAATTATCGAGAAGGTAATACCTCATTTCCAGCAATACAAGCCTCGGCATGGTGTGAGACTATAGATAGAGGCTGTCACGTTACCGGGGATCCCTCTGGAGGTTCCAGCGATGCAGGCGGCGCGGTACAGCTTGGAAACAACATTTTCACAAACACGTGGTAGGCATGTTTGATAGGGCAGGCGAGTGGGAAAAATCATTTCAAAGAGTCTTACTCTGAGGAGGTTGTGGACTTCGGTGGTGCTCAAGGTCGTAGCACTGATATTGAGTCGGCAGCAGTCCTCCAGTAGCGACATCGATCTAAGAGGATTAAGCAGCGAAGGCAAGACCCTAAATTGTTGAAGAAATCAAAGATGGACAGCGCACCAGAGACGGCGCTAGCAGCTAGGGAAGACGACGCCCTCAGGTCACAGTGGTTTCAAGGTCATGGTTGGTGCTCACCCACCAATGTAGGTGGCGGTGGGTTGGTCAAGGGCTCAGTGCACGAGGGAGGAAGGGTTCACCGTCGGTGGTGCTAGGTCGATGGGCGGTGGATCTTGACTGGATGCGAGGGAGGCGTGAGCGGAGGCCATGTTAGCGGTGGAGAAGGAAGATTCGTGGTTTCACGTTGTTCTGGGGAGAATGGCCTGCACCAATTTGGGTTATTTTATTTTGGGGATAGACTACTGTTTTCAATTTGAAAGAAGAAACGAGATCCCGGCTTTTTGAAGGGGACTCGTTCGTGAGGAAACTGAAGTGGTATTCCTCTCCTTTTTAATGTAGAAAGGGAGAAGACATATAATGATAGTAAAAGATTTGAAATCTTGCACGGTGTTTCCAAAAAAATTGTAGCTGACAAAAGAAGATATCAATATCTTTGGGCACTGTTTAGAAATCCTTGCAAGTGACAGGGCAAGATTTGAACTGCTTCCATATCAAGATATTTTTGGCTAAAACTAAACGGTGGGTTGATCAAGGAAAATGGTTTGAACGAAATACAACATTGTTTATGCCTCTTTAAATTTTAGTAAATATCAACTATTGTTTTGGACGATCGTCTGCAGTGACCGAAACACGGCTGAAACAAGCAACGTTGTTTATTTTATCATGCTATAAATTCAACAATAAATTAAATTTGATTTTAATGCAAGATAAGCAAATTCTTATTTCACAATTTACTTCTTTGTTTTTAGTGCACCGACCGTATTTCAACTATTGTTGGTTTGGAATAAATTTATACTTAACAATTTATCGGAGTAATCCAATTAATTGTTTTAAATACGAATTCAAGCCTTTCATTTGAAGTCAAGCCTTTACAATAAATTCGATTTCAAATCGCCAACTTATAATGGATTAGATTTCGAAGAAATTTTATATTAATTAAACAATTGTAATATTACTTGTTTCTATAACATTCATATTAAACCCTAAAGAATACCAAAGTTAACTATTTTGTTTAAACTACACTATTCATGTTAAAATAAATTTACGAAAAGAATTTACTTAAAGTAAATTCAAGCTGGGTTTAAAGTAGATAAAATCCTAAATTCTATATCGAAAGATCCAAATATAAATATTTGTTTTAGCATTAAATATTAATTTAATTTATATTTAAAATGTCAAAATTAGTGGTTCGTTACAATACCTAGATTTACAGTAACTAGAAACTGTAACCGCACGTAGACACGAGGTTAGATTAGACTTGTGGTAGAAGCCTGCCCGGAACCGCCGGCAAATCCAGCGTCCACAAGTGGTTAATCTAATGTGAGGGTCGAGTGCATAAATGTACACATAAAACTGCTAAGACACGAGGTTAAGTCCGACTTGTGGTTGAAGTCTGCCCGGACACAACCGACATATTCATTATCCACAAGTGGTAGACTTAATGTGAGAGGTCTAGTGTAACACCCCACACCCGCTAAGGTCACTCACTGAGGGAATGCCTTAACTTCGGCGGAGTATTTTAAGTGAATATTGAACAGAAAAATTACAACAAGACAGATATAAATAATACTTGTTAACTAAAACATCATTTCATTACAGCAGAAGGTAAACATGTTTTGTTACAAAACCATAAAACAAGAGTCAAGTACTAAATATCCATCCAGATAAAAACATAAGTACATAATCCCACTACATAACTAATAGCCATAATAGAAAAGATAAGCTGAGCTTTACATCAATGGTCCAAGCTCCAAAAGATAGATAAAGCAATCTGATCAAAGCCCACTAGTGCTAGGCCCACTCTTAGAACCTGAGGGTTGGGAAAAGATTAAAAAAACAAGGGGTCGGACATAAGTCTGAGCGAGTCCTATAACTTTAACAATACAATCATTAAAGTAATTAGGGTATGATATAAACTTGGTACGGTAACGACTGGGGATAAATGACTACACTAAGCAGCCAACTAGACATAGGAAGAATGAAGATAACGGTAAAGACGCATCTACCCACCCAAGGATAATTACTACACTGCACCACACCAGTCATTCCTAACTTAAAGGTTGATCCCACCCAAGGACTTAGAAAATTTAACTAGTAGTTTCGTGTACCCCTAGCTGACCACATAGGTGTCGTCTGCCCCTATCTCCACTAGGTGTACCCACTACTCCCCAAGCGATCGGCTCCCTAACGTAGATACCCGTGCTGGCCCCACAGTGGGGTGTATCACTCCCCAAAGTGGCAACCCGATACAACCAACGGTGCACAGCTCATACCTACACGATGCAACAACGTCTTACCTACCAGCCCGGGTCCACACACGCATATGAAACCCGTTGGACTTGCGTTGCCACCGCTAACCCGTTTTGGCCTCTTATAGTCAAGCCCAGTACGCGTGTCCCGTCCTCGACATGGGTCGAGCCCACAAAGATACATATGGGTTACTGGTTGAAATGGGCCCCCACAAGCTACCCAGCTAAGCTTGCTCCCTCTAGTGTATCCCACTTAAACCTTTAATCATGTTTAATTACATGTTTCCACTTTGGTTAAGTATTCTAATCGTATTTTCTATTGCCACCCAAGGCAACCACTAGATTTCCACATGCCCCCAAGGCACCCACTTAACCCCTCATGCCCCACTACATGCTTATCTGGTTAAGTGTTTCTTAATTGATTAAGACCGTAACCTTTGTAAAGACCTCTCACATTAGACTGTTTTTTATGGCAGCTGGATTTGCCGGTCGGGTCCGGGCAGCCTTACGCCATAACAGAGTCTAACCTCGTGTCTTTACACTTGTCATGTATTTAGTTTATGCCTAAGACCTCTCACATTGGGCCAATCATTTGTAGCCGCTGGATTTGCCGGTCGGGTCCGGGCAGTCTTATGCCACAAAAGGGTCCAACCTCGTGTCTTAGTCGATTAATTACACCTAATTAATCACCCCCATATTTTGAATTAATTTTCCCTAATTAATTCCAATTTAATGATGTACATAATTGACTCAATTATGTCCATCCACTTATGGTATGCAACATCATACCAATTTCACCACAATTTTGTTAACATGAATATTAACCCCATCGTTCCCCACGTAATACGCTAACATGACATACTTAAAAGGGAAGATTCATCACAAATACAATGGGCTCAACTTAGCATAACATTAGCATCAACATGGGTTTTAAAGGTGTCAACTTGCATATATGACCATAGCATCAAACCCAACTAGCATAAATAATCAACCCAAACTTGCATGAATCACACATGTCATAAAGAGGGTAACTTGCATAGATGTTCATGTTATAGACCTATCATAAAGTGATAAACTTGCATACATGTCATAGGTCTAAAAAGGGATGAACTTGCATATGTTACTCATATCATAAAAAGGGGTAAACATGCATATATATGCATGACATACAAAGGGGTAAACTTGCATATGTATGCATATCATACAAAGGTGTAAACTTGCACTTGTTACTTGCATATAATCAAACACCAAACTTGCATAACACGTCATATATGAACTTGCATATAATCAAATACCAAACTTGCATAACATGTGATATATGAACTTGCATATAATCAAACACCAAACTTGCATAACATGGTGTCATAATGGATCAATGTTTATCATAATGATTTGCAAAACTAGCATCATGAACATATAGCATAAAACTTGCATAACTAGCATCATAGCATAAAACTTGCATAACTAACATCATGAGCACATAGCATATGATAACATAACTTGCATTGACCCGCATTCATAACCATAACCTCATTACATCCTATCATAATTAGTTTAGCAATTGCTTGCTAAAGGCATAGAAACTCACAACTTGTTGATTAGCACTCCTATGAAGAAGATTAAGTTGCTAGAGTTGATTAGAAGTTGATTTGAGAAGCTATCTTGTTCTAAAATTTGATGGAGGCTCCTTCTAATTGCATTTTGACGGCATGATGACATTGTATCTATTTTTAGTGTGCACTAGGGTAGTCTTAGGGTGTATTTATAGATTTAGTATGTAGTTTAGGCCCTTAGATTAACCCTAGATTAGTTTAGAGCCATCAGATTTCGTCACCAGCCACCAAACACAGCCCATAACCTGACCAATTCACTCAAATGGTGCACCAGGCAAAACTGCCCGGCCACCTGTGTCGACTCCCAAGTCGACAGGGCAGTCGACTTGGGTCCAGTCGTGTCGACTCCCCAGTCGACTTGGGGTGGCTGGCGGGAATTTTCCCGCTTAGCCCGCCTGGCCTGATTTTTGAATTTTGAACTTGAAATTTAAATCTGTTTTGAACTTAGAATTTTCTGAAAACTTACATGGGCCATAACTGGGTCATACGGACTCCGATTTACAAAAACTCGGACTCTATTTCGCGTATTTTCCGAGACGAATGCAATGGCATAGACTGTTTCCCCTGATTCAGATTTTAAAATTTAATTCTGCCCTGTTTTATATTATAGCAAGTTATTCAACATACGGGGTGTTACATTCTCCCCTACTTAAAGGATTTCGTCCCCGAAATCTCTAAGTCAAGAAGAACGTATCCTACCATCCAAACAACCATCTACTAAACCATCAAACACTGGCATCCATTGTCCTTAAAGTTTCTAATGTTGTATGAACATATGCAAAAAGTGTGTGTATATGTTCCCTGTCTAATGCAAAATCAGGCGGTCTACTGATTCAGTTGACCTCCTTAATGCAAACCATGATAGTGCCATGCATCCAATATGTATGCGAAAGAATCCTATCGACACACACTCTCTCTACATGTGTGCACAACCATACACCAAAATGCATCATCCATATGATAACACAACCATTATACATCCATTAATATAGCTACCTACACACAATTATATGCAATATGCAATATGAAGTGACTGAGCCGATCTAGTGTCCAAAGTGTGTGTATATGCATCCATGAGCAACCACTAGCAAACACTTGCATCCACACGCATCCATCAATCATAACATGTCTCAAACACATGCTTCAACCATAGGTTTACCCTATCTACAGGTCAAAGGTACTAACGAGAGGACATACTAAAGATAAGATAAGCACAAGATAAGCGATAAAGGAGAAGTTAAAAGACATACCCTCAAAAAGAAATGGGTACAGTGAACGCATCGTCGCTTCTATCTCCCAAGTAGTGTTGCTCTCATCATCTCCCCATTGCACTTTGACTAGTTGAACCTCTCTGTTTCTCAACTTCCTAATCTCTGACCCAAGGGTGCGAGTAGGAGCTCGTCGAATCGTCGCATCACGCTCTACCTCCGCTTCTTTATGCAAGCTCGGCTCTACCACCTCCGCGGTCTCATGTAGGCACTTCCTCAAATGTGACACATGGAATACGTCATGTACACCACTAAGTCTCTCGGGCAACTCTACTCTATATGCCATTTGTCCAATCTTTTCCTTAATAGGAAACGGGCCTACAAACCTTGGTGCTAACTTCCCAACGGACCCGAAGCGAACAATATTCCGTAATGGAGATACTTTGACAAAGACCATGTCCCCAACATCAAACTCAAGATCTGTTCTCCTCTTATCCGCGTAGAATTTCTGTCTGTCTTGCGCCGCTTTCATCCTTCTTCGAATCAAATCAATCTTTTCCGAAGTTTCTCTAACCATATCGGGCCCAAGCATGATCTTATCCGTAGATTCCCACCAACATGTAGGTGATCGACAAGGCCTTCCATAAAGAGCTTCAAAAGGAGCCATACCAATACTAGACTGAAAGCTGTTATTATACGCGAACTCCACCAATGGGAGATGCTCTTCCCATGTACCACCAAAATCTAAGATACATAGCCTCAAAATGTCTTCTAGAATACGGTTCACCCTCTCGGTCTGGTCGTCCGTCTGAGGATGATATGCGGTGCTCAAACACAACTGAGTCCCTACCGCCTCTTGCAAACTCTTCCAAAACTCGCTAGTGAAGATAGGATCTCGATCGCTCACTATGCTAGAAGGTACACCATGCAACCGAACTATCTCTTGAAGGTAAACTGAAGCTAGCCATGGAGCAGTCCTCTTACTCTTTATGGGTATGAAATGGGCGCTCTTAGTAAGTCTGTCTACCACAACCCAAATTCCCGTATTACCCTTCCTCGATCTCGGTAACCCATCGATAAAATCCATCGAGACGCTATCCCACTTCCATTGCGGAACTTCCAATGGGTGAAGCAACCCACCGGGTTTCTTTTGCTCCGCTTTCACTTGTTGGCACACCAAGCATCTAGCGACATACTCGGCCACATCTTTCTTCATACCGGCCCAAAAGAAAACTCGCTTCATGCCTTGGTACATTTTATCCCCACCGGGATGAATGGTCGTCTTCGAACGATGTGCATCATCAAGAACATCCTTCTTCAAACCCTCGTCTTGCGGTACACAAAGTCTACCATCTCTACGCAACCACCCCTTATCATCTAGGGTGTACCTACTCAAATGGCTGGACGACTCCCCCCTTATGAGCCTCTCTACTAACTCAACCAACTGTGGGTCGTCCCGCTGTGCCTCGCCAGTCCGTCCCAAAAGAGTAGGTCTGACCTCTAAGGATGCTAGCAAACCGGGTACAAAGTCAACGGAAGGTCTGAAGTCAAACATCGAGATAAATTCCAAGCTTCGTCGTTCCACGAACAATGGACTCAAGGACAACCTTTTTCTGCTTAAGGCGTCCGCCACCACGTTACCCTTGCCAGGGGTATACGCTATCTCGAAATCATAGGATGCTAAGAACACCATCCACCTTTGCTGTCTTAAGTTCAAATCCTTTTGAGAAAACAAGTACTTCAAAGATTTATGGTCGGTGAACAATTCAAACCTCTCGCCAAGAAGATAATGGCGCCAAGTCTTAAGCGCAAAAACAATAGCGGCCAACTCTAGATCATGCATAGGGTAATTTTTCTCATGCTTTCTCAACTGCCTTCCCTCATAGGCTATTACCCTTCCCTCTTGCATTAAGACGGCGCCTAGTCCTGTCCCACAAGCATCGGTATAAACGACAAATGGCTTACTCCCATCTGGCAACACTAAGACTGGAGCTGTGGTCAAAGCTCTCTTTAACCGTTGGAACGCATCATCACAATCTACGTCCCATGTGAAGACTAGATTCTTCTTTGTCAAGCGAGTTAATGGGGCTGATATCTTCGCGAAGTCCTTGATAAACTTCCTATAGTAGCCAGCCAACCCCAAGAAACTCCTCACCTTGGTAGCATTCTTCGGAACCTTCCAATCTTGGATGGACACTACCTTCGTGGGATCCATAGCTATCCCTTCTTTGGAGACCACGTGCCCTAAGAACCGCACCTCCTTCCTCCAAAAGTGACATTTAGAGAATTTAGCCTTAAGGCTATGCGCTCGAAGAGTCTCCAACACTTCCCTAAGATGTAGGGCATGATCTTCTTCACTCTTAGAAAAGACTAAGATATCATCCACAAAGACCACCACGAACTTATTAAGGTACTCCCTGAACACCCTACTCATCAAATCAACAAAGTATGCAGGGGCGTTCGTCAAACCAAAGGGCATCACCAGCCACTCATAGAAATCATCCGGAGTCCTAAAGGCAGTCTTGTCTATACTATCCTCAGGCACTCTCAACTGATGAAACCCCGTGGCTAAGTCCAACTGCGAAAACACTGAGGCGCCAACCAACTGATCAAAGAGATCATCAATCCTCGGCAATGAGTGTCTATTCTTCTTTGTAAGCTTGTTGAGTTCTCTATAGTCTACACAAAGTCTGAGGGACCATCCGCCTTCGTGGCAAAAACTACTGGAGCACCCCACTCCGATATACTTCGTCTTATGAACCCCTTCTCAAGCAACTCCCCTACTTGCTTATGGAGTTCCCTCCTCTCACGAGGAGCCATGTGGCGCACTGGCAAAGATACTGGTTTAGCATTGTCTACCAGATATATTCGGAAGTCTATCTCCCGCTTCGGAGGTAAACCCTTCACCTCCTCAAACACATCCGAGTATTCCCGGACCACTCTAACAGATCGCAAACTCTCGACTGAAGCGTCAAGCGATTCAAGATAACTTAGCATAACAGAATTCATGGGATTACAAGAGATCTCGAGAGTGTTCCCCAAGCGGGTCATGAGCCTAACAACTCTCCTTTCGCAATCAAGAACGGCACCATTACTGGATAACCAGTCCATGCCCAAAATTAACCCATAGCCCGTGAAGCCCAAAACAAAAGCATCACATCTAAACTCAACGCTAAGTATAGAAATCCTCAAACCCAAACATATCATGGACAAATAAGTGGAGCCCCCAATTGGGTTTGAAACAACCAAGGGATCATCTACTAGACTGGTCTCTAAGTGCAGTGACTCAACTAATGATGATGAGATAAACGAATACGATGCGCCAGTCGAATAAATTACGGACAGGATGATCAAATAGAAAAACCAGACTTTCAACGGAAATAGTTTTACCTCTTTCCTGAATCGGTGGAGCCGCGAGAGCCTGAACTTGCCCCCTTGCCTGACCTGGTGCCATAAGAGCTTGCACATGTCCTCCTGAGGTAGATCACGTCCTCTGCCCCTTCTTAGGGCAGTCCTTCACTAGATGCCCTGCTTCGCCACAGTGGAAGCAGCCAGTCTTCTTCTTCTTCCGACAATCTTTGCTTAGGTGGCCTGGTGTCCCACAATTGAAGCACTTCTTCTTTCCCTTGCCACCGTTGCCTTTCCCACCCTTGTTTTGCTGTTTCTGTTGAGGTCTCTTCTGATCTCCTTTCTTCTCGGGTGCCTTATTAGCATTGGGACCCTTCTCTTCCTCATGCATAAGTGCATGTCTACTAGCTTCTCAAAGGTGGCCCCCATAGGGATGTGAGTCATAGCAAATCCATGCATCGGTTCATTCAAGCCTTTAACGAACCTCAAAGCCTTCTTCTCCGGTGTATTCACCATGTCTATGCCAAACCTTGCCAACTGATTAAACTTGTTGACATATTCCTTCACTGATAGGTTTCCTTGCTTTAGAGTCAAGAACCTTTCCATATACAGATTTTCTTCCGCCCTTGAGAGAAACTTTGCCACAAACCTTTGTCTGAAATCCGCCCAAGAGTCAACAGGGCGCTCTCCATTAGTGACCTCCCACCAGAACGAGGCCTCTCCCTTCATTAACCAAGCAACTAACTTGACTTTCTTTCCTTCTTCCATCTCAAAGATGTCTATCAACTCTTCCGTTTCCTTAAGCCAATCCCTAGCTTCCACAAAAGTTTCTGATCCTTGAAAGGTTTCCCTTCCATAGCCATAAATTCCTTGCAAGTCTTAGCAAAAGTATCCGCGCGAGGAGGAGGAGGGGGAGGAAGATCGGGTGCAACTGGTGGTGGAGGAACATTTGCTGGACCCGCAGCGGCGGCCCTAGCCTCCATCAATCTCCTATACCATACTGGTATCGCTACACCCTCCGGAAAGTTAAGATCTTAAGCCATGCTGAAACGAAAAAGGAAAGACTCAAAACGAACAATTCGAAAGATAAAGATATGGCTATTGGGGATTATGCTTTTCTTTCAAAAACTTTTCTCTTAAAAGACATGTTTTTGAAAATACTCCTTTAAAAAAATGTTTTTAGAAAAATAGTTTTTCTAAGAGTTTTATCTGTTATGGTTACCTTCAGCTCTGATACCACGTGTAACATCCCACACCCGCTAAGGTCACTCACTAAGGGAATGCCTTAACTTCGGTGGAGTATTTTAAGTGAATATAGAACAGAAAAATTACAACAAGACAGATATAAATAATACTTGTTAACTAAAACATCATTTCATTGCAGCAGAAGGTAAACATGTTTGGTTACAAAACCATAAAACAAGAGTCAAGTACTAAATATCCATCCAGATAAAAACATAAGTACATAATCCCACTACATAACTAATAGCCATAATAGAAAAAATAAGCTGAGCTTTATATCAATGGTCCAAGCTCCAAAAGATAGATAAAGCAATCTGATCAAAGCCCACTAGTGCTAGGCCCACTCTGAGAACCTGAGGGTTGGGAAAAGATAAAAAAACAACGGGGTCAGACATAAGTCTGAGCGAGTCCTATAACTTTAACAATACAATCATTAAAGTAATTAGGGTATGATATAAACTTAGTACGGTAACGACTGGGGATAAATGACTACACTAAGCAGCCAACTAGACATAGGAAGAATGAAGATAACATTAAAGACGCATCTACCCACCCAAGGATAATTACTACACTGCACCACACCAGTCATTCCTAACTTAAAGGTTGATCCCACCCAAGGACTTAGAAAATTTAACTAGTAGTTTCGTGTACCCCTAGCTGACCACATAGGTGTCGTCTGCCCCTATCTCCACTAGGTGTACCCACTACTCCCCAAGCGATCGGCTCCCTAACGTAGATACCCGTGTTGGCCCCACAGTGGGGTGTATCACTCCCCAAAGTGGCAACCCGATACAACCAACGGTGCACGGCTCATACCTACACGATGCAACAACGTCTTACCTACCAGCCCGGGTCCACACACGCATATGAAACCCGTTGGACTTGCGTTGCCACCGCTAACCCGTTTTGGCCTCTTATAGTCAAGCCCAGTACGCGTGTCCCGTCCTCGACATGGGTCGAGCCCACAAAGATACATATGGGTTACTGGTTGAAATGGGCCCCCACAAGCTACCAACCTAAGCTTGCTCCCTCTAGTGTATCCTACTTAACCCTTTAATCATGTTTAATTACATGTTTCCACTTTGGTTAAGTATTCTAATCGTATTTTCTATTGCCACCCAAGGCAACCACTAGATTTCCGCATGCCCCCAAGGCACCCACTCAACCCCTCATGCCCCACTACATGCTTATCTGGTTAAGTGTTTCTTAATTGATTAAGACCGCAACCTTTGTAAAGACCTCTCACATTAGACTGTCTTTTATGGCAGCTGGATTTGCCGGTCGGGTCCGGGCAGCCTTACGCCATAACAGAGTCTAACCTCGTGTCTTTACACTTGTCACGTATTTAGTTTATGTCTAAAACCTCTCACATTGGGCCAATCATTTGTAGCCGCTGGATTTGCCGGTCGGATTCGGGCAGTCTTATGCTACAAAAGGGTCCAACCTCGTGTCTTAGTCGATTAATTACACCTAATTAATCACCCCCATATTTTGAATTAATTTTCCCTAATTAATTCCAATTTAATGATGTACATAATTGACTCAATTATGTCCATCCACTTATGGTATGCAACATCATACCAATTTCACCACAATTTTGTTAACATGAATATTAACCCCATCGTTCCCCATGTAATACGCTAACATGACATACTTAAAAGGGAAGATTCATCACAAATACAATGGGTTCAACTTAGCATAACATTAGCATCAACATGGGTTTTAAAGGTGTCAACTTGCATATATGACCATAGCATCAAACCCAACTAGCATAAATAATCAACCCAAACTTGCATGAATCACACATGTCATAAAGAGGGTAACTTGCATAGATGTTCATGTTATAGACCTATCATAAAGGGATAAACTTGCATACATGTCATAGGTCTAAAAAGGGATGAACTTGCATATGTTACTCATATCATAAAAAGGGGTAAACATGCATATATATGCATGACATACAAAGGGGTAAACTTGCATATGTATGCATATCATACAAAGGTGTAAACTTGCATATGTTACTTGCATATAATCAAACACCAAACTTGCATAACACGTCATATATGAACTTGCATATAATCAAACACCAAACTTGCATAACATGTGATATATGAACTTGCATATAATCAAACACCAAACTTGCATAACATGGTGTCATAATGGATCAATGTTTATCATAATGATTTGCATAACTAGCATCATGAACATATAGCATAAAACTTGCATAACTAGCATCATAGCATAAAACTTGCATAACTAACATCATGAGCACATAGCATATGATAACATAACTTGCATTGACCCACATTCATAACCATAACCTCATTACATCCTATCATAATTAGTTTAGCAATTGCTTGCTAAAGGCATAGAAACTCACAACTTGTTGATTAGCACTCCTATGAAGAAGATTAATTTGCTAGAGTTGATTAGAAGTTGATTTGAGAAGCTATCTTCTTCTAAAATTTGATGGAGGCTCCTTCTAATTGCATTTTGACGGCATGATGACGTTGTATCTATTTTTAGTATGGATTAGGTTAGTCTTAGGGTGTATTTATAGATTTAGGATGTAGTTTAGGCCGTTAGATTAACCCTAGATTAGTTTAGAGCCATCAGATTTTGTCACCAGCCACCAAACACAGCCCAAAACCTGACCAATTCACTCAAATGGTGCACCAGGCAAAACTGCCCGGCCACCTGTGTCGACTCCCAAGTCGACAGGGCAGTCGACTTGGGTCCAGTCGTGTCGACTCCCCAGTCGACTTGGGGTGGCTGGCGGGAATTTTCCCGCTTAGCCCGCCTGGCCTGATTTTTGAATTTTGAACTTGAAATTTAAATCTGTTTTGAACTTAGAATTTTCTAAAAACTTACATGGGCCATAACTGGGTCATACGGACTCCGATTTACAAAAACTCGGACTCTATTTCGCGTATTTTTCCGAGACGAACGCAATGGCATAACCCGTTTCCCCTGATTAAGATTTTAAAATTTAATTCTGCCCTATTTTATATTATAGCAAGTTATTCAACATACGGGGTGTTACATCTAGCACATTAATAACCATAAATGAATGAATGATAATAAACTTGTAATACTAAACCTGTTTGAGTATGTGAGGGTTACATGAACCTATCAACTTAAGTAGAGATTAAGTAAACTTGTTTGAATCAGTGGGAGGGTTAATCTTGTTAAATATGTGGGGACGGGTTATACATGTAAACCCGACAAACTTAACCTGTTGGGGTTATATAATCCTGTTAAATTGGTAGGCATAACCAGTTGAAATCCTAGTAGTGGGGATGCAAGCCTAAGGGGAAGCTTGTATCATCCGGTGTGTGGGACCCGTATCAATCAGTAACATATCTTGGTATCAAGCGGAGAACTCCGAACTAGGTCGGTGTCAGGGCATGCTTACTGAGTTGGTTGTAAGAGGTCCACCTAAGGGACGGTGTGGGCGGTGCATTCCGACGGGGTCATGTGCGTGCATGGGTCTGTATTTCAGGTAGGATGATAATACGTCGTGAACCTGTAGATATGGTTTTGCATCTTGTAAACAATGTTGTTTCCACTTTAGGAAATGATACATCCTACTATGGGGCTAGCATGGGGTATCTATGAGTTTGGGAGCCGATCGATTGGGGGTAGTAATTAGGGTACATCTGGTCTTGCTTGTTTAGGAGCCCGTTATTATCGTTGGGGGTAACACCCGTCAGTTCTGTTGGGCTACCTGCTATTGTACGGGGTAAAACCTCTCACTAGAAGTACACCTAAGTCTACCATCTTGTACTTGTTGGGATCATCTTGTTCTGTTATACTAGTATTGGTGCAGAGAAAAGTATTAGAGAAGTGCAATATATTCTATTCTGTTTATCCTGTTTACCTTGTTTACCTGCCTTATTACACTATTATCTCCTTCTCTAGTTTATATGTCTGTCATTATGCTTTTACTTATTTATATGCTAAAAGTAACTGGACTCGCCAGACTTTATGTTTGACCCATTTTGTTTCCTTTTCTCTCTCTCTTCCGTCCCTCCCCCCCCCCCCCCAAGGTTCTCAGGGTGGGAATACTCAAGCTTGATCAGGATTCTTCCTTCATTCTACTTGGAGCTGCTTAGATGTACCGCTTGATTTCGTATCTTTTCTACTATAGCTATATTTTGGGGATTATGCTCTTTTTATGTATTATTGTACTCTGATGGTGATTTTGGTACAAGATAGAAGTTTTATGTTGACGTAATGAGTTTTCAGTATTTCAGACTTGTTACGTAATTGGGTTTGGACCACGAAGCTTTTCTATTTAATCAAATTTTAATTCCGCTGTTATTTTACATTTGTCTTATAATGTTTTTGTTTACCTATATCGCTTCACGAAACTTGATGCATTATGATAAAGAGTGACATTAATGGATGTGGGGTATCACACATACTATCTTATGAATAATCCATCATAGACAGAATGCTACTATGAACTAGACAAAAGCTCATCAATGATAAATGAGTCTAGATACTTAAGCAAATCAGATAGCATAATGCGCTAATTAATTTGCAGAAGTCTAGAATCAAGTACTAAAATTTCAAAAACCATGTAACCCATAAGATGGCACAAAAGCCCAAAAGATGATTCAAAGATCCAATAATATTCTAGAAATCTCAATTAATTGGAACCATTATTTATTTAACAGAAGATGTGAAACTAATATAAAAATGATTTACTCAAAATTATACCTAATAAAGAGTTACTGATTTTTAGACAGTTTTTAGCAGAAAAGTTAAAATATTATTAGTTTGTACTAGCATGTCGGACTATAGTTGTCGTACCACTTTTACAATGATTACGGTGTGAGATGAAATCATCAACAATTAAATAAAATAATAGATAAATTTGGCTCACATCCCTAATAAGTTTCAAAATTCACATCTCATCCAGTCAAACTTTTTATTTAAACTAGGTCCCTATTTTTCAAAAAAACCATCAAAAAATTTATAAAAAAAATCTTGTAAATTCATAATCTAATACAAACTAATCATCAGCGAATTCAGACGTTAAAACCACCAAAGAAATACACAAAAAACAAAAAAAACAACGAAACAGCAGTATTATGCATCAAATGATGCATGTATTTGCAATATATGCATACATTTTTGCATAAATTGCAGTTATGCATCAAACTGCACTATTTATGTATAAATGTATGCAGTTAAACTACAATATATGCACCCTTTGATGTATTAATTCAATCCAGCCATGTTTTTTCAAGCATACGCCTTTATGCATACATTTCTGCATATATATTCAATAAATGCATACATATATGCACATTTTCGTAAGTCTTCATCTTATTTAACTTTGTTGTATACATTTCTGCACTTATATGGAATATATGCATACATTTCTACAACAATTTGTATCCCATGAATATTAGTTCATCTTTATATGCATATATCTCTGCAACTATTATCAATGTATGCATATATTAGTCCAGATTTTCAATATAAAACACTGGATGAATATATGCTTACATATATGCATAAATTGAGTATTTATGCATACATTTCTGGAAAAAAACAGATTTCTTCTACGAATATTTACGATGTTTTTTTATGTTGCAGCGCATTTTTTATTGAAAAACACGTAAGCCCCAAAATAAGGACTGCTTTGAATTATAAACTTGGACTGGATGTCATTTCTGTTTTGAAACTTTTTAGGGATGTGTCCCTAATTTTTACTAAAATAAAACTAGACTAGCTTGGAGTTAGGAAAATCGTCTAAGCTACAACTTACTAGCAACACCACGGATGGTGCTAACTAGCACAGACTTTGAAATACCGTGCAGGATAAAATACAATCAAGATTCATTAGGCACGCAAGGTGAGTAATAAGCGTACAAGAAACTCTGGGAAATAGACTCTCAAATAAACTACAACACATCTGAAACCAACATAGAATAAGGCATAGAAATCTATGAACCAAAAACTGTACAAGAATAACTCAACAGCAGCAAAACGGCCAAACAAACCAAAGAACTGTTCCTTAACCAGTATGCAAAGTTTTGCTTAATCGGACCTATCTGATATTGCATGATGGGAAGCAGCTATAACACAACAATAAAATACAACCGCCATCGGAGAAGAATGGATGCTTCAGACCAAATATCCAGAAGCCAACAGACATCTAGAAACAAGCCAATTAACAAAATCCCTAACAACAATTACTAGCAGATACCGCCAGCTAATATTTACCACCAGCTCACAACCACCAAA
Source organism: Allium sativum (assembly GCA_030737875.1). Lineage (NCBI taxonomy): Eukaryota > Viridiplantae > Streptophyta > Magnoliopsida > Asparagales > Amaryllidaceae > Allium > Allium sativum. The sequence goes on along the minus strand of CM060916.1, from coordinate 390,316,635 downwards.
AGACCTGAAACCTGATGCTAAGCGACACCTCAACCCCATATGCCACAAGACGTAATCTCCTAAAGAATAATACTAAATCTCAAACCAAACCAAAAAAATGTAAACATTTAAGAGACACACCAAGTAAACTTTGAGTTGAACTCATACAATAGCAAAAATCAACTCAAAGAAAAAATACTGCGACTGTAGGAAGGAGCTTAAGTAGTGGCAAGGCTTGCTTTTAAGGAGTGAAAAATCCAAGGTCTAATGAAATAAGCATGGAGGTAAGAGGGAGGCAAATTAAGGGGGACTCAACGTGGATGGAGGAAAAAGACTCAAAATGAAACAGGTTTCAAGGAGCTATGTAGTGATAAGGAGTAAAAGAAAGATGACTCACACGTACAAGGGGAAGAGCTAGGCGATGAACTAGAATGGAATGTTTGAGACAGAGAAGCGAGGATGCGTGGGATAGGGTTAGGCAGTGAAGTCGAGTGGAAGGGAGAATAAAAACGATAACAAGAAAGAATAAAAATTAAAGACAAGATATAAGCATTGTTAGGATTGCCTCGCATGTTCTTAAGGAGAAATGATGGTTTGGATACAACAGTCCCACATCACGGAATATATTAAAGGAATTTTGTACAAATATGAACTGGTAGGCACATAACTTCAGGGATTCCATTTGTTATATGGGGGTTATGTGCTAGCTCATTTGCGTGCAAGGAAGGGGGGCTTTGTTCCGACCGACGTTACATAACAAGCACTTGATTATGGAGGAAGAAGATTGGAGGGTTAAGATGAGGATGGGAAGAAGAATAAAAAAAGGGATAAGAAAGGAACGGCGGAAGCGAAGTCCGCATTACATCTCAACTTTTTTATCTGTAATCAAAATCGATTTACAAACAAAGTTATATATAAAGATTTAACCAAGATCACCCCAAATAATGCAGCATCCTTATAGCCTTCTGATTTTAAGATAAATATTAATATTGAAAACCGTACAGTATCAATATAGATAGAAGATTGTATAGTATCAAGATAGAAGACCGTATAATAAATAACGTATTTTATACGATCATATAGTATCAAGATAGAAAATCGGTGACGCGCTTTATGGTCAAAGTAGTCACACGTCAAGTTTACGCTCAACAGCATGCTCGGAATCAAGTCAATACATATTTTCATTCTTCGGATCAGCATCTTTTCAATCACGTATGGCAAACGCATGTCAATCATTTCGAAAAGCTTGCACGCGCCGCGACGACTATCCAAAATCATCGGGACACCTCGGCCCTGGCATGGTTTAAATTTAGCAACCGTATCCTCGGTTTTTCGCATCCCTTAGGATGCGAAAATACATAATTCGTATCCCTCATTGGATGCAAACTACGTATTTTGCATTCTTAGGAATATGAAATCGTATCCCTTTGAGGATGCGATTTAGTATCCCTCAGGGGATACTTTCCCCTCGCCTCCAAAAAACTTGCATCCATGACTTCGCATTACAAAGCTTAGCCTCTATCACTTCGCATTCCATACTTCGACTAGCCAAGATTTCGACTCCTTCGTGACTTCGCATGTAACGACCCGCATTCTACGTATCGAAGGATCGTAGAATATTTATTTCTTTCTCATATGAAATCGTATGGTCATGTAACTTTGGGAGACGACTATTGGGGTCATTTCCCATGATCATGATTTTTGCTGATTTTTAAATGACCGTTTTGCCCCTAGCTGATATTATTTCGGCCATAACTTTTGATTGGAAAGGAGTTTTGACCTGAAACCACTTCCATTAGATCCGGATAATGGTTTACCTTTCCATAGAGTGGTCACATTTGCCAAACGGACTCATCGTTTGGGAGATATGGCTGAAACAATTTTCAGATGGTGAAAAATAGCTTAACCGGGCCTAATTTGGGTGATTAGTGAGTGAGCCCAGAACCCATTTCGGGATTAGGGTTATGGGAAGGCTGATAGGGTTAGGAAATTCAGTTTCTATCATCTTCCAGCCACCACTTTTTGTTCCTTCAAGTTTAGCCATGGCCTCCACTTTCTAAAACACCCCAAATCACCTTTTAATCGCTGATTAAGCCAAATCTACATCAAATCAAAGCGGATTAGCACAAGAATCGAGGTAGAACTGCTTTATAGCCTTGGGAACAACGCCAAATAGAGAATTATTTCAGATTTGGTAATTTGTTTGTGGCTAAGGTGAGTGATTTGCATAGTTCCTCACTAATTATGGTTAATTAAGGGTAATTAGTGAAATTTTACATGTTAAATATCTGGAAAAATATTGATAAATTTCAAAATATTGTTTTAGGTCTATATTAGAGAATTTGGTTAATTTGGTTAAGTTTTACTAATCCTATCATTAGTTTTGCTTAAACATGTTTAAGGGAAAATATGGGATTTTGGCTATGTTTGATCCGTTTTAACATATCAAATTGTTGTTTTTGTGTTTGTGGTCAAGTATACATGTTGCTATGACTGTTTGGAATGATTTGTGATTGTTTAGAAAAGTTAGATTGGTTGAAAACGCCGTCGTATGGCGTAAAACAGTCGCTGGAAAGGTTGCAGGGAAATGTGCAGGGTTTCGGATCGGATCGGGTTAGGGGGCTCGGATCAGATGGTGGACTGGGCAGAGAAACCAAACCGGATTGGAACCTAGCACCAAAGGAAAGGCATGGCAACAAGGAAGGCCATTTGGATCGTGTTGGGGTTGGCCTGGAGCTTGGCACGGGATAGGATCGGATCGGATTAACTGGAGGGCAAAAGGACCGAACCAACTAGAGACTCGAGCACCGAACCGAACCGCTTTAGAAGTACAGAACCGAACCAGAAGGAGAGCACCGAACCGAACTGAATAGGGAACTCGACCATCGTGAATCTGAACCGAACTAAGGGGAGCAGACCGAACCGAATAGGAAGCTTGAGCATTGTATATCTGAATCGAACTGGATGTGTACTCCCACTTCTACGCGATGATTTTTCTGAAGACCAACTCCAATTCGACCAAAACCCGAGATGCAAAGGGAGTCCAAAGAGGAAGTAGAACTCAGGATCCAATAGGGAACCAACGAGTTACCTTCATGAGTTGGGCTTTGCTGCGGGACGTGTGCTAAGGGGTTATCGATCTCTATAACTTTGGATCACTATGGAGTGTGGGGTATGTGGACGGATTCAGGGCCGCAGTGGCCTAGGTAGGACTATTGGGTATGGACCAATGAGGTGGGGTCATTTGTAAGGATTTAGTCGTGATTCCATGGGGCAAGCTTGGTGGTAGCAATAGTTATACAAGTCGGACTCCGTCACTACCTCGATGGGTCTAGTGATCAAAGTGGTGGATATCGTATGCTTTATGCACTAAGTGAGAGATGTGAGGATGGTTGCTATGATTGATTGTTTGCTACCATTATGTCATGCACACCCCCACCCCGTATTCTTTACACCTAATGTTTAGTGGCACCTTAGAGTATTGAGCGGTATGTTGTACTAACTCTTTGGTTGCAAGTCCAGGTCCAGGTAAGGTTCAGTATACCTGTTATTGTTCTGTTTTAATGCTTATCGCTCATACTAGACTTTTGTCTGACCTAGAGTTTTATGTCTGTTCTTATTACTCTGGGTGCTCTTAAACGGGCAGACTAGAGAGAGGTTAGTTGGTTATGCACGAGTAGTTGATCCGGAGACGAGCAGGAGGCTCCTATGCATTATCTACATATATTCTCCCTGTGTCGCTGCTGGTCACTGCTTTGAGCATTAGTAGTGTACCTTTACTTTGCTTTAGAGATAGTTTCTCAAAAGCTGTAATAATGATGATGTGGAACATAAGCTGTATTTGGATTTTTCGCTGCAATGATGTTTAGTTTTCAGCTTATGCACTCTCTTGCCTATTTTATGTCAAACTATGTTATCATTATATTTTATCTCATGCGCTGCGAGACATTCTACAGATTCCTTGTTAGTTCAAATTCCTTACCTTTCCTTCCTTGACAACCGTTCCGTGCTGGCTAGACATTGACACAGCGCACTCCCATGGGAAATGTCGGCGGGTGCGGAGCAGGCCGTCACACTTAGTATCAAAGCTCTAGGTTGCGTAGTTAACCTAAGGAAAGACACCAGGGAGAGATAGTATGCGTATATGAGAGCGCGTATTTGTGATTATTTTGGTTTTCAAAAGCTATATATATATATACACAATATTAGTATAGCTAAGGATGAAGTGGCACTGCACTGACACCACAAAGAGGATGGTTAATCGTTTCTCTTTACAGATTGAACGATGAGCCGATATACGAGGGGTGCTGATAGAGGAGCCAACAATGGGAATGCTCCTGACACGAGAGCTATGTTTACTGACTTCATGAGGGAGATGCTCAGAAATGTGCAGGAAGCAGTTCCCAATGCTGCAAATGGTGGTGGTGCAGCGGTGCAGGCGCCTAGAGCCGATTTCGCCAAGCTTTGCAAGGATTACGCTAGTCTTGGTGGAAAGCCGTTCCACAGAACGAAATCGGCTACGGATGTTCAGGATTGGTTGGATAGCTGTGAGCGTATCTTCGAAGACTTGGGTATGGAGGATGCGATGAAGAGAAAGCTAGCGTCCCGTCAGCTGTAAGGACGGGCAATGAATTGGTGGAACGCTATTAAGGTAGCTACTCCATAGGATCAAGTTACGTGGGATCAGTTTAAGGCCGATTCGGTGAAAAATTTATCCCAGTTGCCCAGAAGTCAGAGTTGTTTAGGAAATTCCTGGAGCTCAAGCAAAATGGTAGGGCATTCTCGGAGTACATTGCAGAATTCGATACTTTATTGAAGTATGGATTATCCCTCATTGACACTTCCGAGAAGAAGAATGAGAAGTTTATAACAGGTTTGGATCAGTACTTGGGGGAAAGGCTTATTAACCACATCGATGAGACATTTGAATCGATTGTGGGGAAAGCTTTGAGATCGGAGAGTCTATACCCCAAGTCAAAGACTGAGGTTGCAACTGCTGAAGAGCCAAAGCCGCAAGCAAGCGGTGGAGGCAAGAATGGTTCTCAGAATAAGAGAAAGCAGAATCAGACCAAGGATGACCAGAAAAAGAGCAAGAAAGATGTTGAGTGCTTTAGCTGTGGTAAGAAGGGCCACTATGCCAAAGATGTTGGATCTAGATTAACCCTAAAGGGGGGGTGAATAGGGTTTATTGCAAATTATCGCAGAGTTCAAATATCACAGGATATTAAAACATTCAAAGATCATAGAATATAGCAGAAATAGAAATGCAGAAAAGTAAATGACACAAGATATACCCAGCTTCGGCAAAATCCTGCCTACTGCTGCATTCCTAAGGTTTCTACTAGATGATAGAACAGATCCCGCATACAAGACCATGTACACTTGCGAACCCCTCGCTCCTATTCTAACTCTACGCTCAAAACTCTAGACTAGTCTAAATCCCCTAGACCAGATTTCCCCTAGTTTTACAGACGCTAGTAAACTGCCAGTTAACACCCTAATTGGATTCCCCTAGAATTTTACAGACTCTAGAAAACTGTTTGAACGATTACAAAAGAAATAAACAATAAAAACAATAAAACCCCCTTTGTCTAAAGTAATATAGGCCTGCCACTTTGTTTTGTCAAAAAAAACTTGCTCTCCTCTTTGTAGATGGTGGCTGAGAAAATAAAGTGGGGTTTTGCCCCAAATCAATTCGACTTCGATTGAAAAAAAAAAGATTCTCTGATGATCTTTAACGTTGTTCTTCGTCTATGATTTGGCTGAGGTTGCGATCGAAAACAAAGTGAGTAGTACTGATTTGAACTTGTTTTCTTTTTGAGTTGTTGCTTTTTGTTTTTCCGTGTCCTAATGCCTGTGATGAAGTGGTGATTAAATAGGATTATAGAATCCTATTAATGCTCTGATTTCGACTAGTGACTTGGCTTTGATTTTTTTTTTGTTGCCCCTTTTGAATGCTCTATAAATTACCTTCTTTGTTGCCAAGTTTGAATTTGAGTGATTTAAAAACTTTGCCATGAATAACTTGTTGATTGCTAGAAATACATTGAACCTTGACAGAAGAATCTCACTGATTGTGTATTTGTGGAAATGTTTGACAGCATGTTTCCTGGAAATTAAAAACTGACATGAACATCTCAGGAAATATTTCAAAGACCTTGCCAAATATGTCTCTCTGAATTCTTGAAAAAAAACATTTTGCTTGATTGATGCTACAAAAACTATCACCGAAAATGTTTTTCCTAAAAAGTTTTCTTGCCTAGTACCATACTGGAAAAAAAAACTTGTTTCCAGGAAATTTATAACTTGCCATAAATTGTCAATTGATTGCTTTGCTGGAAAGATGTAATTACTTGCCAAAAAATGTTGTTCACTGATTGAGTACTTGCCACAATATTTATTCATTTCTGAAAAAACAATTGTATATGATTTAGGAAATCATTCAATTGTTTTTCTTGGCCCTGAATAAAATCCTTAAATGCATGAAACATTAAAGAGTGTTCAATTTGATTTTTGTCAATTCTGGAAACATAAAAAATGTTTTCTTGCCAAAGATATCTTTGTCCAAAACATGTGTGCTCTTGTGTGATTTAGACAATCATTTAAAAACTTTATTTTGCCATAAAGACTTGAATTGTGGTTTTCTGGAAACTGATTTGTTGTGCATGATTTGTCCTGCCTTTGATCACACTTCTTCACCATTGTTGTACATATTCATGTGTTGCACCACATGCAAAAACAGTATTCACATGCATTGAAGTTGCTCCATGTTCATGCAACTTGTTCACTTAAAAAATTTGCCGTGTCGGGTTGAATGTGTATACAGGCCTTGACACTGTTCTTTATCAATGTGAATGCGCACTTGCCAAAAATAAACAATTTGCCATACTTCTGAAAAAACTGAAAAACATTTTTGAGAATGTTCTTGCCCAAAAACTGTGCATGTTGATGAACTAAATTGCCTTTTTATATTTTTTCAAAAATGAGACATTAAAGTTAAAAAGAAACTTCCCTTGTATACTTTCTGAATTGCTCATACACATATTTGTGTAAACCTTCCATGTTTTTCACTGGTCCATTATTTTGTACTTGCTTGACCATACTTGATCATACTGGTTCATGTTGACTTGAGGTATCACCCTAACATGATGTTGCATGCATGCTTGTTGGCTTATCCTCTGCTTGTATGTTCCTACAAAATAAAAATGTTTTCTAAGTTAGATTCTGCATATGCTAGATTTTTCAAACCAGGAAACTGCTTTTTGATTGTGTATTATTGCACCATGCAATTATGAATACATGCACGATTAAAAAGATGTTTTATCCAAATCTTTTCTTGTCAAATTTTACATTTCCAAGGTTGCAAGCTTAATCTCTTTCCTTCTTTTGAACCTGTGACTTTTCTTTTCAAATTTCAAAAGAGATTCCCTTTTTTTTACCCATTTGAACATGAAAAGAATTCTTTGTTGCTCCGCTGAACCTCTGCATGTATATTTTCATCAAATTAGTTCACTTGAGCCTTGCATGTTGATGCATGTTGTACACTGTTGCTTTTGTCCTTTTTTTTAACATCTTGCTTGAAATGAAGGTCGCTTTGTAGTTGCCAAATTTTCACATGTTCAAAAAATAATAATTGAAACATGCCCTTTTTCGCTGTTGTACACTTGTGAACATCACCTGCTTGCATACTTGGTTTCTTGCTTTGTTCTTTGGCTTGATAATTTGTATTAGTATCATTGTGAGCTACTTGGACAGAAAAAAAATGTTGTTCCTCCTTTTTTGTGTTCCATAATTGTAATGTGAATGAGTGAAATGCTGTAGTGAGACAATGACTGTATTTGTGATGAGCGTTTGTAGCGAGTAACAAATGTATAGAATGAGAAAAATTGTACTGATATTTGTAATAAACAAATTTTGTTGAAATAAAATATTATTTTATTGTGTTCAAACAAATTTATCTATCGTATTCAGTTTATATACAAGTACAATATCATGTGAATGAATATGAAATGTGAAATATTAGTGAAGTGTACAAATAGTGGAGTTGTAAAACTGTACTATTTGAAAATTGAAATAAAATATTATATTTAAACAAAATACTGTGTAAATATATGAATGTCTGTACAGTTGTATTTTGTTTGAATATAAATAGTATATTCCTATCTGTGATGATATATGAAAACAGTACAGTAACAAACACATTTAAAATAATAAATATTTAGTTGTTATCATCAAACAAAAATCATATAATTGTGTATACAACACCGTTATATACAATAATCTCCCCCTTTTGATGATGACAAACAAATATAAGATTTTGAGCATAATAAATGTGTTTGACAGTGAATACTGAACTCCCCCTATTTATTAGCTCCCCCTACAGCAAAAAAACTCCCCCTATAACTGTGCATGACTGAAAAAATTTGAATAATAATGAATTTTCAAAATTAAAAATATTTATAAAATATTCACTCATAAATCAAAATGTAACAACCTGTATTTTCAATAACCTGTAATAATGCAAATTGAGGCAGAATTAAATTATAAAATGTGAATCAAGGGAAACGGGCTATGCCATTGCGTTCGTCTCGGAAAAATACGCGAAATAGAGTCCGAGTTTTCGAAAATCAGAGTCCGTATGACCCAGTTAAGGCCCATGGAAGTTTTCAGAAATTTCCATAATTAAAACAGATTTAAAATTTAAATTAAAAACAAGGATTTGGGCCAGCTGGGCCAAGGCGGGAAAAATCCCGCCAGGACCCGCATGTCGACAGGCCTGTCGACAGGGTCCCTAGGCATGTCGACTGCCCTGTCGACAGCCCTGTCGACAGGGGGTGCCCAGGCAGTCTAGCCTGGTGCACCATTTCTGATTTGGGCTTGATAGGGTGGCTTGGTTCTAGAGAGTTCCGAGATCTGACGGGCCAAAACTATCCTAGGGTTAATCCTATGGTCCAAATCACTCTAATCTTCTATAAATAAGCTCCTAATCCTACCCTAAAGCCTCATAAATCATTCTAGCAACAAAACTATGCCAAAATCTAAACTCTCATGGCCTCCACCCTCTTCATACAATTCCTAATCAAATCCCTAAGAGATTTCCATGCATACAAGGGTATTTAGGCTTGTATGATCCTCCTTAGCTTGCATTAAAGGCTTGTTTTTCTATTGGCATCATAAAGGAGGAGTCTTGATTAAGTTTGCTTGCATTTGGGGGCTTTAATTAGTTGCATAAGGGGTTTCTTGCATTGGTTATACTCATTTGAGTCCGCATAAGCGTTGTAAGCCCTCTTACCTTCACTTTACAAACTCTAAAGTTAATGTTTGGTGAAAGTTGAGATTTATGTGAGTTTAGTTGATTATGCATGCTTATGCGAACTCGCTAGGCCATGTTTTATATGATTCATAAGTTATGCATGCATATGCGAGATTTCTATGCCATGTTTTACATGTTTCACAAGTTATGCATGCTTATGCGAGCTTATTATGCCATGTTCTACATGTTTAATGGATTATGCATGTTTATGCAAGTGTACTAAGCCATGATTTGCAAATCTATTGAGTTATGCATGTATACTAAGCCATGATTTGCAAGATTAATAAGTTATGCATGTTTATGCAAGTTTGCTAAGCCATGGTTTGTATGTTTAATAAGTTATGCAAGTTTAAAATGACAAGTTGTGCATGTTTTGACAAGTTGTGCATATTTTGACAAGTTGTGCATGTTTTGACAAGTTGTGCATGTTTATGCAAGTTTAAAATGACAAGTTGTGCATGTTTTGACAAGTTGTGCATGTTTTGACAAGTTGTGCATGTTTATGCAAGTTTAAAATGACAAGTTGTGCATGTTTGACAAGTTATGCATATTTATGCAAGTTTAAATTGACAAGTTATGCAAGTTTAACATGTTATGCACGTTTATGGTAATATGCAAGTTCACTATGCTAAGTTGTGCAAGTCTAACATGTTATGCATGATTGTTGTGCAAGTTTATCATGTATGTTGTGCCAAGTTCCCTCTTCCTATCCTTTATGCGTTACTACGAATATGTAAGCGATAGAATGACGTTGGGGGTTTTGGGGTAAACTTAAAATACATGAAAATATAAGATTGGGAATTTACCTATTAAGTTAGGTCTACCCCTTGGGAATTTACCTATTAAGTTAGGTCTACCCAAGTAATTGTTGACTTGTAATTATGTTTTGAAATAAAGTGGACATGACACTTAGAAAACATAAGTGTGGCCAACTCGAGGTTGGGTTGAGTTTGTAGCGTAATTCTACCCGGAACCGACCGGCTTAACTAGTGGCTACAAACAATAGGACCCAATGTGAGAAGTTGGTCATGGGGTGCCAAGACCCGAGGTTAGACCAAGTTGTGGTGTAAAGCTACCCGGACCCGCCCGGCCTAACTAGTAACCACAACAAGGTCTAATGTGAGAGGTTAAGGTGCATTAAATTAATTAATGCCTCATGATTAGGGTTAAGTCAGGGTCCACTGATACTTAACCGATTTGGGAGTTCGAGGGATTAGAATGTGGTTAAGTCGTGAACCATTGGTTACACTTAACTAGTTTAATCCATTTGGGAGCTCAAGGGATTAGAATGGGGTTAAGCCACACTTAACCAGTTTAATCCAGGATTAGTGAAGGGTTAAATCACACTTAACCCTCTTGGGAAACCCTAGCAACGTGGTCTGTTCTAACAGTAATCCCAGTTTGGTATCATACACAACCCTAGAAGCTAGGCTAGGGCGGGGCACGATTACTGGCAGATGTAAGCGACAAAAGGGCGATGGCCGAGTGGTACAGCGGTGCGGGTTCGGCGGGCTACGGACGTGCACGTAGTCCGATATTGGACAAACTCGAGGCACGGGTACCAGTAGATTAGAGCTGTGCATTATTGCTTAAGTGTCTGGGGTTGACATCTGAGGGCTTGATACACCCAAAAGGGGGACCCAGCACAGTCTAACTACATCCATACGTGGGCCATATGGACACCAACACTTGACGTGTTAGGTTTATAGGGAGCCGATCGACTAGACCGTGGGCTGGGCCTTTTATTAAGGTCACTTCATGTTATTGGGCCAAAGTTTGGGCTAAGGGATCATTACCTGTTAGGTTGGTTTGCTAGTACCCCGTGGTGCAAAAACTTAACCTTGCTTTATGCGATGACACCTCTATCTATCTTGTAGTTGATTTATTCATGCCAGTATGTTGTTATCCATAATCACCTCAGTTTCCATCATGATGTTAACTTTATTAGTTTATAGACTGATCGTAGCAGGGCTTACTCAGTCTTTTTGACTGACCCGTTTTGTTTCGCCTCTTTTCTTCCGTTTCCCCCCCCCCCCCAGGTTCTCAGGGAGGGAATACAGGAGCCTAGCTTGGATTTTAGCCGCTTCCTTGGATAGCTCAAGTATGCTTTGGACTTGAGCCGCTATGGTTTATCATTCTTATTTGGGGATAGTACTTATGTATTTTCAGTTTATCAGATGATGTATTTATCTAGACTTGTAATTTTGGGAAATTGACATTTTGATGTACCGGACTTGTGTTTTGAAATGGTTTAAAAATCTTCCGCTGTTTTATTTACTTACTCTGTTTATTTACATATATATATATGTCATGTCCTGCCTTGCTATATCATTATGCATGTTTACCAATAATGCCCCTCCAAAGCTAGTGCATTCCCTTGCGAGTGACCCTGGCGGAGGTGGGGTGTTACATTTGGTATCAGAGCATATGGTTTACGAGAAGGGATAAAAAGGGTTTTAAAAAAAAAACTTTTGAAAAACTATTTTCAAAACCAAGTATTAAGTATTTTCCAAAGAAAAGTCTAGTTGTTTTTAAAGGCTATTCCCCAAAAGCCATTAGCACTATCCTTTGATCCCTCGTTTGAACTCTTTTCTTTTCGTTTCCAGCATGCCTGATAATCTCGTCTTGCCCGAAGGAGTAACGATACCCGATTGGTTTCATCGGTACTTGGAAGTCACGGCACCGGTCCCGGATGTCCCTAATGTTGTTCCCCCAGTCGAGGCCGCTGTTCCTCCTCCTCCTCCCGTAGCTGATGTTCCTCTTCCCCCTCAGCCTCCACAAGCGGATTTCGCGGAAACTTGCAAGAACTTTAAGATGATGGGTGGCAAAAATTTTAATGGAACAGAGACTTTTGTAGGAGCAAGGAGTTGGTTGAAAGAGACCGAAGATCTTTTAGCCTCCTTTGATATGGGTGACCGTAGGAAGGTTTTATTAGCAGTATGGTTGCTAAAGGAAGAAGCTGCACGTTGGTGGGTAGTCACCACCGCTACTAGGCCAATTGAGACTTGGGATGACTTTAGAGGAAGGTTTGGACTAAGATTCTTATCACTGAAGCAAGGGGACATGACTATTAGGGAATACATAGATAAGTTTAATCAACTGGCTCGGGTCGATTTAGACTTAGTTAGTACAGCTCAGAAGAAGGCCCTACATTTTGCTCTAGGATTAAACGAGCCATTACGTGATTTGGCCCTGTCTCATATACCGTTGGGGGCGACTTTCGAGAGTTTAGTAAATTTGGCCCTACTTCAAGAAGAAGGTAGTAAGGACAAGAAAGAGGTCAAGACGAATGAGTCTCAAGGCAAGAGGGTAAATTCCGGGAAATGGGGCAAGAATAACCACAACCGCAAGGACAAGCCAAGAGGGAATATAAAATGTAACTTCTGTGGTAACGTTGGACATATGGCTAAGGAATGTAGGAAGAAGGAAAAGAGAAAGCGGGGCGAATGTTTCATTTGTGGTGAGTTTGGACATTTCAGCAAGGATTGCCCGAGGAAACAAGGGCAAGGTCAGACTCAATGTGCAGGACTATCTGGAGGGCGAATTCATCCCCTCAACCCCGTTTTTCCAGCTCATGATAGAGGTAGTGTTTCTGTTGAAAATCTTGTTTACATTTTCTGATTTTCCCTGTTCAAACTTTGTTTGATTCTGGCACATCGCATAGTTTTATTTCATCTGATCTAGTTGAAAGTTTTGCACCTAAGTACTAGTGTAGTTGATGATCCCGTATGTGTTTCAAATCCAATTGGGGGTTCTACCCGTTTGTCTGTGGTCTGAGTGGATTTGAAAATTTCTGTCTTGGGTACAGAATTCTCGTGGGATGTGTATATCCTCGGTTTCGGGGGATATGGGTTGGCTTTGGGCATGGAATGGTTGTCCTATTTTGGAGCCATTCTGGGTTTTTGTATATGGGGTTGTGAGGCTCATGACTCGCCTCAGCCGTACCCTTAGAAATTACTAGCAACCCTAGGGGTCCCGTCAGGTTATGTTATCTTGAATCCCTCAACTCGTCTATCGATAGTTTGCAATCTGTGAGGGTGGTCCGAGAATATCTTGATATCTTGGGAAAAGTAAAGGGGTTACCCCTAGACGTGGGATAGATTTCCGCATTATCTGGTTGGTAATACCAAGCCAGTTTCGTGGCCGGTTAGGCACATGACCTCACGAGATGAGAGTTAAGAAAGAAAGTCAAGGAGTTGCTTGAGAAGAACTTCCTGAGACGAAGCATTTTCGAGTAGGGTGCTCCAGTAGTATTCGTTACTGATGTGGACAGTTTGCTTCACTTGTGTGTTGATCTTCGTGAGAAGAATAGATAACCGTTACCAAGGATCAATGATTTGTTTGATCAGCTTGTAGGAGCATCTGTTTTCTTTTGATCTAGCTACCGGATTCCATCAGCTTAGGATGGCTGAGGATGGAATTGACAAGACTGCGTTTAGGACTCTAGATGGGTTTTAGAATGGCTAGTCATGCTATTTGGTTTGACTAATGCACCCGCGTATTACGTGATTTAAATGGGTAAGGTGTCTAGGGGGTCCTTGAACAAGTTTGTCAGGGTCGTCGTGGACGATATTTGATCTCCTCAAAAGAACGAGGAAGAGCATGTTAGACATCTCAAGAAGGAGATGGATACGCTTAGAGCCACCAGTGGAAGGTCAAGTCCTCCAAACGTCACTTTGGAGGAAAGAAGTTGGATTTCGTGGGCACATAGTTCCCAAGTAAGGCTTAGCGGTGGATTCCGCTAAAGTGGTTGCGGTTTAAGACCGGAAACCTCTGAGGAGGGCAAATGAAGTAAGAAGCTTTCTCCGTTTGGCTAGTTAGCTAGCATTCCCGGAGCTTAGACTTACTCTTCTGGATCAAGAAGGGGTTTCACAGGAAGAAAGACCTGCAGTTAGTCAAGAACACGGACCAGTTGATTCGAGGCGAGATGTTAGGTCACCTCGCTAGACATATTATAAAGGATGACTAAGGCGCGACAAGAGATTATGTGTCCCTCGAGTGAAAGACTTGGTAAAGAAGGTTCTTGAAGATGCGCATCACTCGAGGAGGTGGCCGAATTGGTCTCAGGGTGCATGTTGTGCCACCCGGTTAAGGCCAAGTCATAGGAGCCCAGCGGGCCGTTACCTCCATTGGAGGTTCCGCAAAGGAAATATGAAACGTTTCGATAGGGTATGTGGATAGGCTACCTAGATCAAAGAAAGGGAGTACGGGTATGTGGGTCATAATAGGAAGACTCACGAAGAGTGCTCATTTCAGTCCGGTGAAGAGCGAGAGGATTGCATCATCGTTAGCAACGGTTCATCCTCAAGAAGTTGGCCAGTTTTGAAATAGCCTACAGAAAGCCATGGGTAGGCAACTGAATCTAGGTACGGCCTATAGGCGGATGGTTCATGTCGATTAAGCCTGAGTTATAGGAAATCACGTTTATAAGGGCAACTAGCAACGTGGATTGGTATTTTCAAGGAAAGTTCTGCTGCGTGAAATACTGTATAGTAAGTGGACGAGATCCAGGATTCACTAGTGAATTTTGGAGAGCTTGCATGAAATCATAAGATTACAGTTATGTTTGACCCAAGTATGCAGAAAGAAGAACGAGTGGAAAAGAAAGACGAGAGGCGATAACGAAATGAGTTTCAACTCGGATTTGGGAAATAGGAGTTAGGAAGCCAAGGAATTATGAAGTGAAAGATAGTCAAAGCACAGTGGAGTTAAGCTCAAGGAAACGTAACTAAGAAGAGTGAAGACTAGATACGCGCATCATATCTCTTTTTAAGAGTGCACCTTTGATCCTTGCTTTCCTGTGGAGCTTGCTTGCAAGATATCTTTGGTGTATATATCCTCTCGGTCCCATTCTCGACCTTATTTCTGTTGTAAACTCCATAAGGGGTTAAGACTCATCGGTTAGTACTATATGTCAAAATTTGAATGGATTTCTTGTAACCCAAAAAGGAGTTTATCTAGTTTATCTAGTTCATCGTGTCTATCTTGTCATGAGAACCTTAGGTAGAAACCCTTTGGTTGAAACATGTGTTTGAAACATGTTATGCTTGATGGTTGCAAGTGGTTGCAAATGTTTGCAAGTGGTTACTCGTGGATGCATTATACACGATTAGGCACTAGATCGGCTCGCACACTCCTCATATTGCATATGCATGAGTGTTTATGCTTATTCATGGGTGGAAATTGTGTGTTATCACATGGATGTTGCATATGGATGTATGATTGAGCACGCATGTAGATATTATACATTATGTTAGGACTCTGCATACATATGGATTCATTTCACTGACATACATATGCATTAAGGAGGTTTACTGTATCAGTAACCGCCTGATTTACATACATATGCATTAAGGAGGTTTACTGTATCAGTAACCGCCTGATTTTTTGCATTAGGTAAGTACATATACACACACTTTTGCATATGTTCATCCAGCATTTAGAATCTTGTAAGGACAATGATTGCTCGTGGATGATGCTTTGAGTAGATGGATGATTGGATGGTAGGATACGTTCTTCCCAACTTGAGATTTCGGGGACGAAATCCTTTAAGGAGGAGAGAATGTAACAACCTGTATTTTCAATAACCTGTAATAATGCAAATTGAGGCAGAATTAAATTATAAAATGTGAATCAAGGGAAACGGGCTATGCCATTGCGTTCGTCTCGGAAAAATACGCGAAATAGAGTCCGAGTTTTCGAAAATCAGAGTCCGTATGACCCAGTTAAGGCCCATGGAAGTTTTCAGAAATTTCCATAATTAAAACAGATTTAAAATTTAAATTAAAAACAAGGATTTGGGCCAGCTGGGCCAAGGCGGGAAAAATCCCGCCAGGACCCGCATGTCGACAGGCCTGTCGACAGGGTCCCTAGGCATGTCGACTGCCCTGTCGACAGCCCTGTCGACAGGGGGTACCCAGGCAGTCTAGCCTGGTGCACCATTTCTGATTTGGGCTTGATAGGGTGGCTTGGTTCTAGAGAGTTCCGAGATCTGACGGGCCAAAACTATCCTAGGGTTAATCCTATGGTCCAAATCACTCTAATCTTCTATAAATAAGCTCCTAATCCTACCCTAAAGCCTCATAAATCATTCTAGCAACAAAACTATGCCAAAATCTAAACTCTCATGGCCTCCACCCTCTTCATACAATTCCTAATCAAATCCCTAAGAGATTTCCATGCATACAAGGGTATTTAGGCTTGTATGATCCTCCTTAGCTTGCATTAAAGGCTTGTTTTTCTATTGGCATCATAAAGGAGGAGTCTTGATTAAGTTTGCTTGCATTTGGGGGCTTTAATTAGTTGCATAAGGGGTTTCTTGCATTGGTTATACTCATTTGAGTCCGCATAAGCGTTGTAAGCCCTCTTACCTTCACTTTACAAACTCTAAAGTTAATGTTTGGTGAAAGTTGAGATTTATGTGAGTTTAGTTGATTATGCATGCTTATGCGAACTCGCTAGGCCATGTTTTATATGATTCATAAGTTATGCATGCATATGCGAGATTTCTATGCCATGTTTTACATGTTTCACAAGTTATGCATGCTTATGCGAGCTTATTATGCCATGTTCTACATGTTTAATGGATTATGCATGTTTATGCAAGTGTACTAAGCCATGATTTGCAAATCTATTGAGTTATGCATGTATACTAAGCCATGATTTGCAAGATTAATAAGTTATGCATGTTTATGCAAGTTTGCTAAGCCATGGTTTGTATGTTTAATAAGTTATGCAAGTTTAAAATGACAAGTTGTGCATGTTTTGACAAGTTGTGCATATTTTGACAAGTTGTGCATGTTTTGACAAGTTGTGCATGTTTATGCAAGTTTAAAATGACAAGTTGTGCATGTTTTGACAAGTTGTGCATGTTTATGCAAGTTTAAAATGACAAGTTGTGCATGTTTGACAAGTTATGCATATTTATGCAAGTTTAAATTGACAAGTTATGCAAGTTTAACATGTTATGCACGTTTATGGTAATATGCAAGTTCACTATGCTAAGTTGTGCAAGTCTAACATGTTATGCATGATTGTTGTGCAAGTTTATCATGTATGTTGTGCCAAGTTCCCTCTTCCTATCCTTTATGCGTTACTACGAATATGTAAGCGATAGAATGACGTTGGGGGTTTTGGGGTAAACTTAAAATACATGAAAATATAAGATTGGGAATTTACCTATTAAGTTAGGTCTACCCCTTGGGAATTTACCTATTAAGTTAGGTCTACCCAAGTAATTGTTGACTTGTAATTATGTTTTGAAATAAAGTGGACATGACACTTAGAAAACATAAGTGTGGCCAACTCGAGGTTGGGTTGAGTTTGTAGCGTAATTCTACCCGGAACCGACCGGCTTAACTAGTGGCTACAAACAATAGGACCCAATGTGAGAAGTTGGTCATGGGGTGCCAAGACCCGAGGTTAGACCAAGTTGTGGTGTAAAGCTACCCGGACCCGCCCGGCCTAACTAGTAACCACAACAAGGTCTAATGTGAGAGGTTAAGGTGCATTAAATTAATTAATGCCTCATGATTAGGGTTAAGTCAGGGTCCACTGATACTTAACCGATTTGGGAGTTCGAGGGATTAGAATGTGGTTAAGTCGTGAACCATTGGTTACACTTAACTAGTTTAATCCATTTGGGAGCTCAAGGGATTAGAATGGGGTTAAGCCACACTTAACCAGTTTAATCCAGGATTAGTGAAGGGTTAAATCACACTTAACCCTCTTGGGAAACCCTAGCAACGTGGTCTGTTCTAACAGTAATCCCAGTTTGGTATCATACACAACCCTAGAAGCTAGGCTAGGGCGGGGCACGATTACTGGCAGATGTAAGCGACAAAAGGGCGATGGCCGAGTGGTACAGCGGTGCGGGTTCGGCGGGCTACGGACGTGCACGTAGTCCGATATTGGACAAACTCGAGGCACGGGTACCAGTAGATTAGAGCTGTGCATTATTGCTTAAGTGTCTGGGGTTGACATCTGAGGGCTTGATACACCCAAAAGGGGGACCCAGCACAGTCTAACTACATCCATACGTGGGCCATATGGACACCAACACTTGACGTGTTAGGTTTATAGGGAGCCGATCGACTAGA
Source organism: Allium sativum (assembly GCA_030737875.1). Classification (NCBI taxonomy): domain Eukaryota; kingdom Viridiplantae; phylum Streptophyta; class Magnoliopsida; order Asparagales; family Amaryllidaceae; genus Allium; species Allium sativum. The sequence goes on along the minus strand of CM060916.1, from coordinate 390,298,245 downwards.
CCGTGGGCTGGGCCTTTTATTAAGGTCACTTCATGTTATTGGGCCAAAGTTTGGGCTAAGGGATCATTACCTGTTAGGTTGGTTTGCTAGTACCCCGTGGTGCAAAAACTTAACCTTGCTTTATGCGATGACACCTCTATCTATCTTGTAGTTGATTTATTCATGCCAGTATGTTGTTATCCATAATCACCTCAGTTTCCATCATGATGTTAACTTTATTAGTTTATAGACTGATCGTAGCAGGGCTTACTCAGTCTTTTTGACTGACCCGTTTTGTTTCGCCTCTTTTCTTCCGTTTCCCCCCCCCCCCCCCCAGGTTCTCAGGGAGGGAATACAGGAGCCTAGCTTGGATTTTAGCCGCTTCCTTGGATAGCTCAAGTATGCTTTGGACTTGAGCCGCTATGGTTTATCACTCTTATTTGGGGATAGTACTTATGTATTTTCAGTTTATCAGATGATGTATTTATCTAGACTTGTAATTTTGGGAAATTGACATTTTGATGTACCGGACTTGTGTTTTGAAATGGTTTAAAAATCTTCCGCTGTTTTATTTCCTTACTCTGTTTATTTACATATATATATATGTCATGTCCTGCCTTGCTATATCATTATGCATGTTTACCAATAATGCCCCTCCAAAGCTAGTGCATTCCCTTGCGAGTGACCCTGGCGGAGGTGGGGTGTTACACAAAATCTCAACCCATTCTCCCCCTTTTGTTATCATCAAAAGGATATAGAATTTAAAATATAGATGATAAATGACTAACAAATACAATATCAGCTTAAGAGGAAGAACGGTCATCATAAATCTCAATCAGTCAAACAAAAATCATAATAAACTAAGAACTGGTGGCATATTTCACATTCTAGAGAATGACGGATTTACGATGAATTTTATATAAAATGAAGAGATTTACAAAAATATGATTTCCAATTATTTTGTAAAATTTAGCACAAAAACAGTGAAGGATTTGGACTATAGTTAATAATTCAATTTAAGTGACAAATTCGTATAATCTCAAATCCCAATAGCTATCAATCAACAAATCATAATACTTCATAAGATTTCAACACATTTCACATATTAGAAAGATGGATTGATAGGCTGGTTTTTGTACACCAAGGAGAATTTCAGATTAATTTCAATTTATAGCACAATATTTCCTTTTTCTTTTTATTTTATTTAAGAGCACACTGACCACGCATAACCAGAGCTTGGATTTTTAAATGAGGTCAGTCGCAGCTTAAATTATAAGTTGTCTTATAACCATGCATGACCAGAGCTTGGATTTTTAAATGAGGTTTGAGACACACTTATGTATTAATTATATATTTATCGTTTTCAGCTTCAAAAGAAAAAACTCCTCGGTATATACAACCAATATGAATGATAGAAATGTGGTAGGTACAGAAATGGACTATGAAATAAATTTCTAAATTAATTATATTATGAAATATGTTCGACTGTACCGGGATCACTGAAAATTTTCAATTATCACTAATTCTGAAAAATAACATAGTCCAATTTCTATCACAAATATCTTCACTGTTTATTTAAAAAGTTTTTTTTTTAAATATTAAACTCTCCACATTAATATAAAAAACACGACGAATGACAGAATAATGGTAGATAAAGAAGAAGGTCGTGAAATAATCGCCAATTCAAAGATATTATAATAATTATTCAACCATCATGAAAATATAAATAAAATCTCCTCTTGATGTGAAATATACTGTAGTCACAATTCATCACAGTTTCAAAATCTAATAATAATTTTGATGAATTAAAAATATAGTTCAATTTGGTATTGATTTCAATTTCTGAATGAATAGTCAAAAAATAATTTTAAAATTGAAAATCAATTACAAGAGGGATTTGAAAGATCTATACAAGACATGAGAGATTAAAAAATATACACCAAAACAAATTCAGTACCTCCACTTTATGTCTCTATTAATGAGAATTGTAACAAGACACTGGAGACAAACAAGGATATCACAAACAAAAGAATTTTAAGCACAAAGCCCAAATAGACAAGACTAACAAATCAGGCTTTTTTTATCAGAGCAACAAACTGTTTTTCTCAAAACAAGAAGTCATTTAAAGCATTTTTCAAATCAAGATCTTATAATCAGAACAGCATGATAACCAATTTTAAAGCAGACTTGTCAAGATGATGGTCACATAAGATGATTCATGATCCAAGATTAAAATACAGTTTATTTGAAATCATTTGAGAAATATGATACCCTTAAGATTCAGTGAATCAGTCACACCAGAATGTAAATTTCAGATTCAAGATATGTGTGTGATTCAATAAATCAATAACTTCAAATGATTTTAAACAAACATATATTCAAATCAAATAATCATGAAATACCAATAAATTTCAAGACCCAAATTTTTCAAGGAATTTTTCAAAACAATTTCTGACAAGCACATGAGTAATTTTAGATCATTTACATCAAACTTAAGAGATATTCATGATCCAGAAAATTAAAAAATAATTTTTTTTTTGAAATCACTTGAATCAATGTCAAGTTTTGAGATATAATGAATCAGTCACACAAGATTGAGAATTTCAAATTTAAGAGGTATGTGAGATTCAGAATATCAAGTATTTCAGATGATTTCAAACAAACAGATTTCAACCATAAAATGATCATGAATACAAGAAGAATTTCTAGATGTATCACTGTAATTCAAGACATTTCAAAATATCCAAGCCAATCTGAAAAACAATGAAATTTTCACAACTGAGAAATAGCAGTGTGTTGTAATGAGTATAATATTTCAAGCTTTTCTAAAATGAATTAGAAGAAACTCAAAACAGCAGAGGTGTGTGAATTTCCATTTAATTTTCAGATCTTCAAAAATTTAGAATTCACATTAACAGTGTTCAAGATATAACAAGAATACATCAACATTGTTATGAATTCAGAAAACAGAAAATAAACTTCAAAACAATTGCAGATATTTACAAATTTATATTCAAGATCTGAAAAAGACTAAAACATCAGATTTTCATTCAAGTGAAGCACATTTCCAGAAAATCAAGAGTTTTGCAATTGGAAGTTAATAAAGCCCAAAAGAAGTTACAATGATATAACAGTGACAAATCAAAACAGAAAACAAAGAAAAATAAACAGAAGGAGAAATAACAAAGAAAATAAAAACAGAGAATATTCACAAAGGCGAGTTTAGAGATCATACCAGAATCCAATGTAAATTAGAATCTCTAACTCAACAAATCTTGGCCAAGGAACTATAAAGAATACAGAAATATAGAACAGCTTGAAGTCAATCTCTTTTCAGCACAGCAGTTCCTCAACCTTCTTCGGTACCTAACAGTTGAAAGGATCGAGTGGTCTAACAAAATTTGTAAAACCACTCATAGTTTTGTTAACATCTTTCAGTACCCAAACTTGTTTGTATAACAATCCATTTGAATCTACCTTTGTGCCTTTGGTAACCCAAACATGTTTAGTTTTTCCAAAAATCATTTTATTTCTTTTTGGGGTCCACAACTGTTCAACTGGATTGTTATTAAACCAATTCTTGTCTTGTTTGTGATTTAAAAACCTTTTAGAATTTTCACAATTCAAATTTTCAGAATGACCCATCTTGAAGCAGTTTGAAGGATTTTTAAAATCACACGAGCTCAAAAAATCATTTCCTTTCCCAAAACCAATACCCTTTTTATTTCCCGAAAATTGTTGATTTTTCAACAACATATTTAAAGATTTTTCTCCGTTAGAGAATTTGATTAGAGTTAATTCAAGTTGTTGAATTTTAGATTTAAGGTCAGAATTCTTTTTCATTAGATTCGAACAACGATTAATGCTAATCTTTCTCTTTTCAGTATCTTTCTGTTTCAAAATCAAAATTTCATTTTCAAGGAACTTGATTTTGGTCTTGGATTCAAGAATCTTAGATTCAAAATTAATTTGTTTTTCAAATTCAACTTTCTTGAGATTTTCAATCTCTTTTTCAAGCTCATTTAAAATCAAATCACTTTTCAACAAGCTTTCTTTTTCAACAATTTCATGTTTGGAATTTTTGATGGCCTTAAAATTATTAAATTCTTTTTGCAAAGAATTGTTTGAATCTTTTAACTCAACCTCGTTATCTTTTAAAATCAAAATTTCCCCTTTAAGCCTTTGAATATTTTTATTGAGATGAACGACGTCAGTTTTCAACTTCAAACAACTTTCACAGTTAGAAATTTCTAACTTCACGACATTTGTAACTTCTGATTCCAAACAATTAATTTTGCTATATAACACGTGATTTTTAGATTTTAAAGATTTATTTTTACGATGGAGTTTATCAACGATTTTTGTCAAATCAGTACACATTTAAACCAAATCTTCATATGAGAAGCTTTCAGTTTCATTGTCTATTGAGTCTCTATCGTCTGATCTACATGAATTTTCATCTGTTTCTTCTTCCGAGCATAGATCCGAATCTGAGTTGATCTTTTTGGGTTTTGAGCTGTTGTTGTCAATTTTTCCATACCTCGTATTGAGAGTATTCCATATTTCCTGCGCAGTTAAACAATGGGAGATAAGGCCATACTGAACATCATCAATATGGGAATATAAGATATGTGTAGCATGATTATTAAAACATTTATCTTCCTTATCATAACCATAAATAACAACATCCCAACATTTAAAATTAATAGATTTTAAAAAGGATTCCATTTCTGACTTCCAATTTGAAAAATCCGAACCATTAAAAATAGATGGAATGCGACTGGACTGACTCTCTAAGGACTGACAACTAGAAAGACCCATGACTCTAGAGTTAAAGAAATAACCTGCTCTGATACCACTTGTTGGACCTAGATTAACCCTAAAGGGGGGTGAATAGGGTTTATTGCAAATTATCGCAGAGTTCAAATATCACAGGATATTAAAACATTCAAAGATCATAGAATATAGCAGAAATAGAAATGCAGAAAAGTAAATGACACAAGATATACCCAGCTTCGGCAAAATCCTGCCTACTGCTGCATTCCTAAGGTTTCTACGAGATGATAGAAAAGATCCCGCATACAAGACCATGTACACTTGCGAACCCCTCGCTCCTATTCTAACTCTACGCTCAAAACTCTAGACTAGTCTAAATCCCCTAGACCAGATTTCCCCTAGTTTTACAGACGCTAGTAAACTGCCAGTTAACACCCTAACTGGATTCCCCTAGAATTTTATAGACTCTAGAAAACTGTTTGAACGATTACAAAAGAAATAAACAATAAAAACAATAAAACCCCCTTTGTCTAAAGTAATATAGGCCTGCCACTTTGCTTTGTCAAAAAAACATGCTCTCCTCTTTGTTGATGGTGGCTGAGAAAATAAAGTGGGGTTTTGCCCCAAATCAATTCGACTTCGATTGAAAAAAAAATGATTCTCTGATGATCTTTAACGTTGTTCTTCGTCTATGATTTGGATGAGGTTGCGATCGAAAACAAAGTGAGTAGCACTGAATTGAACTTGTTTTCTTTTTGAGTTGTTACTTTTTGTTTTTCCGTGTCCTAATGCCTGTGATGAAGTGGTGATTAAATAGGATTATAGAATCCTATTAATGCTCTGATTTCGACTAGTGACTTGGCTTTGATTTTTTTTTTTTTGTTGCCCCTTTTGAATGCTCTGTAAATTACCTTCTTTGTTGCCAAGTTTGAATTTGAGTGATTTAAAAACTTTGCCGTGAATAACTTGTTGATTGCTAGAAATACATTGAACCTTGACAGAAGAATTCCTCACTAATTGTGTATTTGTGGAAATGTTTGACAGCATGTTTCCTGGAAATTAAAAACTGACATGAACATCTCAGGAAATATTTCAAAGACCTTGCCAAATATGTCTCTCTGAATTCTTGAAAAAAAAAACATTTTGCTTGATTGATGCTACAAAAACTACCACCAAAAATGTTTTTCCTAAAAAGTTTTCTTGCCTAGTACCATACTGGAAAAAAAACTTGTTTCCAGGAAATTTACAACTTGCCATAAATTGTCAATTGATTGCTTTGCTGGAAAGATGTAATTACTTGCCAAAAAATGTTGTTCACTGATTGAGTACTTGCCACAATATTTATTCATTTCTGAAAAAACAATTGTATATGATTTAGGAAATCATTCAATTGTTTTTCTTGGCCCTGAATAAAATCCTTAAATGCATGAAACATTAAAGAGTGTTCAATTTGATTTTTGTCAATTCTGGAAACATGAAAAATGTTTTCTTGCCAAAGATATCTTTGTCCAAAACATGTGTGCTCTTGTGTGATTTAGACAATCATTTAAAAACTTTATTTTGCCATAAAGACTTGAATTGTGGTTTTCTGGAAACTGATTTGTTGTGCATGATTTGTCCTGCCTTTGATCACTCTTCTTCACCATTGTTGTCCATATTCATGTGTTGCACCACATGCAAAAACAGTATTCACATGCATTGAAGTTGCTCCAAGTTCATGCAACTTGTTCACTTAAAAAATTTGCCGTGTCGGGTTGAATGTGTATACAGGCCTTGACACTGTTCTTTATCAATGTGAATGCGCACTTGCCAAAAATAAACTTTTTGCCATACTTCTGAAAAAACTGAAAAAAAAAATTGAGAATATTCTTGCCCAAAAACTGTGCATGTTGATGAACTAAATTGCCTTTTTATATTTTTCCAAAAATGAGACATTAAAGTTAAAAAGAAACTTCCCTTGTATACTTTCTGAATTGCTCGTACACATATTTGTGTAAACCTTCCATGTTTTTCACTGGTCCATTATTTTGTACTTGCTTGACCATACTTGATCATACTGGTTCATGTTGACTTGAGGTATCACCCTAACATGATGTTGCATGCATGCTTGTTGGCTTATCCTCTGCTTGTATGTTCCTACAAAATAAAAATGTTTTCTAAGTTAGATTCTGCATGTGCTAGATTTTTCAAACCAGGAAACTGCTTTTTGATTGTGTATTATTGCACCATGCAATTATGAATACATGCACGATTAAAAAGATGTTTTATCCAAATCTTTTCTTGTCAAATTTTACATTTGCCAAGGTTGCAAGCTTAATCTCTTTCCTTCTTTTGAACCTGTGACTTTTCTTTTCAAATTTCAAAAGAGATTCCCTTTTTTTTTTACCCATTTGAACATGAAAAGAATTCTTTGTTGCTCCACTGAACCTCTGCATGTATATTTTCATCAAATTAGTTCACTTGAGCCTTGCATGTTGATGCATGTTGTACACTGTTGCTTTTGGCCTTTTTTTTAACATCTTGCTTGAAATGAAGATCGCTTTGTAGTTGCCAAATTTTCACATGTTCAAAAAATAATAATTGAAACATGCCCTTTTTCGCTGTTTTACACTTGTGAACATCACCTGCTTGCATACTTGGTTTCTTGCTTTGTTCTTTGGCTTGATAATTTGTATTAGTATCATTGTGAGAAACTTGGACAGAAAAAAAAATGTTGTTGTTAGCCTGCTTTGTGGCCAGGCTACCCAAAGCCAGGGACTTGAGTATGAACTTACATTGATTGGCGATCACTTGGATGGAGTGATAGAAAGATGGAAAATTTGAATTATACATGCTAATGTCACCGGATCGGATCCCCCTATCGGATCGGATCGGATCCCTCCTTTTGAATCGGATCGGATCGGATCCTTCCATTCGGATCGGATCGGATCCCCTTCCCCGGATCGGATCGGAGTACCCTATACCCGAACCGCCTGAAGTATTCTGTACAGAAGTGCGTGCAGGCATTTTGCTCGAACAACTGGTTCGGTTCGGGTCCGATCCGACCCGATTGGACCTGCTTCTACACATGGAGTTTGACCTTTTCTCTTGGCATAACCGACTCCTACAATTGCGGATCGGACTCCACTTGGCAAAGCACGACCTGGTAGCCACTTTTCCACGTTCTCCACTACTTCTGAAATCTCCTCCGGTCACGCCACGTGGCCCATCCGAACCGGAACTGCCCAGAGCTTCTCTACAGCTATAAATACACCACAACATGGCCATTTGAAGGGACTTTTGGCATTTCATTCATACATGGTAGCCATGGCCGAACTCCCTCACCAATAACCACCTTCTTCTCCAATGAAAATCAATGAATTCGGAGAGAATTATTCATTGTATTTGAATGATTGAGTGATTAAATTCCTTGTAATTATAATCCATGAATGAAATGAGAAACTATGAAGTGGATGTAGGCTCATTAACGCCGAACCACTATAAATTTCGTGTGTTGATTGACTTTTCTTGTTTTTAGTTCATGATTCCTCAATATTCTCTGCAAAATACGATCAATTGGGTGTTAGGACCATTTTTTGGTCTAACAGTTGTTCCTCCTTTTTTGTGTTCCATAATTGTAATGTGAATGAGTGAAATGCTGTAGTGAGACAATGACTGTATTTGTGATGAGCGTTTGTAGCGAGTAACAAATGTACAGAATGAGAAAAATTGTACTGATATTTGTAATAAACAAATTTGATTGAAATAAAATATTATTTTATTGTGTTCAAACAAATTTATCTATCGTATTCAGTTTATATACAAGTACAATATCATGTGAATGAATATGAAATGTGAAATATTAGTGAAGTGTACAAATAGTGGAGTTGTAAAACTGTACTATTTGAAAATTGAAATAAAATATTATATTTAAACAAAATACTGTGTAAATATCTGAATGTCTGTACAGTTGTATTTTGTTTGAATATAAATAATATATTCCTATATGTGATGATATATGAAAACAGTACAGTAACAAACACATTTAAAATAATAAATATTTGGTTGTTATCATCAAACAAAAATCATATAATTGTGTATACAACACCGTTATATACAACAAAAGAGTGTCGGGCCAAGCCAGCGGATAGGAAGTGCTTCAACTGTGGCCAAGTGGGACATCACAAGGATAAGTGTCTGCAACCCCCTAAAGAAAAGAAGATTGTGAAAGCATATTTTATCAATGCTATTCCTTCTTCGTCGAATGCCCCAACTGCGGCGGAGAAAGGAAAGAATGTTGTTATTCAAGGTATGCTTTCTGTTTATGATGTTCCTGTTCGAGTATTGTTTGATACCGGAGCTTCCAGTTCCTTCATATCTAGTGACCTGGTAGATAGGTTGGGATTGGAGCCTGAGATTGTCGATAGACCTTTAGTAGTGGCGAGCCCGATTGGTGGTTCAACTAGCCTTAGCGTGATTTGTCGTAATGTGGTCTTATCGAGTCATGGATGCATGTTTGTTTGTGATTGCTTTGTTTTGGGCTTTACTGGGTTTGGCATTATTTTGGGAGTCGATTGGCTCCAAAGATACAGGGTGGTGGTAGACTGTGAGGGCTTTTTGGTGATAGTTAGAGCGGATGATGGGCGAAGGGTGGTGTTTGGTGGTCTACCTAATGATGGGGTAATGGCTAGTTTTCTAAATTCCCTCGACATCCCGCATGATGAGTTGTCAGATGTGCCCGTGGTTGGCCAATATCCGGACGTCTTCGAGGAAGTGACCGGACTTCCACCACACCGAAAGATTGAGTTCCGTATTGACTTAGTGAAAGATGCCAGACCTATAGTGATGCCACTTCGTCGTATGGCTCCAAGGAAGCAGTGAGAGCTCAGGGTGCAAGTAAGTGATCTATTGAAGAAGGGGTTTATCAGAAGAAGTGTTTCTGAGTGGGGAGCACCAGTTGTGTTTGCTACCAAGGCAGATGGTTACCTTCGATTATGTGTGGACTACCGCGAATTGAATAAGGTGACGAGGAATAATAAGTATCCTCTACCGTGGATAGATGATTTGTTTGATCAGTTGAGTGGCGCGAGAGTGTTCTCCCAGTTGGATCTCGCGACAGGTTTTCATCAGCTTAGAGTTGAAGCTGAGAGTATAGCTAAAACGGCCTTTCGGACGCCGTCTGGATTCTATGATTGGTTGGCCATGCCATTCGGGTTGACCAATGCACCAGCATATTTTGTGGATCTTATGAATAGGGTATTCAGATATCAGTTGAATAAGTTTGTTCTTGTTTTCGTGGATGATATACTTGTTTATTCGAGGACAGAGGAAGAACACAAAGAACATTTGAGGATAGTGATGGAGGTGTTGAGAAAACACCAACTGAAAGCAAAGTTTTCTAAGTGCCACTTCTGGATGAGGGAGGTGAGATTCTTGGGCCATGTTGTTTCAGAGAATGGTATCGCCGTGGACCCTGCGAAGGTGGCTACGGTACAAGATTGGTCTACGCCCAAGAATGCAACGAACATAAGAAGTTTCTTGGGATTAGCTGGATATTATCGTAAGTTTATCCAAGACTTCTCCAAGATAGCAGCACCGTTGACTCGGTTGACCAAGAAGAATCAAGCTTTCGTCTGGGACGAAAAGTGCGATAATGCATTCAAGAGCCTAAAGGAAAAGTTGACATGTGCACTAGTGTTAGTCATTCCTAAGGGGAATGAAGAGATGACAGTATAAACAGATGCATGTGGTACCGGACTAGGTGCTGTATTGATGCAAGGAGGTAGGGTTGTAGCTTATGCAAGTCGGCAATTGAAACCACACGAGAGAAGATACCCTACCCATGATTTGGAATTAGCAGCGATCGTGTTTGCGGTGAAGATGTGGAGACATTATCTCTTGGGAGAAAGATTCAAGTTGTTTACTTATCATAAATCGTTAAAGTATCTCTTCTCTCAGAAGGATCTAAATCTCCGACAGCAAAGATGGTTAGAATTCTTGGCTTCCTACGATTTCAATATCGCATACACACCAGGAAAGGGTAATGCGGTGGCTGATTCATTGAGTAGAAGACATGCCAGTTTAAGGGCTATGTTTCTAGAATGGAAGCAACTGGAGTACATCGCTGGGTATGATTTTAGACCAAAGTGTGAATTGGATCCAGAAATATTAGCAATTTTGATGGTCAGACCCACTTTGATTGAGTGGATTGGTTCCAGTCAGAGGGACGATCCTAACCTATTGGAAATCATCTCCGAGTTAGAGATGGGTAGCGATGAGGAGATGAACTAGTATGGGCTTGATCGAGATGGATGGCTTAGAAAGAATGGAAGACTTGTTGTGCCCAATATCAATGGACTGAGATATGAAGTGCTTAGAGAATGTCATCACTCAAAACTGACTATAAACCCCGGTGGTAACAAGATGTATCGAGACATGAAGCAGACCTACTACTGGGAAGGGATGAAAAGAGACATCAGGAAGTTTATATCCAAATGCATGAATTCCCAGCTAGTTAAAGCTGAGCAAAAGAAGCCTAGTGGTTTGTTGCAACCATTAGAGATTCCAGAATGGAAATGGGAACAAGTCTCAATGGATTTCATTGATGGGTTACCAAGGACTAGGTCGGGCCATGATAGAATTTGGGTGATTGTGGACCGATTGACCAAAAGTGCAAGATTTATACCCATCAAGTCAAATAGAATGGCAGCTAAGTTAGCTGAGCTATATATAAAGTGGGTAGTGAGATTTCATGGAATACCCAAAGGCATTGTGAGCGACCGAGATCCGTTGTTTACTAGTTGATTTTGGAAGAGCTTACAAGAGGCGTTAGGATCAGAATTACATCTCAGTACCGCGTATCATCCTCAAACTGATGGACAGATAGAGAGGGTGAATCGAGTGTTAGAAGATCTTTTGCGAGCTTGTGTATTGGGTTTTGGTGGATCATGGGATGACCATTTACATCTAGTAGAGTTTGCATATAATAATAGTTATCAATCCAGTATTGGTATGGCTCCATTTGAAGCTTTGTATGAAAGACCGTGCAACTCACTGTAACACCCCACCTCCGCTAGGGTCACTCGCAAAGGAATGCACTAGCTTTAGAGGGGTATTATTGGTAAACATGTACAGAAATATTACAAGACAGAACATGTATGTATAAAACAGCGGAAGTAAAACAAATTTCATTACCTTGTAAAATAAGGTCTAAAGCCTTTTACATCAAAATACATCAAAACCTGTCTTGCAATAATAAAGAAGCATAAAGCCATTTTATAAATTATTCCCCAAGTAAAACAGTAAAGTAGCCATAGCCAAGAGAAGTCCAAGCCATGCGTGATGACCTTCAAACAGAAGAAGTCCAAACTAACAATAGCATTTCCTCCCTGTAACCTGGGGGGGAAACGGAAGACAAGAGGCGAAAGAAAACAGGGTCAGTCATAAAGACTGGAAAGCCCTATCTACTATCAGTATATAAACTAGTAAAGTTAACTGGCATGAGGAACTGAGATGAACATAAGTATGATGACAAGATAGATAAGCTAAACCAAAATAACAGGATGAACTACTGTACCAAGATAAAAGAGTGTGTCATGATAAACTACGGTGTCAAGATAAATCAAGGTACCACATCGTCAGGTTTCTATCAAGTATACTATCCCGAGGTATCTACCATGTATAACATCCTAAGGTATGTATCATGTATATTTGCTCTGCACCCCTCGTACTAGTATCCCAACCCGTGTCATGTGTCAACTATGAATGTCCCTTGCCCAATGTCATGTAATGGTCCATGTCACCCTAATATATATAGCATATGTAGGTTTTCCCAACTCGTATGTTTCCTTCCATGTATAAGTTCAGTCCTTTGTCGTAGGCCATACGGGCTTTCCCATGTAAACGTTTTATCCTTGAAGTTATTTTTGGACTGCTACCCTCGATCTAGTTATGTATCCTTACCATGAACTATCGCGTGTCCACTTAGGATTTATGCCACCTAGGACCACTAGGGATTATGCTACCTAATGAACGTTTCCGTGTCTCGGTCTGGGTTCAGCCACCTAGGGCCACTAGGGATTATGCCACCCGTCAACCGCGCCCTTTATTCCACGTATGTATCGTGAATCGTTTTCCATGTCTAGATGCACATGTTCCTCAATGTGCCATCCGAGTTCCGTGCCAGGGCAAATCAAGAAATACGGAACTCGGTCGGGAGCTTTAAGTCGTCTGCTAATGCAGATATCAAGGTCTGTTTTTGTACCCGTGGCTATGGTCCCACGTGACCCCTCCCTCAACTACTGAAAGGCAATCCAAGAAAAATCATGTATGAGAACTACACTAAGGCCCATCGATGCCCACTTCCAGATAGCCAACCTCACCCATAACTTGATAGCTAGTATATGGTCTTTTGGGAGTTCCCTGCCTTTCCGTACGTACACGATTGACTAAAGATGGTAGGTAGTCGGCGACATGCTATCCCGGGGCAAAATCAAGTATCGTCGACTCCACGCTAATCCATCCTAGTCTTTAGGTCGCTCGCATAGCAACCAAGGCATACTCTTGGCTCTTCTACCGCAGACCTTAACCTCTGTGAGGCCGGGTTTCATGGACCACACGCCACCTCACAGAGGGATACCAAGAGTACCCTCACGTTCCCCGAAGCTTCCGCTTCGTCACCCAGTTCGCTGGAGCTTTTATCCAAGTCAGATAACTTGCTCCTCCTCGTATACTAAGCGATGACCTACCGTACCAGGTTACTCATCTCTTTATGAACTAGTCCATGTCCTTAGCTAAGAATTATTACTTAGTTACCCTTAACTAAGGTTTACCACTTAGCCCCTCTTTCCGTTATCCTTGTTAACTACGATTTCCAACCTAGTCCCCTGAGCTAGGGTTTTGTCAAATGGGTTAAGTGTTGTTATCCAAGTTCATGACTTAACCCGCCTACAAATCATGTCAAGATTGGCTAAGTACTCAAGTTCAAGGCTTAGCCCTACAAGTTGGTTAAGTGTACCAAGAAGCTCATAACGTAACCCTATCAAGTCAAATTGGTTAAGTATTTATTTGCCTTAACCCTATCAGATTTTCATGTTAGATTGATTAAGCATGGATTATCTTAATCCCATCAGATTATCGAGTAGGATTGGTTAAGTATGGGTTAGCTTAACCCCATCCACTAATCGTATTACAATGGTTAAGCCTAATCTTAAAAGGTCTTGTGACTTAACCCTTATCAGGTCCACCTATTAGATTGGTTAAGTATAGGTTACTTAACCTCATCAAATCATCACGTATAATTGGTTAGGTATAAGTTACTTAACCCCATTAAATTATCATGTTAAATTGGTTAAGTATTGGTTACTTAACTCCATTGAATAACCAAGTTTAGATTGGTTAAGTGTTTAACTTAACCCCATTGAATTCCCATGTTTAGATTAGTTAAGTATAGATTACTTAACCCCATCTAATTACCGTGTTTAGATTAGTTAAGTCTTAGTTACTTAACCCCATCTAATTACCGTGTTTAGATTAGTTAAGTCTTAGTTACTTAACCCCATCTAATTACCGTGTTTAGATTAGTTAAGCGTAAATTACTTAACCCCATCCCCTAACTGTCTTGTATGGTTAAGTGTCATTAAGGAACCAAGTCCGGTTTAACTTAACCTACCCATTCGTGTCATATCGGTTAAGTGTCATTAGTCAAATTTACTTAACCTTATCATGTGGCATTAATTTAATTAATGCACCCTCAACCTCTCACATTAGACCTTGTTGTGGTTACTAGTTAAGCCGGGCGGGTCCGGGTAGTTTTACACCACAACTTAGTCTAACCTCGGGTCTTAGGCGCGACATGACCAACTTCTCACATTGGGTCTTATTGTTTGTAGCCACTAGTTAAGCCGGGCGGGTCCGGGTAGATTTATGCTACAAACTCAACCCAACAATGAGTTGGCCACTTTCATGTTTGGTCTAGTGTCATATTACACTTACAACCCTCCCACGTCTAGTTCAAGTTCCATGTTTACCCCACATGTCATGTCCCCATTTTGGTTCAACTTACATGTCGTGTTCACATGTAACCTCAAGTCAAGTTTTCATGTCATTATCATGTTTGCCTAACTACCCCAAATCGTGTTTTAACTTAAGTAAAAACGAGTCAACATAGTAGGTATACTATGGCTACATATAGACCCCAAAGCATGCATGATGCCACAAAAGGGATTGGCTCCAAACATGCATGGTATCCTAAGGGGGTTTGACCTCAAACATGCATAACATCAAAAAGGGATAAACTTGCACATGTTTCTTATGTCATCTAAAGGGGTAAACTTGCATATGTATGCATGTCATACAAAGGGGTAAAATTGCATATGTATGCATGTCATACAAAGGGGTAAACTTGCACATGTATGCATGTCATACAAAGGGGTAAACTTGCATATGTATGCATGTCATACAAAGGGGTAAACTTGCACATTACATTATTAAGCCCCAAAAACATGCATAATCCCAAAACTTAGCATATAGGTGAATCATGGTGATAGATGACATAGAAAAATGGCTAGAAGTTCGCATCTAGCACTCTATGCAAGTTAACTTAAGGGATAAGAGAGTTCTTATGTTGCATAAGGCAACATTTCAACATAAAGCTTATAGCTTTTAGCCCACAAAATCAAGGTGGTGACTTTACGAATATGCATAGGATAAATCTACACATAACATGATAGTTTCTAAGCATGTAACCTACTCAAGTTCAAACCCAAAACTTGCAACATGAACATTTAACTTCATAGTTAATATCTAAGAGTAGGAGGGGGCTTACAATGCTATGAAGGCACAAATCAATATATAAAAAGATTGAGATGAAGCCACACTAGCAAAAACCCCAAATCAATAAGCTCCAATAAAACCCTTGAGAAAATAATAAGAAAGATCCTTGCTTTGATGAAGATTTGCCTTGAAATCAAGTTTAGAAGCTCTCATATGAACATAGAAACTCTCATACACTCATATGATCATGTAATCTCTCATGTGAATGAAGATAGAATTTATGACAAGAGGATGGAGGCCATGACTAAACATTTTGGCATAGTTTAGTTGTAGGATAGATTTATGAGAGTTTATGAGAGGGGTAGGGGTCTTTTTATAGAGGATTAGGATAGTATTAGCCATAGGATTAACCCTAGATTCAATCCAAGCCATCAAAGCATGTCTTGGGGAAGAAGTCAAGTGTAGGAACCATCTAGGGCCTTTAGATTAAAGCTGAACCATGAGAACCATTCAAATGCAAAATCTGCATTTGAGCGAATCGGCCCACGGGTTGACAGCCAAACACCCTGGATTAACCCCTAGTCGACCCAGCGAGCTCGGGTCGACCTCAAAAATCGGCCGGTTCGGTTATTCCCCTCTCCCAATTCGCTATTTTGAACATTTTTGCATATTTATCTATTTAATTTTCAATTATATATATATATATATATATCAATATATATATATTTCTCTGCGCAACCCATTTGACTTAATTAAGTATACTTTAATTTGTGAATTTTTATGTTCAAATTACGGGGTGTTACATTCTCCCCTCCTTAAAGGATTTCGTCCCCGAAATCTCCAAGTTAGGAAGAACGTATCCTACTATCCATAATCCATCTACTCAAAACATCATCCACAGGCAACCATTGTCCTTAGACGATTTCTAATGCCATTTGAACATATGCAGAACGTGTGTGTATATGCTCCTTAGCTAATGCTAATGATCAGGCCTGAATGATCTTTCTAATGCAAAATATGTTTAGTGCCATGAGTCTAACATGTATGCGAATAGTCCTAGTCATATAAGTACTATACGCATGCACAAACATTCATTCATATGCAACATTCGCATGATAACACATTCAATTTCATCCACAAACAAGTATAAATACTCGTGCATATGCAACATGAAACGTGACCGCGTCAATCTAGTATCTAATGTGTATTCGCGCATCCACGAGCAACCACTTGCAACCATTTGCAACATATCAAACATAACATGTTTCAAGCACATGTTTACATCCATAGGATTCTACCTAAGGTTCCCAAGATAAGATCGAGGAGATAAACAAGACAAACTCCTTACAGGATTTGCAACAGAAACAGGACTGAGAGGATATCCACCAAGCGATAGCATGCAAGAAAGCTCTACAGGAGAACCAGGGATCAACCATATACTCTTAAAAAGAGATATGATGCGCGCGCCTAAGCCGCATTTCCTTGAGCTTAATTCCATTGTGCCTTGACCATCTTTGACTTCATGATTTTCGTAGCTCCTTGATTCCCATTTCCAAGATATGAGTTGGAACTCATTTTACTGTCGCCTCTCGTTCCACTTTCACTTATCCTTTCCCTAGCATACCTGGCTCAAATATATCCGCGTACTCATGCAAGCTCTCCAAAATTCACTAGTGAATTTTGGATCTCGTTTACCGATGCCAATCCATGTTGCCAAGTGTACCTACTAGGGTGATCTCGACAACTCATGCACTAGCGAAATGAACCATTCGCCTTAGTGGCGAACTCTACTCGAGCAGATTACCAACGAATGCATCATGAGATTCTAGGTAACTAACCATGACAGAACCCAAAAGGTTACACAGGACTTCGAGGGTATTACCAAGGCAAGTCAAGAGTCTAACTACCCTCTTTCCAAAACCGAGAATGGCACCCCTTATTGGGTGACCACTTTATCCCTAGAACCCATCCTTGGCTCCAAAAACATGGGCACTCTCAAATCCAAACAAGTCATGAATAAATGGACCGATCCTCTAACAAGATTTGGGACAAAAATGGGATCCTCTTCTATGCTAGTACTAAGGTGCAGAGACTCACTATCCAAGCAGACTTAAATGATGTGATGATCAAAACAAAGTCTGGACGGGATGATAGAAAAGGAAGGCTGAACCTCTAACAGAAACGGTACCATTTCTCTTAGGTACTCTAGGAATGAGAGCATACGATTGCCCTCTCGCTGATCTTGTCCTTGTCCTCCTTGATGGATCAAGCCATACCAACAAGTTGCTTATCCTTAAGCTCGTATCCTTTCCCCTTACTCTTATTATCCTTTCCTGTAACACGGCAATGGGTCTCTCGAGAACCACCTCCATCACACGGAAAGCACTTCGTAGCACGAAAAGAATAGTCACAGTCAAAACTACTGTGACTACAGATGGAGGAAAGAAAGGAAAAGAGAATCAATCAAGGAAACAAAGGATAGTGCTAA
Organism: Allium sativum; assembly: GCA_030737875.1. NCBI lineage: Eukaryota > Viridiplantae > Streptophyta > Magnoliopsida > Asparagales > Amaryllidaceae > Allium > Allium sativum. Next base: position 390,280,250 of record CM060916.1, on the reverse strand, counting down.
TGGCCTTTGGGGAATAGCTTTTAAAACAAAACTTTTCTTAAAAAATGCTTCTTTGTAAACGGTTTTCAAATAGTTTTTCAAAAGGTTTTTAAAACTTTTGCCCAGTCTTGTAACCTTCTGCTCTGATACCAAATGTAACACCCCACCTCCGCTAGGGTCACTCGCAAAGGAATGCACTAGCTTTAGAGGGGTATTATTGGTAAACATGTACAGAAATATTACAAGACAGAACATATATATATAAAACAGCGGAAGTAAAACAAATTTCATTACCTTGTAAAATAAGGTCTAAAGCCTTTTACATCAAAATACATCAAAACCTGTCTTGCAATAATAAAGAAGCATAAAGCCATTTCATAAATTATTCCCCAAGTAAAACAGTAAAGTAGCCATAGCCAAGAGAAGTCCAAGCCATGCGTGATGACCTTCAAACAGAAGAAGTCCAAACTAACAATAGCATTTCCTCCCTGTAACCTGGGGGAAACGGAAGACAAGAGGCGAAAGAAAACAGGGTCAGTCATAAAGACTGGTAAGCCCTATCTACTATCAGTATATAAACTAGTAAAGTTAACTGGCATGAGGAACTGAGATGAACATAAGTATGATGACAAGATAGATAAGCTAAACCAAAATAACAGGATGAACTACTGTACCAAGATAAACGAGTGTGTCATGATAAACTACGGTGTCAAGATAAATCAAGGTACCACATCGTCAGGTTTCTATCAAGTATACTATCCCGAGGTATCTACCATGTATAACATCCTAAGGTATGTATCATGTATATTTGATCTGCACCCCTCGTACTAGTATCCTAACCCGTGTCATGTGTCAACTATGAATGTCCCTTGCCCAATGTCATGTAATGGTCCATGTCACCCTAATATATATAGCATATGTAGGTTTTTCCAACTCGTATGTTTCCTTCCATGTATAAGTTCAGTCCTTTGCCGTAGGTCATACGGGCTTTCCCATGTAAACGTTTTATCCTTGAAGTTATTTTGGACTGCTACCCTCGATCTAGTTATGTTTCCTTACCATGAACTATCGCGTGTCCACTTAGGATTTATGCCACCTAGGACCACTAGGGATTATGCTACCTAATGAACGTTTACGTGTCTCGGTCTGGGTTCAGCCACCTAGGGCCACTAGGGATTATGCCACCCGTCAACCGCGCCCTTTATTCCACGTATGTATCGTGAATCGTTTTCCATGTCTAGATGCACATGTTCCTCAATGTGCCATCCGAGTTCCGTGCCAGGGCAAATCAAGAAATACGGAACTCGGTCGGGATCTTTAAGTCGCCTGCTGATGCAGATATCAAGGTCTGTTTTTGTACCCGTGGCTATGGTCCCACGTGACCCCTCCCTCAACTACTGAAAGGCAATCCAAGAAAAATCATGTATGAGAACTACACTAAGGCCCATCGATGCCCACTTCCAGATAGCCAACCTCACCCATAACTTGATAGCTAGTATATGGTCTTTTGGGAGTTCCCTGCCTTTCCGTACGTACACGATTGACTAAAGATGGTAGGTAGTCGGCGACATGCTATCCCGGGGCAAAATCAAGTATCGTCGACTCCACGCTAATCCATCCTAGTCTTTAGGTCGCTCGCATAGCAACCAAGGCATACTCTTGGCTCTTCTACCGCAGACCTTAACCTCTGTGAGGCCGGGTTTCATGGACCACACGCCACCTCACAGAGGGATACCAAGAGTACCCTCACGTTCCCCGAAGCTTCCGCTTCGTCACCCAGTTCACTGGAGCTTTTATCCAAGTCAGATAACTTGCTCCTCCTCGTATACTAAGCGATGACCTACCGTACCAGGTTACTCATCTCTTTATGAACTAGTCCATGTCCTTAGCTAAGAATTATTATTTAGTTACCCTTAACTAAGGTTTACCACTTAGCCCCTCTTTTCATTATCCTTGTTAACTACGATTTCCAACCTAGTCCCCTGAGCTAGGGTTTTGTCAAATGGGTTAAGTGTTGTTATCCAAGTTCATGACTTAACCCGCCTACAAATCATGTCAAGATTGGCTAAGTACTCAAGTTCAAGGCTTAGCCCTACAAGTTGGTTAAGTGTACCAAGAAGCTCATGACTTAACCCTATCAAGTCAAATTGGTTAAGTATTTATTTGCCTTAACCCTATCAGATTTTCATGTTAGATTGATTAAGCATGGATTATCTTAATCCCATCAGATTATCGAGTCGGATTGGTTAAGTATGGGTTAGCTTAACCCCATCCACTAATCGTATTACAATGGTTAAGCCTAATCTTAAAAGGTCTTGTGACTTAACCCTTATCAGGTCCACCTATTAGATTGGTTAAGTATAGGTTACTTAACCTCATCAAATCATCACGTATAATTGGTTAGGTATAAGTTACTTAACCCCATTAAATTATCATGTTAAATTGGTTAAGTATTGGTTACTTAACCCCATTGAATAACCAAGTTTAGATTGGTTAAGTGTTTAACTTAACCCCATCGAATTCCCGTGTTTAGATTAGTTAAGTATAGATTACTTAACCCCATCTAATTACCGTGTTTAGATTAGTTAAGTCTTAGTTACTTAACCCCATCTAATTACCGTGTTTAGATTAGTTAAGTCTTAGTTACTTAACCCCATCTAATTACCGTGATTAGATTAGTTAAGCGTAAATTACTTAACCCCATCCCCTAACTGTCTTGTATGGTTAAGTGTCATTAAGGAACCAAGTCCGGTTTAACTTAACCTACCCATTCGTGTCATATCGGTTAAGTGTCATTAGTCAAATTTACTTAACCTTATCATGTGGCATTAATTTAATTAATGCACCCTCAACCTCTCACATTAGACCTTGTTGTGGTTACTAGTTAAGCCGGGCGGGTCCGGGTAGTTTTACACCACAACTTAGTCTAACCTCGGGTCTTAGGCGCGACATGACCAACTTCTCACATTGGGTCTTATTGTTTGTAGCCACTAGTTAAGCCGGGCGGGTCCGGGTAGATTTATGCTACAAACTCAACCCAACATCAAGTTGGCCACTTTCATGTTTGGTCTAGTGTCATATTACACTTACAACCCTCCCACGTCTAGTTCAAGTTCCATGTTTACCCCACATGTCATGTCCCCATTTTGGTTCAACTTACATGTCGTGTTCACATGTAACCTCAAGTCAAGTTTTCATGTCATTATCATGTTTGCCTAACTACCCCAAATCGTGTTTTCACTTAAGTAAAAACGAGTCAACATAGTAGGTATACTATGGCTACATATAGACCCCAAAGCATGCACGATGCCACAAAAGGGATTGGCTCCAAACATGCATGGTATCCTAAGGGGCTTTGACCTCAAACATGCATAACATAAAAAAGGGATAAACTTGCACATGTTTCTTATGTCATCTAAAGGGGTAAACTTGCATATGTATGCATGTCATACAAAGGGGTAAACTTGCATATGTATGCATGTCATACAAAGGGGTAAACTTGCACATGTATGCATGTCATACAAAGGGGTAAACTTGCATATGTATGCATGTCATACAAAGGGGTAAACTTGCATATTACATTATTAAGCCCCAAAAACATGCATAATCCCAAAACTTAGCATATAGGTGAATCATGGTGATAGATGACATAGAAAAATGGCTAGAAGTTCGCATCTAGCATTCTATGCAAGTTAACTTAAGGGATAAGAGAGTTCTTATGTTGCATAAGGCAACATTTCAACATAAAGCTTATAGCTTTTAGCCCACAAAATCAAGGTGGTGACTTTACGAATATGCATAGGATAAATCTACACATAACATGATAGTTTCTAAGCATGTAACCTACTCAAGTTCAAACCCAAAACTTGCAACATGAACATTTAACTTCATGGTTAATATCTAAGAGTAGGAGGGGGCTTACAATGCTATGAAGGCACAAATCAATATATAAAAAGATTGAGACGAAGCCACACTAGCAAAAACCCCAAATCAATAAACTCCAATAAAACCCTTGAGAAAATAATAAGAAAGATCCTTGCTTTGATGAAGATTTGCCTTGAAATCAAGTTTAGAAGCTCTCATATGAACATAGAAACTCTCATACACTCATATGATCATGTAATCTCTCATGTGAATGAAGATAGAATTTATGACAAGAGGATGGAGGCCATGACTAAACATTTTGGCATAGTTTAGTTGTAGGATAGATTTATGAGAGTTTATGAGAGGGGTAGGGGTCTTTTTATAGAGGATTAGGATAGTATTAGCCATAGGATTAACCCTAGATTCAATCCAAGCCATCAAAGCATGTCTTGGGGAAGAAGTCAAGTGTAGGAACCATCTAGGGCCTTTAGATTAAAGCTGAACCATGAGAACCATTCAAATGCAAAATCTGCATTTGAGCGAATCGGCCCACGGGTTGATAGCCAAACACCCTGGATTAACCCCTAGTAGACCCAGCAAGCTCGGGTCGACCTCAAAAATCGGCCGGTTCGGTTATTCCCCTCTCCCAATTCGCTGTTTTGAACATTTTTGCATATTTATTTATTTAATTTTCGATTATATATATATATATATATATATATATATCAATATATATATATTTCTCTGCGCAACCCATTTCACTTAATTAAGTATACTTTAATTTGTGAATTTTTATGTTCAAATTACGGGGTGTTACACTCACCGTCATGTTGGTTAGAAACTGGTGAGAAGTTTTGTGACAACCCAAACTTCCCAGTAAAGGAATGGCTGGATTGCTTTGAGAACAACACACATCAGAACATAAACTGAAGAACATTTTATTGCTTATTACAACAATTACATCAGAGTACAAGAATATAACAGTATGAATACTTATTACATAAAGAAATACCATAATATCATAGATTTAAATTACAATTAAATAGCAGAGGAAAAATATTACAAATATACAACTGAAAGGAATACACGGATACAGAGCTTTCCGAATACCGCTTCAGATGTAAATCAGGATCCTGTAAATATCTGCAAAAAGCTACTCGACTGCTTGTGTGGAAAATATGGGCACCCGAGTTTGCCAGTGAAACAAACTACAGGTCTGTCATGGGACTGGTATGAGAAATCTTAACTTAGCTATCTAATAATAAGGCTAATCACAGGACCACGCCGCTAACGCGGAACAGGTTTACTTCATTGGATTGCCAGTGCATTAAATAAAGTAAAACATTAGACAACGCAATGCTTTTTAGGAAAAATGAAACCATTATAAGACCCAAATCTCATCACACAATGCAACGCAAACCGGAGGATAGGGTTTTACCTTATAATGGTCAAGAGATGCTTGATACGATAAAACGGATTTGATATTAGTTATTTAAAAACCATTTCAATCATAATATATCAATCATAGACGGCATGAGTACCATATATCATGTCGCCATACTAGTTCTACAATCAAAACCGCAAGGTCGTATTGGAAATTGGATTTCCATCGTGAGTCGAGGCTAGGGGCAAGCTCCTCTCCGATTCGAGACACTCTAGCAAATGCCTCAGGATCCCCCGCAGTGAACCCTTGGATGCGGTAGGGCCGGTCCCCGCCTATCGGTAGTGGATTAGTTATGCCTGAACACACGCTTCCCGATTCCGTTGAACCTATAGTATGACCACTAACAGCCTATAAAAATCCGAGGCGCCTCAAAATCCATCATCCACATAAGTAAAATGCCAGCCAATTTAAGCACTGAAACTACCATTAGCTAGAAAGAAACGTGTGCACTCCCTACGGTCCATATCCCGTTTTTGACTCATACCGGGGTGTGAGGCTCGCGAAGTCACGCTATACACAAAGCTATGCCGTAATAGGCTATGCTTTGATCATCCCACAATGCCCTGCTTTTCAACAAAAGCCTTGATCATTTGCATCTTGGCGTGCCACATTGACAATTCACGTCATGCGATCAATCACTATTAATGTATACCCAGGTGTTAAGTAGAGAATAAATTCTCCACCACCAAACAAACATACTTAATAGAAATCGATTTAATTCACATGGAACGAAATCCAATGTCAGACACACATCCATTTGCTAGCTTATGCTCTGGGTCTGAGCGAAAACCAAATCCGAACAATCAACAATAGTCCGGACGGCCACCACTGAAGCCCCTTTAAGGTAGCTACTCCCATCAAGGGTCTCAATAGCAACACATCCATTCGATGTGAAGATCATCGGTCTTCAAACACCGTCTTCATCTTCGACTCTTCATCGTCGTAGTAATTATTCGGAATGGGTTAAACCCGGTCTTTCCGAATAACTCGCGTATTTTATAATAAAAATCAAGTACTATAGAACACATCCAACGTCTCATTCCAATTCAGGATATTCTTTAAAATAAAATATTCAAATTATTATATCAAAGATAAATTCTTTACATTTACTCTTAAATCTTTCTTTTAAAGATTTATTCAAAACACCATTTGGTTTTAAATATCAAAAATCATTATTAAATGATTCTTTGAATTTTTAAGAAATAAATCTTATTCTTAACTGGGTTAAAGAACTAATGTCATTTAAAACATAGTTCACGGTAAACCCAAAATCGTCTTCCGTATAATATGGAATCTTCACAGAAATCAAATCAATATATAATCGTTATAAATTTCGGTATCCAACCAATAATATAAATGGAATAACGGCAAGGCCTCTTAAATTCCATATGTAGTATCGGTCTTCTTTTACAGAAGCTTATCTCGGTTATAATTAATTCGAATTCTATTCAATTCCAATTTAATATATTAAATTGGAAAACTTTACTTTTGGAAAATTCCTCTTTGAATCTTAATAAAAGACTTATAAAATCCAAATCATAATCTTCACTGTCAGTTGAGTTGAAGAACAAATGTCACTTAAAAACATAGTTCACAATAAACCCAACTCACATTCATCTTATTTCAATCACTAAATATAATTGAAAACTTTAATAATCTAAATTAAAAGTTTATTCTTTTCATACGGGGTTTAAGAACAGTGTTATTTAAGACACTATTCACGGCAAAGCCAAAATCCAATTTATTCAATTTAATCTTCAATTAAATATTAGCAAATTGGTAAACTTCATTAAATCTTAATTTAATGATTTATTCTAGTTAATAACTAGTTCATTTAAATAAAAATATATTTTTCCAAAATATATTCTTTTTCTAAAATATTCCTTTTATAAGACATTTTCTAAAATATTCTTTTCTAGAATATTCTTTATTGGAATGTGACTCAATCAACAACCATATATTGTATGTAATCAACAATCGTGATAAATAATTATCAAACACCCAAATAACAACCAGAGTGGATTTTATAACTGAGTGAGCATTAAAGTAAATAATTAACGCTCATCACAGACTGTCAATCCATCGATTGACAGACAACTAAATATTGGGATTAGTGTATGTCCAGTATCATCCCAATACCCGTGTGGTGTTTCATCCATCAACCAAATAATAAACTATTTGTGCACTTGGGCGAAGTGTGAAAATTATCGACCCAATCACATAAACAAGTCAGATGACTTGTAAATGGAAGTGTAATATTCATTTAGAAAATACTAAAAATATATTTAACACATCAAACATTACAACATCACAGACATCTATTTCAATCCTTTTTATTGTGTACAAATGACAATAAAAATCTTAACTTTTATTTCATCTAACAAAAATGTTGTTTTATTCATATGTGACATTTTCCAATCAAAATGTTAATTTCTCTACTGTAACATTTAAAATAAAAATAAATGTTACCTTCTCTAATGTCATATAAAAAAACTATTTTATCATAAGATTTTTCTAATAGAATGACAATTTCTAATGACATTTTAATATGGTGGCATTTCTAACCAAAATGATATTATAATTCTAACCTAACCTTACATAACTCAAATGATATTATAGCTCCAATGTGACATTTCATGTCAAAGTGATATTATAATTCTTTAGGTGAAAGTAAAAGGGTAATCTTTCTTTTATTATAATGTTTTTATTCTAAATGTTCTAACACAACTATTAAATTGGTTTCAATGACATGTTTTGATAAAAATGTAATTTTTATTCCAATTAACATGTTTTGACAAAATTCATATTTTCAACCCAACTAGACTATATTAACAAAAGTGAATATTTTTCTTGTTAATCTAAATTTAACCAACGATGTCATTTTCTTTCACTAATCAAGTTTAATCAAAAATGTGATTTTCTATCCAATTCTTCTAAATATACAAAAATGTAAATTTTTGCCTAATACTTTTAAATCTACAATAATGTATATCTTTACCTCATCCTTTATAATTGCCCAAAAATGTATAATTTGGTCTTATCCTCTTTAATATAACAAAAATGAATACTTTTAATTCATTCTTTTACCTTTGACCAAAATGCATAATTTAGTCTAATCCTTTCAATGTATGAGATATGGTAATTTTGTATAATCTTTTCAATGTTACAAAATATGATACTTTTGTTTAATCTAGGCAATGCAACAAAATATGATAATTTTGCTTAATCTTTTCAATGCCACAAAATATGATAATTTTGTTTAATCCTTTCAATGCAACAAAATATGATAATTTTGTTTTGATAATTTTGTTTAATCTGTTTAATGCAACAAAATATGATAATTTTTGTGAAACTCTTTTTAATGACCAAAATGATAATTTTGGTTAAACTCTTCTTAATGTAAACAAAACTATATATTTTGATCTACTTCATTTTAATGTAAACAAATGTTCATTTTTGTTTAATAATTTTTAATACCCAAAAATATTCATTTTTGTTTAATCCCTTTTAATACACAAAAATATTCATTTTTATTTAATCCTTTTTAATACACACAAAAACATTCATTTTGTGTTAATCCTTTTTAATTCACAAAAACATTCATTTTGTGTTAATCCTTTTAAATACACAGAAACATTCATTTTTAAATGACAAAATGAATATTTTACTTCATTCTTTTTAATGTAAAAAAAATATACATTTACAGTTCCTTCTTTTTAATGTATAAAGATATACATTTTCAATTCATTCTTTTTAATGTATTAAGATATACATTTTCAGTTCATTCTTTTTAATGTATAAAGATATACATTTTCATATCCTCTACAAAGTAAACAAAATATGAATTTGTCTAATCTTCTTTAATATAAACAAAATATGAATATTTTGTCTAATCCTTTAATGTAAACAAAGTGTTTCTTTTTATTTACAAAACAAATTCCAATTCAAAAATGTTATTTTTATTTGTAAATCATATTTCAAATAAAAAGGTTGTTTTTATTCACAAGGTAACATTTGTAAGGAAATGTTATTTTATTCTACTGTAACATTTATAAGAAAATGTTATTTTATTTCAAGGTAACATTTATAAGAAAATGTTATTTAAGAATCATGTTTGACAAAAATACTATTCTTTATATACTCCTTGTTAAATGACAAAAAATGTGATTTTTGTAAAATCCTTATTTAATAACAAAAATGTGTATTCTTGTACAATTCTTATTAAATGACCAAAATATCTCTTTGGTTTCATTCTTTTAAAAGTGACAAAAATATTTCTTTTTAATTTATAAATGTTATTCCTTTCACTAACATGTTCTAATTACCCAATATGTTACTTTTGTCTAACAAAATCTAAAAATGTCAATTTTGTCTAACTTAATCTAATTAGCAAAAGTGTTAATTTTGTTCTTTATAATCATGTTTTGACCAATCCTTTTAATGTAAACAAAAATGCATATTTTTGTTTTAACCTTTTTCTTATGCACAAAAATGTTTATTTCTAATTTAATCTTTTTAATGACACAAAAATGTTCATTTATAATTAAATCTTTTTAATGACACAAAAATGTTCATTTATAATTAAATCTTTTTAATGACACAAAAATATTCATTTTTAATTAAATCTTTTTTAATGACACAAGAATGTTCATTTCTAATCTTCATTCTGATAATGTGAACAAATATGACAAATTTTAACTAAAATGTAAATCTTGTTCTAACATGACAAATGTAAATTTTGAATTAACATGAGATGTTGGTTTCAACAAAACTACCATCAATCAACACAACAATCATCACATCACTAGATATACAAAACAATGACAATCAATTAGAATTTAACAATGGATCGGAAAGAAAGAGTCACAATCACACAATTGGTTATTTCTAATTTGAATAAAAAAAGAGAATTCTCACATTGCTATTCAGATCTCAATTTTCCTCAATTTTCAAAGTCTTTGTTTTCAGATCTGGTCATTGCCATCACGAAGTACTCTTCGCCACGAGTCCAACGCAATTCAGTTTGTCCAATTCCGACCTCATATGAATAAGTTACGGTTATTTAAACATCGGAGAATTAAAATAATGGTTAATTATATAATTAATTTTATAATTGCCTTTTCCTTTGCTCAAGAAAGTATACGGGCCGCTCCCTTCTGCTACTCCTCCTTCTTCTGACGTTATACAGGAACCCATCCTTCGCCTGAAACATCTCGTCGCCGACGCCCCTAGAAGCGATCGAACCGCGATCCGATGATGCCACATGACTGCCGTTCTTCACTCCACCAACGCCGACCACCTCAGCCCATTCGAACTCCCTCTCCTCTGTATATCCGCCACAAACCGATGCCCTTTCAGCCTCAAATTCACACCGTACACGCAACGAAACACGATCATAGCCGTTGAGTTTGTCGAGCTTGAAGAGCTCTTCGAATTGGTGTTGTGGTTTTGTTTTAATTCAAAGTATATTGGAAGATTTTGAGGGAGGAACATTGGACGAAATCGGCCATTGGTTTCTGAGTATGGCAGCTGGAAATTGTAAATTAGGGTTATGCGTATTGCTACAGTATATATACACGTATTTTTTTATTTAATAATTCTTTTAAATTCGAAAATCCATGTTTCTTGATACGAACTTCAATCCGAACCCAACGAGTGTCGCCCCTAGCTAATAACCCCCATCCCGGACACAATGAAACATGTTTCGTAATCCAATTCGGCTGTTATGATATGTTTTTCTCAAAATTAAAATATAAATCAATTTATAATTAATTTAAACGTACATTTTAAATTACCGGGGCCACATACGGACTCTAAAAATTACAGAAAATTATTTCTAGCTTTGTTTTGACGATACGGTTCTAACAAGACTAATTTCGTCGAATTCTGAGACCGTTTGAAAAATGGCCTTTTTCGAGTAGATTAAATTTGACTAAAACTGACAAAACACGTTTTCTTTCGCCACGCTCACATATTAATTCGAAAAATTATGAAAATTGAAACTTAGCAATAATTTGACATTCTGGTTCCAACAAAAGTGGTTTCATCGAAAACCGAGGTCATTTGAAAAATGGCTATTTTTAAGGCTAATATATTATATTAGAATATATATAAATTCTGCAGCGACTTTTCTAAATTTTGAACTGGCCATAACTATTGATTTATAAAGTGAAATTTTAGTTTTTCAGATTCGTTAGAAAGATATGATTGAACAGATTTAAATATTTCTTGTTTCACTCAATTCTGATTTAATTTGCATCCTGTATACTTATTCAGAGTTCAAATTCAAAATTTCAAACTGCAGCGCTGTTTTAAACTCCTTTTATAATTAAATTAAATTTATTCGTTTTAAAATAAATTTTTAGTCGTTATTCTTCAAAATAAATCATTTTAAATATTAAAAATCCATTAAAATTTTTAAAATAAAATTTTTAAATTGGCCCCAAAATTCCGGGTTGTTACAAGTTTGTGCTTGGACCAGATGTGATAAGAGAAACTTCAGCTAAGATTAAGGTTATCCAACAGCGAATGAAGGCTGCTCAAGATAGACAGAAGAGTTATGCTGATAAGAGGAGAAGAGATTTAAAATTCTCCATTGGCGACTTGTTGTTTGTCAAGATTTCTCCGTTGAAGAGCGTGATACGATTTGGCAGGAGAGGCAAGTTAGCACCAAGATTCGTTGGTCCATTCCCAGTTCTTGAGCAAATTGGGAATCTAGCATATAAAGTTGAATTACTAGAGAAGATGGCAGGAGTTCATGACGTATTTCATGTTTCCCAATTAAGGAAATTCGTACACGACCCCGATGTGACTATTTCACCTGATCAGTTGGATGATATCGAGGTTGAACCCGAGGCGGTTGGAAACCGCAGACCTATGCGTATTGTTGGGAACGATACGAAGAAACTTCGAAGGAAAGCGGTGAATCTAGTCAAAGTTCAGTGGGATGAGAATGAGAATGACTGTACTTGGGAGACAGAGGAGAGCATTAGTAAAACGTATCAAGAACACTTCACCTGGTAAGATTTCAGTTTCGATTTAGTTTTCCCGCATGCTAGAATAGGCTTGTTTTGTTTGTTTGCATGTTTGATTGTTGTATGTGGCTGGTAGGCATGCGGGATCCTTTGTATGTTTTGGGTTAAGGAATTTTGGGGACGAAATTTGTTAAGGGGGGAGGAATGTAACGACCCGCATTCTACGTATCGAAGGATCATAGAATATTTATTTCTTTCTCATATGAAGTTGTATGGTCATGTAACTTTGGGATACGACTATTGGTGTCATTTCCCATGATCATGATTTTTGCCGAATTTTAAATGACCGTTTTTCCCCTAGCTGATATTGTTTCGGCCATAACTTTTGATTGGAAAGGAGTTTTGACCAGAAACCACTTCCATTAGATCCGATGATGGTTTACCTTTCCGTAAAGTGGTCACATTAGCCAAACGGACTCACCGTTTGGGAGACACGGCTGAAACAAGTTTCAGATGGTGAAAAACAGTTTAACCGGGCCTAATTTGGGTGATTAGTGAGTGAGCCCATAACCCATTTCGGGATTAGGGTTATGGGAAGGCAGATAGGGTTAGGAAATTCAGTTTCTATCATTTTCCAGCCGCCACTTTTTATTCCTTCAAGTTTAGCCATGGCCTCCACTTTCTAAAACACCCCAAATCACCTTTTAATCGCTAATTAAGCCAAATTTACATCAAATCAAAGCGGATTAGCACAAGAATCGAGGTAGAACTGCTGTATAGCCTTGGGAACAGCGCCAAACAGAGAATTATTTCAGATTTGGTAATTTTTTTATGGCTAAGGTGAGTGATTTGCATAGTTCATCACTAATTATGGTTAATTAAGGGTAATTAGGGATAATTAGTGAAATTATACATGTTAAAAATCTGGAAAAATATTAATAAATTTCGAAATATCATTTTAGGTCTCTGTTAGATAATTTGGTTAAGTTTTACTAATCCTATCATTAGTTTTGCTTAAACATGCTTAAGGGAAAATATGAGATTTTGGCTATATTTGATCCGTTTTAACATATCAAATTGTTGTTTTAGTGTTTGTGGTCAAGTATACATGTTGCTATGACTGTTTGGGATGATTTGTGATTGTTTAGAAAAGTTAGATTGGTCGAAAACGCCGTCGTATGGCATAAAACAGTCGCTGGAAAGGTTGTAGGGAAATGTGCAGGGTTTCGGATAGGATCGGGTTAGGGGGCTCGGATCGGATGGTGGACTGGGCAGAGAAACCGAACTGGATCGGAACCTAGCACCAAAGGAAAGGCATGGCAACAAGGAAGGCCATTTGGATCGTGTTGGGGTTGGGCTGGAGCTTGGCACGGGGTAGGATCGGATCGGATTAACTGGAGGGCAAAAGGACCGAACCAACCAGAGACTCGAGCACCGAACGAACCGCTTCAGAAGTACTGAACCGAACCAGAAGGAGAGCACCGAACCAAACTGAATGGGGAACTCGAACATCGTGAATCCGAACCGAACTGAGAGGAGCAGACCGAACCGAACAGGAAGCTTGATCGTGGTATATCCGAACCGAACTGGATGTGTACTCCCACTTCTACGCGATATTTTTCTGAAGACCAACTCCAATTCGACCAAAACCCGAGATGCAAAGGAAGTCCAAAGAGGAAGTAGAACTCAGGATCCAGTTGGGAACCAACGAGTTACCTTCATGAGTTGGGCTTTTCTGCAGGACGTGTGCTAAGGGGTTATCGATGTCTATAACTTTGGATCACTATGGTGTGCGGGGTATGTGGACGGATTCAAGGCCGCAGTGACCCAGGTAGGACTATTGGATTTGGACCAATGAGGTGGAGTCATTTGTAATGATTTAGTCGTGACTCCATGGGGAAAGCTTGGTGGTAGCAATAGTTATACAAGTCGGACTCCGTCACTACCTCGATGGGTCTAGTGATCAAAGTGGTGGATATCGTATGCTTTACGCACTGAGTGAGAGATGTGAGGATGGTTGCTATGATTGATTGTTTGCCCTCATTATGTCATGCACATCCCCACCCCGTATTCTTTACACCTTATGTTTAGTGGCACCTTAGAGTATTGAGCGGTATGTTGTACTAACTCTTTGGTTGCGGGTCCAGGTTCAGGTATGGTTCAGTATACCTGTTATTGTCCTATTTTGATGCTTATCGCTCATACCAGACTTTTGTTTGACCCAGAGTTTTATGTCTCTTCTTATTACTTTGGGTGCTCTTAAACGGGCAGACTAGAGACAGGTTAGCTGGTTATGCATGAGTAGTTGATTGGGAGATGAGCAGGAGGCTCCTACGCATTATCTACATATATTCTCCCTATGTCGCTGCTGGTCACTGCTTTGGGCATTAGTAGTGTACCTTTCCTTTACTTTGCTTTAGAGACAGTTTCTCAAAAGTTGTAACAATGATGATGTGGAACATAAGCTGTATTTGGATTTTCCACTGCTACGATGTTTAGTTTTCAGCTTATGCACTGTCTTGCCTGTTTTATGTCAAAGTATGTTATTATTATATTTTATCTCATGCGCTGTGAGACAATCTACAGATTCCTTGTTAGTTCTAATTCCTTACCTTTCCTTCCTTGACGACCGTTCTGTGCTGGTTAGACATTGACACAGCGCACTTCCATGGGAAATGTCGGCTGGTGCGGAGCGGACCATCACATCGCATCCCTCCGCTTCGAGTCCCTCAGCAACGTTGCCTCGCATTCCGCCAGGGGAGTTCGTCTTCGGTTTCTCGAATCCCCCTACATCATAGTCTCCTTCGCATCTCGTATCCCCTGAGATACAAGTTTTGTATCCTTCGGGATACGAAGCCTCGTATCCCAAGGGTACGATATCTCATATCCCCATAGGGATACGGGATATCGTAGCCCCCGGGATTCGAATTTCGTATCCCTGAGATGCGAAATTCACATCCCCACGGGGATACGAAATTTCTTGTCTTCCACTATTGGGATACGAAATTCCTTTAGCCACTCTCTTGAGATGCTAAAATTGTTGTGTGGTCCCCAAATCTCACCTACTCCCACCTAACTCACTTCCTATAAATACCCCTACCTTATTCTTCAAAGTGATTGGATCACTACAACAAAACATGATATTAATAACGCTATTTAATAACGCGTTATTCTAAAGTGTTATTATTTAGTATTAATTATTTGCTTCTCCATTGATTTTGTTGTGACCATATTAGTGTAACGTTCCCCTCACAAAATTAGTGTGCTCCTATTGACACCCCGGTTTCCTCTTCTGGCCACCAAAACTAAAAGCACCCTGTTTAATAACATTCTACCCTTCTGGCCACCGCAATATTAAAAAACTTAAAATGGAGAGGCCACTGCAGTCTTCAAAAAAAAAACACTTCTCCTTTCTCTTCTGTCACATTGTTGATACTAATTTGAATGCAATATATATGCAATATTTTCTTAATCGTTAAAGCTGATTTTATTTGTTGATCGTTGGCCTTCTGTACGTGGTTTGACACAAAATTTCGGTTGTTTTCTACCATGGAGACCAATGTAGAACGACATTAAAATGGAAATCCCATGTTCAGTTGCAAATAGCCAAAGTCACCTTCGTCGTACGGTTGTTGACCACTGATGAAACATTCTGCATATATACAGAATTTTTTTTTTCCACGGTGCATAACCACCGTTTACTAACTCCATTTTTGGTGAATAACCATCGAAGCCTTATTTTTTTTCCGGTCTCTTACAAATGAATTGGTGAAACATTCAAATATAAAAGTTAATAGTTCCTTTCGGCTGTTTACAACCGTTATTTTAATTTATATTCGGTAGTTGGTAATCGAATAGTGGGTTTGCATTTCTAGGTGATTTGGTCGGTTGTGTACCACCGTGAATGTGATTGTTTATCGGTTCCTTACCACCGAATGGTGATGAAATAGGTTGAGCAATTTGTATATTTCTGTTCGGCTGTGTGCATCTGAAATTTTTAATTACTCTCGGTGGTTGACTACTGAGTGAATGAATAGATTGTGGTGCCCAGAAGTATGCAAAAAATAATCATGTCCATTAAATTTTTTAAGGTGGCCAGGAGAGGAAATTGGGGTGTGAATAGCAGCACCCCAAAATTATTCCCGGCCTCCCACAACTTCTCAGATTATCCTCTCCGCCTCCAAAACCACTTCTCCTCCTCCAAAAACCGTTTTGCCTCACAGAAAAGTTGATCCTTTCGCCCCGATCTCCCCACCGAAGAAAGCAACCTCCTTTCCATCTCCAAGCTCCTTAACCAATCAGTCGAAGCTAGGGCGGGTTCGTACGTTTTGGATCTAACTTTGATTTGGATTCTGGTAAGTGAACCCGATTCTCATGTAAAGTTGTTAGTGATTTAGAACATTGTAGATTTGTAGTGACTTCGCTAAGGCAGCAAACTGTTGAGTCATAGTCGTTTTCCAAACTAGGTTAATAACTTCTGCTTTCCCTTTCCCTTTGATACCCGCGCCAATTTTACTAATGGCGTTTGTGCTTTTGCAGAAGCTTCTTCTAATTTTGTGAAGGGAATGATGGCTACCACGTTTTTGCGATACTCTTGGCTGCTTTGATTTTACTAGCTTCCATAATCATGTGTTCTCGGTCGCCATATATGGAAAAAAAATTGAGTAAGAATTATAATTGCAAGATCAAATTCCTGGGATGTGTTTCTGAATTTTTGTTGTATGTGTTATATTGGTGGACCTGATGCACTTTAAATCTTGTGTTTGGCTAATAAATAGCTTCGATTTGCAATTACCCAACTATGTTTTATGTAAACAACATTAAAATAATGACACACTATGCATTTTGATTCTATTTCATGAAATAACCATTTAGTTTCTTCATTTTGTGCATATGTCTCTTGTGGGAAATCAGTTCAATAGTGCCATGTAGCGTGCCATTTTGGGCAGTTGGCCATATCCTAAGGTACATTACATGAGTCAATTTATGCTTTAAATACTTTATTGAATTTCCATTTTTTAAACAGAGACATTTGTTTTTGAATTTAATTTCTAAACTCATTCATCGTTTTGCTAGTATGGGTCAATAGTGGTTTCTTCTATGGCATTTTTGATCACATTTGCAAATATCGTTTTGCAGATCTATTCTGAAAATGTATATGTAGATTTGATCTTTAAAAGCTGATTATTTCAACATTGTTGAAACTGACAAGTTTGACAGGTTTGATCACTCTGTATCAGTGCCTTCTCATAATCGAGAGTGTCTTCCTTGGTATTAGTTCTCAACTGAATATGTTTGGTTTTGTAACGACCCGCCAATCCGTATTATCTGAGTTGACTAAATACACCACATGTTCAACCCAAATTGCACAGAAATACGAATCATTATTAGAAAGAAGTTAGAGGGTGAGAATTAGAAAGAAAGAAATATTAGAATAGAAGAAGAAGGATACACAACATCAGAGTAAATATGAACCTCACAACGGAACGAATAAAATATAATATATCATATACTTTTGTAATACAAAATTTGTACTGTATACACATCATTTATCAGAGTACAATACTTACAATACAGCAGAAATAAATATTTGATGACTAACGCTGAAGCCTCCTACTCCAAGCTCCTCCAATGGTATCTGTTAACACCTGAACTACTTGACTGCCCGTACAAATTTGGGCACCCAAGAGTTTAGGGAAAACAAAACAAAATAAACTCTAGGTCAGTCATGGGACTGGTGTGAGTAAACTCAAATCATTTGGTTTAGCTTGTCAAAATCCTTTTCAAACAAAGGATAATCGTAAGACTGATCCACACATAAACACGGATGGTTTTTACCTTACGATAACCCAAAACAGTTTTGGAAATCAATACTTTTTTGATATTATAATAATGTCTAATCACAAGTAAATAACAATCTAGCAGAACGCTTGCATCTCACGTTCCACATATATAGTATACAAACAAAACCGCGGGCGCTTATTGGAGATTGGATTCCGACTATGACAAGGTATGGGACCACCTGCCGATAGTGTATCTCTAGAGGCAAATACACTGGGTTCAACAAGAACTTCTTGCAACCCGGCCCACACATGACCGACCACTCATTTCGCTTGAGTGTATCGAATGTATATCACCAACGGTTGGGATCAGCAACCGTTTCCCGAAAGGGACAACATCGAATAGAATAAGAAGTTAAATGAATCTCTAGATAGGTGATTATACACCCTAATGGGAGCGACCCACATAGCCATGCTGCCTGCCCGATTTTTGTCATTTCCTGGTTGATGAGGCCTGAGGCTACGCTTACTTACCATTCCTTGATAACACAATCACTTTGAATGCCACATTATCAGATCCGTTAATCATTAATTGGTTTACACAAATATTCTAAATGTTATGCTAAGGGAATAAATCCGTTGCAACCATATATATTTGTACAGACCAACCCATTCGATCATTGGAAATATTCTGTCAGACATTCGTCCATATACGTTCGTTCTGGGACTGAACGAAACCAAAGGCACTATTTCTAGTAATAGAAAAAGCCCTTGCACTTTACTCCGTCTTCGATTATCTTCATATAATCTGATTCGCAACGCTACTGCCAATATGGAGTGGTTCTCGGATAATAATCCAACCGGTCTCTCCATATTGACAACGATGGTCAAAACATCGATAGTCGGTGATTTAACTATCGAAGAAAAACAAGTGTTTCGATAGTCGATGACTTAACCATCGAAGAAAAACAAGTGTTCAACAAAGGTATCAAACAATCACTGAGCCCTTTAATTAATATTTCATTAATTAAATCGCTTCTCCATTTCTTTATCAATATTTGTTAGCCAAATATTTTCAGTAACCATATTGGCCTTAGACGTTATTTGGAAAACATTTCCATATATTGCCTTCTTTTATTTCTGTACTTAGAAAATATCTTTTATTTATAATTGGAAAACATTCCAATTACTTGTCTCTTTCACGCCATTTTTCTCTTTTGACTTAGGAAATATTTATATTTATATTTCCAAAACTCCACTTATTTGGGTAAAGCGAATGTTATGTAGAACATCGTTACAACAATCCAACATACCTCATTCAACTGAATCTCTTTAAACATTGATCTTCGAGACCGAGTCTTACCATTTATCAGCTAATAATAATAATCAATCAAGTTGGGGTATAATTACCTCTCAGACCTTAACTGAAAATATTATTAACTTCAAAACAGAACAAACTGCTAACTCGAAAAATCAATACCCTATTAAACAAATTTTCCATTTCTAAACTGTATATACATTTCTCTTTCTATTTTCCCCGATTTAATTATAGAATTTCCTTTTTGTTTATACTGTTTTATTTTTAAGTTCATTTCCTTATCGAATCCTATATATATCGATACACTGATTTCTAATTATCAAATTTTCTTAAAAATATTCTAACTCCTTAAATTTCCGGAAAAATTCGCCATAACCTCCTTTGTACCGGGAGCATCGGGAAAATCCCCAAACCGCCACACAGGCCTCTCCATTCAAAAAGAAAATCAAAAAGCCAAGTGGCTTACCGATTTGGCGCATAAAACCTCATATGGAATTTTAAACATGTACCTTATTGTCGAGCACGCGAATTATATACCTTCATCACTTTATCCCATACCTGTCTCCTGTATGTCTATACCTGTCCAATTGATTTCAACTATTCTCAATTGCTTTAACTCAATTCGTTAATTAACTTGTTAATTAACTCTTTGGTCTATTTCACTTTTATATTTGGACATGACATGTTCAAATATATTTTTAACTTGCTTATCAACTAATTGAATTCAAATTTCAATTAAAGTTCTATATTCGATCTCGAATATACATTTACAAATCAAATTCATTCTTCAAAGTTCAACTTCAATTCCAACTCGATTGATTAATTCTTCTTTGACTTAGTTAACTCTATTCAATAATCAAAATATGATTATTGTTTCAAAAATCATCTTACTTACTTCGCTTGAGTTCACATTTATTTTCTAACTCAAGTCTAGATTTTTAATGGAAAAATTCGGATTTTTATTTGCCTAAAAATCCCAATATTTATTATATAAAATCCCTTATGGTTTTAGTGGTTTCTGGCGCTGCACTTTTAAATATTTGATTTTGACATATCTCAGAATCTATTCGACGAAATCCAGATTTTTCTCTTCTATTAGAAAACTATTATCTAACTGGTCCTGACGGTTCTTGTTTCAAAGAATTCCGACTTAATTTGACTCCGATATACTCAAATGAAGTTCGAGTCGCCAATTTTCGAACTACAGCGCTGCGGCGAGTTCGTTTTAATTATATATATATATATATATATATATATAAACTTTTAAACTTTGTTTGAATAAATTCAACTCGATTGTGATATATATCAAATCAATTTTCCAATTCAACATAATATTTCCGATCTATTTCACTTCTATTTGGAATTCTATATTCAAATTTCAATCCACTTCTATTTTTCAAATTCTATTTGAATTTCCATATTCGAATTCCCTTTATTCAAATCCCATTTGAATTTCTACGTTCAAATTCTATATTTGAACTTCCTTTGAATCTCATACATTCAAACTCCATTTGAATTTCTATATTCAAATTCCCTTTGAATCTTCTATTTGAATCCTATATTCAAATTCCATAGTTTAAATTCCATTTCACTTCTAATTTCAAATTCTATAACTAAACACCATTTGGATTTTCTTTATTCAAAACCATTTGAATTCCTTTGAATTCAAATTCTATTTGAATTCTTTTGAATTCAAATTTTCTATTATAATTCCATTTGAATCCCATATTCAAATTCTATTTTTTTGAAATTCTATTTCAAATTCTATTTAAATTTTCTATATTAAATTTCCATTTGAATTTCTATATTTAAATTCTATATTTAAATTCTCTATTTAAATCCCGTTGGAATTTCTATATTCAATCTCCATTCAAATTCTATATTTGAATTTCCTTTTGAACTTTCTTTATTCGTTTTTAAAACAAGTCTCGATTTCGATTCCTTTTTGAAATCGATATTTCTACTTTTGGAAAATAGGTTTTCCTTTTCAACTTCACATTTGTATTTCTATTTCTGAAATATCCAATGAAATTCTTTTCACTTCATTTATAAACTTCGTTCATAAAAGAATTATTTATAAACTTTGTTTATAAAGGAACCACTTGTTTTATTCTTCAAAACAAGTTTATATTTCAAATCTATTTAAAAATTCAAATTCTATTTTTCTAAAATAGAATTTCTCTTTTTATTCTCAAAATATCCTTTCATGATATTTTTAAAATTTATATTTGGCCCAGTGATATTTCAACACTCAAAACAACCAATTATCACTGACAGGTTTCAAGCACATCATATATGGGAATATATATGAAACAAACAAATAATAATATTATTTTCGAGGAATCCAGTTAGATCCCTCCAACCTGTTCTCCTGCATCCAAATATATTAGTCAACAATAAATAATACCCATCCTGCTTCGAGGCAGGACATCGCGGTATGAAGG
Organism: Allium sativum; assembly: GCA_030737875.1. Taxonomy (NCBI): domain Eukaryota; kingdom Viridiplantae; phylum Streptophyta; class Magnoliopsida; order Asparagales; family Amaryllidaceae; genus Allium; species Allium sativum. The sequence goes on along the minus strand of CM060916.1, from coordinate 390,258,447 downwards.
TCTTCCACTAATCATAGCGTGGGGCGTATAGGGTAATCATCCGCTAATGGTACCGCGGGCATCCGCTAATGAGACTGCGGGAATCCAACCAATCACCAAACCAATATATATATATATATAATAGTCAACCCTAAATAACTAATATATTTAAATCAACCAAACAGCATTCAAACAAGCCACAACAATTATTTTTAACGAATAAAAATAATTCTAAATAAAGAGGTGAGTGAGATTTACTCACCTAGATTTTCCCATTTGGTGAATTTCCACTTAAAAATGCCATATCATCTTCGCTATGCATCTACTTGAATTGTCTTTTATTTCACACCTATGATTTATTTAATATAATTATCGATTAAGATTCCTTTATTAACTTTTGACATAAATAATTAATGTTATGTAATTTAAATTATATAAAACATACACCTTTTCGCTTGAAAAATAATCGATCGACTATGTAATATCTTCGAGCAGCCTTAAAGACAATGCAATTCAGCCCATCTTCACTATCCACACCTCTGAAATGCCCTGTCTCGATAACTCCCCCTAAACTAGCATCGTCACGGACCCATAACTCTGCAAACTGACCCCTTTCACGACAGTATATGCACCGGAACTCCACTGCGCTGCCACCCAAAAAGGCCACCCTCGCTTCATTACCGAATTGGTTTACCTCCATCAATATTCAGACTAATCTCTTATTTTCTATTATCTAAACCACTGTGGTGCCGCCATCGAACTGTTGTTATACTGACCGGTTCAATGATTAGAAAACCATCATCAGCCTTCCTTAGTTGAATGTCAGACATCAGCAAATCCTCTCCAACATCCAATTGCCACTCTTCACAGTTCAACCCTTCCTATCGAACTCTAGTTTGAACGAATCCCACTGTCGAACTCATCATTCCACCCAATTCCTCTTCTCACCGTAACTAGAAATCCGCCCCTCTTCCTCAGTTCGCGCCCCTGAGATGAACGCTACAGCAAATCACATGCGGTTAGAAATAGCACCGTGACCCCAGAAAACCTCATACTAATCTCCGTCGAACCATGCCAAACCCCCAAATCACCATCGCAACTTCTAACTTGCGAGCCTCTTCAACGCTGAATTGAGCAACCCTAAATCGCGAGTCTCCAGAAGGTCTTCGAGCTACAGAAGGTTTCGGGTTCTTTGATTTTGGGATATTGAGGAGAGGAGCCATCATTTTCTCTGGCTTGGGGCTTTCGATTTTGGTTTTTGCTGAGGAATGGAAATGGCCAAAGGAAAGTTGCGATATATATAATAGTGGGAAGGAGACAATTCGTACTCGACATTAAAATTGTGCTTTACTTTGCAACGAAGCTGGGGAGCAGAATTTGTGGCTCGAGAAAAACATTATAGGTCTGCGCTGGGAAAGTGGAGGTCTGCGTGAAGGAAAGGGATAGGTCGGCTGAGGAACATTTGATTTAAACTTTGAAATGATTTTTATAAAATATAATACTCTAAAATATCTCTTGGTCCATACTTAACATTTTGAACCGCTTTTTAATCGTATCGAACGGCATTCTCAGCGTTATTCGTTACCCTGAACTCAACAGGACGAGTTCTGAAATTAAGTTCAACTGTATAGAAGAGAACAATTTTAAATTAACACTTTAATTTAAATTCGATTTAAAATATAAATAGATTTCAACATTTAATTTCATCGATAATAAATTATTATTATCGTTTTAATTCAACATAGAATTTATATTAATTGACTGAAGTGTTTCGATTCAGTTTTAAATTCTGAATTCAATTATATTACGTTTTCGTATAACAACTATTCAATATATTCGAATTAGATTGTATATCGATTATTTAATCGATAACCAAATATAAAAATCATTTATATTATCAAATCAATATTTAAAATAAATATTAAATATTCAAAATAAACTGTTCAAATATCCGGGTCGTTACAGGTTTACAGGTTTTTAGAGCGAAATACAGCCTTTTTCAAGAGACTAAGAGATTACAAAAGCAGATAGGTAAGTAGAAAAGCCTTTCCAAGTTGTAGACATTGCAAAACTCTAACTGCTACTTCAGTATCATCATATGTAATTCTGCTGTAAGCAGACTTATTAGGAAAATATGTTTACAAATTGCCTTTTTTATACTCAATTACATACTTTTTTATAAACAATACATACATCATCAGAATAATGTTTTTCCTTCAACTGGGTTATATCAGCTCAGGATTCTCATTCAAAAACCTAAATCATCTACTCAGATTTTTTTTGTTAAATATTTTGCATCATCATACACATCGTGGAGTAGTTTTAGTCTATAAAATTCAAATTCTTAGACTTTGACCCTTCATGTGACATTTACGCCAATGATTCGATCGATCTATTTCAAGATTCCAAGATCAATTTTCATAGGAATAAATATGGCGTTAATTTTGTGAAGTCCTGGGAGCTTTTGATGACCAGTGGAGTTGTGCTGAATGATTTTGTTAATTGATAAGATTATCCATCTTTTCAGATACTATCTAGACCTTCTTCACGTAAATAGATCAAATTTCTTAGTAACACTTATTTGGAAAAGGTCATTTTTGTTCCTGACAATACAACATCAAGTTGGAGGTCATGGCATCAACAGAGCACTGAGCGGATGCAAGAAAAATATGGATACAGGGCTGGTAGTTATGGTGGGAAGAGATTTTTGAGATTTCGATGACTACTAACGCTGAAACGTGGTGATTTAGTAAGTTTATCCTATTCTTTTTAATTTGTATTGAAAAAACACGACTGTTTTTCAGTATTATCTAGTTTCATATTAGAAGATAATAACTTGGTAGCTTGATTGGCATAAAAATAAATGCAAGTGTTGTATTTTTAACATACTTGGAAGATAAGAGACTGTTTTTTGGTATAACTGATTTCATAAAATTGCTATAACATTAGTCATGGGTTTGTGTAAATATAGTGGCAATTATGATAATATTATTGTAACTTCTTTACTGTTTTGTTCTAGGAAATTAATGTTTCGATCAGGTAACAGTTTATTCGACCTTTTTTATATTTAATTTTAACACAAAAGACATGAAGATGCTAACATCATCAATTGTTCATATTATCTCAATTTTAATGCAATATAATGTCATATAACCATAATTTTGAAAAATAAAATTTGGTTATTTTTAAAAAAGAATGTATAATATTAATTTTGATGAGATTGTGAAAACTTAGCTGAAGCAATATGCGTTGAATGTGAAATATTAATTTTACCCTGAGAAACAAGCATATATTGGCAAATATAGCATGCGTATACATTTTTTCAATAGTGGAATAAATTGCTTTACAGTATTATAAGATGCATACAATAATGCAAATGCATATTGTTGATGCATCCTCCATCCCTTAACTCTTATTTTTAGCCGACTAATTGTCAATAAAAGGTGGTTTTAATCACTACGACAACCAGGAAAAGAAGAGGGTTTTATGTTAAAATTTTCAATTATTTTGCATGCGGCGGATTATAACATAAACGAGAAACATGTTTCTCACATAAGTATTGTACTTACTACAATCAAATTTTTCAGGTTGTAATAATAGTTTTTAATTCACGTGTATGCTTTTTGTATGTCGGTATGTATATACGTTTTGTACATATATTTTGCTGAATGTAAAACTTATTTTGATTTTTTCGCCGAGTTAGTATATGTTTTACTCGCTTCCTCTTCCTTTGATGAGTTTCATGACTGATTACCATATACATATTATTTATGATTTGTTTTGTTTTATTCTATGCTAAATAGGTGACGAAAAAGGTATATTGCAACTCCAGGATAAAATTTAGCAACTCTCCAAAATTTGATATTAAATAGTTTGTATGTGTTTAATGTATATAACTATTATCTACAATACAGTCAACTAAGTTTTTAATTATGAGGAAAGTTGCATTTATTGTCCTTTAGTTGTAGCAACACTGTAGTTAATTTTAGAAGTTATATATAGATTAATGAAAGGGAGCTGTGCATTATTTATATAATCTATTTTGATGGTGATCAACCTTGATATTACTTTTTCGAACACAATTTGATGAAGCTTTCATTTTATCAAGCTTTAGAATATTTTTTATTAACATTAATAATAGTGATCTACAAATCATGTGTCATCTGCTTTTCCATTTTATTTCAAACATTTACGTGTATTAAGGTTCATATATCATTGTCTATTGACTTTATTTGCAAGCGCAGTATCATAGTTTTTGGCATTTAATGCATCCGTTTAACGTTCCATTTCTTAGAACCCAAACATTTTTCTTTCAATGCTGTTAATATCATTTTAAATATTTGTTATAATTATTTTATCACTTTTTTGCATTTGCTTAATTCATATAGTTCCATGTATAAGAATCACCATTCTAAGCTTTTAGACTTCTTCGCATTTATTAACTATACCATTCATTCCTTGTCCTGCTTTCTGTTGGATGAATATACTTATGAGCTCGGGCTTTGAAATTTAACATCGTTATAAAAGGATATATCTGTACTTCGAATGGATAGTAAAATAATTATTGCTACTTTTATATAAAAATAAGCTTTTGTTTCGCTATTCATTTTTGTATCAACATATTCAACATTTGGTAATTCTATTTTGATTTCAGCCATAATCAGGATGAAACCTGATCTAAATCTCAGTTATGCTTCAAATTTTGAGTTTGGCATTTCAAATACCCAAAAAACAGCACCAGATTTTTTTTATACTGCAAAAATATAATATTAAGTATTAACATATTAGTTATCTATACATCATGCTTTGGGGATAACTGAATGTCTAGAAAAAGAGAAAAAAAAATAGGATTTTGACCTGCTAAATAAAAAGCTAGCTGAATGATCATGCATAAGTTATTTGTACATCATGTATCCCCTCTTACTAACCATTCTGAACAGTACATCAAATTTGATTATATATGTCGTAACTTGGTGAATAAAGGATATATGATCCACCTCAATTTGTGGGTGTAAATACTTCACTGTGCACATATGAGTTTTGTGTTTTGTATTTCATATAGAAGCCATGCATAGTTGTTCCATTCCATTAAAGTTATTTATATTCTCTCCTCACCTGCTTGAAAGCATCTGTACCCGTTCTTCTTATTTGGCTACCATGTTCGGTTTGCTTATTTACCTTTAGCCTCTATTGCCTTTTCCTATTAGGCATAATGAAGTTATTTTATCAAATGCTATAGAGATGGTTACTTTAAGTTGTAGAGATAGAGTTTAAGTTCGATCTTCCTGTATTCGTATCCTTAGTTTTAAATCTATACTATCTACTGCATTTTTCAGTTTGATTGAAATGATAACTGTCCATGGCTTGTGATGCAGAGTAAGTATCTAAAGACCAAAGGGAAAGATTTTGTAGCGCAGTAGAGATGCAAATACAACAACCACTTCCAGGTATGTGCTTTTGTATATTATTTTAAGACTTTCAAATATTTCAAGTATATATATTTATGACAGTTTCCTTAAATTAACCGCTATATACCATAAAGACATATATATATACTATATTATAATAAGTGAGTTTGATTTCCTCTTCGCTGAGGCATGCCACGTCATTTGTCTTTTTTAGAGTTCAATCGTCGCACTATCGTTCTCTCGCTTCCCTTGAACTTCCCTTTTGAAAATCGTTCTCTTCCTTGCGCTTTCCGGAAATTAGCGGTCGTGTTATTTATTCCTCTGTTTACGTTCTCCTTCTCTTTCTTTACTCTGCCAAACCAATCTTGAGATAAAAAAATTCCTACCCGTCGTCCCTTAAAGAATAACCTAATTTCAACAAAACGTTAAACAGCTGCCTCCACTGCAACAGCGCACTCCACTTTCCCAACCTATCTGCGTCGTCCCATCATAGCCCTGATTTTATTGGAAATCCTATGGGCTGTCAGGTAGGCATCCATTTTTGCTTAAGTAATTTGTCTTCTTTTTTATTTCACTCTTTTGAATTCTATTTTATTACAGGTAATATTGGAATCTAATACTGTAAATTTCAATTCTTCACTCAATTAGATTATACCATGCCTTTTTTGCACTGCTGTTTCAATCCCGCATTTAACCACTTGTTAGGGCTGGCTGACAATTTTGATTTTGGATTAGGTGATTTCCATTCCCCTTTTTATATCTTACATGGTATTCTTATATGTAACTTCGACTATATTGCAATTCCATAATCCTAATCTCTGTGGTGGCATGTCCTTTGGTTTTACCTGTGGTTCACTCAGTTTGTTGTTTTTGAATATCAAAGATACACACGTGTATGGATGTCATTGTTGAACTGTATATCCCATATTTTACAGTTCAAATGTTTTAGAAAAATCATTCTAAGAACTATATGATTTTTGATTAAATGTTTAATATATGTTCCTTAGCTATGTTCTAACATCGGGATATAAAAAAATTAATTGAGTGAAGAATCGTGTTTCAAAACTACCTCGAAATATTCATTTTTGTTTGTTTGAAAATTAGTACCAAAGATATAAATACTTCACAGCGTTGTAGATATTGAAATTTTAATTGTTGGCCTGTAAATTTTCTAATTGAATTGTATGAGATCTCCAGCATTATTTTGAAATATTATAACAATATTGTAAAAGGACTTGCACTAAATAGTTCACTTAAATACATATTATTGCTACTGTTACAAGACATTCATGGAAATATTTGAATCTCTTATTCAAGGGTAGTGCATTTTTCCTCATCTTATTATGCCGGAAAGCTTTGAAAATGAAGCTTTTGCAAATGTGAGAAAACCTGACAAAATTCAGTGACAACTAAAATACCAAAAATCAGAACTGACATCTCTCTATTTCACATCTCAATAATTGCTCTTAGTCCCTTCTATGCTAAATGAATGTACCTATGTATATATGTCCTTATTATTTATCTTCAGCCTCAAAAGATGTATTATTTCCTGCATTTCAATCGAATGCCACTTCCCACAATCTTTATAACATACTACTGCACCATGGAAACATGTTTATTTTCAATCCCCATAATTTTGATTGCTTACCACTATTGGTTCTTTAGTTCAATAATTAACCAATTATCTAATATTTCTGCAGATTCTTTTGTTCCTCTACTTTTGCTCTTCTAAATTGAACTTTATTTTGGGCATGTTATTGAATTTTGATCTTAATCATTTTCTTCATATTTAAATATTTTTGTGCTGCTGTTTTTGGAAACCAGGGATCTGTTAAGCTAATCGAAAATGGAATCTAAAAGATCATTTCCTATAATTTTTTGTTTATTAGATTGAAAGGAGACTGTGGGTTTGCTTTTTTTAAGTTAAACTTATTGTCTTACATCATGCATTTTAATATGCCTAACTCAAATTTATTGTTTGTACTTTTAAAACGGTATACCACTGGCTTATATTAATATTATCTTAAAGATATTCTCTATACAAAATATTATGCCATCATTACTATGATTTATTTTAGTTTTTTTCTTTGTTTTGTACATTTGGTTTATCTTAGATAGTTGTGTTTTATATATTTGAATTATTTGTTACCAGTGGTTTCGACCTAATTGAATGATATTACGTTTTTCAACCAAGAAAAATATTGGTAAAAGTTTCTCTGATTTTCTAATAGAATTTTATTTGGCTCATGCTAACTCTGTCTCTCATACCAATCATGGAACTATTACGACCCGTGTTTTTCCGCCTACTTATTTGGATTATTTTAATTATTTTTTACTATTTAAAATATTGGTTTGAATTTAAATGATCGAATTTAACGATTTATTTGGAATATATTATTTAATAAATAATAAAATAATATTTTAATTTCCAAAATATTTGGGAAAATATAGAATTTTCCATATATCGTGATCGGGCAGTTTAAATTGGTCAAATATTGGTTATATTGAAAATATAGTGACGATTTCGATTCGAAAACGACGGATGAGCGATATGGCTTATAATTTAATTAAATAACGAGCTGCATCGGCGCGGTAGTTCGCGATTTGGCGTTTTGAACTTCAATTGGTCGTACCGGGTTCAAAATAAATCGGATTTCCTCGAAACAAGAAACGGCGGGACCGGCTTGACGATATCTTTCCAATGGCAGAGAAAAATCCAATTTTCATCCTGTAGATTTTATTTTATGTCCAAATCAAATCTTGAAAAAAACGCTATGGAATTTCCTTTATATATATAGCACTATATTTATATAAAATAAAGGGGTTTTTTTAATATTTTAAATATCGATTTGGCTTGGAATTCAACCCAGGATATTTTATTTTGGTAGTATACGATATTCTGGTCGTGTATGACCGATTCCAATAATTTAATATTATTATATTGAGGTATTTTAAAAATGGTTTATTTTATTTGAATTGGCCAGTTATAAAAGGGCCTTTATTCAAACGACCTTTGTTTTTGATGAAACAAATTTTGTTGGGACCGCAACAGTAAATTATTGCTAGATTTCAAGTGGCGCGTCAATCGGGGCTAATTTGTGAGCTTGGCAAAATAAAATGCAAATATAAACGACAATTTGAATGTGAACGAGGACCATTCGAGCAAACGAACACGGAATTCGACGAAACAAGTTTCAATAGGACCGTATCGTCAAATTATACTATGCCGTCCATTCGCGTCTCGAACGGGGTTTGTATGTCAGCGCAGCAACGAATAAACGACGTTCGAAATAGTGATAGGTACGAAATAAAAATCGTTAGTCAGCATCACTCGTCAAATCAACATAAAATATATTATCCCCACCTATATATACCCCCCTACATCAAGAATTTCCAGCCAAACTAAATCTTCTTCCATCAATTTTGCAAATAAGACCCTAAACACAAATCTATTTATTTCCCTCAATCTGTCGAGAAATTTCTATGGCGGTCTGAACAAAAGTTGTAGATCGGCTCATTCCCTACCTGCTGTAAAAAGTTGGGTGAGTTTCGTCGACAATGGTGGCCAAAATCGAGGTAAAACCGTGAATTCCCAATTTCGTTCTTGGCCCAAATTGCAACGATTTGGTTGATTTGGATGGACGGGACCTTGGGGCTTTTGTAGAGGGGAGTTTTAGCTTTGATTTCGCACCGGCCTTAGGTCGTATAATGGTGTGTGGTGGTCGTGAGGAAGAGATGAACGGAGGTGTCAGTTTTGGGTTCGGTTTTTGAAAGTGGGATCGAATTTGGTCTGTTTTCCGGCGACTGAGGGGTCGAGGGCTGTCGTGTCTGAACCAAGGTGGAGGGAAGGTGGCAGCCACGTCTAATGGCGGTGGTCTGGTCACCGATAGTGGTGAGGTGGCGGAAAATTTGAGGTTTAAATCAATTTGGTTTTTTTTTGCAAATTGAGGCGGAGGAGGTGGTGCTGGGTCATGGCGTCGGAAGCGGGGGTGCTGGACGGAGTGGTGAAGGCACGACGACGTTCAGGGACGACCATCGATGACCAGAGGAGGCGCGGGGATCGATTGGTGATATCGGGTTTTGTTCGGGGTATCAAGAACAAAGAGAAGTCGGGGATGAGGAGCATGAACAGTAGAAACTGCGTTTTGATTTGTCTGATGATGACGTGGCAGTTGGTTAAGAAAGGTAATTAAAGTTTTAAATTAATTAATTAATTAGTTAATAATCGTATATTATATTCAATCTTTAAACGATCGTAACTTTATCGTACGTTAACGGATTTCAGCGTAACTGGATCTGTTGGGATCGCAGGGACGAGATCTAGACGATGGCACTGACTAGGCTCCAATCTGACACAGTTGAAAATTCAGCTAATTTTGAATGTCCGTTCAAAATCAGATGCAACAAACGCATCAACCGCCAACTGTATAAATCTGGTGAGTTAATTCTCACACCTTCTGAAATCCCGTGATGTGGTAAATGCATAAAAAATATAATCTACAATTTACCATACAAATTGGTTGATTGGATGCGATGGATGCAAATTGGTTGTTTGTTGTTGATTGGTTGCGGTTATTTATGTTTCATCAATTAAGTTATTCGTATATTTCTATCAACTGATATCTGTGATACGGAGAAGAACAGGTTGGAGGGATCCGACCGGATTCCTCAAATAAACTGTACTTTTGTTTGTTGTGCATATATATGCATTATTCACCCTGACTGACACCAAAACTTGTTCGAATGCTGATAGTTGAATATATATTCATCGTGGTTGTGTTTAAAATCAACCGATTATGTTGACTGAGTAATTGGCAGGAATGGCCTAAATTATATGGTTTTAAACGTCGGTTTACTGTTAAGAAAATTGACGTTATTTTACAGTTATAAATTATTTTATAACTGGATTTAATGATTTGAAATTAGTCTATATAAATAATTAAATTAGAATTTATAAATAAGTATTTTAAATTGGGTTATAAGAGGAATTATTTAAATGGTTATACTAGTTTTAAAAGCAGAGGAAACCCACAGAATTTACTTACGGGTTGGTAAAATAGAATAATTGTTTTTAAAACAATTAAAGCGTGTTTTTTTAAATTTAATTAAGTTATTTGATTAATTCAAAAAGGGGAAATGACAAGAGGATTCAGTTAATGGTTAACTGAGATGTAAGGTTGACAAAACCAACTGTTTTTAACTGATGCCGATAATGGGATTAATTTGATTCTTTGTATTTTCTAAATATTCGTCATATTTAACAAAGGGTGTTAATGTTAGTTAACCTTTGGTTAACTATAAGTTAAAGTAATTATCGGATTGTTAGTGTTAATAAGATAAATTATTCTTTAATGAGATTTCAAAGGTAATAGTTATCCTATCTTTGGTTAATAGCAGAGTTAACTATTTTTAATATAGTTAATGTTAAAGATGAATATTATTTAAATTGATAATAATTAAAGAAATGATTTTTGATTGGTATTTAATTAAGAAATGGTTAAGCGTCGCTAAGTTCGATCAAAACCAAATAAGAATTTTATTTAAGGGATTTATAAATCCAAGTTTTCAAACAAGATTGATAAAGGGGAATTCAATTAACAGGTGATTAATTGACGATGAGGTTTAACCAAAGGGCGATAAAAGTTCATTATAAATAGGCATAAATAGATGGAACCAAAATTATTTGTCGAGGGATTTATATTATAAACCAAGGGGTTATTAATGAAAGAATACTTGAAGATTAAGTGGTGTTTTAAGGGATGTTTACTTAAATAAAGAAATTAAGTAAAAAGACCTTAAATGAGGATTTCAAATAAAGGGATGGTTTTAAAGACCAGATTTGAAACCCAAAAAGGGAAATGGGATTTTGATGTTAGTGGTTAAACTAATATTATTCTGAAGTAAGAAGGTTGTCGACCAAGGTCTAAGAGGTAACTAAAATACCCCAACTTGGTTGGCTTCACTATTATCGAGGGATGGTATTAGTTTGGAACGAGTGAAGATGTTGAAATTGGTTTTATCTTATACGAGTAATATCGAACTCTAATGCAAGGGTTTGGGAACTAAATAATATCGCAATATTAGTTTCAAAAGAAATAAGAATATCTATTTCAAATTATATTGAACATTTGTTATTAAATTAGAGTTGATCGAATATAGTTAGAGTTAGCCAAACATAGTTATTCAGGGAAAAGCTACCTTTGCGTATGACTGCTAGCGTAATTCGTAGGGCTGTAGATAGCCTACGGCGGTCGGATGTTTCCTGAGGGAATCAGGCGTAACCATTGTGATCGCTGCAATCTAGAGTCAAGCGAATGGAGTTAAGTCGAGTATTAGTTAATCGATAGGAGTAATCAAGTTAAGTTAGGCAAGTTAAATAAATCGAGTTAGTCAAGTTAGAGTTAATCGTTCAGAGTAAATCAGTCAGAGTAAATTTGGTTAAATATATTTTAAAGCGGTCAAGTTGTGTCAAGTGCTGAATCAGCAAAACTCATTGTGTTCACACTTTTGTTATCCGATAGTTAAATCACCGACTATCAGACCAGACCAATACGATTGTTGTTTCGGAAAGACAGGGATCGGATTATATTCGAAAACCATTCCGACCAGCAAATACGTAAAGTCGTCGATTGGAGATGGAGCAAGTGAAGGCCGTAGATCTTCATAAGCGGAAGGGTTACTTGACGAATATCTTCTGTGTTGCAACACAGAGTTATTCTGACGTGATTCGGTCGTGGTTGAGATTTTACGGTTTGCAAGGACTGCTCGCTACTGATCCATGGGGTGATTCCTATATGAGATGCAGTAGGAGGGTGCCTTCGGTTCATCCTGTTCCTAGATGGCTTGTATGGACGGATGTCTGACAGAGTAATTCCAAAAGGAATTATACGTGTTGATTTCTCCAAACGTACCATAGTTGATGGCGGAGAAATGGTTATTCTCTAGCCAGATAACTAGAGTATTTTTGGTGGACGTCAATCAAGTGTGATCTAGCGGATCTGACGATGTGGCATTTAAAGTGTATGATGACCAGATGTTAAAGTTAAGTTCTGACCTCAAGGCTCATCAACCGGGAAATGACAAAAATCGGGCAGGCAACATGGCTATGTGGGTCGCTCCCATTAGGGTGTATGATCACCTATCTAGAGAAAATCTATTTGCTTCTTTAATCTATATTTCGATGCTGTCCCTTTTCAGGAGGCGGTTGCTGATCCCAACCGTCAGTGATATACATTCGATACACTCAAGCGAAATGAGTGGTCGGTCATGTGAGGGCCGGGTTGCAAGACGTTCTTGTTGAACCCAGTGTATTCGCCTCTAGAGATACACATTCGGAAGGTGGTCCCATACCTTGTCAAGGTTGGAAATCCAATATCCAATAAGCCCCCGCGGTTTTTGGGTTGTATACTATATATGGGGAGCGTGAGATGCAAGCGTTCCTCTAGATTTATTATCTATTTGTATTTAGACATTATGATAATATCAGAGCAAGTTATGATTTCAAAAACGTTTTGGGTTATAGTAAGATAAAAACCGTCTGTGTTTATGTGTGGGCTGGTCTTACTATTATACTTTGATTTCAGAAAGGATTTTCCAAAGTTAAACAAGTGTGTGTTATGTGAATTTATCACTGATAGTATTCCAAACTGACCCGGTGTATTTTGTTTTAAACCAAATGTGCTCGGGTCAGACCGAGTGTATTTCCAGGTTAGGTTTGCTTGGAGTTCAAGTGCTGGAAGCAGGAGGCTTCACCGCTAGTATATAAAGTATTGTTCCGTTGTGACTGATATATATGTTGTACTCTGATAATCGGTATGTATATACTGTTCTTTTACATAAAGGTATTTGATATTATATTTTATTCGTTCCGCTGTGAGATTCTGATGTGGTGTTCTTCTTCTTTCTTCTATTCTAAAATTTCTCTCTTTCTATTCTCACCTCTAATTTCTTTATCATGACAATCCAGTGTTTTCGATGCTTGAATAGTCGACATGGTGATTTTATGTCGATTTTCGGGGTCGAAAATCCGCTGGGTCGTTACAGTGGTATCAGAGCTATTGGTTTAGTGATAACCTTGGCTCTGTGGTGTGACTCAATAAAGATGGGGTTAGCAATGCCCTAGATTGAGTTTGTGTATATATATGAGAGCACGTATTTGTGATTTTATATTAAAATTATTTTTGAAATTAGTTTTGCTCAGTTTATTTTATAAATAATGAAGGTAATGATTTTTCAAATTATTGTAGTATGGGCAAATTATTTGGATTTGTTAATGTTGATTGTGTGATATGTTTGGATGGTGTGCTCGATCTCATGGTTAAGTCTGAACATGAATCGAATTGGTTGAAAAACCAATACGAAATAGGTAATTCGAATAAATCAATTCAGTTAAATAAATTTGAATGGATAATTATAAGAGATAAATGGATTGTTATAACTTGGTTATAAATCCTGTGTGGATTAAATTGTGTGTGGTATGGATGATATGTAGGATATGGATGTTTGAACCTTATTGCTATTGTTTTGTGGACTAATGAAATCCATTTGAGTTGAGAAACAGGTACAGAAGTACCAATTCAGTTTAGAAATCCATTCGAAAGAGGAAATTCTGGAGTTAATTGAATCCAGTTTGAATAGAGCTGCAGTATGACTAAGCAAGCTCGAGTATGATATATCGCTTATCGCATAATAATGCTCGCCAAAAGGTACGTCTACGCAAATATGAAATTTTGGTTTTGTTTGGATTTTGGGATTTGATTTTGATTTTTCCGACCATGAGAGTCGATGTATACATATTTCTTGAACCTGCGATATTGCAGATGGTCCTCCGTGCAGGGGAGACTCGGCCGAAATTTTTCCAAAATTTGAGGTGTTAGAAATTTTTTGAAGATTTTTGAGAAATTCTTTTATTTGAAATAAATTGGTTTTAAAACCAATTGGGTCAGTTTGAAAATAAATTTGATTTTTAAAATTAATTCTTTTTGGAAAAGGCAAAAGGGATTTAGCTTTCTTTCTACCTTAGCAATTTCGAGGATGAAATTATTTTAAGGGGGAAGAAATGTCACGACCCGTGTTTTTCCGCCTATTTATTTGGATTATTTTAATTATTTTTAATTATTTAAAATATTGGTTTGAATTTAAATGATCGAATTTAACGATTTATTTGGAATATATTATTTAATAAATAATAAAATAATATTTTAATTTCCAAAATATTTGGGAAAATATAGAATTTGCCATATATCGTGATCGGGCAGTTTAAATTGGTCAAATATTAGTTATATTGAAAATATAGTGACGATTTCGATTCGAAAAAGACGGTTGAGCGATATGGTTTATAATTTAATTAAATAACGAGCTGCATCGGCGCGGTAGTTCGCGATTTGGCATTTTGAACTTCAATTGGTCGTACCGGGTTCAAAATAAATCGGATTTCCTCAAAACAACGGCGGGACCGGCTTGACGATATCTTTCCAATGGCAGAGAAAAATCCAATTTTCATCCTGTAGATTTTATTTTATGTCCAAATCAAATCTTGAAAAAAAACGCTATGGAATTTCCTTTATATATATAGCGCTATATTTATATAGAATAAAGGGGTTTTTAATATTTTAAATATCGATTTGGCTTGGAATTCAACCCGGGATATTTTATTTTGGTAGTATACGATATTCTGGTCGTGTATGGCCGATTCCAATATTTTAATATTATTACATTTAGGTATTTTAAAATTGGTTTATTTTATTTGAATTGGCCAGTTATAAAAGGGCCTTTATTCAAACGATCTTTGTTTTCGACGAAACAAATTTTTTTGGGACCGCAATAGTAAATTATTGCTAGATTTCAAGTGGCGCGTCAATCGGGGCTAATTTGTGAGCGTGGCAAAATAAAATGCAAATATAAACGACCATTTGAACGTGAACGAGGACCATTCGAGGAAAGGAACACGGAATTCGACGAAACAAGTTTCATTAGGACCGTATCGTCAAATTATACTATGTCGTCCATTCGCGTCTCGAACGGGGTTTGTATGTGAGCGCAGCAGCGAATAAACGACGTTCGAAATAGCGATAGGTACGAAATAAAAATCATTAGTCAGCATCACTCGTCAGATCAACATAAAATATATTATCCCCACCTATATATACCCCCCTACATCAAGAATTTCCAGCCAAACTAAATCTTCTTCCATCAATTTTGCAAATAAGACCCTAAATAGAAATCTATTTATTTCTCTCAATCTATCGAGAATTTGCTATGGCGGTCTGAACAAAAGTTGTAGATCGGCTCATTCCCTACCTGCTGTAAAAAGTTGGGTGAGTTCCGTCGACTATGGTGGCCGGAATCGAGGTAAAACTGTGAATTTCCAATTTCGTTCTTGGCCAAAATTGCAACGATTTGGTTGATTTGGAGGGACGGGACCTTGGGGCTTTTGTAGAGGGGAGTTTTAGCTTTAATTTGGCACTGGCCTCAGGTCGTATTCTGTGGTGGTTGTGAGAAAGAGATGAACGGAGATGTCAGTTTTGGGTTTGGTTTCTGAAAGTTGGATCAGATTTGGTCTGTTTTCCGGCGACTAGGGGGGTCGAGGGCTGTCGTGTCTGAACCAAGGTGGAGGGGAGGTGGCAGCCGCGTCTAATGGCGGTGGTCCGGTCACCGATAGTGGTGAGGTGGCGGAAAATTGGAGGTTTAAATCAATTTGGTTTTTTTTTTTGCAAATTGAGGCGGAGGAGGTGGTGTTGGGTCATGGCGTCGGAGGCGGGGGTGCTGGACGGAGTGGTGAAGGCACGGCGACGTTCGGGGACGGCCATCGATGACCAGAGGAGGCGCGGGGATCGATTGGTGATATCGGGTTTTGTTCGGGGTATCAAGAACGAAGAGAAGTCGGGGATGAGGAGCATGAACAGTAGAAACCGCATTTTGATTTGTCTGATGATGACGTGGCAGTTGGTTAAGAAAGGTAATTAAAGTTTTAAATTAATTAATTAATTAATTAGTTAATAATCGTATATTATATTCAATCTTTAAGCGATCGTAACTTTCTCGTACGTTAACGGATTTCAGCGAAACTGGATCCGTTGGGATCGCAGGGACAAGACCTAGACGATGGCACTGACTAGGCTCCAATCTGACACAGTTGAAAATTCAGCTAATTTTGAATGTCCATTCAAAATCAGATGCAACAAACGCGTCAACCGCCAACCGTATAAATCTGGTGAGTTAATTCTCAACACCTTCTAGAATCCTGTGATGTGGTAAATGCATAAAAAAATATAATCTACAATTTACCGTACAAATTGGTTGATTGGATTCGATGGATGCAAATTGGTTGTTTGTTGTTGATTGGTTGCGGTTATTTATGTTTCGTCAATTAAGTTATTCGTATATTTCTATCAGCTTATATCTGTGATACGGAGAAGAACAGGTTGGAGGGATCCGACCGGATTCCTCAAATAAACTGTACTTTTGTTTGTTGTGCATATATATGCATTGTTCACCCTGACTGACACCAAAACTTGTTCGAATGATGATAGCTGAATATATATTCATCGTGGTTGTGTTTAAAATCAACCGATTATGTTGACTGAGTAATTGGCAGGAATGGCCTAAATTATATGGTTTTAAACGTCGGTTTACTGTTAAGAAAATTGACGTTGTTTTACAGTTATAAATTATTTTATAACTGGATTTAAAGATTTGAAATTAGTCTATATAAATAATTAAATTAGAATTTATATATAAGTATTTTAAATTGGGTTATAAGAGCAATTATTTAAATGGTTATACTAGTTTTAAAAGTAGAGGAAACCCACAGAATTTACTTACGGGTTGGTAAAATAGAATAATTGTTTTTAAAACAATTTAATCGTGTTTTTTTTAAATTTAATTAAGTTGTTTGATTAATTGAAAAAGGGGAAATGACAAGAGGATTCAGTTAATGGTTAACTGAGATGTAAGGTCGACAAAACCAACTGTTTTTAACAGATGCCTATAATGGGATTAATTTGATTCTTTGAATTTTCTAAATATTCGTCATATTTAACAAAGGGTGTTAATGTTAGTTAACCTTTGGTTAACTATAAGTTGAAGTAATTATCGGATTGTTAGTGTTAATAAGATAAATTATTCTTTAATAAGATTTCAAAGGTAATAGTTATCCTATCTTTGGTTAATAGCAGAGTTAACTATTTTTAATATAGTTAATGTTAAAGATGATTATTATTTAAATTGATAATAATTAAAGAAATGATTTTTGATTGGTATTTAATTAAGAAATGGTTAAGCGTTGCTAAGTTCGATCAAAACCAAATAAGAATTTTATTTAAGGGATTTATAAATCCAAGTTTTCAAACAAGATTGATAAAGGGGAATTCAATTAACAGATGATTAATTGACGATGAGGTTTAACCAAAGGGCGATAAAAGTTCATTATAAATAGGCATAAATAGATGGAATCAAAATTATTTGTCGAGGGATTTATATTATAAACCAAGGGGTTATTAGTGAAAGAATACTTGAAGATTAAGTGGTGTTTTAAGGGATGTTTACTTAAATAAAGAAATTAAGTAAAAAGACCTTAAATGAGGATTTCAAATAAAGGGATGGTTTTAAAGACTAGATTTGAAACCCAAAAAGGGAAATGGGATTTTGATGTTAGTGGTTAAACTAATATTATTCTGAGGTAAGAAGGTTGTCGACCAAGGTCTGAGAGGTAACTAAAATACCCTAACTTGGTTGGCTTCACTATTATCAAGGGATGGTATTAGTTTGGAACAAGTGAAGGTGTTGAAATTGGTTTATCTTATACGAGGAATATCGAACTCTAATGCAAGGGTTTGGGAACTAAATAATATCGCAATATTAGTTTCAAAAGAAATAAGAATATTTATTTCAAATTATATTGAACATTTGTTAATAAATTAGAGTTGATCGAATATAGTTAGAGTTAGCCAAACATAGTTATTCAGGGAAAAGCTACCATTGCGTACGACTGCTAGCGTAATTCGCAGGGCTGCAGATAGCCTACGGCGGTCGGATGTTTCCTGAGGGAATCAGGCGTAACCATCGTGATCGCTGCGATCTAGAGTCAAGCGAATGGAGTTAAATCGAGTATTAGTTAATCAATAGGAGTAATCAAGTTAAGTTAGGCAAGTTAAATAAATCGAGTTAGTCAAGTTAGAGTTAATCGTTCAGAGTAAATCAGTCAGAGTAAATCAGAGGTAATTTGGTTAAATATATTTTAAAGGGGTCAAGTTGTGTCAAGTGTTGAATCAGCAAAACTCATTGTGTTCACACTTTTGTTATCCGATAGTTAAATCACCGACTATCAGACCTAACCAATACGATTATTGTTTCGGAAAGACCGGGAATGAATTATATTCGAAAACCATTCTGACCAGCAAATACGTAAAGACGTCGATTGGAGATGGAGCAAGTGAAGGCCGTAGATCTTCATAAGCGGAAGGGTTACTTGACGAATATCTTCTATGTTGCAACACAGAGTTATTCTGACGTGATTCGGTCGTGGTTGAGATTTTACGGTTTGCAAGGACTGCTCGCTACCGATCCATGGGGTGATTCCTATATGAGATGCAGTAGGAGGGTGCCTTCGGTTCATCATGTTCCTGGATGACTTGTATGGACGGATGTCTGACAGAGTATTGCCAAAAGGAATTACACGTGTTGATTTCTCCAAACGTACCATAGTTGATGGCGGAGAAATGGTTATTCTCTAGCCAGATAACTAGAGTATTTTTGGTGGACATCAATCAAGTGTGATCTGGCGGATCTGACGATGTGGCATTCAAAGTGTATGATGACCAGATGTTAAAGTTAAGTTCTGACCTCAAGCCTCATCAATCGGGAAATGATAAAAATCGGGCAGGCAGCATGGCTATGTTGGTCGCTCCCATTAGGGTGTATGATCACCTATCTAGAGAAAATCAATTTGCTTCTTTAATCTATATTTCGATGCTGTCCCTTTTCGGGAGGCGGTTGCTGATCCCAACCGTCGGTGATATACATTCGATACACTCAAGCGAAATGAGTGGTCGGTCATGTGAGGGCCGGGTTGCAAGACATTCTTGTTGAACCCAGTGTATTCACCTCTAGAGATACACATTCGGAAGGTGGTCCCATACCTTGTCAAGGTTGGAAATCCAATATCCAATAAGCGCCCGCGGTTTTTGGGTTGTATACTATATATGGGGAGCGTGAGATGCAAGCGTTCCTCTAGATTTGTTATCTATTAGTATTTAGACATTATGATAATATCAGAGAAAGTTATGATTTCAAAAACGTTTTGGGTTATAGTAAGATAAAAACCGTCCGTGTTTATGTGTGGGCTGGTCTTACTATTATCCTTTGATTTCAGAAAGGATTTTCCAAAGTTAAACAAGTGTGTGTTATGTGAATTTATCACTGATAGTATTCCAGACAGACCCGGTGTATTTTGTTTTAAACCAAATGTGCTCGGGTCAGACCGAGTGTATTTCCAGGTTATGTTTGCTTGAAGTCCAAGTGCTGGAAGCAGGAGGCTTCACCGCTAGTATATAAAGTATTGTTCCGCTGTGACTGATATATGTTGTACTCTGATGATCGGTATGTATATACTGTTCTTTTGTATAAAGGTATTTGATATTATATTTTATTCGTTCCGCTGTGAGATTCTGATGTGGTGTTCTTCTTCTTTCTTCTATTCTAATATTTCTCTCTTTCTATTCTCACCCTCTAATTTCTTTCTCATGACAATCCAGTGTTTTCGATGCTTGAATAGTCGACATGGTGATTTTATGTCGATTTTCGGGGTCGAAATTCCGTCGGGTCGTTACAGGAACTAATGTCCAAAATTTTGTGACAATTTCAGAATCATATAATTTTTCAGTCTAAAGCCTCAGATGCATAATTTTTTGCTACCATGTTTTTCCAGAAATCGAATTGCATTAATATTTTTATCTTCTACATTTGGGTTTTTAAATTGGTACATTCTAATCCAAAATCTTACACAGCAGCTGCTACTGACAGTTGATGATACTCTCACTATTTAATCTATACTTTAAAAGTATCACAATAACATGGAATGCAAATATACAAATATTTAGTGGAATTTCTACTCGATCCTTTGTGTCTAAACAGAAGTTTTTCACATTTCACAGTATTGTAATTTTGAAAGTTCAAATGAGTAATTAATGCATAAATTTGTGCCAATATATTTTCCAAAATGACAAAACTTTAAATATCTATAATATGCTTTTCCCTTGACATAATTACTCAACATGTATAATTTGGTAGGTCTAGATGAGCGATTGCATGCATAATCCAGGGCCAACATATTTTTGAAGATACTTTTATTTACCCTTACATTTGTAACTGTTAATGTTGGACTTTTCAAATATAGTGCCTATATAAATATATAATTTTTATTTCAAATTCTTAGAATCACAAACTAATAAATATGACATTAGGTTAATAAAATTTAACTTATCCATATTTTGGAAAGGTAAATATAGTTTTCCAAGTATGAGATACATTATATGCACAATTTTTGCTAGAATGCTTTCAAAATTAGTTTCCATTTATCTTTAACAATACTATCTGTTAACGTTAGGCCTTCAAATTGCTAGCATTCCTACTCTTAATCTTATATCCCAATTTTAAAATTATTTACATTTGTCATTAGTATTTGATTTCTAAAGTTCAAACCATGTCATAATTATTTTAAATTATGGAAATTATTTAAACCATGTCAGTCTAAGAAAAAATGGATTAATTTAAGTACTTGACAAAGGCAATGGAGTTTTCAAGGTTCCACGAATCAATGGAATTGGGTGATAGCAGCCTTTAAATACCATTTCTATAATTTTAATATATTTTAGCTTATTGGTAAAAATTAATCAAGTACAACATTTACCTAGAAAAGATCACTTCAGCGACTGGAATTCGAATAATTTTTAGCTATTGAATCAAGCATCAATGAATAAGAAGTTCTCTTCCATGGCTACGTAATCATGGAGTTGCTGGAGAAAAGTGCAGTGTGAAATATCTAACAATTATTGTATCCACTCTGCTAACATAAGAACCTGCAAATAAATTTTAACTATTTTAGAAACATTGACTCATAAAACAACTTTTAGTTAAACAATGGTTATATGCTCTTTTTAACTAATCCAACTAACAAAACTATCATCATTGTTGCTAGAAACAGTTTATGTATAGATAGATGTTGATCTGATTTTGCATGTTTTCAGATATCCAACAGCTTACGAGTAAAAAAAAATCTATGTTAGATGTCCAGTAATTATAGTATTCACTTTGTTGTTTACACATGGGTCTGAAAATAAATTTTACATATTGAGGAAAAAACAATTATGAGTTAAATCATAATTACATACCTTTTTAACTTAACCTTGGAGTATCATCATGGTTATAAAAAAGAATTTATGTAAAGATAGGCAATTCACCATCTCTTCTATAACTGTTGTCATTTCCATGATATATTTTCCACAAGCATAAAACCAACATTTTAATAGTTTCCACATTATAAAAATGAGCTAATGTACATGATTCGGTTTTTCATGTTTTCATATCCTATCATTTGGATGAAACAGAAAATATATGGATTGCTTTCAAATTCTAAAGTATGCTTGGTCTCAAAGAATGATATTTTGTTCAGCTTATTTCGACATGTATAATATTTTGTGTTCCAGCTGGATCTAAAAAAGTCTTACGGTAATCTCAAATTCTAGGTAACTCCTACTTATTATTGCTTATGATATTTGTGATTAATTCGTTGTCGTGAGTAACAAACTGCTCTTTTTGTAATATGAAATCATAAACCATTTCAATCACCTGTTGTGATTTGTGACATGAAATCACATATGTTGATAGAGACGAGGCGTGGATGTGCTTGGCGGTAGAGGAGATGGTGCAGCAACAGAAAGAAGGTTAGAAGGAGCAGTTTGGCGTTTGAGCGGATTTATTGCTGGATTTTGACCCGGTCTTTCTGTGACTTATCTGCAAGTATTGGGGGATATATTCCTAATATATCTCTAAGAGGAAAATTGGATATTTTTCCTAGGTCTTTTATTCTCCTATAAAAGCAGCACATTGGATTGGATTAATGTATGACCGAATAGAGTGGCGGCTGCGTGCCTCTAGGGCTTGGTGCCCTAGAGAGGATTGGTGCCTCCCAATTAATCCAAGGGTTAGTCGTCGTTCTTCATTGTTCTCCTCCTCCTACAGAAGTTGTAGTCATCTAGATATTCTTTCCCTTTCTCAATAAGGTTATTGATTCTTGTAATTTTGTTTATTGTTGGTTTTGATCCATTGAGTGTAAACAAAATTTGTTTTTGTGAATCAATAAAGAGGGTGGTTGGGTGGAATATTTTGTGTTTGCGCGTGTGATTTCATATCTGTGTTTGTTTCCATAGAAATCATCTTTAAGTAATTGGGTGAATAAGATCCTGGACGCTTCCGCAAGGCGCAGTTTTCCATAACAGTTGGTATCAGAGCTAGATCATCGCAAAGCTTAGAGTGATTTTGGATTGGAAAATTTGATTTTTGTTCGGAAAAAAATTGATTTTTTGTTGAAAAAATTGATTTTTTTTATGTCGGATATGATGGCGCTGTTGGTGATGACTAATTTTGATTGGGGATTTGAAGGCCTCAATGTTTTGGTTGATGGAGTTGAAGAGAAGCCCTCCGACGTGGATGAGGGAAGATGGAAGAAGACGAAGATGTTGGCAATTGGTTTGATTTGCCTATACGTTGGTGATTCGGTTCATGTTTTCGACAGGGGTCTTCACGTTGATGATGCTCGAGCGATCAGGAGTGGTCGAGGAAGGAGCTCAGGTCAAGTGGAAGACGGGTGTCGATGTGGCAAGCGAGTGACGGTTGAAGAACCTAGTCCACAGCAAGGTGGAGAGGTTAATATGGTCATTGCTTATAGTCCTAAGATGGAGGATCATGGTATCGACAAGGGTCTAGATGTTGATGGTACTCGAGGGATCCCGGAGATGAAGAGATCATGTCAAACGGAAGACGGATGTCGAGTTTTGAAATCCACAAAGACGATGGAGATCTTGTGGTATTGCAAGCATTTTTTAGACCGTTGGTGTATGCACGGTGCAGCTCAGATGGTAGATGCATCTTTTGCAGGCGGTGGGTTGTGCTTGTAATTGAGGTATGGTCGTAGTCCTTTCAAATCGACTGGGTGTGATTGTTGCCCTGAAATCAATTGAGTCCCTGTACTCGGAAAGGGGGGGGTGTATCTCGTTGCCTGGAAATCAAGGTTGGTTTTAATTGAGAGAATGTGTCGTTGAAAGAGCTAGATGACTTGTTTGGTGATTGTTGGAGTGTTGATATGATTTCAGATTAAGGTGAAGCATTGTGATGGTGATTTCACATGTCCGTGGAAGTCGGTTGACTTGTTGTTGATGTGATTACATATCAAGATGGAGTGTTGTGATTTGTGACATGAAATCACATATGTTGATAGAGACGAGGCGTGGATGTGCTTGGCGGTAGAGGAGATGGTGCAGCAACAGAAAGAAGGTTAGAAGGAGCAGTTTGGCGTTTGAGCGGATTTATTGCTGGATTTTGACCCGGTCTTTCTGTGACTTATCTGCAAGTATTGGGGGATATATTCCTAATATATCTCTAAGAGGAAAATTGGATATTTTTCCTAGGCCTTCTATTCTCCTATAAAAGCAGCACATTGGATTGGATTAATGTATGACCGAATAGAGTGGCGGCTGCGTGCCTCTAGGGCTTGGTGCCCTAGAGAGGATTGGTGCCTCCCAATTAATCCAAGGGTTAGCCGTCGTTCTTCATTGTTCTCCTCCTCCTACAGAAGTTGTAGTCATCTAGATATTCTTTCCCTTTCATAATAAGGTTATCGATTCTTGTAATTTTGTTTATTGTTGGTTTTGATCCATTGAGTGTAAACAAAATTTGTTTTTGTGAATCAATAAAGAGGGTGGTTGGGTGGAATATTTTGTGTTTGCGCGTGTGATTTCATATGTGTTTGTTTCCATAGAAATCATCTTTAAGTAATTGGGTGAATAAGATTCTGGACGCTTCCGCAAGGCGCAGATTTCCATAACATCACCAGTACTGGAATTATGGTCATACGCGAAAATAAGAAGACAAAAAACGTGTTTA
Source organism: Allium sativum (assembly GCA_030737875.1). Taxonomy (NCBI): domain Eukaryota; kingdom Viridiplantae; phylum Streptophyta; class Magnoliopsida; order Asparagales; family Amaryllidaceae; genus Allium; species Allium sativum. The sequence goes on along the minus strand of CM060916.1, from coordinate 390,233,902 downwards.
TCATATGTTACGGTATAGGTGGAATCAATATTTCAATGTTAAAAACAAAAATGAATCTCTTTCATGCTGGGTTTGTTTGCAATCAAAAAGGATGGAAAGACTAAAACGGGCAAGGTAAAAACGATCAATGTAAAATAAATAAATGAAAAGGTGATTAAAGATATGTGGATTGAATTATAGCAAACTTGATATTTTTTGTTAGCGTGTTCCAATTTACTAACCAGGAGCCAACCTATTCCATCTATTTTTGGCACTGTAATCTGCATTTTCAATTCCTTGCTTAAACAATTAGATATTGAAATGCATTACAGGATATTTTGTTCATTACAAATTTTAACCCTGTTGCAAGAACACAAAACCAATAATGAATTCGTTGCAGTGATTTCCCTTAATTTAAATGACATCCTTACCAGCACAATAGTTATTTTAAAACATAATGTTGCATTCATTATTTTTTTTTTTCATTTATTGCACAACCATTTGCATATTTGAATGTGCAAGATTAAGTTTACAAATTGTATGGTCTTTATAAAGAGCTATATTTGACGATAAGCTTTTCCAAAAATAGTTGAGAAGCATAATTATAATTTCGTTGTCTGGAATATATTGACATGTACAGTGAAAACTTGATTGTACACTTATGCATTTTTTTTAACAATATTATGTTTCATTGACTATTTTATTCATACATAATGCTTCAATTAGTCTTGCTGTTGATGCTTCAGGCTGATAAAAATACAGTAGTTGTACAAGAATCAATGGATACGTAAGATACTTTGCTGCACCATGCATAGATAGCAAAAGTACAATAGCCAAGTTTGGATAGAGCGTTAAAATTCTACCTAGGGCTCTCAACGGATACTTTCGGATACGGATAGTGCCATATCCGTATCTGCATCCGAAACCATTTTCGGATATCGGATATCCGCATTCGCGGATACGGACGGATATCGGATAATTATCCGCTCCGCCAACAATCAATAAATCAATGAACATAAATTAATTTTTTTAGTTTAATATTAAGCTTTTTCCACCTAATTGATTACTAAAGTGCTAAAAATAAATAAATATGATAATAATATATATTTTTGAGCAATTAACATGTGTTTATTGACTTTTAATTTTGCAAATTAATAAAATAGTATATTTAATTATGTTAAAATACACATAATTTAAACTATAATCGGGAAAAAAAGCGGACGGATAATTTTCGGATGCGGATATGCCTATATCCGCATCCGCATCCGCATCCGCTTTCCCGGATATCGGATATTTATCCGCTTTTCAGATACGGATGCGGACGGATTTCGGATTTTTCGGGTATCCATTGACAGCCCTAATTCTACCTACTTCCTCACTAGGCTTCTCCAATAGACACCAGGATATGGATTTTGTGACGTTACTCACTACAGGAAGTACTTCTTGAGATAGAAGCTTGGATACTTCCGGTTATGCCTAGACTTAAGTATTAAGTTGCTGCAATAGGGTGGTCAGAATGAAGACTTAAGGTAGTGTTTGGTTTACCATTTTAAGTTTTGGGTTTTCATCCATACAAAAATGTGCACAACGCATCCATATCATGACAAACAACCATTTTAGAAAACAAAGTTTACACACAAAATAAAAAACAACTTTTATCCGTTTTTCATATTTTGAGAAATGAGAGAAACATGAAGACCAATTCTTCTTTCCATGATTGCTACATCCTCTCCGCGGTCCCCTCCATCTTCCTTTCATTCTATCATTCCTCCTCTCACACCTTTAATGTTTTGTAACTAATTTTGAAAACTAAAAATCCAAAACTTATTTTTAACCAAACGCACCCTAAGCTGTTGCATTTCAAGCCAAGGTTTGGTTTTTCAAGCAATTGTTTCCACTAACGCTCTAAACTTCTGTGTGCCTTATGATACTAGTTTCAACTTTTGTTCAATATGGTTCTTAGACAATAATATGCACATTACATGATCTTTGTTTGTATATTTAAATATTTTTATTGGAATATATCTCATTGTCAATGAGAATGATACAATTATGATTATTTAACGGGAAAAGAGGTTTGAAGAAAATGAAGGGTAGGAGGACTATTAATCAGTACCCGAAAAATCCAAAATCCGTCCGCATCCGCATCCGAAAAGCAGATAAATATCCGATATCCGCGAAAGCGGATGCGGATATAGGCATATCCACATCCGAAATTATCCATTCGCTTTTTTTTCACGGTTATAGCCTAAATTATGTGTATTTTAACATAATTAAATATACTAATTTATTATTTTGCAAAATTGAAAGTCTATTATACGCATGTTAATTGCTCAAAATCATGTATTATCATCATATTTATTTATTTTTGGTATTTTAGTAATCATTTAGGTTAAAAAATCTTAATATTGAGCTGAAAAAATTCATTTGTTTTCATTGATTTATCACCCGTTTACGGAGCGGATAATTATCCGATATCCGTCAGTATCCGCGAATGCGGATATCCGATATTTGAAAATGGTTTCGGATGCGGATGCGGATATGGCACTATCTGCATCCGAAAGTATCTGTTTACAGCCCTAGCGGGATGTCGGGAGCAAAATAGTCAATGAAAATCAAAGAATAAAATCCATAATTAATTAAAAATTCCTTAAAATAAACTTGCTTTGACGGAATAACTAGGCAGATGGGGACATAAATCCTTTGTATTGGATCTTACTATATTTATATTGTAAATAAGTAAATATAGCGACTTGCATAATGTTCCACTAATGATTTTCTTTTTACTATTGGTTTATTATGAAACACAATTTTTTGAAGCATAGTTTGGTACCAGTTCAAATAAAATTGTCATATATGCAAAATGCTGAAAGGAAAAAATGAAAAAAGAAAATGAAAAAAATCGTACCATACTTGCTGAATATCTTATCTGATTTTTAGTTTGAACTAGCTAAGAAACCGTCTCTCATTTATATTGTTTTATGAATGCAAGATCCCTATATTTCATCGATAATAGATGTTTCTACGGTTCGCCTCATAATTAGTAATATTGTAGATAGCAAGTGTACATTTAAGTACATCCTAAATTGATATACTTTTGGTCGTATATTGTAAGAAGGTATCATTCGTTTATCTTCAGGGCTATCGATCAAACATATTATTTAGAAATTTGTCTACTTGATGCTACATAACAAGGAGAATTGTTACTAACAACCTTGCTCTTTTATTTGCATTTGTAAAAGGATCAAAACATCGCTTCACAGTAATTTTCCTGTCTCATGGACAGGGAGTACAATAATTAATATCAAAATGGAAGACACCATTACATCATTTGTACAATTAAAGATATAAATTGGTGGTAGTGATTTAAAAGGGTTGAACTTGCATGGTGGTACTGTTTATTTATACATGTACATTTAGAATGTGACAAACATATGTGCATCTATTCGACATACTAATGACATGAGATTTGACTATATTATGTTATTTGATTTTCAAATTTAATGTACGTTACATTGTTGAATCGTATAAATCACTAATAGCTGATCTTCTATTTTATATTTATAATTCAAGCAATATCAACAAATCGCGCAAGTAACAACTTTTAATTTAGAATATTGGTTGCTGGGGGGGTTTATTGCTCTTAGTGTTAGGTGTTTTATTTTGATAACCATTATAGACTCAATATTAGAATTTCTCATTCTTCAACATTTAGAATGTGTGTTTTTCTTTTAAAATATAAATGTTGTTTGTAAAATTAAGGATGTTCATCATCCACTTTATATATATATATATATATATATATATATATATATATATATATATATATATATATATATGTTGAAAATTGGTTCACTTTATTATTTATAAAAAAAAAAAACAGTACAAAAGACATGTTAACATACTAACCATTACAAACATAAGCTAAAAACAAATTTTTTTTTTTTAAAAAAAATATAAGAAAATCTAACTAACATAAACTCGGCCCATGATTACGCCTTCATCCCTCTATAGCGTGTAAACTCACTGCACCTCACACGAGCCAATGACTCCTCTTGTGCATGATCAGCAACTGATGATCACCCATAAGACATCATAACAGAAACTCCAGGACCAAAATAAAAAATATCATGTTTTACTTAAAGATATGAAGCATAAAACTCATCTTCAAAACCCATGAACAGATCTGAACTATTATAAAACCAGACTGCATGAAATGTGGCTGAGCCACACACACACATGTATGTATGTATGTATCATGTATGTATGTATGTATGTATATGTATGCGTGTGTGTATCGAACTACGAATATTTATTATTTCAATCTTTAATGTTCCATGTTTATTACGATCTTATCATTGAATTGCTCAATCTATTATATGAAGCTATCTAGATGTTATGCAAATATTCCAAACAAAGTTGTTTGCGAATATTCTTGCACAACTTAAAATTGTAATTATATTTTGATTGTTCCTAATGCGATAAAACCAATGGTCTAGACATATAGAATATTATTGAAAAAAATCTTGCTATAGACTATTGGAGATTTGTTGATAACTAACATGACTTATTTCTTCTGTGTTATGTATGTTAAATATTTGTTCATATGTTAGCTTTGCTATAAACTATTAGAAATATGTTTGTTCTCTCAACAAATATTATTATAAGATGATTTTGAATAAATAGCCAATTATGAAATTGTATAACAATTATAATTGCATAGAAATCCACTTATGGAAATTGTATCTTTATGGAAACGTGGCTATAATCATGTGAAATATTATTATTCCATATATAACATAGGTCACATTCATATTCAAACAACTATAATTTTAATTCTTGATAATGTTATGGAGCGAAAAATCATAAATTCAAATCATTACTTTTTCTTGAATTCAAACAAAATGTAATTACTCCATAATAAAGTAATGGTGACCACCATTATATTTCCTTAGCTATAATTCTTTTAATTGATTATGTAAATTAATTACTTACCATATGAATATTACACGGTCATATTTGTATAAACTATCAATACCATGTTTGTTCATCAATTTACGAACACAAAGACCAAATAAATCGTTACATCATTTTTAATGATAATTTTTTTGCGTTACATGATTTATAAAAAAATGATGAAATTACTTCTTTTATATTTGAATGCATAATTTATACTTTTGAATTTTTTTTTAAATAACTTTGATGTCCTCATGTCATGTAACTGTCTTGATATAATTTGTTTTCATACTAACTTAAATCATGATATCATTTATAAACAAATTGCTTTGATTTATGTTATTTACTAATTTAAATTAATTCAAAATCAAACAATCATGCTCTCTATAGTTTTCTTATCCTATTTTAAGTATTATTATTTCACAAGAGGTTTTTGTCCAACGGAGATATATATATATATATATATATATACACACACACATATATATACGCACACAAAATTTATATTTTTAAATTTTAGTTTTTTCATTACTTTGATGTCCTTATGCCATCTAATTGTCCTGATATAAAGTTTGGTCAAACTAGATTAAATCGTAATATCAGTATATAATACTTGCTTTTATTTCCGTTATTTTGCTATTATAAATGAATTCATAATCTAGCAATCATGTTCATTATAATTTTCTTATCCTCACGAGAGGCTTCAATTTTCAAATTTTCCGCTGAAAAATATGGAAATAATAATAACTAAGCACTTACAAATATGTACACTACCTATTTTGTTGTCATATAATTCAAAATTAATAATGTTATGGGAATGGACAATGAATGTAATGTAGTTAATTTGTAAAGATCAAAGATTTCTTTAGCCTATTTTCATGCATTATACATACATTTAACATGTCCTTAAGCAATGATCATATATGACATCAAATGAGGGTATATCTTAAACTATTATAACTTGAATAGTTGAAAGCTTTTTTGATCTAATTTGAATGTAGGGTGATTGAATAATGAATATCACCATGGTGTGTTATCGTCCGAGACTCGAGAGCGCTTCCTTTTGAAGTAAGCATAAATTGTTATATCTTTGCATTCAAGCTAGTTTCACGAGCATGAAAAATTGATACATCTATTTTACTACATTGAGTACAACATAATTCAGCATTTCAAATCAAAAAGATTGTTTAAAAAATCACCCTTTAGACAATATCTTAAGTATTGTTAAGAAACGAGAAATACTCTGATTAGTTATATATAATCCTACAATAACACAAGGGTTCAACAATGATTGCACAAGTGTATATAGCTACGACCCGTGTGCGAAGCACGGGTTCACACTTATATGTGATGATTACCCATACAAATTTATTTCAATATTAACATGATTTAAAGTAAAACAAATTCATTGTGATGGAAGGCATAACAATTACCTTAAGCATGATTGTATAGTCTGCGTATATATATATATATATATATATACATATATATATATATATGACACTTGTAATATGAGTAACATTTTTTGATTAATTTTGTGAACAGTATTTAAAAAAAGCCTGTAAGTTAGCAGTAGGCTGTTGCTAATGGAGCAGCACCCCAGGGAATTTTTGTGAACAGTATTAAAAACAAGCAAGTTAGCAGAGCCGTAACTAAGCAAAAAATGATGTTACATTTTTTGTTGAAACATAATGATTTTCCATGAAGAAAAAGAAAGTGCAACAGCACCCGACACTCCTAGCTCAGTTGGTTAGAGGTGGGCGAATTGGGATGAGACACAGGTCTCAAGTTCGAGGGCCACCTCTGCCAATTTCTAGGGGTGACTACCTAGGTAGTGTGAAGGCGTTGAAAAATCGGGGTATATCACTACCCGTGGGGTTTACTATGACCGACAAGCAATGGCTTGAGTGAAGTCTTAGGTTCCACATGTAAATAAAAAAAGTGCAACAGCTCTATAATGGATGGACTTCAAAAGAAAATACAACATTTCATGGGTAATTATGTTATTACTTACATATCAAAGTTCTGCAACATTTGAATCGTTATGCAAATTTTTTTGACTGTTTTTTTGAATATTTGTTTGTGTATTTAATTTTTGCGTTTGAATGATTGGTTAAAACAATTAATTTTGGATTTTAATAATATATAATTTTTCTTTCATATATTGTCATTCGTTTGTAGTTTCAAATAATTAAAAAAGTACAACAAAATAAATTCTTTTATCAGTTGTATAGTATTACAAAGTCGGTTTTCCCATCGTTATGCGGTGATACTAGTTAACTATTCTATTTTGATTTAATCTTTTAATTATGATTTTCAAATTCCCATATCATCTTAAATGAATTGTTCAAATTTCAATATTGCTAATTAGCAGTGGTAACCGATCTATTTTTAGTAATTTATTAATTAGTAGGAGAAACTTGCCATTTTCATATATACGGTATATCACCAAAGCAGACAAATTAAGTTAATCCATATTTTTTTTATTTCATTATGAACTTGTATACCTTTAGTGATTTCAGGCGATGTCATCAAACTTGATGGAGGGGGAAGACCAAAGTTGGAGCTTGAGAATAGCAAGCTAGAAGGTTCAGCAGTGTCTTTGATTTCAATCCATCGTATTTTATTACATAATATTTGCATCTATTTGATAGTTACATATATAATTTTCACATCTTTGTTAATTACATTTATGTGTTTGATATTAGGAATACAAGTACAACTTAATTTAAAGACGGATGGTATAAAAGAAAAAAAGACGCCTGCAAGCAAGACCAAAACATCTGCTTCAGCTGAGAAATGCGGTCAAAGTTCAGGAAGCGATGGCAAAAGGAAGAGGTGAAGAGTGTTCTTCACATTTTGCTTATATTATCATGGTATTGCAAGTAGTTAGCACAAATACCATTTTTTCCCTCCTCATAACTTCCATGAAGTAATGAATTCAATGAGTATCATATAAATTGAAAGGAAACAAACTAGCTTTATAACACTAAATCAAACCGCCTACATCCATTCAATGAACTAGTAATACTTTTATGCCACTTTTATTCTAACAACTATTCTTTAGGTGATTTGGCTATCAAACATAAAATTTGAAATTCAGTAATGTACTTGTGATACATCAATAAATTATGGACCTCAAATTATACGAATAAATGCTATTTAAAAACGCTTTTTGTATTATCCATATCTTAAAATTCAATGATGAAGCTTGCTTTAAATTTTTGAGGATTAAACCAAGCCTTGGTTAGCAAAATATTGGGTTAGTACTGTTATCATAGGAAAAAAACTTCGCCATCATTTATTATGATGATGGTAATAGTGCATGTAAACCATCTACAAATAGAATTTTCCCACTAGATAAATTATTTAATATTGTCATCTAAATGTTTATTTTATTTGGCATCATTTCAGTCTAGTTTAAGGAAAATTGTTTATGGTGGTTATGAGTTCAAATGCCCCATCCTATGTCTTGACACTACTACAAAACATGTCATTTGCATCAGTTGTTAAACCCCTGTTGCATCAGTTGTTGAACCGATACAAGTGAAGATGATGCAACAGACAAATTTCTGTTGCATCAGTTAAAGAACTGATGCAAATAACGGTCACTTGCATCAGTTGTTTAATACAACTGATGATATAGAGCAGATGCAAATGTTTGCATTTGCTTTCGAAGTCTTGATCTATTGCATCAGATTTTTCAAACAACTGATGCTAATGAACAGAAGCAAAAATAACATTTGTTATGACCTTTAGTGTATTGCATCATTTGTCTATGCTATTACAACTGATGCAAATTAAGTGAAGTAAAAAAAATTCACTATTTCAAAATTTTAAACCTAAAGCAATATTAAATCGAATTTAAAATTCCACAGATGCATTAATCCCACCAATCTGATGAACAAAAAATATAATTGTATTATCAATCAACATAGTTCATGTGTACAACCAAAAAAAATACATACTCTAAGCATAAAACTAAAGTCAATGTGCATATCAAAAGACTAACATAACCACATCCAATTATCCGTGATATAAGTCGCTAAGCAATCCCGAACTTCGTCTATCTCTTGTTGGTCATAAGAACCACATCGTGCAAAGTCCTGCAATTTATAAGAGTAAACTATTATAAAACGTCATAAATAACATATAATAGTTAGGACAATGAAATAAATTAAAGTATACCTTTTGTAAATCGATACTTTGGTTGTGGTGTTTTACAATGTCAAGTACATACCTCATCACATAATATACACATTCTGTTGCTTCAGATTGCTGCGTACACTGTCAATATTACAAAATAATTTAATAATTAGTTGATGAAACAAAAAAAGCACAATATTAATTCATCGTAGCTTTTAATGTGTGTGCGTGTTGGAGAAGAATAAATAAATAAAATTGAACTTTGATCTTTGAGACCAATCGTTATCTGCACTAAATTAATAAAGTTTGTTCTTATATGCCCTCTTCTCTTTAATTTACATAGTCTTTTCTGTTGTATATAACGCAGTTGTATACACAATTATATGATTTTTGTTTGATGATAACAAACAAATATATATTATTATAAATGTGTTTGTTATTGTAATGTTTTATATATACAACACAGATAGGAATATAATATTTGAATTGAATATTATATCTCTAACATTCAAACAGTACAACTCTGTATAACTCCACTATTTAAACATTCACTGTATATTGTACTTGTATATAAACAGAATATAATAGACAAGTTCGTTTGACAACAATAAAATGATATTTTATTTCAATCAAATTTGTTTATTACATATATTTGTACAATTCTCTCACAGCTCCTCAGTACAGTTCATTCATTGTCACTCAGTCATACATACACACAACATATACACAGTTACATTTCATATATATCCATTTTCACTTGTATATACAGACTCATACATTCATTGACACCACACACTGTCTTCTTATCTTCAGCTTGTCAGTCCTGTCAGTCCAGTCATCCCAGCTTACCTGTCACACATGAAACAGAAACACACAGTATACTGCAATAGAAATAATACTGAATATATGCAAATATAAATTTTATTTTTAAAATTTTATTTGCCTCAGATTTCTGGTGTGTTTCTCATCATTTTTCATGACTTGATCTGTTTTATAAAAACCATCAATCTGTGTCTAGACAGCTTGTGATATTCACAGTGATACACTGTAAATACCACAAGGCAGACAACATATATATATATATCAATGCAGGGACAGGAAATCTTTTCTGATGGCTGCATATACACACGTGTATAAATACACGTGTGCACTGCCACGCCAATCAGTGTGCAGCTGAGGAGTAGCCGCATTGGACCGTCTCGACTCAGTGCAACAAAAAAAAAAAAAAAGTCGAGCAAAAAGTCAAAACAACTCAAATACATGGTGGCAGCAAACATGGACAGGTGCTATGTGGTCAAAGGTGAAGTAGCACTCAAAACCAACACAGAAATGACACAATGTCAAAATGAAATGCAATCAGTCAGTTTACATGGTGTTGACAATGTAAATGGTGTATGTGAACAAAAGCAAAGCCAACATAAAGTGTTCAAGCACATGGAGCCGAGTACAAGTCAACAAAGTCAAATCAGTTTGATTCAGCATGGTCAACACAGTAAATTGGTTGAAGCACAAAGGAATGGTGAAATTACAATACATGGTGAAGCAACAAGAATATCAAGACAGTGGACAAGCACAAGTAAAACATGATGGAAAATCTGTGCAACTGAGTTACATGTTCAATGCAGCAATGGTTCGAGAAATACAATTCAGCAACAACAAGCGCTAAGGGTCAAGCCAGTAAACGTAGATGGTGCATGATCAAGTGAACAGATCATTTCAGCTCACATTAGAGTAACAAAACAAATGGGCAAGACTTTTACATACATACAGCAACTACATATCAGCAAAACTTCATATACAGTGAAATGGTGAAGTGGTGCATTTCAATTCAGCAAATACATGGATATATCTGTGTATAGCATGGTGATCGGCTCAACAAATATTCAGTGCTCAAAACAGCATGATGTAATGGTGCACACAAGCAAAACAGTCATGAAATAGATTCAATCAAGGATCAGTATTTGGCAAGCTATCAAGTAGCAGGAGTCACAATATTTTTGGTTGGGCAAGTCTTTCATTTTCTTCCAGAAATATGAAAATTCGAATTTCAGATTTTTTTTTGGAAACAAACAATTTTCATTTAAATTTGCTTTCCAGAAAATAAGCAAGAATATTGTTTGGCAAGTTTTTAAAACATGCTCAGAAATCAGGGATTAAAGATAAAGAGGAATATACGACCAGTATTTCAAATTTGCCTGTTATGCAATTTCAAGGAATAAAGGAGACATATTTGGCAACTGGTTAGAGTGAAAGAATTTTACTTTCCAATTCTTGAATCATTCAGAAATGGACAGCATCAAACTGATATATGGCATACACTAATATTCAGCAATTTATCGATTCATATTTGGCAAGGATCAATTACAGTGGGAAATGTGTTTCTGAAATCAAGATGCATTTTTTTGAGCGAGTAACAATTCAAATATTTCTAGTTTTGGCAAGAAAATTTTTCTGGAAATTAATCTTTTTAGGAACCAAAAATGGCAAGAATCAGTTTTGAATTGCAAATGGATTTTTCAATATTCAGCAAGTTTTATCACAATTCAATCACAAATCCACGGCATAATTTCAAGGGTCTTAAAAGCAGAGTAAATCAATTGGAAAATCAAGGCAAAAACAGGAAACAAATCATTTTTGTTTTCAATACTCTTCCAGCAAATTCGACAGGAGGTTTCCAGGAAAATCAAAGTGTAATTGGGAATAATTAATTCAAGTTTTTTTTTTCAGGAAATTCGCAAGCCTTTTAAGGCATGAAATCACAAGTTTATCTCCAGGAGATCACACATGTTTATCAAGGCCGAATTTATCAGCAAAAGCAAAAGGGGGAAACACGCCATCAATCAGGCCAAGTCACACACGTGAAATCAGAGAATTTAATAGGAATTTTGTTATCCCTATTTAAACAACCTTTACATCACAGGCAATTATCGATCGAAAACCACAAACAAGAGAACATCGAAATCGAAATCCAACACAACGAAATTCACAGAGCAGACAGAGAATTAAAAAATTACTCACAATCGATTTCGATCAGAAACCCTAGCCATCAGAATTCCCAATCAACCGATGATACAAGCCACCAGAGATTGAAGCCAAAAGACACGAGAATCAGAGTATCATATTTCATCAATTAAAGCATCACGATTTAGGGATTTGAAGAAACCCTAGTTTCTTTTGTCAGAGCCGCCATTGTCTTAAGAGAGAAAGAGGATCGGGCAAGAATGAAAAGAAATGGGCCGACCAAAGTCTTTAGGGCTTAGGGATTTATAATTAAAAAGGGAATGACCCTCTTTTCTTTAACTCCAAGGCTTTTTTTTATTTTAATTTCTCTTATTCATTGTATTGTATTTGTTTTAAAAATTGTCGAACAGTTTTTCTCTAGAGTCTGTAAAATTCTAGAGGAATCAGTCAGGGTGTTGACTGTCTGTTTCAGAGTCTGTAAAATCTGAGTTACGAGTTACAGGGTTTGTAATTCGGGAAATCTGATCGAGTGAATATTGATCAGTCTACGGTTTTGAGCGTAGGGTTAGAATAGGAGCAGGGGTTTGCGAGTGTACATGGTCTTGTATGCGGGAACTGTTCTATCACCTAGTAGAAACCTTAGAAATGCAGCAGTAGGCAGGGTTTTGCCGAAGCTGGGTATATCTGTGTGTGATTTATTTTCTGCATTTCAGTTTCTGCTATTTTCTGTGATCAGTTTATTATTATATATCTCGTTAAGTTTTTAATTCAGTTAAAAACTGTGAAAAACCCTATTCACCCCCCCCTCTAGGGTTATTCTAGATCCAACAAGTGGTATCAGAGCAGGTATTCTTTAACTCTAGAGAAATGGTGAATCCTTGTTGTCAGTCGATAGAAAGTCAGTCCAATTCATCTCCAACTATTTTCACTGGAACAGATTTTTTAAACTGGAAATCCAGAATGGAATTTTATTTGAAATCTGTTAATATTAAATGTTGGGATGTTGTTATCAATGGGTACGATATGGTAGATAAAATTTTTAATTCTCGTGCTACACATATTCTATATTCTTATCTTGACGATGATCAATACAGTCTGATCTCCCATTGTTTAACTGCGCAGGAAATCTGGATAGCACTCAATACAAAGTTTGGACAAATTAACAACTGTGGCTCAAAACCAGAGAAAGTCAACTCAGATTCAGAAGTCTGTTTAACAGGGTTTACAAATGAAAATTCAGAAGGATCAGATGATGAAGAATCAACAGATGCTGAAGTTGAAAATTTCTCTTACGAAGATTTGGTTTATATGTGTGTTGATTTAACTAAATCTGTTGATAAACTCAAATCTAAAAACAAATCTTTGAAATCTGGGAATTCTGAGTTGACCAGCAAAATTGATTATTTGGAATCACAGCTTGAATATTTTAAAAATTCTTCAAATTCAGATTGCAAAAATTGTTTGAAATTGAAAACCAATCTTGTTCATCTCAGTAAAAATATTCAAAAGTTTGAAAAGGAAATTCTGATCTTAAAAGAAAACAAGATTGAATTATCAAGGTTGAATAACTTTTTACAAAAGGAATTTGAAATTTTTAAGACTGACATATATTCCAAATTTGAAATTGCTGAAAATGAAAATTTGGTGAAAAGTGGTTTGATCTTGAAAGAACTTGAAAATGAGATTGAAAAATACAAGAATTTTGAGTCTGAAAAACAAAAACGATTTGAACTTGAAATTTCTGAATCCCAAGTCAAAATTAAATTGCTTGAAAATGAGAATTTGGTTTTGAAACAGTTCAATGCTGAACAAAAGATCGCTATAAATAATTGCTCAAATTTATTACAAGAAAATAGCGATCTGAAATCCAAAATCCAACGATTAGAATCAACATTGGATAAATTTTCTAATGGGGAAAAATCGTTGAATATGCTGTTACAAAACCAAGTTTATAGTGGAAATAAATCTGGTCTTGGATTCGGGAAAACTGATGTTTTTAGAAATCAAAATTCTTGTGATTTTAAACATCCCTCAAATCACTTTAGAAATGTTTGTTTTGAAAGTTTTAAATCTGAAAACTTCAAAGGATTTGTAAATCACAATCGAGATGAGATTTTGCTTTATAACAAACCATTTAAACATTCTTGGATCCCAAATAAAAATAAAACGACTTCAACTAAATTCAAACAGATTTGGATTCCAAAAGGTACAAAGGTAAATTTAGATGGTTTGTTATATAGACAGGTTTGGGTACCAAAAGTAGTAAACACATATCAGAGTGGTTTTACAAATTTTGTTAGACCACTCGATCCTTTAAATTGTTAGGTACCAAAGGAGGCTGAGGAACTGCTATGCTGAAAAGAGATTGATTTCAAGTTGCTCTATATTTCTGTATTCTTTACAGTACCTCAGCCAAGACTGATGAGTCAGAGATTCTGGTTTACACTGATTTCAGGTATGATCTCTGAACTTGTCCTTGTAAATATTTTTTTTTAATCTCTTGTTTATTTCTTCTTCTATCTCTCTTCTGTTTATTTTCTTTTTCTGTTTGATATGTCACTGTCATATCATTTTAACTTCTTGGGCTTCCTTAACTTCTAATTACAGTAATCATGATCTTCTGGAAACTCTCTTTATTTGAATAAAATTCTGAGGTGTTAATCATTTCCATATCCTGAATTTAATCTTGTAAATATCTGCAATTGTTTTTGAGACCTTTTTTTATTTCTGAATTCATAATAGTGTTGATGTATTCTTATCATATTTTGAACACTGTTAATTTGAATTCTAAATTTTTTTTAAGATCTGAATATTTAATGAAATGTCACACACCTTTGTTGTTCTGAGTTTATTCTAATTCATTTTAGAAAAGCTCAAAATATTATACTCATTACAACACTCTGTTATTTATCAGTTGTGGTAATTTCATTGTTTTTCAGATTGGCTTGTATCAGTGATACATCTCGGAATTAATCTTTATTCATGATCATTATATTGAAATATGTTTGTTTGAAATCATCTGAAATTCTAGATATTTTGAATACCACACACCTCTTATTGTTGAAATTGTCAATCTCGTGTGACTGATTCATTATATCCCAAAACTTTACATTGATTCATGAGATTTCAAATAAATTATCCCGATCATGAATATTTTCAAATTTGATGTAAATGACCTGAAATTTCTCTTGGGCTTGTCGGAAATAGTTTTGAGAAATTCTTGAAAATATTTTTTTAAAAATGGTTTTTGAAAATCATTGTTATTTCATGATTATTTGATTTGAATATATGTTTGTTTAAAATCATTTGAAATTACTGATTTATTGGATCTCACACATATATTGAATCTGAAATATAACCTGGTGTGATTGATTCATTAAATCCTAATACTTTCACATTTCTTCAAATGATTTAAAATAGAGTATATTTGCAAATCTTGGATCATGAACCACCTTATGTGACCAACATCTTGACAAGTCTGTTGTGATACTGATTTCTCTGTGCTGCTCTGATACTGTTTTTGAAAAATGTTTGTTTTGGAATCATGCTGCTCTGATTATAAGAAATTGATTTGTAAATATCTTTTTGAGGACTGCTTGTTTTTGTATCAAAGATTTATCGTGATCTGATAAATGAAATTTGTGTGCTTGAGTTGCTTGCTTTGTAATTAAGTCTTTTCTGTTGACTGAGGTACCATTGTTTGCCACCGGGGTGTCATTAAAATCCTCGAGAAAGCGAGAACATTTGGTATCAGAAGCGCCTTATATTTGTCTCATCCATCTGTACTGAGATTCAAATTTTCACCTTGTATAGATCCACACATATTTTTTTTTGCCTTATACAAATAAATGTGCTAAATTTGTCTGGCTGAATTTGTGTTTAAATTTCCTTGGTCTGAGATGTCCATGATAGTCCATCAGGGTGTAATTAAATTCCTCGATAAGGGAGACTACATTTGGTATCAGCTTTTTCATCCATCTGTTCTGAATTTTCACTTTGTAAAGACACCATGTGGTATCAATTTAAAAGTGCTGCATATTTTTTTGCTGTATATATATATTTTTTCCCTCTTGACATGTATAGATGAGCATATTACTCTTGTAATTGATTTTCAACTTTAAAATTATTTATTGATTATTCATTCAGAAATTGAAATTAATATCCAAATTGAACTGCATTTAGAATTCATCAAAATTATTATCAGATTTTGAAATTGTGATGAATTGTGACTGCAATATATTTCACAACAAGAGGAAATTTTATTTTGATGTTCATGATGGTTGAATATTTATTATAATATCTTTGAACTGGCAATTATTTCACGACCACCTCCTTTATCTATCATCTTTCTGCCATCCATCATGTTTTTTTTATTAATGTGGTGAGTTTAATATTTGTTAAAAGTCTCTTTGAATAAACAGTGGAACTATTCGTGATGGAAATGTGACTGTGTTACTATTCAGAATTAGTGATAATTGAATTTTTAAAATAATCCCGGTACAGTTGGTCATATTTCATAATATAAGTAATTTAGAAACTTTTTTCACAGTCCATTTCTGTATCCATCACATTTTCTATCATCCATATATTGGTTTTATACCGAGGAGTTTTTTTTAAAAGCTGAAATGATAAACATATATAAAAAATATATATATATATATATATAAGTGTGTCTCTAACCTCATTTAAAAATCCAAGCTCTGGTCATGCATGGTTAAGAGACAACTTATAATTTAAGCTGCGACTGACCTCATTTAAAAATCCAAGCTCTGGTTATGCGTGGTCAGTGTGCTCTTAAATAAAAGATTTAAAAAAAAATGCTAAAAATTGAAATTAATCTGAAATTCTCCTCAGTGTATAAAAACCAGACTATCAATCCATCTTTCTAATCTGTGAAATGTGTTGAAATATTATGATGTATTATGATTTGTTGATTGATAGATATTGGGATTTGAGATTATTTGACCTTGTCACTTAAGTTGAATTTATAATTATAGTCAAAATCCATCACTGTTTTGTGCCTCAATTTCTTAAAATCCTTTTTTGAAAATAATTGAAAATGAATTGTTTTTTTAAAAAACTCTCTCCATTTGATATAAAATTCATTGTATATCCGTCATTCTCTACAATGTGAAATATGCCACTAGTTCTCAGTTTATTATGATTTTTGTTTGACTGATTGAGATATATGATGATTATTCTTCCTCTTATGCTGAAATTATATTTTTAGTCGTGTTTCATTTGTATTTTAAATTCTGTATCCTTTTGATGATAACAAAAGGGGGAGAATGGATTAGATTTTGATTTATTTGATTTATGAATGAATATTTTATAAATATTTTAATTTTGAGAATTCTGAATCCATTTACATTCTTTTCACTCATGCACAGTTATAGGGGGAGTTTCTGTTGTAGGGGGAGCTAATAAATAGGGGGAGTTCAGAATTCACTGTCAAACACATTTATTGTAATCAAAATCTTTTATTTGTTTGTCATCATCAAAAGGGGGAGATTGTTGTATATAACGCAGTTGTATACACAATTATATGATTTTTGTTTGATGATAACAAACAAATATATATTATTATAAATGTGTTTGTTATTGTAATGTTTTATATATACAACACAGATAGGAATATAATATTTGAATTGAATATTATATCTCTAACATTCAAACAGTACAACTCTGTATAACTCCACTATTTAAACATTCACTGTATATTGTACTTGTATATAAACAGAATATAATAGACAAGTTCGTTTGACAACAATAAAATGATATTTTATTTCAATCAAATTTGTTTATTACATATATTTGTACAATTCTCTCACAGCTCCTCAGTACAGTTCATTCATTGTCACTCAGTCATACATACACACAACATATACACAGTTACATTTCATATATATCCATTTTCACTTGTATATACAGACTCATACATTCATTGACACCACACACTGTCTTCTTATCTTCAGCTTGTCAGTCCTGTCAGTCCAGTCATCCCAGCTTACCTGTCACACATGAAACAGAAACACACAGTATACTGCAATAGAAATAATACTGAATATATGCAAATATAAATTTTATTTTTAAAATTTTATTTGCCTCAGATTTCTGGTGTGTTTCTCATCATTTTTCATGACTTGATCTGTTTTATAAAAACCATCAATTTGTGTCTAGACAGCTTGTGATATTCACAGTGATACACTGTAAATACCACAAGGCAGACAACATATATATATATCAATGCAGGGACAGGAAATCTTTTCTGATGGCTGCATATACACACGTGTATAAATACACGTGTGCACTGCCACGCCAATCAGTGTGCAGCTGAGGAGTAGCCGCAGTGGACCGTCTCGACTCAGTGCAACAAAAAAATAATAATAATAAAAAGTCGAGCAAAAAGTCAAAACAACTCAAATACATGGTGGCAGCAAACATGGACAGGTGCTGTGTGGTCAAAGGTGAAGTAGCACTCAAAACCAACACAGAAATGACACAATGTCAAAATGAAATGCAATCAGTCAGTTTACATGGTGTTGACAATGTAAATGGTGTATGTGAACAAAAGCAAAGCCAACATAAAGTGTTCAAGCACATGGAGCCGAGTACAAGTCAACAAAGTCAAATCAGTTTGATTCAGCATGGTCAACACAGTAAATTGGTTGAAGCACAAAGGAATGGTGAAATTACAATACATGGTGAAGCAACAAGAATATCAAGACAGTGGACAAGCACAAGTAAAACATGATGGAAAATCTGTGCAACTGAGTTACATGTTCAATGCAGCAATGGTTCGAGAAATACAATTCAGCAACAACAAGCGCTAAGGGTCAAGCCAGTAAACGTAGATGGTGCATGATCAAGTGAACAGATCATTTCAGCTCACATTGGAGTAACAAAACAAATGGGCAAGACTTTTACATACATACAGCAACTACATATCAACAAAACTTCATATACAGTGAAATGGTGAAGTGGTGCATTTCAATTCAGCAAATACATGGATATATCTGTGTATAGCATGGTGATCGGCTCAACAAATATTCAGTGCTCAAAACAACATGATGTAATGGTGCACACAAGCAAAACAGTCATGAAATAGATTCAATCAAGGATCAGTATTTGGCAAGCTATCAAGTAGCAGGAGTCACAATATTTTTGGTTGGGCAAGTCTTTCATTTTCTTCCAGAAATATGAAAATTCGAATTTCAGATTTTTTTTTTGGAAACAAACAATTTTCATTTAAATTTGCTTTCCAGAAAATCAGCAAGAATATTGTTTGGCAAGTTTTTAAAACATGCTCAGAAATCAGGGATTAAAGATAAAGAGGAATATACGACCGGTATTTCAAATTTGCCTGTTATGCAATTTCAAGGAATAAAGGAGACATATTTGGCAACTGGTTAGAGTGAAAGAATTTTACTTTCCAATTCTTGAATCATTCAGAAATGGACAGCATCAAACTGATATATGGCATACACTAATATTCAGCAATTTATCGATTCATATTTGGCAAGGATCAATTACAGTGGGAAATGTGTTTCTGAAATCAAGATGCATTTTTTTGAGCGAGTAACAATTCAAATATTTCTAGTTTTGGCAAGAAAATTTTTCTGGAAATTAATCTTTTTAGGAACCAAAAATGGCAAGAATCAGTTTTGAATTGCAAATGGATTTTTCAATATTCAGCAAGTTTTATCACAATTCAATCACAAATCCACGGCATAATTTCAAGGGTCTTAAAAGCAGAGTAAATCAATTGGAAAATCAAGGCAAAAATAGGAAACAAATCATTTTTGTTTTCAATACTCTTCCAGCAAATTCGACAGGAGGTTTCCAGGAAAATCAAAGTGTAATTGGGAATAATTAATTCAAGTTTTTTTTTTTTAGGAAATTCGCAAGCCTTTTAAGGCATGAAATCACAAGTTTATCTCCAGGAGATCACACATGTTTATCAAGGCCGAATTTATCAGCAAAAGCAAAAGGGGGAAACACGCCATCAATCAGGCCAAGTCACACACGTGAAATCAGAGAATTTAATAGGAATTTTGTTATCCCTATTTAAACAACCTTTACATCACAGGCAATTATCGATCGAAAACCACAAACAAGAGAACATCGAAATCGAAATCCAACACAACGAAATTCACAGAGCAGACAGAGAATTAAAAAATTACTCACAATCGATTTCGATCAGAAACCCTAGCCATCAGAATTCCCAATCAACCGATGATACAAGCTACCAGAGATTGAAGCCAAAAGACACGAGAATCAGAGTATCATATTTCATCAATTAAAGCATCACGATTCAGGGATTTGAAGAAACCCTAGTTTCTTTTGTCAGAGCCGCCATTGTCTTAAGAGAGAAAGAGGATCGGGCAAGAATGAAAAGAAATGGGCCGACCAAAGTCTTTAGGGCTTAGGGATTTATAATTAAAAAGGGAATGACCCTCTTTTCTTTAACTCCAAGGCTTTTTTTTATTTTAATTTCTCTTATTCATTGTATTGTATTTGTTTTAAAAATTGTCGAACAGTTTTTCTCTAGAGTCTGTAAAATTCTAGAGGAATCAGTCAGGGTGTTGACTGTCTGTTTCAGAGTCTGTAAAATCTGAGTTACGAGTTACAGGGTTTGTAATTCGGGAAATCTGATCGAGTGAATATTGATCAGTCTACGGTTTTGAGCGTAGGGTTAGAATAGGAGCAGGGGTTTGCGAGTGTACATGGTCTTGTATGCGGGAACTGTTCTATCACCTAGTAGAAACCTTAGAAATGCAGCAGTAGGCAGGGTTTTGCCGAAGCTGGGTATATCTGTGTGTGATTTATTTTCTGCATTTCAGTTTCTGCTATTTTCTGTGATCAGTTTATTATTATATATCTCGTTAAGTTTTTAATTCAGTTAAAAACTGTGAAAAACCCTATTCACCCCCCCTCTAGGGTTATTCTAGATCCAACATTTTCTATGTTTCATACATGTTCCTCTTTATGTTCTTTCTTTTCGCATCTTTTCACCAGTAGTTTTACCATTTATTCTTTTTCATATTTTATGCTTCCAATGAATTTCACATTATTTAGTAATATATTGCCCATTTCAAACATTTACATATAATTTTATATAGCCACCATGAGGTGCTTATGTAAATTTTAGTAGAAATGATTAAAAAAATTGGGCGAGTACAATTTATTTAAGTATGATGGGTATATGTAATGTAATCTGGTATGAAAATAGCAGACGTATTACATTTATTTTGCTAATAATGGAACAAAATCAAGCACTTCGATGAGTAACAAAATATTTATTAACTTTGCCTTCCTCTTATTTTTAAACCAGGCACTTTGTTACATATATTTTTTTAAATCAGGCACTTTGTTACTGTTAAACCCCAGAGTCTGAACCACCGTGTCATGGTGGTGGTGCAGGACCAAAGCCAGTTTGTTAACTTTGCTTTCCTCTATTATTTTCAAGAAAGTTCCATTTAAAAAATAATGGTTTTTCATAAACCCTGAGTTTCAGTTTGTTACATGTTAAGTTTTCGTTTAAGATTAAAGTCGTGGAATCACTTCGAGCTATAAATGGTGAATCATAATATAACTGCAAGGTAAGTGTTGTGAACATATGTATATGTATACATAGGATGCACATATGTATATTTATCAAATTAATGTGTATGAAGGGTAACTGCAGGGTAATTAATTAGGCTAGTATAGGATGTAACTGCAGGGTAAGTGCTGTGAACATGGACTAGAAAACTGAAAACATGTAAGGGTAAGTCCATTTTGACATGGGTTCTTGTCAATGTGACAGACTGACAGATGACTCGATGTCGCATTTTATCGGGAAAAGCCATTCACTGTTTGATTGCAAATGTTGCACATCTCTAGTTGTTTTTTCAAGTTAACATTATCAAGTTATATCAGCAACTAAACTCAGTCTTGCTTACTTCCGGTCTCCAGTCTATTGATTCTCAAGTTTCATCACACCGTCTTACTGATACCTCATATCGACACAAGACGACTTCTCTTATCACCACAACGATGTCTTTGCTTATTTACGCCAAGTTTCAACTCATTAGACATTAGACATGTCCGTATTGTTTATAATCTGTGTGAAACAGGCAAGAAGAAGCGAACATCGTATACATTCCTGTTTCCACATGACAAATCCAAGTTTGAATGCATGCATCATATATCTCATTTCTTGCGGTAATCATATTCAAGTTTGAACGCCAAATCCTAAGATATCCAGTGTACATTTAATTGAAGAGTATGACTATGTTACTGTTTACATAATTGACCATGTTACAACATAGATATTTAATGTTACACCCATTTGCCCAATATTTGAATTTGGAGCAGATGAGCATGATAGTGACGATTATACATAGCTCGATAAATGCTTTATGTTTTACCACATTTATTTTTCTTTATGTCAACACAGTTAATGCCTGTTTGTCAACTAGTTAATTATTTTAATTTCCTTAAATAAAGTTTTAAATATGTAAAAATGACTTGTATTAATATAAGTTAATTCAGTGTTTGGCTACCATGAGTTATAAGTAGTAATGTATATCAAAATATATGTAAAATGATGATGAATATTAGATAGTCATTTGCTTGTAAATATTCAAAACAAGATATTATCCTATATATCGATTTGGTCAAAATTAAATTAAGAAAGTCTCAAAAATTATAAACAACAAATAGTCGTATCTTCAACTTTCCTACTTTTAAGATGATTATGTTACCTTCGACCCTAAACATCCAATCTCAAATACGTTGCTTACAAGTAGTTTTCACTAGATGTAAGGAGTTGCTAAATTCATTTTTATTTCTCAGTTCATAGATGTTATGGATTATTCTCTTCTAGTTGGAGTAGATGAAGTGAACCACAAACTAGTGGTAGGCATAATCGATTTCATGAGGCTATACACTTGGGACAAGCACCTAGAGACATGGTAAAAGCGTCGGGGATATCGGGCGGCCCCAAAAACGAAGCCCCTACTGTAATATCGCCAAAACAATACAAAAAAATATTTAGAAAGGTGATGGCTGGACATTCCGAGTTTATAACTATGCATGCTTAAGAAAACCAAAAAATCACCTTCACAAATTGTACAACCATGACCTAGCACACTGATCAACTAAACTCTCTTAACCCAACGCTTTATTCACCATTGTTCTATAGAGTGACCACCACACTGTCATATCATTATGCAGTCTTTCTTTTTTCCATAATTTTATTTTAATGTATTCTACAATTCATTAATATGGATAAAGCTCTAATATAGAATGACCTAAACAATTTCTTTAACATCAAACAAAATCAGTGATTTCAAATATCCAAAAAAACATAAAAGATAAAAATAAATATAACCAATAGAAATGAAAACATCCCGCAATCGATTCAAAGGAAAACTGAAAAAGAAATGTCACCTTAACATGGTTCCATTGAAAGGAAATTCCTCGTGACCTACCACCCAATGCCTTGAAAATTTTAAAGGCCCTACACATGCAAGAAAATATAAATATTAATGCACTATCGTCGAAGTTCGAATCAGGTCTTAGGTTCCTGGGTACCACCTACTATCTTTGGGGAAAAAATATATAGCAGTTGTGCCTTAGCAGTTCTAGCATGGAAGTTGAGAAAAAATTCCTATTAGCGCCATCAATCTGCATGCATTTGGGTGAATACGCAATTAGATAACTGAATCATTTTCAGCTATGTCCTTTACCTTAGATGCAAAAATACAACAAAAACTTACATGCAGGGCAGTAATGGTTCCCGTATGGAGGCGGCGGCAACATTGGAGCTCCTTGCTTCATCTGACAGTTTGAATGAAAACATTTAGATATTTACATACCAACATGCTACGCTGAACAATTATGCCCTTCTCAAAGTGTATAGGTTTATAAATTACATGAAAACATGAGGATGTTAAGTTCAAAAATTATGAAAGGAATTATGTGAAATCTGTTTTATAATGGTAAGCAGAAAAGCTTTTTATTTTATTTTATTTTTTCTTATTCTCTCAGTATATTTTCGTCAAACCCCTACATGTCTTGAAAGTTCTCATCTATCTTCTTCAATCATTTTATCTTCTTAAGTTCCCCAAGCCTTCATATTCTTATTTTCTATCTTTTACTATCATTGCTAGTATTTTCTCATCTCCTTTATGACTTCAATATAATGAATAATCAACCAGTCAGCTGCAACATTCCACTTGAATCATCCTTATTTATCAGCCGCTCAAATACAGATTTTTATCTTCAGATTTATGAATCGTTTATCACAGCAAATTTATTGTATCACATAAGAAATTCAAGCTTCAACTAAAAAAAGCATTATTTGCAGACTAATAATTATCAAAGGTGGTTCTCACTGCAACAAATATTTATTTGTAGACTGTTGGATGATTATTGTTTGAACAATGGGAACTGGGGAAGCATTAGCCCAATTGTTAAACTCAAACATCACCCTGATAATTTTGTTATCCAAAATTTTCAGCATGGCTGATTACTAGATTATCGAGGATGGCAAAACTTTGCCTACCTATTAGATAGCAGATCCAACAGCCAATTGATGATAAGATAAATAACTAGAAACTTACCTGGCCGGATACATCATGAATTTGATATTTTCCTGAAGAAAATATGCGTTCTTCCTATTCAACCATGTGGGCAAGAAGATCAATGACATGTAACAAGCATAAAAGTTAATACATACAATCAGGGGACTGACCATGGACATCACTTCATCATCCCAAACCAAATAAACTTCATTTGTGCCTAGTTGTGATGCAGTAGTAACTTTATTGGAGATTACAGGTGGAGGTCCAATTGCAGCACCTGTGTCTGGCCCTAAAGCATACATATGTGAGTTGGCATAAGATGCAACACCACCTATTTATATCAAAGTATGCTTTAGAAATGTAACTAGAGAAAGCAGTTGATGCCATTTCTAAAAAAGAAAAAAATTGATAAAGCCCTTGAACATGGACCCTTGAAATTAACATTTAAAACTGTCATTTTCAGAACACAAATCAATAGCCAGCAAACATGCATTTGCTTGCATTACGTGTTGCTGACTGGTCCTTGGTATAATTCCTAAAATAGTTAAATATTTCAAAGTTACAGAAAAAAATAATCTAGAACTTAAAAGATTAATAGAAACATGATTTTATTGACAACTACAAAACTCATGACTGAACAGTATGACACAAACAATAAAGTTAAAATACCATATAACAACAACAAGGAATTATAACCAAACCGATATATGGTGCAAATGAACTAGACATCCTAAACCATCACTTAACAAATTTTTATAGCATGTTTTTTAATGATTCGAGATGAAGAATTACATATTCCAATATTTGAAACTGGGACCTGTGGCGGTATGGTGTTACCATTGTTCACTGGAAATAATGGTGAAGCAGCTGTTACTGATGAAGATACGAGCACAGAAGCTAATGTCAAACCAGGTACTGCATTTTGAATAGGAAAAAGTGGTTGTTGCGTTACAGGAGCAACCTGTACAGCAGGAGGTGGAAACCAAGGTCCAGCAGCAACAGGCCAAGCAAATGGTTGAAGACCAAACGAAACTGCACCGTAACTAAGCATAATAGGAAAAATAAGTAAATAATGTCACACACAATTGTAGAGCAATGAGCCCATATATGCAGTATAATTTCCCTACAACACAGAGGCTAGGAATTGTTCTTGGCTTACATTTTTTGACATTTCATTAAACATGGGAATAAAATATGTTTGGTATATCAGTTGTTCCCCTGAGGTTGCCATATGCTGATTAAATTGTCCAAACTAGCAAAACCGATACAAGTTTTAAAATGTCGTGATAACATTGAACATTTGTAACTATGGTTTAAAGTTCAAAAGAAGGATGAATGTAACAATAATTTGAAGACATAAAGGCGATAGTTTAATGATGAATGGTAACACAATTCCTACAGTATACGACAGGGACAATGAATGAGAGTTGATTCTAACATAGTTTTTTTCCTACAAGTTGAAAAAATTTCAAAACTTCCTGCAGCAAATATAGTATAAGATTCAACACTTACCCAGATCTTACCATCTTTATCTAATACTAAAAACCTAAAATCCAACACAGAGCTTATTTTCATTTACCATCTCATCATGTGAATAAAGTTACAATGATATTTGATTTATAACAACATATCTTTCCCCAAGTTCTTTGATGTTTTCATAGCAATTTATTCATTATAGTGAAAGGTCATGACCATTCCTGTAGGTTTCAACAATACATAAAACATAAATGTTAGTAAAAAAAGAAATCGTCTTACAGAGGTGTCACTGCACCATAAGATGGCTGAGGAAAACCATATCCAAAAGGTCTAGGCTCCATATTAGGTACATATCCATTAGATGACACATCTTCTTTGGTTAGGTTTGTTGATGGCTCTTCTTCTGTAAACATGATTATATAAATTACAAAAACATTCAAGCACAGACAATAAGTAACTCTTATGTAAATGGTATTACTGTATGCTATCAGGATGATTAGCAACATGCATTACCATAACAGACAGAAGTAACTCGGAAGTTTATCTTAGAAATATGACTCCAAAAATCATGTCTCACACTAGAAGATGCGGAGAAGACCTGATCCGTTATTCAGTTGACAATTAACCGATTCACATAACAATTAAATGACAAAAAACACTTTCAGGTTACCAAAACAGGAGTCAAAACTCAAATCACAAGGTATAAATTTTAGATTCAAACAAGATTAAAATCATGGATCCTAGACGCAATAGCTCATCATATTGTAATGAGTATGTATACCTATATGCTAATAATGTTTCTCCCAGTAGATTATCAAATGATACTAAAGTACATGAAAATATATAAACTTCTTTCCATAGGAGTGACTTATAATTTTGAAATGGATTATATGCTCAAGTTTTTATATTTAGAGGTTAATATTATCTTCTGTTTCAGTAGAATTGAATACGAAATAAACTTAAGAGATATGTAGCTTTTAGTTTATGTTAGATATTTCAAGTGGACTGTTCTAATCAGAATTTCACAAGAACATTATCACAGTTGAAGTTGTATATAATGACCAAATTTGCAGCAAAACAGTAGACGAGGCTGCTGCTATATCCACCAGGGCAGGCAAATTCAAAAAAAAAACTCATTTGAACAATTTTAACATTAAATATCCTGATTCACATGAAGAATACATATATATATATATATATATAATACTATATATGTTAATTGTGAACACTGTGTAAATGAACTGAGGTAGCAAATAAGTACTGGCATTCACTTGCTACTCCTACTGGGATGTCTTGGTTTGCCAATGAATACTCAAAATACCCTAAATCCATGATTATGCGGTGTGCGTTCATGTTTCTAATATCTTACCCACCAATTATTTAAAAAGTAGAATTTGAATTGGAGTTATACTCTATGATTTTTAAATCCAACCACGCCCGAAGAATCCTAAATAAGATTTGGTTTTCTTATCACATGAGCAATGAAGGACTAATTAAACATTGATCTAGGGAAAATATCATAATCGAATATTACAGAGTGATAACTGGCAACAGGTATTGAAATCGGCAACTTAGGCATCCCAGTACTCAGAAGAAGGCATAAAATCGAACTGAAATTAAAATACTAAAGGCGAATCGAAATCGGTAACAGAAAATACCGGAAAGAGGGCAACGTTAAAATATGCAATCGGAATCCAAATCTTCAGTCGGAATCCAATTCTGTAATAGTAAAATCCGAATCGAACTGAATTAGTGCTGGTGCTCGTCTTTCTTCTTTTCGTTTTTATTTTTATTTTGGTCCTTGTACTGGCACGAAAAATTGAAAAAGAAGCGCGTTGGAGAAAAAAATGAGGGGAACAGCGTGTTGGTACGGGTTCGGGTTAAAAGGAATGTATTTGATCCTATAATTTTTTATTTTAGGTTCACTTGCTTCAACCTATTTGCATCAAGAAAATGAAACTGATGCAAATCAATATACTTACATCAGTTGTTAACACGGGTGATGCAACCCAAACCATTTGCTTCTGCTTATTTTCTTCAAAAACGATGCACAACCGACACTAATTGCATTTGTAACTCTTCTACTGCTTCACCTATACCAATTGCTTCGAAAGTCAAGGAGGAACTGACTCAACTGATGTTATTCGCATCAGTTGTTTGTAGAACTGAAGCAATAGAAGCGATGCAACAGGCTTGTTTTGTAGTAGTGTGAACTTCTTAGATGTTGTGAGATTAAGGATATTATTTTCTTTTACAAGCTGGCATATCAATCGTAACTGATGTTTCTGAAATAGAAAAATTATAGATATAGTGTGCCTAGTCTCAATGTTCCTGTTTTATACAAATTTAATATAACGAACATTATAGAATTAAAAAAAATGTAGGATTCAAACTATGTCGAGATAGATTAAAGTGTATAACTACGTTGATGCAAACACAACATGTTTCCATTCTTCAACTAGTAATAAGAGTGAGAGTATCAAAAGTTTATAAGAATTAATCAAGTTTTATATCAATATAACTAAGTGGTTTTTTTTCCTGAAAACGTGTGCATGTACTTGCCAAGTATAATATAGTACACTCGGATCGTGTAATATGGAATAACACACAACTACTTATCTAATACAATAGTTATGCAAATAAATATAAAGTAGAATAAGATATCATAGATGAGTAAATGCAGTAAAGGAAAAATCACACCAGAGATATTTATACTGGTTCGGAGCACCGTCCTACGTTTAGTCCCAGACTTCTGTCTGGAATTTCACTAATCAACGACCTCACTTAACCCGGAGGAAACAGGTTCACAACACCCGAGCAGCCGAACGGGATTTCACGCCTCTATCAACACGAGGACTTCATAACTTGCCTCTTACAACACGGAGGACTTCAATACTTGCCTCTAACAACACGGAGGACTTCAAACAAGACGAGTAGACTTGTAATTTGACAATGTGTGTTCTCAATAACACGAATTTGTCAATTCTTGTACAACCTTCCTATAATGTTATCCTCAAATAGAATTTGTGTTTGTGAAGATTTGGAAGATGATATCGTGTTTGAATCAAACGAATAATATATAAATTCTAGGATTCAAGAACGATATTGTGAAGAATATGAGCGTTTGAGTGCTTGAGAGTTCAAGAATGAAATCAACAATATAGAGAATAGATAGAAAGAATTGGTTATTAGAATTGATGATTTCAAAGTGTTTATATAGGAGATAATTAGTTGTAACCTTTGGTTAAGAGTTACAATCAATAGATATGATTATTGATGAAAGGAAGGGAGAAGCAACCCTTAGAGGAATGGAAGTGACCATTCAAATAGTTGCTTCTGTTTAAAAACGGTCGACAGGTCAAAAAAGACTAGTAGACAGGAATTTAAATATATATACGTTATATGTATATGTGTGCACGTTCATTGTGCAAACTGGGTAAAAATGGTCGATCGGTCTGTTTTGGGCGGTCGACCGGTATAGCCCAGTTTGCACAATTTATGTGCTTACATATACATAAGTGTATATATATAAACATTGATTATTTGAGGATAGATTTTAACAATAATAAATACTATTATCATACCAAATAATCAATTTCTAAAGACTAATACCATATAAAGCTCCTTATCAATTAACGTCGCCTTTTTGTTGATCATCACGGATTACTTTGACATAAATCAAAATTACTTGACTCAAAATTCTCCCCTTTTTTGATTGATGACAATATATCTCTGAATCTCCCCCTGTATATAATCTCCCCTTGAATTTTTGCCTGTATAATAACTGTTATTCCTGCATACACAATGTTAGTACAACTTTTCCTTATATATATAATGTAAGTTTCATATTTCTCCCCCTTTGTCATCGACAAAATGGACTAAATAAGCACATAAACATTGAAAGCAATACTAGCAGAGATTAAAGCAACATACAACACATAACATAGAGCATATAGTACAAACATACATAGGTCTGAGTTCGAAATAAAAAACAACGACACCATTTAGGTACAAGTGTCGGATTAAGTCTGGAAATAATAAAAGCATAAGTTCATAAAACAATCAAATAAGCTGACTACTCGGATTTCGTTTCCCCGCCTTCTTCTTCTTTCTCTTCTTCAACTTCAACCATTTGAGATTAACCTCTACCTCGTCCGTGACTAGTGTCAGAGTGAGTGTCCTCCTCCGAAGATGTCCAAGTAAAGGATTGAGGAGCTAGACATTTGCAGGGGTCCTGTGCTTGCGTGGAAGAAGAGGATGTTCCACAAGATATTGCCTCCCATATAGACGCGAAGAACGACTTAAGTTTGTTAAAATGCTTATCCATTTTTATGTCCATACGCTTAAGTAGAGCTTCAAGTAGAAATTGATTTTGAGCAATGGTTTTAAGACTTTCTTTTGTAGAGGAAGTCGAGGGTAGAAGTTTCATCTCTTTGGGTTTTGGACGAGAAGGTTGAGACGAGGTTCCTTGGTGTCCTTGTTCCTTCCATTGTTCGAAAGTAATGATATTAAAATAAGGTTCAGGAAGTTTCATTCGCTTGATTGAAGCATTATTTATGCATTTTGGCTTTGAAATGGTTGAAGGAGGAGGATTGATTCCACAATCAAGTAAGAGTCGCATAATATATTCATTATAGAAATGATGCGGCCTATTCAACTCATTGACTTGTAAGATTTCATCGAAGATCATTTCGGTCCAATTTATGCGAATCCCCCCATAAATTGCATATAAAGCTTTGAAATTTTCTTTGTAAACAGCGTTGAAATTTCCAATCCGAGGTAAAAGAGAATGCATTAAGGTATGGTGAAGAACTCTAGCCGTAGGACGTAAATTAATCGATTTTGTGCTGTCTTTAGCATCCTCAATAAATTCATGACTTATTTGATTTCGGACGTGAACAGTACAAAAATTACATGAAAATTTTTCTCCTTTGAATTCCGAACAAGAACATTTTCCATTCTTTCACAAGAAATAAAAACTTGTTGTCTACATACAACTGACCATAGACATTGAGAAGAATTTTCCGGTTTGTATTTGTCAAGATTAAGGTTAGCATAGAAAAGCTTGATCATAACGTGATTAATTTCAACATTATTGCGATCAAAATCAAGTAGCGATTCAATATGAGAATTTCTAGCTAATCTTTGAACACGATAGTTTGAGAATCAGGAAATTTGATAAACGAACCAGGGTGTATGTTGAAATCCTTCATT
Organism: Allium sativum; assembly: GCA_030737875.1. Taxonomy (NCBI): domain Eukaryota; kingdom Viridiplantae; phylum Streptophyta; class Magnoliopsida; order Asparagales; family Amaryllidaceae; genus Allium; species Allium sativum. The sequence continues at coordinate 390,202,598 of CM060916.1, read as the reverse complement.
TGATTTCATCTCTCTATAGCAACCGGATCAACAAGCCATTTCTTAATCGAACTATCTATTAGTTGGAGTTCGGTAGAAGAGGAGGAAACTTTCTTCATCTTCTTTTGTAGGGGAGCCATGAAAGAGTTTTGGAATTTTGAAGTCCTAGGGTTTTAGAGCTTTTGGAGAGGGAAAAGGTAAAGTTAAAAATGAAGAGATAAGTAAAAAATGACTGTATAGATGAGTACAAAAACCCTTCAGATCGAAACCGGTCGACCGTTTTCATCCAGAGACCAAAACGGTCGATTGATGATATTTGACCGGTCGACTAGTCATGTTTGAAAAATAAAAACAGAAGAGGCCTCAGCCAGTCGACTGGTGAGAAATGACCGGTCAACCGTTTTTGTCCAGAGAGCAAAACAATCGACTGGTCCATTCCTACCGGTCGACTAGTTTTTCCTGATTTTTGGCTTTCTAACTTTTTGCTCTTCTTCTGATTTTGAGCGGTCTGAACTTTATTGAACTCATTCAAAAAGGAAGTACATATATGTTATGATCATAGAAAAAACTTAAATATAATCATAATATATTTGAAAACAAAACTAATGAGATGTTGCCGAATTATGCTCGGTTGACTCTTCCTTAACCTAGTTGATTCGAGATGTCCATGGCGACCATTTTGCACCTTTATTACGATTGTAGTTACGATCCCAGGAGTTAGGACTCCTTGAAGATGAAGGAGCATGCAGCATAGGTTCATAAACTCCAGGTTTGTTTGTGCCATAGAAAAATGAAGCCATGCATTCTAAGAGAGATAATCGTTCGGAAGTAAGTTTTTGCTCGTAATGGAGTTGTCTCTGAAGATCCATTTGATGCTTCTGATAGTGATGAATCTCATTTATCTTTTCTCTTGTTCGAGGCAAGCAAAACAGTGCTTTCTTTGCACGTTTAGATGTAGGCGTATTTCCGGGGGTACGAGTGCATTTTGTTATGCTTTTCGGTGTTTCAGGAGAATAGTATTCCTCAGGTTCAGAACTTGTAACCGAAATGTGTGACCTTTGTGCGCATTCATTGCAGATATGAGCCATATTTATGTATTGAAAACTTTAAAAATATAGACTCGGAGTTGAGGAGATGCAGAAAGAGAATGAATGATATATATATATATATATATATATATATATATATATAGAGAGAGAGAGAGAGAGAGAGAGAGAGAGCTGTCTATATATAGAGTAGTGGTTGAAAACATTCAAGGAATAGTTACCATACAAAGATGAATAGCTCATATTCTCTTACTAAAAATAGAAGTAGCTACATAATAGCTAAAATTTTAAAAGCACCGGTTAAGAAAAGAACTTAATAATTCATATGTATATAACTTTAGAGTTTACATATCAAGTTCAGTTCTAGAGATCAAGCCAAGCTCTCTACATAAAGAAATAAAACTTGATTCAAGTGGAGGCTTAGTAAAAATGTCCGCTAGTTGATGATCAGTCTGGACATATTTGATACATATGTTTCTTTTTTCAATATTGTCTCTCAAGAAATGATGACGAATATCAATATGCTTAGTTCGAGAATGATTTACTGGATTTTTTGATAAGTTTATCGCATTGGTGTTATCACAGTAAATAATAGAATTTGATAAATGAATATCAAAATCACGAAGTGTTTGTTGCATGTATAGTACTTGAGTACAAGCAAGAGCTGCTGATATATACTCAGCTTCACATGTCGATAGTGAAACGCAATTTTGTTTCTTACTAAACCAAGAGACAAGTGATTTTCCAATAAAATGGTACGTACCACTAGTACTCTTTCTATCCGTACGAGAGCCTCCGAAATCAGCATCACTATAAGATACTAATTCGAATGGACAATTTTTTGGGTAGAAGAGACCGAAGTCTTTGGTATTATTAAGATAACGAATTATACGTTTTACTGCTCTTAAGTGTGATTCCTTAGGATTTGCTTGAAATCGTGCACATAGACAAACACTCATCATTATATTTGGACGACTTACAGTAAGATAAAGAAGGGAACCAATCATGCTTCGATATAATTTCTGGTCAAACTCTTACCGTGTTCATCTTTTTCAAGATGTATAGTTTTACTCATAGGAGTAGGTTTACCAGATGTATTTTTTAAACCGAAGCGTTTGATAAGATTTCCACAGTATTTTTCTTGATTAATAAAAATATCGTTGGAAAGTTGCTTGATTTGAAGACCAATAAAATATGATAGTTCTCCCATATGAGACATTTCAAACTCTTTGGTCACAATATCTGCAAATTCTTTGTAGAGTTTATCGTTGGTTGAACCAAAGATAATATCATCTACATATATTTGGATAACCAATATATCTTTTTGAGAATGTTTAATGAATAAAGTCTGATCGACTTTACCAATTTGAAATCCTGAATTAGTAAGATAGTTGCGTAATCGTTCATACCAAGCATGAGGTGCTTGTTTCAAACCGTACAAAGCTTTCTTAAGCTTGTATACGTAATTAGGATGTTTTTCATGTACGAACAAGGGAGGTTGTACAGCATATACATTCTCTTTGATAAATCCATTTAGAACAGCACTTTTGACATCCATCTGATAAAGTTTGAAATTATGATGACAAGCAAAGGATAATAAGATTCTAATAGCTTCTAGTCGTGCAACTGGTGCAAAAGTTTCTTCGTAATTGATACCTTCTTCCTGATTATATCCTTGTGCTACTAATCTTGCTTTATTTCTAGTTATATTTTGTAACACCTCACCTCCGTTAAGGTCACTCTCAAAGGGAATGCCTTAACTTCGGTGGAGCGTTTTAAGGTACAAGATACTAATAAATTACAAGATAGATAATTAAAGCAGCAGATAATTAAAGCAGCGGAAAAGAAACCAACTTCATTCCATAAATACTTGTTCAATACAACATTTCAACAAACAGTTTCAATCTTTCAAATTATTACATCTGTCTTGAAAACATAAAGAAGCAATACTGAAAATAAAATGACATAAATCCCCAACATGTCTTTGACCATAGCCATAGCTCAAAAAAAGAAAGTCCAAGCCTTACATCTACGATCTTCAAGCTTTGATTTGATCCGGTCAAGCAGAAGTGTTCCCTCCCTGCAGACCTAGGGGGAAACGGAAGAAAAGAGGCGAAAGGAAAATGAGTCAGACATAAGTCTGGTAAGACCAGTTATTTAATAGCATGTAAACAAGTAAAAGACTGTGACATGAATAAATTGAACTTAGAATGATACCACAAGGATAGGGTAGTCCTAAAACAAGATAAGGTAAGACTTAACTAGATTTGGCTATCGCACCCACTTTTACTTCTCTGCACCCACTAAGAACTTGTCTAACTAGCAATGTATGTTCATGATAAAGTGATCCCATTCATGTATTGATCGGCTCCTACTCGCATTCATGTATTCTCGGTGTCATGCGGCCTCATGTGATTATAAAGTACTTGTGCTGGTTCCATTATAGGGTGTATCAAGTCCTATAATGGAAACCCTTGACACGATTCTAGATGCACAAGTGTACGCCTGGTGCCCAGTGCCTGCTTTTTCCACTCCGGAGCCCGTCCACGCCCGTACTCCGTCGGAACCTACACTGACGCACCTAACCGCCGCCCTTTTGACCGCTTATATTCAGCCCAGTAATCGTGCCCCACCCTGCCTAGTTCAGGGTACCTTGATACGTTCATGCGGGTTACTGCTGAAACGGGTCCCCGTTACTAGGGTTTTTCTAGTCAACATGTTAAATTGGTTAAGTGTTCTTGACTTGACTTAACCCCTATCAATCTTGCCTAGTTAACATGTTGATTTGTCTAAGTGTTTTCTAAATTACTTAACCCCACCAATCTTGTCTTGTTCACATGTTAAGTTGGTTATGTTTTTTCTTAATTACTTAACATCACCACTCTTGTCTTGTTAAGTTGGTTAAGTGTTTCCTTAATTACTTAACTTCACCATTTCTAGCTTGATTGTTCATGAGCTTTAACTAATTAATTAATTAAAGCACCAACCACTCACATTAGACAGGTATTGTTGTGGTTACTGGATGTGCCGATCGATTTCGGGCAGGTTTACACCACAACTCAGTCTAACCTCGGGCTTTTCTGGGCTTGATGCACTAACCTCTCACATTACACAGGTATTGTTGTGGTTACTGGATGTGTCGGTCGGTTCCGGGCAGGTTTACACCACAACTCAATCTAACCTCGGGTTAGGCATATTCGTCTTTTCTAGATTTACATTTTTATATATCTACAAGTATTTCATGTCACATGTTTTAATTCAAGACTAATGGTATATAAATTATACCATTCATGGCCTTAACCAATTACATGGTTTTGGGCCCACCTACATATTTACATGTTTTGATTTAATAATTACCCCCAACGTTACCCCCGTTTGTTCGTTCACATTAATCACATAAAGACATTGGGCCCGCTAATTAGCCCAATCTATAAACGAGAGATAAAGGGGGAACATGCATAACATAGGTTCAATCAACATATATCATGTAATTTGGTATCAACATCAGTTATAGACTAGCATGTGACATAATCATGACATGTCCAATTCCAAGACATGTATAATTATAACATTAACATATAGGTGTAAACTAGATCTAATAAGGTGAACTTGCATAAATTCGCTTCACAAACTTGCATATAAATATGTGTCTAGTTTAGGATCTAACATGTAACTTGCATATGACACACACACACACTCACACACACACACACACATATATATATATATATATATATATATATATATATAATTAGATCGTAACTTGGATCTACCATAAATTAGTTAACTTGCATTAATCATGTGAACCTAAATGGATCTTGATATGGATCCAATCATAAAGTTTGTAACTTGCATATGGACATATGAACATAGGCATGTGGATCTAACATAAAACTTGCAACTTACATATGAACATATGGATCTAACATAAAATTGGCAACTTGCATATGAACATATGGATCTAACATAAAACTTGCAACTTACATATGAACATATGGATCTAACATAAAACTTGCAACTTGCATATGAACATATGGATTTAATCATGTAGCATAAGGATCTAACATAAAACATAGGAATATGTACATGTAGATCTTGACTTGGATCTAATATAAAACTTACAACTTGCATAAAAACATATACATGTAGATCTTTACATGAAACACATAACTTGCATATGATATTGATAGTTTCAAATAGATCCAATACCAAATCCAATAATCCACAATCATTCCAATTCATGATAAAATCATCACAATAAATCGATATGAATTAACATGGTATAATTCTAATTTCACTTTATATCAAATCACGTCTTAGATTTATTTACGTCTAAAAGATAACTGTGCTTACAATGAACGAAGGTCTTAATTTTTGGATTCTGAATTCTGGAGTTGAAGTGCTCGCCTTTGATGTAGACAATCGTTGTTTTGATTTAGTTTGGTTCGTCTCTATGTTAGCTTCAAGTGGCAGCTACTCTAGGTTGTCTAATGGCAGCATGACGGCTCTAGGTTCAATTTTTAATATGATTTAGGGGTGAGGTATTAGGTTTCTTTTATATATATTAGATTGAATAGGATCCGTCAGATCATCTTAGAATAAATCAAGACCATTAAGACAAGATAAAGTTATCTAGAACAACCAACTCAGCCCCTAATGACTCAGCAGTGAGTCATAATTCGTCTTTTCTAAATTCACATATTTTCTATATATGTCTAATTATATATGTAAATTAATCTTAATTAAATCATGCCATAATTATTCTTTTAATTATGCTCACAATAAATGGTATACCAAATATACCATTTCATGAACCAATCTATGCCAAGAAATTTTCATGTTTTCCCTTGATTCTCGCATTTATAATTAAGTATTCTTTAATTTGTTATTACAACATTAACAGAAAATACGGGGTGTTACATATTTCCTTGTTCATCGGCCTTATTCTTATAGACCCATGTTGTACCAATAACTGACTGATCAGTTGCTCTTGGAAAAAGTTCCCAGACATCATTGCGCTCGAACTAATTTAGTTCTTCCTGCATGGCAATGATCCAGTATTCATCAGTAGCAGCTTCTTTTGGATTCTTAGGTTCGATATTTGAAAGAAACGTCACATGACTCATTTGGTTGAGTTGACTCCTTGTTCTAATTTGTGATGTTACTTCTCCAATTACATTTTGAACTGGATGATCTCTTAGTATCCTTGGAGGAGATCGTAATCTTGGGGGAGAAGATATCACAACTGGTTGAGGAACATTCTCAATAATTTCTGAGTTAGAATCAGCGTTGGTGATGATCGTATTTTTAGTGACTATAATATCATCATCTTCTAATATGTTATGAGATGGTTTATAGAATTCATCAAAAGAAACATGAACTGATTCTTCAATAGTTTTGGTTCTTTTATTAAATATACGATAGGCCTTGCTTCATTCCGAATAACCACAAATATACCTTTATCAGATTTTGGATCAAATTTTCTAAGATGACCTTTCGTATTTAAAATAAAGCACTTAGAACCGAAAACTTTGAAGTATGAGATATCTGGCTTTCTTTGATTTAATAATTCATAAGATGTATTCTTGGTGAGAGGTCGAATGGATACACGATTCAAAACATAACACGCAGTTGCAACAGCTTCTGCCCAAAAATGTTTTGATAGAGTAGTTCCATTTAATAATGTTCATGCACATTCTTGTAAAGTCCGGTTTTTCGTTCTACAACTCCGTTTTGTTGTGGAGTTCTAGGAAATGAAAAATTATGATATATACCTTTTTTTGTACAAAAATGTTCAAACTCATTATTTTCGAATTCTCCGCCATGATCGCTTCTTATATCTTAACTTTAAGCCCTTTCGAATTTTGAATTCTCTTGACGAAAGATTTGAAATGTTCGAATGTGTCACTTTTGTTTTTCAAGAAAATCACCCAAGTATAACGAGAGTAATCATCAACAATTACAAACACATATCGACTATGATTTATTGATTGAACCTGTGTTGGTCCGAATAAATCCATATGTAGTAGCTCAAGTGGTTGTAATGTTGATATGACTTTCTTGGATTTAAATGATGATTTAGTCAATTTTCCAAATTGACATTCATCACAAATGTTATCAATCGTAAAACTCATTTTGGGTAGTCCTCTAACTAGATCGTTTTTGGATAGCTTGTCGATAGTTTTGAAATTTACGTGATAGAAACGTTTGTGCCATAGCCATAGATCATTATCATTTGCTACAAGTGTGACGACCCCAAACCCCGTACGACGGTGGCAAGGGTAATCTTTGGAATATAACACATAAACAAATAACAGCAGAATAGAAATAATTGAATACACCAGATAATGTACAATAGAATACACTGGATAAACATAATCATCAGAATTACACAGTACACAGTATACAGGATCATACTTAGTACAAATACAGTTCAGCTATACATAATGTCTACAGCGGAAAACAAAACATAATATGTACAACAGGAGTTGAACAGCATAAAAAGAGATAAATGGTAGAATCCATCTTCAGCTCTAGCTATCCAGAAAGAGCTTGCTAAAACCTGAATACAAGGCTGCCCGTGTTGAAAAGGGGGCACCCAAGTTTGCAAGTGAAACAAACTACGAGTCAGTCATGGGACTGTTATGAGAAATCTACTTAACATAATTTTCAATATGGCCAATCACAGGACCATGCCACTTTCGTGGAACGGGTTTACTCCATTGGATTGCCAGTGCTTTAAAACAAGTAAATCTTTTAAACATCGCAATGCTTTTTATAAAAATAAAGCCATTATAAGACTCAGTTCCCATCACACAATGCAACACAAACCGGAGGATAGAGTTTTACTTTATAATGGCCAAAATATGCTTGATACGAGCAAAACAAATCATTTGATATTATTTCTAGTGTTTATATGTTTTAAAAATACAATTTCAATCAAAAATATCAATCATAGACGGCATGGGTACCATATATAATGTCGCCATATATAAGTATACAATCAAAACCGCACGGTGTCGTATCTGGAAATTGGATTTCCGTCATGAACCAAGGCAAAAGATAGTCCTTACCGAATTCGAGATTGCCTAGCCCGAGCCTTAGGATCAGAGCTCGAGTGACCTATGGATCGTCAGGGCCGGTCCACCGATGTGGATTAAAATGCCTGAACACTGCGTTTCCCCGCCCTTTGGTGCGTAAATGAGTCATATGACTCCATCCGCTCCACTTAGTCACCGATATATCCGAGGCGCCTCGCAATCCAACAACCACACAGGTGAAAATAATATAAATGTCAGGGCTGGTAGGTCACTGACACCACCCTAGCTAGAAGGAAACACATGCCCTCCCTGATGTCCTCTCCCGTTTCTGGTTCATACCGGGGTGTGAGGCTCGCGAATTAACGTTATACAAAAAGCTATGCCACACAGGCCGTGCTTTGATCATCAATCACAAGACTTTGCTTTTCAATAAAAGCCTTGATCATCTCCCACTTAGGCATGCCACACAGGCAATTCACTCCATGCGACTGATTTCTATCGATATATAACCCCTGAGCTCGTACGTCTCAGAGAAGGGCGTTAAGCAAGAGAATAAATTCTCCGCTGCCAAACAGATATATATTTAATAGAGATCAATCAGCACAGAACAAAATCCAATGTCAGACACACAGTCTATTTACAAGTTCGTTCTAGGTCTGAACGAAACCAGAGGCACTTAATACCTCGCACATCCGTACAATCAACAATACGTCCGGATGGCTACCACTTCAGCCCCTTCAAGGTAGCTACTCCTATCATGAGCATCAGTAGCACCCTTCCATTCAACGTGAAGATCATCGGTCTTGCACCGTCTTCATATCTTCGACTTCTTTCCGTCAATCAATTATTTGAAATGAGAATTAACTTGGCCTTTTCAAATAATTCACGTATATTTAGAATTTCAAATCAATTCATTTCAATGGTTAAATTATTCGACACCAATAATTCAATTCATTTATGTAGTTCTCACGTCAAACACATTCAACCATCAAATATCCAATAAACCGAGCAAATTCAGTTTATTTCCATTCCATATCGTTTATAATATTTTATCACGATCGCTATTTTTATTTATTTAAAAATAGCTAGTTCATTCAAACGAAGCTTCAGGCCATAACGCGGTCGTGGCGCTGTTTTTCTTTAGATTTGATTTATACATGTCTAAAAATCTAACCGTTGGATCTTCGTAAATTTTATATCATTAGAAAGATCTTTTTAAAACGAATCAAACAGTTTCATTTTTGGGAAAATCCGACGGTCGGATCTCCCGGTACAATTGTTTGAAGTTACGATTTCAAAATACGAACTAAAGCGTCGTTATTCGATTTAATTTAGTTATATATATATATATAATCGATTCTGGCGTTGTTTTTCTTTAGATTTGAATTAAACATTCCAGACAATCCAATCGTTGGATCTTTACAAAGTGCGTGTCATTGGAAAGATATTTCCTAAGTGAACCCAACGGTTTCGGTTTCGGGAAAATCCGATGGTCGGATCTTCCGCACTAATCGTTTGAAATCACGGTTTCAAAATACGAACTGCAGCTTCGATATCCGATTTATTTTAATTATATTTATATATATATATATGTATATATATAATTCACTCTTCAATTTCAAAACCATATTCATTTTATATATTTGATAAAAACGATATTTTTATCCAACAGATGTCTATTTCAACACATCACTATTTTTCACAGTTCATATATATCATAAAAATGTGATTTTTTTATTGTAAAACAATTTATTTCAAAACACGATTATTTTATATATTTCATACATAAGGTAAAAATGTTATTTTTGGTGTTAAAATAATTTATTTAAAACACTAATATTTTATATAGTCTATATATATAATAAAAATGTTATTTTTATCTTTCAAAGAATTTATTCAATACATGAATTTCTATTCAACATATGAATTTCTATTCAACACATGAATATAGTTTCAACACATGAAAATAATTCTAACACATGAATATTATTGAAAATTTCGGCAGCATAATGGCAGGGTAGTTAAAATCGGCACCATCCCTAGTACGGCTCCTCGCTCTACCTTAAAGCCTCGCAGCTTTTGACAATGGGGATTTTCAATATCTAGTTCATATGTAGACGAATTTTCCCATATACTAATCCTATTGGGATTTCAACCACAATCAATCATTTCAAATCAACCATTCATGATATTTACCAAATTTCACATCAACCAATAATCCAAACAATAACACAACCAATATATATCGTCCATGGTCTGTGAACGAGGGGAGTGTATATATATATATAACTATATTTCGATTTCATTTCAATATCATTTCAATTCATTTCAATGCATATATATATATATATATATATATTTACAACGCATATATAACATATACATCGAACATACAACTTATACAACGCTTATACATGAGGTGTACAATGCTTATATAACTCATACATTGAATATATAATTTATACATCGTCGTTTCCGTATCATTTATAAATCAGAAATCTCACATTGGGTTCCACTCCATCAAAAATTGTAGAAGGCTCAGAAAAATATCTGGTCTCTTCTAGAATGTAGAAGAGGTCGCCACGAGTCCAATGTCTCTTGTTTCACTGGATTTTGACAAAATAGCAAAAAGATATGATTTTTATTGTAAAATCATAAACCGTAGCGCTTTAAAGTGCTATAATCAGTTAAAATTAAAACAGCCGTTACCTTTCTGATTTGTTCGAAACTAGGTTTCGATTTTTCGTGAGATGCGTGCAGCGATTCGTCGATCGGCCTTTACCATGAGAAAGAGGGAGGAGCGGCGCCTGAACGGAGGGTGGAGGCGGCCAATTCGAAGGCGGGACCCAGGCACAGCGGCGGTTCAAAGTTCCGGTCTTTGAGAGACTGGATCTCGACGATGGAGCAACGATACGAGGTGCTCCTTATATGTATTTGAAGAGGAGGTCACGATCTACAAAAACCATAACTGGGGCTCTCGTTTTTATTGAGTGTGGAAGGAGAAATCGGAGGGGGAAGCTGTGAGCAATTTCTGTCGATCGCTGGGAGGGTTACGGAGATTTTTACGGGGAGAGAGAATAAAGGTGATTGGCTGATATTATATATATATATATATATATTTAAAATCTCAAAAATACCCCTCCTCACATACTAACTCCAATCCAAATCCAACGACTGTCGTCCCTAACTAAATACCACAATTTTGAACACAATGGGATATGTTTCGTAGGCCCATTCGATTGTTACGGTCAGTTTTCCTTCAAATTAAAATATAAAACATTCAATATTTGATTTGAACGTACATTTCAATTTGTCGGGGCTACATACTAACCCCAAAAATTCCAGAAAAATAAATCTAGCTATGTTTTGACGATACGGTCCCAACAAAACAGATTTCGTCGAATTCTAAGACTATTTGAAAAATGGCCATTTTCCGGGCGATCCAATTTAACTGAAATCAACCAAACACATTTTCCTTTGCCACGCTCACATATTAACTTCAAAAATTCTGAAATTTGAAACCTAGCAATAATTTGACATCCCGGATCCAACAAAAGTAGTTTCGTCGAATTCTGAAGTCGTTTGCAAAATGACTATTTTCACGGGCTATATAAATTCTATAGCGACCTTTCTGAAAATTCATTTGGCCATAACTTTTGATTCCCGCCATGAAACTTTGATTTTTCGGATTTGTTAGAAAGATGTTCATGAAAAGATTTAGATATTTTTGGTTTCACTAAAATCCGTTTTATTTTGCACCCGGTACAGTCAGTCAAAGTTTGAATTCAATTTTAGAAACTACCGCGCAACTTCAGGCCTTGTTTATAATTAAAAATAATTATATTTATTTTCAAACATCAATTCAAACATACTTTTCGTCGTTATTATTTAAAATAATTTATTTTAAATATTAAAAATCTACTAAAATAGCCAAATTAAATTTTTTAAACTGGTTCAGATTTTCCGGGTTGTTACAATCTCCCCCACTTAAAACTTTTCGTGCCCGAAAAGGAACGAAGTCGAAAGTTGTTTAATTAACCAACTCCACTTTCATTCTGGCTTCCATTCTTCAACTTTTCAGTTTCTAAGAATTTTCAAATTTTTCAAAAATTTGGCTAACACCCTAAATTTTCGAAAAATTTCGCCATAACCTCCTTTGTACGGGGAGCTTCGGGATATTTCAAATAGCCTCCCATGGCCCTCACCAATCCAAAAGAAAAAGCCAAGCGGCTAGCTAGTCGGCTCATAAAATCATCAAATTCCCAAGAAATACAATAAACATGTACCTGTTTGTCGGGCAAACAATTTTATTCCTCCGCTTAGCAGTTTATCCATAACTTGTTCACACATATATAATGCACGTGTATATATTTCTATCTATTTTCAATTCAGTTCAGTACTTGATTCACTTGCATACATATAACTTCATTCTCTTATTGATTAAATTAACTATCATTCTAATAATTTAATTAATCAAATCCACAATCACACAACACAAACAACAATCAATTTATTGATTAACTTTTCAAAAATATACCAATTAAGTCATATACTCTTTTGAAAACATTCAGACTATATAATTAAAAAGTTTACATGCATGAAGAGAAAACAACAGCAAAGTAGAGAACAAAATGGAAATGCTAAATATGGTAAATGTACCTTGCACCGGAGTCAATCAGAGATACCCACCCTGCACTTAGGATAGGCTTTCTTAATACTCTCCTCAGTTTCCCAAGTACAATCTCGCGGATCCCCACTCCATTGCACTTTGACTAAGTGAACCTTCTTGTTCCTCACTTCTTTGGTTTCTTTGCCAATAATCTTTAGCGGCTCTCTTCTCACAGCCAATTCTGGAGTAATTTCTATATCCCATTGCGCTGCTTCTTCCACGATCAAGTATGGATCATGAACATGCTTTCAAAGTTGAGATACGTGAAATACATTATGTACTCCAGGCAACCAATCTGGTAATTGAACCCTATAAGCGAGAGTTCCAATCCGTTCTAGAATAGGAAACGGACCAATAAATTTGGGTGCCAATTTCCCTGTTTTACCGAACCGGATTACTCCTCTCATCGGAGATACCTTCAAATACACATGGTCGCCAACAGCAAATGATATATCTCTTCTTCTCTTATCTGCATAGCTCTTCTGTCGGCTTTGGGCAGCTAGTAATCGTTTCTTAACGAAATTGACTTTGTCTACAGCTTCACGAATCATATCGGGTCCCAATACGAGCCTATTACCAGGTTCTACCCAACAAGTAGGAGATCAGCACGGTCTACCATATAATGCTTCGAATGGTGACATTGTCAGGCTCGCTTGGTAGTTGTTGTTGTATGAGAACTCATCCAAATGCAAATGGTCTTCCCATGATCCGCCAAAATCAATAACACAAGCTCGCAATAAATCTTCTAGAATACGATTCACCCTCTCAATTTGAACATCTGTTTGAGGATGATATGCGGTGCTCAAGTTCAGTTTCGTTCCCAATTCTGCTTGGAATGCTTCCCAGAATTTACTAGCAAAAATCGAGTCACGATCACTAACGATGCTCATCGGAACTCCGTGCAGTCTAACTATTTCCTTGAAATAAATCTACGCCAGACTCTGAGCAGTTCAATTCGATCTGACAGGTATGAAATGAGCGGTCTTCGTGAAACGATCTACGATAACCCAAATACTGTCATTTCCTTTCCTGGTTCTGGGAAAACCATCAATGAAATCCATAGAAATATGTTCCCACTTCTCACCTGGAATTTCCAACGATTGCAACAATCCAACGAGTTTCTGCTGATCGCTTTTGACTTGTTGACAAGTAGGACACCGGCTAACATATAAAGAAATGTCTCGTTTCATAGATTTCCACCAGAAAGTGCATTTCATGTCAATATACATTTTTCTCACCCCTGGATGGATACTAAGCTTGGCTTTGTGACATTCATCTAATACTTCTCTCCGGAGTTCAGGAATGTTTGGAACACATATTCGGCCTTTCAACCTAAGAATCCCCTCGTTATCTATCTGAAAACTCGAGGGCTCGCCTTTTTGAATTCTCCCTCTAATCTTCTGAATGAAGTGATCATCCTTTTGAAGAGCAGATATGTTATCAATCAATGAAGGCGTGATGATAAGACTGGCGATAATTACATTCTTTCTGTTGAGCGCATCAGCCACAACATTAGCTTTCCCCGGAGTATATAAGATATTAATATCATATGCCACGAGAAATTCTAACCAACGCTGCTGTCTCATATTCAGATCCTTCTGGGTGAATAAATATTTCAATGATTGATGATCAGTGTATAATTCAAACTTCTCACCCAATAGATAATGCCTCCAGATTTCCATAGCAAACACGATGGCTAGCAATTCAAGATCGTGAGTTGTATAATTCTTTTCATGTGGTTTCAATTGATGGCTAGCATAAGCAACTACTTGGCCTCTTTGCATTAGCACTGCGCCAAGGCCTTCTTTAGAAGCATCGGTCCAGACTTTCAAGTCTTGGTTGCCATCAATAATTGTGAGCACTGGAGCAGTCATCAATTTTAACTTCAGCTCTTGGAAAGCTGCCTCACATTCGGGAGTCCAGTTGAATCTTGAATGTTTCTTAGTAAGCTTTGTTAAGGGACTGGATGTCTTCGCAAAATCCTTAATGAATTTCCGATAATAACTGGCAAATCCGAGAAAACTTCTGAGTTCTGTGGGTGTACGAGGCTGTTTCCAATTCTGAATAGCAGTGATTTTACTGGGATCCACTGAAATTCCTTGCTTTGACACGACGTGGCCAAGAAATTTGACTTCTTCTTGCCAAAATATACATTTGGAAAATTTTGCTTTTAAAACATTCTTTCTGAGAATTTCTAACACTTGTTCCAAATGTTTTTCGTGCTCGCTTTCTGACTTAGAGAAGATCAGTATATCATCAATGAAAACTAGAACAAATTTATTCAATACTTCTCTAAATACCTGGTTCATTAGATCGACAAAATAAGCTGGAGCGTTACATAAGCCGAACGACATTACTAACCACTCGTAGAATAAATCTAGACCTCTAAATGCTGTCCAAGGAACACACTCTTCGGCAATACGAAGCTAATGGAAACCTGTAGCTAGGTCCATTCGGGAAAATACTTGCGCTCCATTCAATCGATCCAATAAATCGTCAATCCGCGGCAATGGATATTTATTTTTCAGCGTCTGCTTGTTCAAGTCATGATAATCCACACATAATTTGAGGGTACCGTCTGACTTCGGAACAAATACCACAGTTGCTCCCCAATCAGAGAAACTAGGCCTGATCAGACCCTTCCATACTAGGTGTCGAGTTTGATTGTCTGACTCTTCTTTTTCCTTCAAGGTCATTCTTCGAATAGCGTGAACTACTGGCTTTGCATTCGGAACTAAAGAGATTTTAAAATCAATTTCTCTCTATGGAGGTAAGCTAACAACTTCTTCGAACACATCCGCATAGTTTTTGACAATTGGGATATTTTCAATGTCGATCGGAATATTCTCCTTAACGACAGGAATAGGTTCTATTTAAGCAAGAGAAACATCTAAAGCTGACCAAAAATCTTTTCTATCAGAATTCGGACATTCACATGGAATGGTTATATAATTGCCTTACTTAATCTTCGCCTTAACGACTCTGTCCGCGCATTTAACCTCGGCTTCATATTTGGTTAACCAATCCATTCCCAGAATCAGATCAAACTCTGTAAAATTCATAACAATGGAGATAGTAGGGAACCGATAACAGGAAAAAGAAACAGGAACCCCACAAACCCAATTAAGATCGAGGGAACCCCAACCGGATTATGAACAGTCATTGGTGCTTTGACCCTTTTCAAATTTAAATCCAGTTTCTTAACCGCATTCTTTGCAATAAAGCTTCGCGACGCGCCTGTATCAAACAGTACTTTAACTGGGATGTTTTTGACAGTAAGCGTGCCTTCTAAAACATCTGGCCTTCCCTGACTAGCTGAGGGCTCAGAAGTTTCTGCTACTTCATTTACATGCATTGCTTCAGATTTCCTGAATAGTTGGCAAGCCTTTGAAAGATGACCAGACTGATGGCATTGACTGCACTTTCTATTCTCTTGAAACTTCCTCTTGGATTTAGATCCATTCTTTCCCCGAATTTTCAAAGATTTACATTTCCTGGACAAATGGCCCTTTTGATTGCAGTTAAGGCATATGACGGTCATTACTGGTTCTTTTTTCAGATTTAACCTTTTTCTGACTGGCCTTTGGCCTCTTACTGACCTCAGATTCTGCACTTGCCTCAGGCTGTGCACTTGTCTCCGGGCAATCAGTTTCAAACTTCCTTTTATTGCTAGAACTGACTTCCTCTTCATCAACAAAAAGGCCTCGCTTATCCAGATCTTCATACTGATAAGCCATGTATATCATTTCAGAAAAAGGAAGCTTCTCATGCCCCATTACACTACTTTGGTACTTTCTTTGGAGCCCGTTAATAAACCTCAGATTCTTCCTCTTTGGATCTTGAATTAGATGAGGACCAAAATGAGAAAGTTCATTGAATTTCTTATGATATTCCGGAATGGTCATATCTCCTTGTATCAGATAATAGAATTCATCACATAACCGGTCAGTTGCTTCTGGAGGAATTAATCTTTCACTGAAAATCTCTTTAAATCTATCCCAGGTAATATTACCTTCTGTATTATCCTTAATAATCGAATCCCATCAGAACAAAGCTTCTTCTTTGAGTGCCCAAGATGCCAGTAATCTTTTCTGGTCATCACTCACCTTTAAACCTTCAAATATTTTCTCAGCAGAACGAATCCAAGCTTGTGTTTCCATAATGGATTCTTTGCCCAAGAATGGTGATCCACCCAAATTTCGAAACCTCTTTACTAGAGCTTCAATATCTGGGTCTGCATTACTTTTTCTGTTTCTGCCACTCATTTTCTAGTGCATCTGCAAATAGCAGATTAAGTGTCAGGTCAACAGAAAAGATATTTTAAAACATAGAAACATATACTTGAATTTAAATGTGCCTATTGGGGTATAATTCATTCTGCTATACTCATACTAGGATATTTCTGATCCTATCTGTAATGAGTTCTTCGTCCTAGAACACTACTGATTCTATTTCTGATGAGTTCGTTAATATGTTATATTCCAGAACTAAGCTTAACCAAAGCTCTGATACCACATTTGTGACGACCCCAAACCCCGTACGACGGTGGCAAGGGTAATCTTTGGAATATAACACATAATCAAATAACAACAGAACATAAATAATTGAATACACCAGATAATGTAAAATAGAATACATTAGATAAACATAATCATCAGAGTTACATGGTATATAGGATCATACTTAGTACAAATACAGTTTAGTTATACATAAATGTCTACAGCGGAAAACAAAACATAATATGTACAACAGGAGCTGAATAGTATAAAAAGAGATAAATGATAGAATCCATCTTCAGCTCCAGCTATCCAGAAAGAGCCTGCTAAAACCTGAATACAAGGCTGCCCGTGTAGAAAAAGGGGCACCCGAGTTTGCAAGTGAAACAAACTACGAGTCGGTCATGGGACTGGTATGAGAAATATACTTAACATATTTTTCAATATGGCCAATCACAGGACCATGCCACTTTCGCAGAACGGGTTTACTCCATTGGATTGCCAGTGCTTTAAAACAAGTTAATCTTTTAAACATCGCAATGCTTTTTATAAAAATGAAGCCATTATAAGACTCAGTTCCCATCACACAATGCAACACAAACCAGAGGATAGAGTTTTACCTTATAATGGCCAAAATATGCTTGATACGAGCAAAACAAATCATTTGATATTATTGCTAGTGTTTATATGTTTCAAAAAAACAATTTCAATCATAAATATCAATCATAGACGGCATGGGTACCATATATCATGTCGCCATATATAGGTATACAATCAAAACCGCATGGTGTCGTATTTGGAAATTGGATTTCCGCATGAACCAAGGCACAAGATAGTCCTTACCGAATTCGAGATTGTCTAGGCCGAGCCTCAGGATCAGAGCTTGAGTGACCCTTGGATCGTCAGGGCCGGTCCACCGATGTGGATTAAAATGCCTGAACACTGCGTTTCCCCGCCTTTTGGGGCGTAAATGAGTCCTATGACTCCATCGGCTCCACATAGTCACCGATATATCCGAGGCACCTCGCAATCCAATAACCACACATGTGAAAATAAGATAAACGTCAGGGCTGGTAGGTCACTGACACTACCCTAGCTAGAAGGAAATGCATGCCCTCCCTGATGTCCTCTCCCGTTTCTGGTTCATACCGGGGTGTGAGGCTCGCGAATTAACGTTATACACAAAGCTATGCCACACAGGTCGTGCTTTGATCATCAACCACAAGACTTTGCTTTTCAACAAAAGCCTCGATCATCTTCCACTTAGGGAAGCCACACAGGCAATTCACTCCATGCGACTGATTTCTATCGATATATAACCCCTGAGCTCGTACGTCTCAGAGAAGGGCGTTAAGAAAGAGAATAAATTCTTCGCCGCCAAACAGATATATATTTAATAGAGATCAATCAGCACAGAACAAAATCCAATGTCAGACACACAGTCCATTTACCAGTTCGTTCTGGGTTTGAACGAAACCGGAGGCACTTAATGTAACAACCCGTAAAATGCGAGCCAGTTTGAAATTTATATTTTGGCAATTTTAGCGAATTTTGATTATTTAAAATGAATTATTTTAAATAATATCGACGGGAAAATTTATTTTGAATAGAATTCGACGTATATATTTATATACGTCGTCGTTAGAATATAATATTTATATATAATTATAAATAGAATTGAAAATGGCACGGTAGTTCGATAATTCGATTTCAAACTTCAATTGAATGTGCCGGGTGCAAAACAATCCGGATTTTGGTGAAACCAAAAACATTAGGATCAAATTGTGAATATCTTTCCAACGAATCCAACAAATCAAGAGTTCGTAGCGGGAATCAAAAGATATGTCCAGTTGAAAATTCTGAATAGTCGCTATGGAATTCAGGCCCTTAAAAATGGACATTTTGCAAATGACCTCGGATCTCGACGAAACTAGTTTTGTTGGGTCCGTGATGTCGAGTTATTGCTAGGTTCCAAATTTCATAATTTTCTGAATCAGTATGTGAGCGTGGCGAAGGAAAACGCGTTTGACCAGTTTCAGTTGATTTTAATCGACTGGAAAATAGCCATTTTTCAAACGGTCTCAGAATTCGACGAAACTAGTTTTGTTAGGACCGTATCGTCAATACGAAGCTAGAAAATATTTTTTTGGAATTTTTCGAGTTAGTATATGGCCCCGGTAAATTGAAATGTACGTTTAAAATAGGATATATAGAGTTATATTTTAATTTTTATGAAAACTGATCGTAACAGCCGAATTGGGTTACGAAGCATATCCCATTGTGTTCGGAATGGGGGTAGTTAGCTAGGGGCGATAGTTGTTGGGTTTGATTTGAAGTTCATATGCAAAATCTCCTTTTTTTTCCTCGTGAATTAAAAATAAAATAAAAAAATATATATAATATTTGCCCTAACCCTGATTCACTATATCAGCCCCGCCGTTATTTAGAAACCGACGATTAAAATCGCTCCTCACCTCCTCTTCAATTTTCTCTCGATCCTCTCGATGGTTTTCAAAATCTCCAGCTCCAAATCGAAGAGCGCATCAAGATGAAGCAGATCAACGGCGGTGATCGTTCCTGGTTGTGCGTGGGTTTGGAAATCGAGCTAGAAAGCCTCGACCTTCGTGAGGGTTTTCTGGTGCGAGGGGGACTTCGAGTGGGGCGCTGTCGCAGGGGGAGGTGAAGGGCTCGAAGGCGCAGCGCGTGGCGGAGGAGGATCGACCTTCGGCGGTCGGAGCTGTGAGCGACGACGAAATCTCGATCTGGAGCTCGGTCCAGACATGTTACAGTGAGTTTTTTTTCTTTTCTCTTAACTAATTTAAATTTAAATACATGAAATTAAAATCAGTTTGTTTTTGAAATTAAAATCAGTTTTTTTTTGAAATTAAAATCAGTTTGTTTTTGAAATTAAAATCAGTTTGTTTTTGAAATTAAAATCAGTTTGTTTTTGAAATTAAAATCAGTTTGTTTTTGAAATTAAAATCAGTTTGTTTTTGAAATTAAAATCAGTTTGTTTTTGAAATTAAAATCAGTTTGTTTTGAAATTAAAATCAGTTTGTTTTTGAAATTAAAATCAGTTTTTTTTGAAATTAAAATCAGTTTGTTTAGAACAGTATAAAAATATGGTTTTTAAAATATTTAGAAAAAAATACAAAGAAGTGATTGTATATATATATATACATATATATGACAATGATAAAAATAGAATTTTTGTATATTGAACTTCGTGATAAAAATAGAATTTTTGTATATTGAACTTCGTGATAAAAATAGAATTTTTGTATATTGAACTTCGTGATAAAAATAGAATTTTTATATATATTGAACTTCGTAAGAAAAATAGGATTTTTATATATTGAATAGCGAAGTAAAAATTCGATTTTTACATATGTAGTGAAAGCGGACAACGAAAGCGACAAAGGGCGAGTTGGCGAAGATTCCCTGCATTAGAAGTGCCGTGGAGCTAGGATAGCTATATGTGAGAATTTCTCACCTTTCAATTTCTTTTCTAGTTATATATATATATACTAGGATGCAGACGGTGTTTAGTAGCACCCGACACAATCGTCCACAGACCATGGACTTGTTTGTTTGGCTGTTTGGTTATTGATTGCGATATTGGTTTGAATGTGGTTTGTGGTGTGAAAAATCGAATCGATAAATTGGTTAGGATTAGACGTGCGCCGTTATAAGGCGAAGGAGTAAGGCTAGGTTAGACTCTTACTCCAAATTTTGTGGTTTGCATAATGAAATTGATTTGATTGATGTGTGAATGGCGTGGGCCTTCACTAGTCCGGGGATAAGGCTAGGCCTCGTCCCGTTTCTAGTATCGTGCCGTTATGCCGCCGAAATTTTCTAAAATATGTTAGAAAAATAAAAATATCATTTTATTTAAAGAATGAACTGAAGAGAAATTCATATGTTGAAATAAAATGTTTTGTCGTTAAAAATATAAATTTTAACGTGAATGTGAATAAATAAAATATTCATTTGCAAACCAGATGGTTTGTTTATGTACACTTATTTGAAGGACATTGATTGGGTCGATAAATTTTACACATCGCCCAACTGCACAAATAAAATCTGTGTTTGATTGTTTGAAACCCTACACGGGTGTTGGGATGATATTTGACGTACACTAATCCCGATTGTTTAGTTGTGTGTCGATCGATTGATTGACAGACTGTTATAAGCGTTGAATATTTATATTTGATGCTTATTACAGTGTAGAATGCACTTTGGATGATGGTTGATTATTCATCGTTGTTGATATATGCATGTGTTGTAGAAAATCCATATAATTAACATTATATGGTAATTGATTGGGCCTCATTCCAGTATTTGAAAAAGAAATATTTGAAATAAAATATTTGAAAATAAAGGAATATATGAAGCCGTGTTGACTAGATTGACGCCATTTTGACGTGAACGATATTTATATCGATTTTAAACGATTTCGAAATGAATTGAATTGAAAACGATTTCGAAATGAATTGAATTGAAAACGATTTCGAAATGAATTGAATTGAAAACGATTTCGAAATGAATTGAATTGAAAACGATTTCGAAATGAAATGAATTGAAAACGATTTCGAAATGAAATGAATTGAAAACGATTTCGAAATGAATTGAATTGAAAACGATTTCGAAATGAATTGAATTGAAAACGATTTCGAAATGAATTGAATTGAAAACGATTTCGAAATGAATTGAATTGAAAACGATTTCGAAATGAATTGAATTGAAAACGATTTCGAATGAATTGAATTGAAAACGATTTCGAAATGAATTGAATTGAAAACGATTTCGAAATGAATTGAATTGAAAACGATTTCGAAATGAATTGAATTGAAAACGATTTCGAAATGAATTGAATTGAAAACGATTTCGAAATGAATTGAATTGAAAACGATTTCGAAATGAATTGAATTGAAAACGATTTCGAAATGAATTGAAAACGATTTCGAAATGAATTGAAAACGAATTCAAATTGAATTGAAAGCAAATTGAAACGAATTCAAATTGAATTGAAATTTGAATTGAATAGAAATGAATTTTAAAACGAATTTATAGAGAAGAATTCAATTTTGCTTTGAATTGAAATGGAAGTTGAAATAGATTTTGAAACGAATTTTAAAACTATTTATATAATTCGTTTTAAATAGAAATCGACGAAATATATATTATATATATTATATATATAATTTAATGGCCTGAATAGAACGCGCCGCGCCGCGGCAGTTCGTGAATTTCGACCATTTATTTCAAACGGACATTGCGGGAGATCCGACCGTCGGATTCTCCTAAAACCGGAACCGTTGGGTTCGTATCGAAAAGAGCTTTCTAACGAATATTAGAAATTTGAAATCTAATGGTTGGATTTGGAATTATGTCCAAATCAAATTTGAAAAAGGTCGCTGTAAGTGCAGTTCGATGACCGTTGAGGGAAATCGACTGTACAGGCCTCGATAAAATTATTAAAAATAGTAATAATTTGTGTAAAATCATAAGAAATGATTTAGAAAGAATTGGGATGAAAAACTCCATATTTGAAAAGATAAAAATAGATTTTTATCGAAATGAACTAGTTTTGAACTAGAATTATAATTCTATTTATTTTTAAATAAATAAATTGAATTTGAAAAGGGTTTTGAAAATAACCAGAATATCCAATGATTGCATTGGAGTGGATTTGAATCGAAATTGTCTTCGGAATATTTCGATGTTGGAATTCGAGATTATACAGGTGTTGTTATGGAAATTTGAAAGATATATATTTATATCGCTATTTCCAATACGACATTTGTTAGTCGTAGAATTCGATATTGAATATAAGCCGATATATTTTCTATTCAGAGCCTTGTATTGAATAATCGAATGTGATTTGGGTTTGTCGTGAATGGTGTCTTCACTAACACTGTTCTTGAACCCAGTTGAGAAATGATTAAATCTTTTTATTTAGATTTAATGAAGTGAATATTTAATTGGAATTGAATTGATATTGATTTTTGGGTTTATCGTGAACAGTGTTTTAAATAACACTTGTTCTTTAACCCGATAATTAATGAATGTGATTTGGGTTTATCGTGAACCATGTTTTAAATGACAGTGATTCTTTAACCCAGTCGAAGATTAAAACTAAGTGGAGTTTTAATGAATCTTTAATTAGATTGAAATGATCGAAAATGGAGTATCACCAGTTTTGCTCCAGGCGATAGTTAAATCTTTAATTAGATTTGAACGTGAAATGGTAATTGAATTTACCAATAACACTGTGGTGTTAGATATGAAGTATTACCAGTTTTACTTCATGGGATAAATAAGTTGGGATTGGGAAATTAAAACAAATGATTACTTCGGTAAGGTTCGTTAATCCCGACTAGTTTGAATTGATATTCAAAAATAGATTAAAGAATAAATTCAAGGAATTTATCTTCGATAAAATTAATGGGAACCTTTCCCTATGAATGTGAAATTTAGAAACTAACTGTCTGTTGGCCAAGCAGAATGGTTTTTCTGAATATTGATCTGATGTTGGTTTCGGCCTTCGGGGTTAATATTTAGGGAATTATTCTCTTGATTAATTTACGGTTAGTGACTAATGAATTGGAATGAGGCGTATGTTGTGTTTGTGTAACACTTATTTAAAATATACGCGAGTTATTCGGAAAGACCGGGTTTATCCCATTCTGAATAACTGATACGACGATAAGTCGAAGATGAAGACGATGGTCGAAGACCGGAGGTCTTCACGTCGTTTGGGTAATTACTGATGATCTTGATTGGGCTGTACACCCAAGAAGATGGAAACAGTTAGTGATCGTCCAGACGTACTTGGAGATCGATGGATATGCGGGGTACTAGGTGCCTCCGGTTTCGTTCTGCCCCAGAACGGACTTGTAAATGGACTGTGTGTCTGACATTGGATTTTAGTCCGTGTGATTGATCTCTATTAAATATATATCTGTTTGGCGGCGGAGAATTTATTCTCTTGCTTAACGCCCTTCTCTGAGACGTACGAGCTCAGGGGTTATATATTGATGGATATCAATCGCATGGAGTGAATTGCCTGTGTGGCATGCCTAAGTGGCAAATGATCAAGGCTTCTGTTGAAAAGCAAAGTCTTGTGGTTGATGATCGAAGCACGGCCTTTGTGGCGTAGCTTTGTGTAACGTTTACCTCGCGTGTTTCACACCCGGTATGAACCAAAAACGGGAGACGGACCTCAGGGAGGACTTGCGTTTCTTTCTAGCTAAAAGTGGCGTCAGTGGTTTTACACGCCCTGACGAGTTTGACTTATGTGGTTGTTGCTGTTGCGAGGCGCCTCGGATTGATCGGTCGTTCTCGAACCGATGGAGTCATTTGATGGCTCATTTGCGCCCCAAAGGGCGGGGAAACGTAGTGTTCAGGCATTTTAATCCACATCGGTGGACCGGCCCTGTCGCTCCTAGGGTCACTCGAGCTCTGATCCTGAGACATGGTAGGCTAGATTGTCTCGAATCGGTTGAGGACTATCTTTTGCCTCGGTTCATAGACGGAAATCCAATTTCCAAATACGTGACTTTGCGGTTTTATTTGTAAACCTATATATGGCGACATAGTGGCATGGGACGCTCATGCCGCCTATGATTGATACTTATGATTTGAAGTTGTTTTATACACTATGCACTTATAATAGTATCAAATGATTTGTTTTAAACGTATCAAGCATTCTTTGGCTGTTATAAGGGAAAACCCTATCCCCCGGCTTGCGTTTGCATTGTGTGATAGGACCTGGGTCTTATAACAGCTTCATTTTTCTTTATTTAGCATTGCGCTGTTTGTTTTGTGCACTGGTATTCTTGGGAGGAAACCTGTTCCGTGTTATACGGCGTGGTCCCTTGATTTACCTAATGATTTAAAATAAAGATTAATAACTGTTTTAGTTCTCACACCAGTCACATGACTGACCTGGAGTTTATTGTTTTAGCCTAAACTCTGGGTGCCCTTATTTTGACACGGGCAGCTAGTAGTTTTGGTTTTGCAGATTTATATTCACAGGATCCTGGTTTACAGCTGGAACGATATCCGGAAAGCTTTGTATCCGTATATCTCTTTCTAGTTGTGTATTGTATTATTTTCCGCTGCTATGTATTTAAATGTAATTTAAATCTCTGATATTTCTGTGTAATATTTATTCGTACTCTGTATATTCTTGTAATCTGATGCATTGTTGTAATATACAATGAAACGTTCTTCTGTATGTATTCTGTTGTGGTTTGTTCTCGAACTATCCGACGCTTTCCTTTACGGGGAAGTTACGGGTCTTCACACGTGGTATCAGAGCTTTGGTTTACAAAGCTTAGAGAACAAGACACATTAGAACCATACGAAAGAATTCATCATATGATTGGATTATTAATATCCAATGGGGATGACTCGTTAGAGATAGGGTCAGTAGTATCCTAGAACGAGTGTGAAGAGTATATTTTTAAATTGAAAACAAATTTTTGTTTTTGAAAATTTAAATCAATTATTCGTATTTGATTATCTAATTATATTGATGTGAACAATCCAGTATATATAGATTTTGCTTATACGTCTGATCCGCGTGTATTCGAAGTTTTGATATACTGGGTAGATATAGAATCACCTTCTAAGTCGCCCGGAGAGAACTCTGATGGTTGATGCATCATCATCAGAATTTATGGTCGAGTGACGAAAGGGAGATTTCTATATACTTCCTATTGACTGGTGTGAGAACCAAAATTAGATAGGGCCTATTATTGTGATTTGGCATCAAAAATCTGATTTTTGACTATGTATCAAAGTTATCAATTTGAAACTCTAATTCACTAATTGATTGATGTTTGTGTTGTTTATTTATTTGGTTGATAATTTTGAACCATTATGCCTAATAGGATCAAATATTGAACTATATTGAAAATTGGTTGTATTTGCATGCATATGCATATATATCATTGAACAGGTCATAGCAAGGAGGCTAGAGCCAGAGAATAAAATTTGTTTGCCCGACAAATAGGTACATGTTTACTACATAATTTCCTGTTTCGTTTGGGTGATGATGATTTTGTGAGCCTATTGGCTAGCCGCTTGGCTTTTTCTTTTTCTTTTTGAGATCTGAAGGACCGGGGAAGCTATTTGAAATTCCCCGATGCTCCCATTGCAGGGGAGGTTATGGCGAAATTTTTCGAAAATTTAGGGTGTTAGCCAAATTTTTTTGAAATTTAGAAAATTCTCATAAACTGAAAAGTTGGAGAATGGAAGCCTGATCGAACGTAGAGTTGAATGATCAAACCACTTTCGACTTTGTTCCTTTTCGGGGACGAAAAGTTTTAAGTGGGGGAGATTGTAACAACCCGTAAAATGCGAGCCAATTTGAAATTTTTATTTTGGCAATTTTAGCGAATTTTGATTATTTAAAATGAATTATTTTAAATAATATCGACGGGAAAATTTATTTTGAATAGAATTCGACGTATATATTTATATACGTCGTCGTTAGAATATAATATTTATATATAATTATAAATAGAATTGAAAATGGCGCGGTAGTTCGATAATTCGATTTCAAACTTCAATTGAATGTGCCGGGTGCAAAACAATCCGGATTTTGGTGAAACCAAAAACATTAGGATCAAATTGTGAATATCTTTCCAACGAATCCAACAAATCAAGAGTTCGTAGCGGGAATCAAAAGATATGTCCAGTTGAAAATTCTGAATAGTCGCTATGGAATTCAGGCCCTTAAAAATGGACATTTTGCAAATGACCTCGGATCTCGACGAAACCAGTTTTGTTGGGTCCGTGATGTCGAGTTATTGCTAGGTTCCAAATTTCATAATTTTCTGAATCGGTATGTGAGCGTGGCGAAGGAAAACGCGTTTGACCAGTTTCAGTTGATTTTAATCGACTGGAAAATAGCCATTTTTCAAACGGTCTCAGAATTCGACGAAACTAGTTTTGTTAGGACCGTATCGTCAATACGAAGCTAGAAAATATTTTTCTGGAATTTTTCGAGTTAGTATATGGCCCCGGTAAATTGAAATGTACGTTTAAAATAGGATATATAGAGTTATATTTTAATTTTTATGAAAACTGATCGTAACAGCCGAATTGGGTTACGAAGCATATCCCATTGTGTTCGGAATGGGGGTAGTTAGCTAGGGGCGATAGTTGTTGGGTTTGATTTGAAGTTCATATGCAAAATCTCCTTTTTTTTCCTCGTGAATTAAAAATAAAATAAAAATATATATATAATATTTGCCCTAACCCTGATTCACTATATCAACCCCGCCGTTATTTAGAAACCGACGATTAAAATCGCTCCTCACCTCCTCTTCAATTTTCTCTCGATCCTCTCGATGGTTTTCAAAATCTCCAGCTCCAAATCGAAGAGCGCATCAAGATGAAGCAGATCAACGGCGGTGATCGTTCCTGGTTGTGCGTGGGTTTGGAAATCGAGCTAGAAAGCCTCGACCTTCGTGAGGGTTTTCAGGTGCGAGGGGGACTTCGAGTGGGGCGCCGTCGCAGGGGGAGGTGAAGGGCTCGAAGGCGCAGCGCGTGGCGGAGGAGGATCGACCTTCGGCGGTCGGAGCTGTGAGCGACGACGAAATCTCGATCTGGAGCTCGGTCCAGACATGTTACAGTGAGTTTTTTTTTCTTTTCTCTTAACTAATTTAAATTTAAATACATGAAATTAAAATCAGTTTGTTTTTGAAATTAAAATCAGTTTGTTTTTGAAATTAAAATCAGTTTGTTTTTGAAATTAAAATCAGTTTGTTTTTGAAATTAAAATCAGTTTGTTTTTGAAATTAAAATCAGTTTGTTTTTGAAATTATAATCAGTTTGTTTTGAAATTAAAATCAGTTTGTTTTTGAAATTAAAATCAGTTTGTTTAGAACAGTATAAAAATATGGTTTTTAAAATATTTAGAAAAAAATACAAAGAAGTGATTGTATATATATATATATATATACATATATATGACAATGATAAAAATAGAATTTTTGTATATTGAACTTCGTGATAAAAATAGAATTTTTGTATATTGAACTTCGTGATAAAAATAGAATTTTTATATATATTGAACTTCGTAAGTAAAATAGGATTTTTATATATTGAATAGCGAAGTAAAAATTCGATTTTTACATATGTAGTGAAAGCGGACAACGAAAGCGACAAAGGGCGAGTTGGCGAAGATTCCCTGCATTAGAAGTGCCGTGGAGCTAGGATAGCTATATGTGAGAATTTCTCACCTTTCAATTTCTTTTCTAGTTATATATATATACTAGGATGCAGACGGTGTTTAGTAGCACCCGACACAATCGTCCACAGACCATGGACTTGTTTGTTTGGCTGTTTGGTTATTGATTGCGATATTGGTTTGAATGTGGTTTGTGGTGTGAAAAATCGAATCGATAAATTGGTTAGGATTAGACGTGCGCCGTTATAAGGCGAAGGAGTAAGGCTAGGTTAGACTCTTACTCCAAATTTTGTGGTTTGCATAATGAAATTGATTTGATTGAT
This sequence comes from Allium sativum, assembly GCA_030737875.1. Classification (NCBI taxonomy): domain Eukaryota; kingdom Viridiplantae; phylum Streptophyta; class Magnoliopsida; order Asparagales; family Amaryllidaceae; genus Allium; species Allium sativum. Next base: position 390,173,839 of record CM060916.1, on the reverse strand, counting down.
GTGTGAATGGCGTGGGCCTTCACTAGTCCGGGGATAAGGCTAGGCCTCGTCCCGTTTCTAGTATCGTGCCGTTATGCCGCCGAAATTTTCTAAAATATGTTAGAAAAATAAAAATATCATTTTATTTAAAGAATGAACTGAAGAGAAATTCATATGTTGAAATAAAATGTTTTGTCGTTAAAAATATAAATTTTAACGTGAATGTGAATAAATAAAATATTCATTTGCAAACCAGATGGTTTGTTTATGTACACTTATTTGAAGGACATTGATTGGGTCGATAAATTTTACACATCGCCCAACTGCACAAATAAAATCTGTGTTTGATTGTTTGAAACCCTACACGGGTGTTGGGATGATATTTGACGTACACTAATCCCGATTGTTTAGTTGTGTGTCGATCGATTGATTGACAGACTGTTATAAGCGTTGAATATTTATATTTGATGCTTATTACAGTGTAGAATGCACTTTGGATGATGGTTGATTATTCATCGTTGTTGATATATGCATGTGTTGTAGAAAATCCATATAATTAACATTATATGGTAATTGATTGGGCCTCATTCCAGTATTTGAAAAAGAAATATTTGAAAAAGAAATATTTGAAATAAAATATTTGAAAATAAAGGAATATATGAAGCCGTGTTGACTAGATTGACGCCATTTTGACGTGAACGATATTTATATCGATTTTAAACGATTTCGAAATGAATTGAATTGAAAACGATTTCGAAATGAATTGAATTGAAAACGATTTCGAAATGAATTGAATTGAAAACGATTTCGAAATGAATTGAATTGAAAACGATTTCGAAATGAAATGAATTGAAAACGATTTCGAAATGAAATGAATTGAAAACGATTTCGAAATGAATTGAATTGAAAACGATTTCGAAATGAATTGAATTGAAAACGATTTCGAAATGAAATGAATTGAAAACGATTTCGAAATGAATTGAATTGAAAACGATTTCGAAATGAATTGAATTGAAAACGATTTCGAAATGAATTGAATTGAAAACGATTTCGAAATGAATTGAATTGAAAACGATTTCGAAATGAATTGAATTGAAAACGATTTCGAAATGAATTGAATTGAAAACGATTTCGAAATGAATTGAATTGAAAACGATTTCGAAATGAATTGAATTGAAAACGATTTCGAAATGAATTGAATTGAAAACGATTTCGAAATGAATTGAATTGAAAACGATTTCGAAATGAATTGAATTGAAAACGATTTCGAAATGAATTGAATTGAAAACGATTTCGAAATGAATTGAAAACGATTTCGAAATGAATTGAAAACGAATTCAAATTGAATTGAAAGCAAATTGAAACGAATTCAAATTGAATTGAAATTTGAATTGAATAGAAATGAATTTTAAAACGAATTTATAGAGAAGAATTCAATTTTGCTTTGAATTGAAATGGAAGTTGAAATAGATTTTGAAACGAATTTTAAAACTATTTATATAATTCGTTTTAAATAGAAATCGACGAAATATATATTATATATATTATATATATAATTTAATGGCCTGAATAGAACGCGCCGCGCCGCGGCAGTTCGTGAATTTCGACCATTTATTTCAAACGGACATTGCGGGAGATCCGACCGTCGGATTCTCCTAAAACCGGAACCGTTGGGTTCGTATCGAAAAGAGCTTTCTAACGAATATTAGAAATTTGAAAACTAATGGTTGGATTTGGAATTATGTCCAAATCAAATTTGAAAAAGGTCGCTGTAAGTGCAGTTCGATGACCGTTGACGGAAATCGACTGTACAGGCCTCGATAAAATTATTAAAAATAGTAATAATTTGTGTAAAATCATAGGAAATGATTTAGAAAGAATTGGGATGAAAAACTCCATATTTGAAAAGATAAAAATAGATTTTTATCGAAATGAACTAGTTTTGAACTAGAATTATAATTCTATTTATTTTTAAATAAATAAATTGAATTTGAAAAGGGTTTTGAAAATAACCAGAATATCCAATGATTGCATTGGAGTGGATTTGAATCGAAATTGTCTTCGGAATATTTCGATGTTGGAATTCGAGATTATACAGGTGTTGTTATGGAAATTTGAAAGATATATATTTATATCGCTATTTCCAATACGACATTTGTTAGTCGTAGAATTCGATATTGAATATAAGCCGATATATTTTCTATTCAGAGCCTTGTATTGAATAATCGAATGTGATTTGGGTTTGTCGTGAATGGTGTCTTCACTAACACTGTTCTTGAACCCAGTTGAGAAATGATTAAATCTTTTTATTTAGATTTAATGAAGTGTACCAATTAAATAATATTTAATTGGAATTGAATTGATATTGATTTTTGGGTTTATCGTGAACAGTGTTTTAAATAACACTTGTTCTTTAACCCGATAATTAATGAATGTGACTTTGGGTTTATCGTGAACCGTGTTTTAAATGACACTGATTCTTTAACCCAGTCGAAGATTAAAACTAAGTGGAGTTTTAATGAATCTTTAATTAGATTGAAATGATCGAAAATGGAGTATCACCAGTTTTGCTCCAGGCGATAGTTAAATCTTTAATTAGATTTGAACGTGAAATGGTAATTGAATTTACCGATAACACTGTGGTGTTAGATATGAAGTATTACCAGTTTTACTTCATGGGATAAATAGGTAGGGATTGGGAAATTAAAACAAATGATTACTTCGGTAAGGTTCGTTAATCCCGACTAGTTTGAATTGATATTCAAAAATAGATTAAAGAATAAATTCAAGGAATTTATCTTGGATAAAATTAATGGGAACCTTTCCCTATGAATGTGAAATTTAGAAACTAACTGTCGGTTGGCCAAGCAGAATGGTTTTTCTGAATATTGATCTGATGTTGGTTTCGGCCTTCGGGGTTAATATTTAGGGAATTATTCTCTTGATTAATTTACGGTTAGTGACTAATGAATTGGAATGAGGCGTATGTTGTGTTTGTGTAACACTTATTTAAAATATACGCGAGTTATTCGGAAAGACCGGGTTTATCCCATTCTGAATAACTGATACGACGATAAGTCGAAGATGAAGACGATGGTCGAAGACCGGAGGTCTTCACGTCGTTTGGGTAATTACTGATGATCTTGATTGGGCTGTACACCCAAGAAGATGGAAACAGTTAGTGATCGTCCAGACGTACTTGGAGATCGATGGATATGCGGGGTACTAGGTGCCTCCGGTTTCGTTCTGCCCCAGAACGGACTTGTAAATGGACTGTGTGTCTGACATTGGATTTTAGTCCGTGTGATTGATCTCTATTAAATATATATCTGTTTGGCGGCGGAGAATTCATTCTCTTGCTTAACGCCCTTCTCTGAGACGTACGAGCTCAGGGGTTATATATTGATGGATATCAATCGCATGGAGTGAATTGCCTGTGTGGCATGCCTAAGTGGCAAATGATCAAGGCTTCTGTTGAAAAGCAAAGTCTTGTGGTTGATGATCGAAGCACGGCCTTTGTGGCGTAGCTTTGTGTAATGTTTACCTCGCGTGTTTCACACCCGGTATGAACCAAAAACGGGAGACGGACCTCAGGGAGGACATGCGTTTCTTTCTAACTAAAAGTGGCGTCAGTGGTTTTACACGCCCTGACGAGTTTGACTTATGTGGTTGTTGCTGTTGCGAGGCGCCTCGGATTGATCGGTCGTTCTCGAACCGATGGAGTCATTTGATGGCTCATTTGCGCCCCAAAGGGCGGGGAAACGTAGTGTTCAGGCATTTTAATCCACATCGGTGGTCCGGCCCTGTCGCTCCTAGGGTCACTCGAGCTCTGATCCTGAGACATGGTAGGCTAGATTGTCTCGAATCGGTTGAGGACTATCTTTTGCCTCGGTTCATAGACGGAAATCCAATTTCCAAATACGTGACTTTGCGGTTTTATTTGTAAACCTATATATGGCGACATAGTGGCATGGGACGCTCATGCCGCCTATGATTGATACTTATGATTTGAAGTTGTTTTATACACTATGCACTTATAATAGTATCAAATGATTTGTTTTAAACGTATCAAGCATTCTTTGGCTGTTATAAGGGAAAACCCTATCCCCCGGCTTGCGTTTGCATTGTGTGATAGGACCTGGGTCTTATAACAGCTTCATTTTTCTTTATTTAGCATTGCGCTGTTTGTTTTGTGCACTGGTATTCTTGGGAGGAAACCCGTTCCGTGTTATACGGCGTGGTCCCTTGATTTACCTAATGATTTAAAATAAAGATTAATAACTGTTTTAGTTCTCACACCAGTCACATGACTGACCTGGAGTTTATTGTTTTAACCTAAACTCTGGGTGCCCTTATTTTGACACGGGCAGCTAGTAGTTTTGGTTTTGCAGATTTATATTCATAGGATCCTGGTTTACAGCTGGAACGATATCCGGAAAGCTTTGTATCCGTATATCTCTTTCTAGTTGTGTATTGTATTATTTTCCGCTGCTATGTATTTAAATGTAATTTAAATCTCTGATATTTCTGTGTAATATTTATTCGTACTCTGTATATTCTTGTAATCTGATGCATTGTTGTAATATACAATGAAACGTTCTTCTGTATGTGTTCTGTTGTGGTTTGTTCTCGAACTATCCGACGCTTTCCTTTACGGGGAAGTTTCGGGTCTTCACACTTAATACCTCGCACATCCGTACAATCAACAAGTACGTTCGGATGGCTACCACTTCAGCCCCTTCAAGGTAGCTAATCCTATAATGAACATCAGTAGCACCCCTCCATTCGACGTGAAGATCATCGGTCTTGTACCATCTTCATATCTTTGACTTCTAACCGTCGATCAATTATTTGAAATGAGAATTAACTCGGCCTTTTCGAATAATTCACGTATATTTAGAATTTCAAATCAATTCATTTCAATGGTTAAATTATTCGACACCAATAATTCAATTCATTTATGTAGTTCTCACGTCAAACACATTCAACCATCAAATATCCAATAAACCAAGCAAATTCAGTTTATTTCCATTCCATATCGTTTATAATATTTTATCACGAATTATCGCTATTTTTATTTATTTAAAAATAGCTAGTTCATTCAAACGACGCTTCAGGCCATAACACGGCCGTGACACTGTTTTTTTCAGATTTGATTTACACATATCTAAAAATCTAACAGTTGGATCTTCACAAAATTTATTTTATTAGAAAGATCGTTTCAAAACGAATCCAACGGTTTCAGTTTTGGGAAAATCCGACGGTCGGATCTCCCGGTACAATCGTTTGAAGTTACAATTTCAAAATACGAACTGCAGCGTCGTTATTCGATATAATTTAATTATATCTATATATATAACTGATTCTAGTGTTGTTTTTCTTCAGATTTGAATTAAACATTCCAGACAATCCAACTGTTGGATCTTTACAAAGTGGGTGTCGTTGGAAAGAAATTTCCAAAGCGAACCCAACGGTCTCGGTTTCGGGAAAATCCGATGGTCGGATCTTCCGCACTAATTGTTTTAAATCACGGTATCAAAATACGAATTGCAGCTTCGTTATTCGATTTATTTTAATTATATATATATAATTCATTCTTCGATTTCAAACCATATTCATTTCATATATTTGATAAAAATGATATTTTTATCCAACAGATATCTATTTCAACACATCACTATTTTTCACAGTTCATATTTATCATAAAAGTGTGATTTTTTATTGTAAAATAATTTATTTCAAAACACGATTATTTTATATATTTCATACATAAGGTAAAAATGTTATTTTTGGTGTTAAAACAATTTATTTAAAAAATTAATATTTTATATAGTCTATATATATAATAAAAACGTTATTTTTATCTTTCAAAGAATTTATTCATTACATGAATTTCTATTCAACACATGAATTTCTATTCAACACATGAATATAGTTTCAACACATGAAAATAATTCTAACACATGAATATTATTGAAAATTTCGGCAGCATAACGGCAGGGTAGTTAAAACCGGCACCGTCCCTAGTACGGCTCCTAGCTCTACCTTAATGCCTCGCAGCTTTTGACAATGGGGATTTTCAATATCTAGTTCGTACGCAGACGAATTTTCCCATATACTAATCCTATTGGGATTTCAACCACAATCAATTATTTCAAATCAACCATTCATGATATTCACCAAATTTCACATCAACCAATAATCCAAAAAATATCACAACCAATATATATCGTCCATGGTCTGTGGACGAGGGGAGTGTGTGTGTGTGTATATATATATATATATATATATATATATATGTATATGTATGTATGTATGTATGTGTATAACTATATTTTGATTTCATTTCAATATCATTTCAATTCATTTCAACGCATATATATTCTTTTTACAACGCATATATAACTTATACATCGAACATACAACTTATACAACGCTTATACATGAGGTGTACAACGCTTATATAACTCATACATCAACTATATAATTTATACATCGTCGTTTGCATATCGTTTATAAATCAGAAATCTCACATTGGGTTCCACTCCACCAAAAATTGTAGAAGGCTCAGAAAAATATCCGGTCTCTTCTAGAATGTAGAAGACATCGCCACGAGTCCAATGTCTCTTGTTTCATTGGATTTCGACAACATAGCAAAAAGATATGATTTTTATTGTAAAATCATAAACCGTAGCGCTTTAAAGTGCTATAATCAGTTAAAATTAAAACAGCCGTTACCTTTCTGATTTGTTCGAAACTAGGTTTCGATTTTTCGCGAGATCCGTGCAGCGATTCGTCGATCGGCCTTCACCACGAGAAAGAGGGAGGAGCGGCGCCTGAACTGAGGGTGGAGGTGGCCAGTTCGACGGCGGGAGCCAGGCAGAGCGGCGGTTCGATGTTCCGGTCTTTGAGAGGCTGGATCTCGACGATGGGGCAACGATACGAGGTGCTCCTTACATGGATTTGAAGAGGAGGTCACGATCTACAAAAACCATAACTGGGGTCTCGTTTTTATTGAGCGTGGAAGGAGAAATCGGAGGGGGAAGCTGTGAGCAATTTCCGTCGATCGCTGGAAGGGTTACAGGGATTTTTACGGGGAGAGAGAATAAAGGTGATTGGCTGATATATTTTTTATTTATATATTTTTAAAATCTCACAAATACCCCTCCTCACATACTAACTCCAATCCAAACCCAACGATTGTCATCCCTAGCTAAATACCCCCATTCTGAACACAATGGAATATGTTTCGTAGACCCATTCGACTGTTACGGTCTGTTTTCCTTCAAATTAAAATATAAAACATTCAATATTTGATTTGAACGTACAATTCAATTTGCCGGGGCCACATACTGATCCCAAAAATTCCAGAAAATTAAATCTAGCTATGTTTTGACGATACGGTCCAAACAAAATTGATTTCGACGAATTCTGAGACTATTTGAAAAATGGCCATTTTCTGGGCGATCCAATTTAACTAAAATCAACCAAACACATTTTCCTTTGCCACGCTCACATATTAACTTCAAAAATTCTGGAATTTGAAACCTAGCAATAATTTGACATCCCGGATCCAACAAAAGTGGTTTCGTTAAATTCTGAGGTCGTTTGCAAAATGGATATTTTCACGGGCTATATAAATTATATAGCGACCTTTCTGAAAATTCATTTGGCCATAACTTTTGATTCCCGCCATGAAACTTCGATTTTTCAAATTCGTTAGAAAGATATTCATGAACAGATTTATATATTTTTAGTTTCACTAAAATCCGTTTTATTTTGCACCCAGTACAGTCAGTCAAAGTTTGAATTCAATTTTTGAAACTGTCGCACCACTTCAGGCCTTGTTTATAATTAAAAATAATTATATTTATTTTCAAACATCGATTCAAACATACTTTTCGTCGTTATTATTTAAAATAATTTATTTTAAATATTAAAATTCCACTAAAATAGCCAAATTAAAACTTTTAAACTAGTTCAGATTTTCCGGATTGTTACAATGACACATATCTGAATTATGATTGACATTCATATTCAGAATATAAATATTTCTGTCTCTATATCCTTTGAAAACTAACTTATGATCTTTATCTAAGATACTACACTTATTATCGGAAAAGGAAATGGTAAAACCCTTGTCACATAACTGACTAGTACTAAGTAGATTATGTTTCAAATTTCTAACTAGCTTGACATTATTAACAAGAGGTAAGTTAGATGTACCGCAATTGCTCACATCGCGTTTGCCGATGATATGGCCTTTTGAATTATCTCCAAAAGTGACGGAGCCACCATCTAAGTAAGTAATATTTGTCAATAAGCTCTTGTCTCCAGTCATATGCTTCGAGCAACCACTGTCCAATATCCACTTTCCTCTTTTATTAAGTAGGACCTGCAAAAAATAATATTAAGTCCATGGTACCCATCTTTTTATAGGGTCCTAAGAGTTAGGTCTTAGGATTCCAAACCCATACGGGTCCGGTATCCCCTTTATATATATAATTAGAATTATAATGCACAATATTCATAAAATGCTAAATATATTTGTTCCTAATCAAATTATTATTTGTTTTAGGAACCCATATCTTGATAGTTTTGATATTTTTCTTTTGAAATTTCACAACTAGTTTTGGTTTGGAATATAACAAACTAAGATTTTTCTTAGCTTTGTTTTGTTTTTCATTTTTCCTTTTGAAACCAAGATGTTTCTGGGTTTCTTGTTTCTTATATCCCAAGCCATGTTTATTTGAAGCAGATTGTGAACTTTCAATGATCTTTGTTAAATTTTCTCAACCTTTATTGAAGTTAGAAACATTTTGAGTAATATTATCTAACTTAGTTTGTAAACTAGCTTTTTCTAGGTCCAGAATTTTGACTTTTGCCTTAAGCTCATGATTTTCAGTAGTGAGAGCATCATTTTTCTCTTTTTGAGTTTCAATTTCTTGACTCAAAAGAGATAATTGAGAATCAATATTAGATGATGATTCTTGAACTTTTTCAAGTTCTTCTTCTAATATTTTCTTTTCATCCTTTAACATATCTCGTTCAAACTCTACTCTACTTAAATCTGCTTTGGCTTCTTTCCATTGATGTTTCATATTTTTAAATTTAACTATCAATTCAGCATTAATATCAAGAACTTCATCAAATGTAGGAATTTGTACCTCATCTTCTGTAGCCATGAAACAAACATTTGCTTGTTCATCTTCTGAATCACTTTCACTTTTTGATGAAGACGAGTCTGAATCATCCCATGTGACTGAGAAAGCTCGTTTCTTTGATTTATCCTTCTTGTATTTGAATTTGTCATTTTCTGACTTCTTCTTTTGTTCCGGACAATCTTTGTGCATGTGCCCCTTTTTATGGCAATTGAAACATTCTATAACTGATGATGAAGGTTTATTTGAACCAGATTTCCTTTTGTTATATCAACTAGCTTTTCGTTCTTTCAGGAATTTTTTGAAACCGTTTGCATTAAAGATAAGTCTTCATCTTTAGATTCTGATTCATCTTTTCCGACATGAAATGCTACATTTTTCTTTTCTTCTTTCTGTTCCTTTCTAGCCTGCAAATTTGCTTCATAGGACATTAGATTTCCTATCAATTCATCTGGCTTCATGACAGAAAGGTCATTAGCTTCTTCAATCGCTAATACTTTTCCTTCCCATTCACTAGTCAGAGAATGTAGGACTGTCGAGACAACATCAAAATTTGATATTTTTGTCCTAAACCAAGAAGTGCATGGTGAATAGTTTGAAACCATGAATACATGTCATTGATTGTTTCATTCGGTTTCATTTTGAAATTTAAATTGACTTTTCAACATGGCTATTTTGGCTTGTTTAACCTTGTTAGTACCTTCATGTGTGGTTTTTAGCGTTTTCTAAATTTGATATGAAGTGGTACAGATACTAACACGGTTATATTCATTTTGGTCTAATGCACAAAACAACATATTTATTACTTTTGCATTTACAGTTGCTGCCGTTTTTTCAGTCGGTGTCCATTCTGAATAATCAGTTGTTGGATTCACTATTTCTTTTTGTATAGCATTCTAGGCATCACAGCTATTTAACTACATGTAAAATGACATATGTGTTGCCCAATAGCTATAATTAAGGCCATTGAAGAATGGAGGTCATTGTGTTGATTGACCTTCCGTGTAGGTGGTGTTTTGAGTGCTAGAACTTGGGTTATTTGCCATATTACAAGAATATATCAAATAACTGTGTTACGGTTATAAGATGGCCGTGCTCTGATACCAAATGAAAACGTGTGCGTGTACTTTCCAAGTATAATATAGTACACTTGGATCGTGTAATATGGAATAACACACAACTACTTGTCTAATACAATAGTTATGCAAATAAATATAAAGTAGAATAAGATATCATAGATGAGTAAATGCAGTAAAGGAAAAATCACATAAGAGATTTTTATACTAGCACTATCCTACGTCCATTCCCAGACTTCTATCTGGAATTTCACTAATCAACAACCTCACTTAACCCGGACGAAATAGGTTCACAACACCCGTGCATCCGAACGGGATTTCATGCCTCTATCAACACGAGGACTTCACAACTTGCCTCTTACAACACGAAGGACTTCAATACTTACCTCTAACAACACGGAGGACTTCAATCAAGATGAGTAGACTTGTAATTTGACAATGTGTGTTCTCAATAACATGAATTTGTCAATTCTTGTACAACCTTGCTATAATCTTATCCTCAAATAGAATTTGTGTTTGTGAAGATTTGGAAGATGATATCGTATTTGAATCAAAAGAATAATATATAAATTCTAGAATTCAAGAACGATATTGTGAAGAATATGAGCATTTGAGTGCTTGAGAGTTCAAGAATGAAATCAACAATATAGAGAATAGACAGAAAGAATTGGTTATTAGAATTGATAATTTCAAAGTGTTTATATAGGAGATAATTAGTTAACCTTTGGTAAAGAGTTACAATCAATAGATATGATTATTGATGAAAGGAAGGAGAAGCAACCCTTGGACGAATGGAAGTGACTATTCAAATAGTTGCTTCTGTTTAAAAATGGTCGACAGGTCAAAAAGGACTAGTAGACAGGAATTTAAATATATATACGTTATATGTATATGTGTGCACGTTCGTTGTACAAACTGGGTAAAAATGGTCGACCGGTCTGTTTTGGGCGGTCGACCGGTATAGCCCAGTTTGCACAATTTATGTGCATACATATACATAAGTGTATATATATAAACATTGATTATTTGAGGATAGATTTTAACAATAATGGACACTATTATCATACCAAATAATCAATTTCTAAAGACTAATACCATATGAAGCTCCTTATCAATGAACATCGCCTTTTTGTTGATCATCGCGCATTACTTTGACATGAATCAAAATTCCTTGACTCAACATTTCTGAGTTAACAAAATTAACTTTTTTTAAAAATATAACTATGCCAAGAAAGATTTATAGAAGCTAAACATGTTTATGAATATCATCTAAGTTTTACAAATTTTAACGAAGTTAACAAAAATTTATAAATAGATAGCTAAGTTTATAAAAAAAATAAGTATATTAAATATCACTATTAAACAGCCCATCAATTATCACTTCCAAACTATGTCTAATAGAATGTAGGAACTTGAATTTGCAATATGTTTAATAAAATGTACTGTTTGGGTTATATGTTTTTGGTGTTGAAAGGAGGAATGACTGTTGACTAATGGAGTGTTAAAGAAGGATTAGTTTGCTGTTCTTGGTGTTGTGTGAGAGGATTGCAAATTCTGAGAATTGTTCACTATTTACATGAATAATTGATTATGCATGAGTTCATGTATATTTAAATCACTTATGTAAGAACGTTGCACCTGGTGGTTCATCGTGTATTATAAAATTCCCTAGCTTATAGAACTCAGTATCATCAAAAGGGGGCATTCTTGAATTCATGCATATGCATTTTCAAAAAAATGTATATCTTTTATAACAAAAATGGTTATGTTTATAATATAAAAATTAGTTGTTCAAGTGGAGGGATCAAGAGCATTAGCACTTCATGGAAATACTTTACCTGAGCACAAACATCAACTGAGTATCTTCAACATTTTTACTTTTTGGAGGCATATTACTCTTTGGGTTTCAAGGGAACAGGGTTGTGTGCTATAGGTTTAGTAGGTTAATGTGAAATAGGTGCCCATGAACCACAAGATTAGAATAATACTTGCTAGCAAAAACGTATGCACTAGAAATATGACTACTGGTTGTTTTAATCTGGCCCGACCAATGTGGGTTATTTGGCTCTGTTCAAATTTAAAATAAAATAAAATTTCATTGTCTTTCCATTTCATCTTATGAATTTTTTTATTTCCGCAGACATGCTTATTTGGAAGCAAGGTCCTTTGTACACAAGTAGATCAGATCTTTTTGAAACCAGGTGATTGCATAAAATCCATGAACTATTTGATGAAAAAAGAAAGGCTTTGTGCAGTTGAAGTTCTTAATAATGCGTTCGGTACTTGTAGAATTTGAATATGAACTATGTTTTGTCATTTGTGTACTCAAATTGACATCAGTATGGAATTGAAAACATATGTATTGAATTTGTAACTCATGGATTGAAATTATTATTATTTTAATTGATAATTTATTTTGTTATCATGAATATGCATTATATTTTCTGATTATTATATTTTTTGGTTTGTACATTGTTCTTTAAATCGTTATGAAGATTCATTTTGATTGTTATTATTAAAATGTATGAGCTGTATATATGAGCTGTAAAAGAATTTAGCAATGTTATAACATGTTGATTTCATAGCATCATATAGCCGCTATCAATTAAATAGGTTATAGCAGCTATACTGTGTTATAAAAAATCCCACTTTCGTTGAGATTTAGATGTATTATAGCGGTTAGGATGAGCTATTATATTTAAGTAACATAGCGGAAAATATGTGCTATAAAACAATGCCCTTTTATAGCGGTTGTTTTTCCATTATAAATAATCAGCAGTTTTTATAACATGTCGATATACAACGTTTATCGAACTGCTATAGTATTTATTAATAGTGGCTATATGCCGCTATAAATGTCAATTTCTATTGTAGTGGATTTTTTGGACACTTGAGAAGCTCCCAAGAACCAATAATGGCTGACGTTTTCTTCTCCATTACTATTGGACTTAACTTGGACCTCTGAAACGCTGCATACACGTTTTCTTTAAACATTTGGATGATCACTAGGATATTTACACTGCTTTAGGGCTATTTTTGATATCTATGGATTTTCTTGGACATTGTTGACCAAGTTAACACACTTTTCACTCAACGAAGAGGAAGTAGGACATTTCAGAAAAAATTTAATAAGTCATTCGTTGTTCTATTATACAACTATGTATACAAATATTGTCCGCACTTGTACAAACATTGTAACCATTAATTATATTGTGAATGACCACTATGAAGTGGACGAAGGTGTTAATGTCGAACCACTATAAAAGTTTTTTTCTCCCTGCATTTAATTACTTTAGATTCAAATTATCATTTCCTTCAAAATGTTCCCACGAGAGTTGGCGTGCGTGAATATCGACAATTCCCCACGTCAACACTTTGGCACTCCAGGAAGGGGAGCACATAGATTCAACCTTAGCTTTCCACTTTGGTCTTTGAATTTCGGAATTCAACTTTTACTTTCTTTTAGAAATGAATCTCATTCACTTTCCTCTATAGTTAAAAGGAAACAGTTAATTCGCTAGGAAGGAGCAGGTACGGAGGAAGAGCAAGAACTCTGATCGACCAGACACTCATCAAACTTTGTCACTCGAGATGACATCGAAGGAGTCATCAAATATTTGACTAAAGATCTCGCTTAGAACAACAGGAAGAGCACTTTATCCACCAAGAGGCCACCATAGCCGCTCTTCTTACCCGATTCAAAGGATTTACGAGACAGTCGGGCCAAGGAAACATTATTTGAACAATACTTGTTCCACAAGGATTAGCTTGGGACTTTGGAGTAATTCCATAAGAACAATCCTGTGTCGACACCAGTCCACAGCCAGCTACGGGATCGGCTAAGCTCAGGGGAAATACCCCTAAACTCGTTCAAGCTTCATCTCAGGCTATCGTCACTCAGATCTCCAAATGAGGTACAGGAAATATCATTCAAGCGCCAGTGTGTGCAGCTTTGGACATAAGAACCCTCGTTGTTTCGAATGTTGGATTTTTGCTCTTCGAGGCACCTAAAGTCGGTATCGAGCTAGATGTTTTGCTTGGCACTCGACATTTCGCTAACGTAGGATTTGACGCTGGGGGAACTAGCGTCAATTTACATAATATGAATCAGTTTCTCGACATGGGTAGTGAAAGTCAATTCGCTAATGTCATTCGACGTTACGCCCGTGGCGGGGCACCCCATGCCAACCTTGACTTTGTTACTCGCAACTTCTTCACTCATGATATCAGGAACTATCAGAACCTACCGGACTTCAAACTACCGATGTTGGAGGCTTTCGATGACAGGAAGGATGTACTATTCATCTCATGTGCTACATACTCCATATGGAAGTATACTCAGCTTCGGACAACGTTATGGAAAGTGCTTCTTCCTTTATCTTACCGACATTGCTGCTTTATGGATTAGATAGTTGGAACCATAATCTACCAACAACTACAACATCATTGTAATGACCCCCATATTTAATGATAATATATTTAAATATAATGTCGTTAATTGTTAATCGAGTGTGTGTCCAAAAAGTCACATTTTGCATACGAATGAATTTGGACTTGAAACCGCTTCCATTGAGATCAAAATGTTGTTTTCTTGATCCAAAACTATAAACATCAATATATTTTGTGTTTGTGAATTTTGGGACCTTGGTTGGGTCTTGGGTTAGCTAACATAGCCCACCTTATAACTTTCATCAACCCTCTCCTCTTCATTCACTCAAAACACTTTAAAGAAAATAGAAAATGGGGGAAAGAATGAGAAATTAAAATTCCTAAGCCTAGAGTTGCTATTAGGAATCCAAATCAAGGGCAAAATCAAGGAGGCAACTTGTGTAAGATTCTCCATCTTCCTCTTCATCTTCTCCAACCTATTCTCTCTTCAATTTCTGAAAATTTTCTAAACCTAACTCTTAGGGAATTCATGTATATGTGTTTAGGTTGAAGTTTCTTGAGTTCTTATTGAAGAGAGGTTGATCTTGTTTTGTTTTGGAGCTTCTCCTTCCATATTAAGATCAAAGGTGAGTTCTTTGAGAACTCACATCTATGCCTCAAGCTATATGCTTTCCTAGTGTGCCTACGACATGTGTATGTTGTGTATGTATTGTGCGATTTGGTTTGATTGTGTGTACATATCCATTTCATGAGTTTTAAGTCAATTATATATGAATTCGAGTATGAATCCATAAGAAAGGTTTATTTATGCGTTATCAGTTGTTTCAGCAAGTCTTGGAAGTCCCATATTCATGTATATAACATTATAAGTCTTCGAGCATTTGCCGATATCATTTTGAGCATGTTATCTATGCAAAATTATGCTCAAGTTCAGATTCAGTCATCTGAATATCATAGGTCAGACATTTGACCTGCTTAAAGTAATTATAAAAACGGACAGAGCGCAATTCAAAAGTCTGAATTTTCCATTTGGATGTCTAAATTGCAATTCAGACGTCTGAATTTTCCAATTCAGAAGTCTGAATCTCAAACAGATACATAAGTCTTTGGAAACCCAGTTCAGAAGTTTGAATTTTAATTTCAAACGTCTGGTTTCTATTATTATTTTTACTGGTGGAGACCATGGTCAACAGTCTAGGTCCATTCAGGCTCTTTCCCGGCCGAGTTTCGTCCCATTTCATATTTTTTTGTGACTTTTTAGTTCTCTGGTTAACAGGTTTCTGCATTTTGATTTCATGGACTTTCGATTTATTCGTGTTGAACGAAATTATAATTG
This sequence comes from Allium sativum, assembly GCA_030737875.1. Lineage (NCBI taxonomy): Eukaryota > Viridiplantae > Streptophyta > Magnoliopsida > Asparagales > Amaryllidaceae > Allium > Allium sativum. Next base: position 390,157,898 of record CM060916.1, on the reverse strand, counting down.
ATAGTCGTGAGATTTTTACTTACGTTATTAAAATGTGAATTCTTAGTTCGGTCGTCATTTTGATCGCTATTACACGAGATTTTCCACTTCGAAATTATATGAAAGGGTTTTAAATCATTAGAAGATACCAAATCTTTTACTAAACAGTTTCTAACTCCACTTCATTATATGAAGATATTTTCCAAATTGGTTTCTAATCCGACTTCATTGGATGATGTTTTATTTGAATTGATTTACAAATCTACTAGTATATATTTTATAAACCTTTTTCTCGTTCGTATGAGAAATCTAATTAAACACCTTAGTAAAAACAAGGACCGTGACCCCTTGAGTTTGCTTTGACGGTTAGTTCTTGGACTCGTTCGACTGAGCAAGGTAGCAATGACCATTTCGTATTTTAGTCGAATATACTACTTGTCCGTAAATATTCGAGTAGAGCAAGTGGTTATGCGACATGTAGCTTAACTCTTATATTTACTAGCTTAGTGTAGTTACACTATATTTGATCTTCGGATCAATCCGACCTTCCGGTCACTTTGTTGATCTTGTGATTACCGTGAGTAACCTCGGTTAATCTTGAGGGTCTTCGGACTAATTAAGGAACATCGGTTCCATCTTATCATAAGAACTTTCATTCCGGTGGATCTTCGGATCATTCCGATCTTCGGGTCAATTCTGATGATCTCCAGACCATCCTGAGGAACTACGGTTCATCTTGAGCGTCTTTGAACTATTTGTTGAACTTCGGTTCACTTAGTGGAATTGTGTGTTCTAGGAGGGATTGTGTACTCCCCGATCTTCAGATCATCTCGATTTGTGTTATCCAATCTTATGTCGTATTGGGTATGTGTAAACATTTTTTCCTGAGCAACTATATATTGTGGAATGGGATATTTCCCTTTTAGCATTGAGATTCTTTTAAGACATTTCATGAACATGCTTTCGAGTCTTCACGTTCCCTACGTGTATTATTATGTATTACATGTGTGGCATTCCTTGTTTATGTCTCTATTCATCTCAGATTATTATGATAAGTACAGCAGACTGATTCATTTATTGTTTATTTTTCTTTAAATAATGTTTGGGTCAGATCGAGTGTTGCAGGTGCTTCCACATCCCTTCTACTGGAGACCAAACTACAAACTACTAGATTGAGACGGAAACACTACAAATTTATTTGGTGGGAAGCAGAAATGAACAAGAGTGTAATAACCCGGACATCCGAGCCAATTTAAAATTTTTATTTTGGCAATTTTAGCGAATTTTGAGTATTTAAAATGAATTATTTTAAATAATAGCGAAGAGAAATTTATTTTGAATAGAATTAGAACATATATATTTATATAGATCGTCATTAGAATATAAATATTTTATTTTAATTATAAAAGGCATTGAAAATGGCGTGGTAGTTCGAAAATTCGATTTCAAAGTTCAAATGAATGTACAGGATTCAAAATAAACCGGATTTTGGCGAAACCAGAAATAGTAGAATCTATTTGAGAATATCTTTCCAATGAATTTGAAACTTTGAAATTTCATAGCGGAGAAAAAAAGTTATGCCCAGTTAAAATTTCAGAATAGTCGCTATGGAATTCTGGCCCTTGAAAATGGAAATTTTGCAAACGACCTCGGTTTTCGATGAAACCACTTTGGTTGGATCCGAGATGTCAAGTTATTGCTAGGTTTCAAAATTCGTAATTTTTCGAATCAATATGTGAGTGTGGCTAAGGAAAATGCATTTGACCAGTTTTAGTTGATTTTAATCGACTGGAAAATGACCATTTTCCAAATCGTCTAAGAATTCGATGAAATTAGTTTTGTTAGGACCGTATCGTCAATACGAATCTAGAAAATATTTTTTGGGAATTTTTAGAATCCGTATGTGACCCCAATAAATTGAAATGTGCGTTCAAATTCAATATACATTGATTTATATTTTGATTTGAACAGAAACTAATTTAAACAATTGAATTGGCCTACGAAACATATCCATTGCATTCGGAAAAGGGTAATTAGCTAGGGACGACAGTCGTTGGGTGTCGTTTGAAGTTTGAAATAAAAGTCATCCCTTTAGTGGATCAAAAAGAAAAGAAAATAAATAAAAAATATAAAACTTTTACATATACCTCCCCCCCCCCTCTGTTCATTTTCTCGTCCAACTCCCAGACCCCAAATCGAAAAACAAATCCCGTCACCTCTCAACCCTAGAGCCATCGTCGTCCATAGCCACCCCCCTTCTTTCACGCCGCCACCTCCCCAGGCGGAGCCGCCGATCCCCCAACCTCCGTCCTCTCTCCACTCGCAAGCCCCAATCCCCCCCATTTCGAAAACCTCAGCCAAAACCCACCGCCATCCCACTGCTGAAGACCACCGCCGACCACCAGGGAGACCGCCGCCGCTGTTGCACCCCTCCCCGACTCCGGCGCCGACCCTCAAGACCTCCAACAGCCTCCACCACCACAAGGACGGAAATGAACGTGAGTTTTTATAATTTTTATATATATAAAATCTGATTTTGATTTAATATTAAGATTCGATTTTTAAAAACAAAAAGATTATATTTTTATATTTATGAAATCGTTGTAAAAAGATGTAGTTTTTATCTGGGAAAGCGTTGTAAAAAAAAAAGATAAGATTTTTCTTTTATTGTCATAAACATAGGATTTTTATGATATGAAAATATAATTTTCTTGGATATAAAGATATGATTTTTATATAGTAGAAAGAATAAAAATATGATTTTTATATAAGAAGTGAAATAAAAATATAATTTTTATATAGTAGAGACAATAAAAATATAATTTTTATATATGTAGCAAATTAAAATTATGATTTTATATAATAGAGAATAAAAAAATGTGATTTTTATATATGTAGCGAATTAAAAATATGATTTCTAGTTAGATAAAAGTATAATTTTTATCGTGTGAATGTTATTGATGAAAATCAATCGTGTAGGATATCGAGTTCGCTTGAGTAGTCGGTGTGACATTTGTCTTCTTCATTTTGAAAGAATGGCGGAGTGGAACCCTCGGTGAGAACTCCTCACTTTTATTTTATTTTCTAGTTGAAATATATAATAGGATGCAGACGGTGCTTAGTAGCACCCGACACCCGTTGTCCACAGACCATGAACGACTTGTGTGATTGGTTGTGTTGTGAAATTTGACTGTTGATTGTGATGTGTAAAATATATATTCATGTGTTGAAATAAAATATATATTCATGTGTTGAAATAAAATAAATATTCATTTACAAATCGAACGATTTGTTTATGTACACCGATTTGACTAATATTGATTGGGACGATAAATTTTACACATCGCCCAACTGCACAAATAAAAAATTTGTGTTTGTTGATGTGAAACCCCACACGGGTGTTGGGATGAAATTGGCCATACACTAGTCCCAATAATTAGCTGTATGTCGATCGATAGAATGACAGGCTGTTATGAACATTAAATATTTATATTTGATGCTTTTGCAGTGTAGAATGCACTTTGGGTGATGGGTGGCTGTGTTTGATTGTTGTAGTGTACGTGTGTGTATGAAATCCATATAATTAACGTTATATGGTAATTGATTGGGCCTCATTCCAATTTGGAAAATAAGGAATATTATAAAAATAAATTCATGTGTTGAATAGAATAAAATTCATGTGTTGAATAGAAAAAAATTCATGTGTTGAATAGAAATAAATTCATGTGTTGAGTAGAAATAAAATTCATGTGTTGAATAGAATAAAATTCATGTGTTGAATAGAAATAAATTCATGTGTTGAATAGAAATAAATTCATGTGTTGAATAGAAATAAATTCATGTGTTGAATAGAATAAACATTCATGTGTTGAATAAAAGCCGTCTTGACTAGATTGACGCCATTTTGACGTGGACGATATTTATATCGATTTTATTCATTTTTATAATGAATATAGAAAAGAAAGTGATTATCATTTGTATATCGATGATGTGGAATATTCAATTTTGATTCGAAAATGAATATGAAGTTGAAATCGTTTCGAAAACTAATTTAAAATGATTTAATAAATACATTTTGAAATTAAATTGATGAATTATATATAATATATATTATATATATAATGGCCTTAATAGAACGCGTCGCGCCGCGGAAGTTCGCAAATTTCGACCAATGACTTCGAATTGACGTTGTTGGAGATCCGACTGTCGGATTCTCCTAAAACTGGAACCGTTTGGTTCGTATCGAAAAGAGCTTTCTAACAAATATTAGAGATTTGAAATCTAACGGTTGGATTTGGAATTATGTCCAAATCAAATTTGGAAAAGGTTGCTGTAAGTGCAGTTCGATGGCCGTTGATGGAAATCGACTGTACGGGCCTTAATAAAATTATTAAAAATAGTAATAATTTGTGTAAAATCATAAGAAATGATTTGTGAAGAATTAAGATGAAAAATTCCAAATTTAAAAAGATAAAAATAGATTTTTATCGAAATGAACTAGCTTTGAACTAGAATAATAATTTATTTATTTTTAAATAAATAAATTGGATTTGAAAGGGTTTTAAAAGTAACCAGAAGTTTTAATAATTGAATTGGAATGGAATGTGATTTTGGGTTTATAGTGAACCATGTTTTAAAGGACATTGGTTCTTTAACCCAGTTAAAGACAGGATATTGATTTTTTGGTAAGATTAAAACCAAGTGGAGTTTTAATGAATCTTTAATTAGATTGAAGTGATCAAGAATGGGGTATCACCAGTTTTGCTCCAGGCGATAATTAAATTTTTAATTAGATTTAAACGTGAAATGGTAATTAAATTTACCGATAACACTGTGGTGTTAGATATGAAGTATGACCAGTTTTACTTCATGAGATGAATAGGTTGGGATTGGGAAATAAAATAAATGATTATTTCAGTGTGGTTCGCAAATCCTGACTAGTTTGAATTGATATTCAAAAGAAGATTAAAGAATAAATTTAATGAATTTATCTTTGATAAAATTAATGGGAACCTTTCCCAAAGTATACGAATATTTGAATAAAAGAATATTCTGAATAGGAATATGGCGTATGTTGTGTTTGTGTAACACTTGTTTATTATATACGCGAGTTATTCAGAAAGACAGGGTTTATCCCATTCTGAATAACTGATTCGACGTGGTGTCTAGGATGAAGACGGTGGTCGAAGACCGGAGGTCTTCACATCGTTTGGGTGATTACTGATGATCTTGATTGGGCTGTACACCCAAGAGGAGGGAATCAGTTGGTGATCGTCCAGACGTACTTGGAGATCGATGGATATGCGTGGTACAAGGTGCCTCCGGTTTCGTTCAGACCCAGAACGAACTTGTATGGACTGTGTGTCCGACATTGTATTTTGCTTTGTGTTGATCGATCTCTATTAAATATACATCTTCCTGGTGAAGGGGGAATTCATTCCCTTACTTCACCCTTCTCTGAGACGTACGGGGTCAGAGGTTGTATATCGATAGACATCAGTCGCATGGTGTGAATTGCCTGTGTGGCATGCCTAAGTGGCAATTGATCAAGACTTCTGTTGAAAAGCAAAGTCTTGTGGTTGATGATCAAAGAACGGCCTGTGTGGAATAGCTTTGTGTAGCGTTGATTCGCGAGCCTCACACCCCGGTTGTGAACCAGAAACGGGAGAGGACCTCAGGGAGGGCATGCGTTTCCTTCTAGCTAAGGTGGTGTCAGTGACCTACCAACCCTTACATTTATATTATTTTCACCTGTGTGGTTGTTGCTGTTGCGAGGCGCCTCAGATATATCGGTGACTGTGTGGAGCTGATGGAGTAATTTGTCTCATTGACGCCCCCAAAGGGCGGGGAAACGCAGTGTTCGGGCATTTTAATCCACATCGGTGGACCGGCCCTGGCGATCCAAGGGTCACTCGAGCTCTGATACTGAGATACGGGCTAGAGCGTCTCGAATCGGTAGAGGACGATCCCTTGCCTCGGTTCATAGATGGAAATCCAATTTCCAAATACGTGACTTTGCGGTTTTTGATTGTAGAGCCTAGTATTGTGACATGATATATGCTACCCATGCCGTCTATGATTGATATTCATGATTGAAATTGTTTTACACACTTTACACTTATAATAGTATCAAATGATTTGTTTTTAACGTACCAAGCATGTTTAGCTATTATAAGGGGAAAACCCTATCCTCTGGCTTGTGTTGCATTGTGTAATGGGACCTGGGTCTTATAATAGCTTCATTTTTTCCAAAAAGCATTGCGCTGTTTTGTTATATGCACTGGTATTCTAGGGAGGAAACCCGTTCCGTGTTATGCGGCGTGGTCCCTGGATATATCTGATTTAAAGTAAAGTTTTAAATAACTGTTTTAGTTCTCACACCAGTCGAATGACTGACCTGGAGTTTATTGTTTTAACCTAAACTATGGGTGCCCTTATTTTGACACGGGCAGCTAGTAGTTTTGGATTTGCAGATTTATATTCATAGGATCCTGGTTTACAGCTGGAACGATACTCGGAAAGCTCTGTATCTGTGTTTTACTTTCCATTGTGTTTTGTATTATTTTACCGCTGCAGTATTGTATTTAAATCTCTGATATTGAACAATGTGTAATTTTTATTCATACTCTGTATATTCTTGCATTCTGATGGAATTGTTGTAATAAACAATGAAATGTTCTTCTGTTTGCGTCCCGATGTGGCTTGTTCTCAAAAGTATCCGCTCTTTCCTTACCGAGGAAGTTACGGGTCTTCACAGTTGGTATCAGAGCTTTGGTTTACAAAGCTCGAGAACAAGACACATTAGAACCATACGAAAGAATTCATCAGAAATTGGATTAGTAATATCCAATAAGAATGACTCGTTAGAGATGGGGTCAGTAGTATCCTAGGACGAGTGTGAAGAGTATATTTTTAAAATGAAAACAATTTTTGTTTTGAAAATTTAAATCGTTTTATACATATTTGAATATTTATTTTAAATTAATTTGGACAATCCAATATATAAAGATTTTGCATATACGCCTTGCAAACGTGTATTCGAAGTTTTAATGTACTGGATAGTTATAGAATCACACTCTAGTTGCCCTGGGATAATTCTGGTGATGAGGCACCATCGCCAGTATTTATTTTCGAGTGACAAAAGTGGGATTTCTATATATTTCTAATTGACTGGTGTGAGAACCAAAACTAGATAGGTTTTATTGTTGTGATTTGGCATCAAAAATCTGATTTTTTGACTATATATCAAAATTATGAATTTGAAATGTTAATCAAGTAATTGATTGCTGATAGTGTTGTTTGATTATCGGTTGATTAATTAAATTTTGAACCATTAAGCCAAATTGTATCAAAAAGTGAATTGTATTGAAAATTTGTCGCATTTGCATACATATACATGTACTTACATTGAACAGGTCATTGCAAGGAGGCTAGAGCAGAAGAATAAAATTGTTTGCCCGACAAATAGGTACATGTTTACGAATTTATTGGATTTTTGATGATTTTATGAGCCGATTGGCTAGCCGCTTGGCTGTTTCTTTTTCTTTTTGGATTGTTGAGGGCCATGGGAGGCTATTTGAAAAATCCCGAAGCTCCCAGTGCAGGGGAGGTTATGGCGAAATTTTTCGAAAATTTAGGGTGTTAGCCAAAATTTTGAAAAATTTGAAAAGTTCTTAGAAACTGAAAAGTTGAAGAACTTAAGCCATAATGAAAACAATGAAAGTTGAGTTGGTTTGAAAAACAAATTTTGGCTTCGTTCCTTTTCGGGGGTGAAAAGTTTTAATTGGGGGAGATCATAATAACCCGGAAATCCGAGCCAATTTAAAAATTTTATTTTGGCAATTTTAGCGAATTTTGAATATTTAAAATGAATTATTTTAAATAATAACGACGAGAAATTTATTTTGAATAGATTTAGAACGTATATATTTATATAGATCGTCGTTAGAATATAAATATTTTATTTTAATTATAAAAGGAATTGAAAATGGCGCGGTAGTTCGAAAATTCGATTTCAAAGTTCAAATGAATGTACAGGATTCAAAATAAACCGTATTTTGGCGAAACCAAAAATAGTAGAATCTATTTGAGAATATCTTTCCAACGAATCCGAAAAATTGACATTTCGTAGCGGGGATAAAAAGTTATTCCCAGTTGAAATTTCAGAATAGTCGCTATGGAATTCTGGCCCTTGAAAATGAAAATTTTGCAAACGACCTCGGTTTTCGACGAAACGACTTTTGTTGGATCCGTGATGTCAAGTTATTGCTTGGTATTAAAATTCGTAATTTTTCGAATCAATATGTGAGCGTGGCAAAGGAAAACGCGTTTGACCAGTTTCAGTTGATTTTAATCGACTGGAAAATGGCCATTTTTCAAACAATCTCAGAATTCGACAAAATTAGTTTTGTTAGGACCATATCGTCAATACAAAGCTAGAAAATATTTTTCGGGAATTTTTAGAATCCGTATGTGACCCCAGTAAATTGAAATGTGCATTAAAATTCAATATACATTGATTTATATTTTGATTTGAACGGAAACTAATCTAAACAGTTGAATTTGTAACAACCCGGAAAATCTGAACCAGTTTAAAAAAATTTAATTGGTTAAAATAGTGGATTTTAAATATTTAAAATAAATATTTTAAATAATAGTGATGAAAAATAGGTTCGAATTGAAGTTTGAAAATAAATATAATTATTATAAATTATAAACATGGCCTGAAATGGCGCTGCAGTTTCAAAAATGGAATTCAAACTTCGTCTGACTGTACCGGGTGCAAAATGAAACGGATTTTAGTGAAACCAAAAATATTTAAATCTGTTAGTGAATATCTTTCTAACGAATCTGAAAAATTGAAGTTTCATAACGGGAATCAAAAGTTATGGCCAAATGAATTTTCATAAAGGTCGCTATAGAATTTATATCGCCCTTGAAAATAAACATTTTGCATACGACCTCGGAATTCGACGAAACCACTTTTGTTGGATCCGGGATGTGAAGTTATTTCTAGGTTTCAAATTTCATAATATTTGAAGCTAGTATGTGAGCGTGGCGAAGGAAAATGTGTTTTGGTCAATTACAGTTAAATTGGATCGACCAGAAAAGGGCCATTTTACAAACGGTCTCAGAATTAGACGAAACATGTTTTGTTGGGACCGTATCGTTAAAACATAGCCAGATTTATTTTTTTGGAATTTTTCGAGTCAGTTTGTGGCCCTGGAAAATTGAAATGTACGTTCAAATCAAATATTGAATGTTATATATTTTAATTTGGAAGAAAACTGACTGAACCAGTCGAATGGGCCTACGAAACATATCCCATTGTGTTCGGAATGGGGGTAAAACGCTAGGGACGACAGTCGTTGGGTTTGAATTGAAGTTCGTGGCAAAAAACACTATTTTTGGAATTAATATATAGCGGGCCAATCATATAATTTCTTTTATTATTTTATTTTCTGAAAATATCTCAAAAACCCTCGACGCTCCAGCGATTGAACGGCGCCCGTGTTCCCCTGTTCCCTCCCAGATTCCGGCCGCCACCGCCCACGCCAGACCCCGCCACCACCCACGTTCGAAAGCCCTCCTTTCCCCCTTCAAATCCGACCAACCCTCGCCTGTGCCTCGAGAACCGAGTCCGAGAAGCCACCGTCTTTCGAGCGCCGCCACGACTCAGATCCGCCAGCGAACTGGCCAAAACCCCCATCGCCAGAAAGCTCTCTCCAAGGCCGACAAGGTGGTACCCTTTGATCGTCACCACGCAGCTCGGTTTTCGCGAAAACTGAAAACCTAGTTTTGAACCATCGTGAAAGGTGAGTCCTTTATTACATCTGAACTTTGAAAAATCATATCTTTTTCATTTTTTGACGAAATTCGATGAAACAGGAAACATCGTGACCGTGTGGACGCCTTCTACATTTTAGAAGAGACCGCGTATTTTTCTGAGCCTTCTGCTATTTTTGGTGGAGTGGAACCCAATGTGAGATTTCTAATTTATAAACGATATGGAAAATGACGATGTATAAATTATATGGTCGATGTATGACTTGTATAAGCATTGTACACCTCATGTATAAGCGTTGTATAGGTTGTACATTCGATGTATAAGTTATACATGCATTGTAAAAATTATATATGTGTTGAAATAGAAGTGAAATGCTTATATATAAATATAAATATATATATACGCCCCTCGTCCACAAACCATGGACGATATTTATTGATTGTGATTGGTGTGAAAATTGGTTGATAGCGAATAGTTGATTATAATTGTTTGTGGTTGAAATTGATTGATTGTGGTTGAAAAATACCCGTTTGTGGTTGAAATATTTGGTTGAAACCACATAGGATTAGTTTGTGGAAATGAAAAATATACACATGTTGCCTGCGTGCGAACTAGATGCATGATTCCCCATTGTCAAAAGCTGCGAGGCTTTAAGGTAGAGCGAGGAGCCGTACTAGGGACGGCCCCAGTTTTAACTACCATGTCGTTATGCTGCCGAAATTTTGAATAATATTCATGTGTTAGAATTATTTTCATGTGTTGAAACTATATTCGTGTGTTGAATAGAAATTCATCTATTGAACGACATTCATGTTTTGAAATAAATTGTTTTGCAATAAAAATCACATTTTTATTACTTTATATATATAAAATATAGAAAACCTTCATGTGTTGAATTGAAATTCATTTGTTGAATAGAAATTCATGTGTTGAATGGTATTCGTGTTTTTAAATATAAAAATCACCTTTTTATCTATATATAAACTATAGAAAACCTTCATGTGTTGAATTGAAATTCATTCGTTGAAAAGAAATTCATGTGTTGAGTGGTATTCGTGTTTTTAAATATAAAAATCACCTTTTTACCTATATATATAAACTATAGAAATCCTTCATGTGTTGAATTGAAATTCATTCGTTGAATGGAAATTCATGTGTTGAATGGTATTCGTGTTTTGAAATAAATTGTTTTATAATAAAAATCATATATATGAACAATATAAAATAGTCGTGTTTTGAAATAAATTGTTTTATAATAAAAATCATATTTTTATCATCTATATGAACTATATACAATAGTCGTGTTTTGAAATAAATTGTTTTATAATAAAAATCATATTTTTATCATCTATATGAACTATATAAAATAGTCGTGTTTTGAAATAAATTGTTTAACAATAAAAATCATATTTTTATTATATACATGAATTGTTAAAAATAGTGAAGTGTTGAAATAGAAGTTAGTTTGATAAAAATATCATTTTTATCAAATGTGTGAAAAGGAAATGGTTTTGAAATCGAAGAATTGATTATATATATATAATTAAAATAAATCGAATAATGAAGCTGTAGTTCGTATTTTGAAACCGTGATTTCAAACGATTAGTGCGGGAGATCCAACCATCGGATTTTCCCGAAACCGCTACCGTTGGGTTCGCTTTGGAAATATCTTTCCAACGGCACCAACTTTGTAAAAATCCAACGGTTGGATTGTCTGCAATGTTTAATTCAAATCTGAAGAAAAACAGTGCCAGAATTCATTATATTTTTATATATATATAAATATAATTAAATTAAATCGAATAACGATGCTGTAGTTCGTATTTTGAAATTGAAACTTCAAACAATTGTACCGGGAGATCCGACCGTCGGATTTTCCCGAAACTAGAACTGTTGGATTCATTTTGAAAAGATCTTTCTAATGATGTAAATTTTATGAAGATCCAACGGTTAGATTTTCATATATGTGTAAATCAAATCTGGAGAAAAAACAGCGCCACGGCCGCGTTATGCCCCGAAGCGTCATTTTGAATAAATTGGCTATTTTAAAATAAATAAAAATAGCGATAAATCGTTATAAAATATTATAAACGATATGGATGTGAAATTTAGAAACTAACTGAAGGTTGGCTAAGTCGAATGGTTTCCTGGATTTTGATCTGATGTTGGTTTCGGCCTTAGGGGTTAATATTCGGGAAATCGTCCTCTTACTGATTTACGGTTAGTGACTAGTGAATTAGAATAAGGCGTATATGTTGTGTTTGTGTAGCACTTGTTTATTATATATGCGAGTTGCTCAGAAAGACTGGGGTTATCCCATTCTGAACAATGAATCGACGATAAGAAATCGAAGATGAAGACGGTGGTCGAAGACCGGAGATTTTCACCTCGTTTGGATGGTAACTGATGTCCTGATTGGGAGGCATCCCGAAATATGGATAATGAGTGGTGACCGTTCAGACATACGTGGAAATCAATGGGTTTGCGAGGTATATAGTGCCTCCGGTTTCGTTCAGACCCAGAACGGACTTGCAAATGGATTGTCTGTCTGACATTGGAATTCATTCTGTGTGATTGATAACCATCAGTTACATGGTGTGAATTGCCTGTGTGGCATGCTAAGATGTTGTGATAAGAGCTTCTATTGAAAAGCAAAGTCTTATGGTTGATGATCAAAGCACCGCCTGTGTGGCGTAGCTTTGTGTATAACGTGAATTCGCGAGCCTCACACCCCGGTATGAACCAGAAACGGGAGAAGGACCTCAGGGAGGGCATGTGTTTCCTTCTAGCTAGAGGTGGTGTCGGTGCTTAAACTGGCTGACATTTATATTATTTTCACCTATGTGGTTGTTGCTGTTGCGAGGCGCCTCAGTTATATCGGTAGATTCGGGACCGATGGAGTCATTCGTTGGCTCATTGACGCCCCCATAGGGCGGGGAAACGTAGTGTTCGGGATTTTAATCCACATCGATGGACCGGCCTTGACGATCCAAAGGCTTGACTGAGTACTTGCCTGAGACACGGGCTAGAGCGTCCCGAATTCGGTAAGGACTATCTTTTGCCTTGGTTCATGACGGAAATCCAATTTCCAAATACGTGACTGTGCGGTTTTGATTGTATACCTACAGTTGGCGACATAGTGGCATGGGACGCTCATGTCGCCTATGATTGATACTTATGATTTGAAATTGTTTTTGAAACATATAAACACTAGTAGTAATATCAAATGCTTTTGTTTTATTCGTATCAAGCATATTTTGGCCATTATAAGGTAAAAACTCTATCCTCCGGTTTGTGTTGCATTGTGTGATGGGAACTGAGTCTTATAATGGCTTCATTTTTATATAAAGAATTGTGATGTTTAAAAGAATGATTTGTTTTAAAGCACTGGCAATCCAATGGAGTAAACCCGTTCCACGAAAGTGGCGTGGTCCTGTGATTAGCCATATTATATAATGTGTTAAGTAGATTTCTCATACCAGTCCCATGACTGACTCGTAGTTTGTTTCACTTGCAAACTTGGGTGCCGCTTTTTCTACATGGGCAGCCTTATATTCAGGTTTTAGCAGGCTCTTTCTGGATAGCTGGAGCTGAAGATGGATTCTATCATTTATTTCTTTTTATGTTGTTCAGCTCCTATTGTACATATTATGTTTGTATCCGCTGTAGACATTTATGTATAGCTGAACTGTATTTGTACTAAGTATGATCCTGTATACTGTCTAACTCTGATGATTATTGTTTATCCAGTGATTATTTGTTCATTATCTAGGGTATTAATTTATTTCTGTTCTGCTATTATCTGTTTCTGTGTTATATTACAATGATTACCCTTAACACCATCAATACGGGTTTTGGGGTCGTCACAATGTGGTATCAGAGCTTTGGTTGAGCTTAACTCTGGTATATAACACATTAACGAACTCGTAAGAGATAGAACCAGTATTGTTCTAGGACGAGTAACTCATTATAGATAGGATCAGTAATATCCTAGTATGAGTAAAGCAGAATCAGAATAACTCGTTAGAGATGGGGTCAGAAGTGCCCCAGAACGAGTCGAGAGTTATATGTTTATAAAAAAACGTATTTGTGATTATATTCTGATTTTAGAAATATGATTTTTGAACATATAGAAAAGATATATATTTGAAAAGTTAAAAACAAATTGTTTGATGTTTGCATTGTGCGATTTAGAGTTTGATTAATTAAATTATTAGAACGATAGTTAATTAAATCAATAATAGAATGAATGGTAGAATTTATTCGAATAAACCAAATATTGAACTGATTAGAGGATTGACTAGAAATATATACATGTGCATTATATATGTTTGAACAGGTAAATGGATTAGCTGTTGAGTAAAGATTTTATTTGCAAGCCCGACAAATAGGTAAACCTTAATGAGTTGGATGCACAATTTTATTATTATATCAACTCCTGTGAGTGCCATTGGATGCGGAGTGCTAGTTTTTCTGTGTGTAATTAATAAATGTCGCCATAGGATAGTAACAATTAATTTTGAACTACACTGCATGGCATACTGCTTGAAGATGGCATACTTCTTGAAGATAGCATACTTCATCATATACCACCCAAGCATTTGGAGCTTGTGTGACGAGGTTGAAGATTTACCATACGAGCGAGAGGCTTGTATGGCGATGACTATTTATTACAGGTTGAACTGATGATAGCTATAGACTATATATTACAGGTTGAACTGATGACTGTTATGGACTATTTAAATTGTAACGGTAAATTGTCAAATTAATAAAAAAAAACCACATGGGTCCGGAGTTGACAATAATCACGTCTCTCTAGTTATTAGATACGGCACGTGGACTATTTATTTCCCATACGGGATGAGGTGACGAGGATTTATCCTCTGGAGCATTAAAAATACACACTCCCTCAGGCTTTGACAGGGTGACGAGAATTTATTCTTTGGAGTTATTATCTATACACGCGCCCCTGTAAACACAAGAATATATCACTATAAATATGTGTATGCTTTATAGGATTTATTGGGTACCTAATACGGCCCAATAAATTTCCAAACCCCTCCCCGTACAAAGGAGGTTATGGCAAAAAATTTCGAAAATTCCGGGTGCTAGCCAAATTTTTGAAGAATTTGAAAATTCTCACAAACTAAAAAGATGGAGAATGGAGGCCAGATTGAACAGGGAGTTGATTAATCAAACCACTTTCGACTTTGTTCCTTTTCAGGGACGAAAAGTTTTAAGTGGCGGAGATTGTAACAACCCGGAAAATCTGAACCAGTTTAAAATTTTTAAATTGGCTAAAATAGTGGATTTTAAATATTTAAAATAAATATTTTAAATAATAGTGATGAAAAATAGGTTCGAATTGAAGTTTGAAAATAAATATAATTATTATAAATTATAAACATGGCCTGAATTGGCGCTGCAGTTTCAAAAATGGAATTCAAACTTCACCTGACTGTACCGGGTGCAAAATGAAACAGATTTTAGTGAAACCAAAAATATTCAAATCTGTTAGTGAATATCTTTCTAACGAATCTGAAAAATTGAAGTTTCATAACGGGAATCAAAAGTTATGGCCAAATGAATTTTCAGAAAGGTCGCTATAGAATTTATATCGCCCTTGAAAATAGACATTTTGCATACGACCTCGGAATTCGACGAAACCACTTTTGTTGGATCCGGGATGTGAAGTTATTGCTAGGTTTCAAAATTCATAGTTTTTGAAGCTAGTATGTGAGCGTGGCGAAGGAAAATGTGTTTTGGTCAATTATAGTTAAATTGGATCGACCAGAAAAGGGCCATTTTACAAACGGTCTCAGAATTCGACAAAACTAGTTTTGTTGGGACCGTATCGTCAAAACATAGCCAGATTTATTTTTCTGGAATTTTTCGAGTCAGTTTGTGGCCCTGGCAAATCGAAATGTACGTTCAAATCAAATATTGAATGTTATATATTTTAATTTGGAAGAAAACTGACTGAAACTGTCGAATGGGCCTACGAAACATATCCCATTGTGTTCGGAATGGGGGTAAAACACTGGGGACGACAGTCGTTGGGTTTGAATTGGAGTTCATGGCGAAAAACACTATTTTTGGAATTAATATATAGCGGGCCAATCATATATTTTCTTTTATTATTTAATTTTCTGAAAATATCTCAAAAACCCCCGACGCTCCAGCGATTGAACGGCGCCCGTGTTCCCCTGTTCCCTCCCAGATTCCGGCCGCCACCGCCCACGCCAGACCCCGCCACCACCCACGTTCGAAAGCCCTCCCTTCCCCCTTCAAATCCGACCAACCCTCGCCCTCCACCATCGCCTGTGCCTCGAGAATCGAGTCCGAGAAGCCGCCATCTTTCAAGTGCCGCCACGTCTCAGATTCGCCACCGAACTGGCCAAAACCCCCATAGCCAGAAAGCTCTCTCCAAGGCCGACGAGGTGGTACCCTCCGATCGTCAACACGCAGCTCGGTTTTCGCGAAAACTGAAAACCTAGTTTTGAACCATCGTGAAAGGTGAGTCCTTTATTACATCTGAACTTTGAAAAATCATATCTTTTTCATTTTTCGACGAAATTCGATGAAACTGGAAACATCGTGACCGTGTGGACGCCTTCTACATTTTAGAAGAGACCGCGTATTTTTCTGAGCCTTCTGCTATTTTTGGTGGAGTGGAACCCAATGTGAGATTTCTAATTTATAAACGTTATGGAAAATGATGATGTATAAATTATATGGTCGATGTATGACTTGTATAAGCGTTGTACACCTCATGTATAAGTGTTGTATAGGTTGTACGTTCGATGTATAAGTTATATATGCGTTGCAAAAATTATATATGTGTTGAAATAGAAGTGAAATGCTTATATATAAATATATATATATAAATACGCCCCTCGTCCACAAACCATGTACGATATTTATTGATTGTGATTGGTGTGAAAATTGGTTGATAGCGAATAGTTGATTATAATTTTTTGTGGTTGAAATTGATTGATTGTGGTTGAAAAATACCCGTTTGTGGTTGAAATATTTGGTTGAAACCACATAGGATTAGTTTGTAGAAATTAAATATATACACATGCTTCCTGCGTGCAAACTAGATGCATGATTCCCCATTGTCAAAAGCTGCGAGGCTTTAAGGTAGGGCGAGGAGCCGTACTACGGACGACCCCGGTTTTAACTACTCTGCCGTTATGCTGCCGAAATTTTGAATAATATTCATGTGTTAGAATTATTTTCATGTGTTGAAACTATATTCGTGTGTTGAATAGAAATTCATCTATTGAACGACATTCATGTTTTGAAATAAATTGTTTTGCAATAAAAATCACATTTTTATTACTTTATATATATAATATAGAAAACCTTCATGTGTTGAATTGAAATTCATTTGTTGAATAGAAATTCATGTGTTGAATGGTATTCGTGTTTTTAAATATAAAAATCACCTTTTTATCTATATATAAACTATAGAAAACCTTCATGTGTTGAATTGAAATTCATTCGTTGAATAGAAATTCATGCGTTGAATGGTATTCGTGTTTTTAAATATAAAAATCACCTTTTTACCTATATATATAAACTATAGAAAACCTTCATGTGTTGAATTGAAATTCATTCTTTGAATGGAAATTCATGTGTTGAATGGTATTTGTGTTTTGAAATAAATTGTTTTATAATAAAAATCATATTTTTATCATCTATATGAACTATATAAAATAGTCATGTTTTGAAATAAATTGTTTTATAATAAAAATCATATTTTTATCATCTATATGAACTATATAAAATAGTCGTGTTTTGAAATAAATTATTTTATAATAAAAATCATATTTTTATCATTTATATGAACTATATAAAATAGTCGTGTTTTGAAATAAATTGTTTAACAATAAAAATCATATTTTTATTATATACATGAATTGTTAAAAATAGTGAAGTGTTGAAATAGAAGTTAGTTTGATAAAAATATCATTTTTATCAAATGTGTGAAAAGGAAACGGTTTTGAAATCGAAGAATCGATTATATATATATATATATGTAAATATAATTAAAATAAATCAAATAACGAAGCTGTAGTTCGTATTTTGAAACCGTGATTTCAAACGATTAGTGCGGGAGATCCAACCATCGGATTTTCCCGAAACCGCAACCGCTGGGTTCGCTTTGGAAATATCTTTCCAACGGCACCAACTTTGTAAAAATCCAACGGTTGGATTGTCTGCAATGTTTAATTCAAATCTGAAGAAAAACAGTGCCAGAATTCATTATATTTTTATATATATATAAATATAATTAAATTAAATCGAATAACGATGATGAAGTTCGTATTTTGAAATTGAAACTTCAAACAATTGTACCGGGAGATCCGACCGTCGGATTTTCCCGAAACTGGAACCGTTGGATTCATTTTGAAAAGATCTTTCTAATGATGTAAATTTTATGAAGATCCAACGGTTAAATTTTCATATATGTGTAAATCCAATCTGAAGAAAAAACAGTGCCACGGCCGCGTTATGGCCCGAAGCGTCGTTTTGAATAAATTGGCTATTTTAAAATAAATAAAAATAGCGATAAATCGTTATAAAATATTACAAACGATATGGATGTGAAATTTAGAAACTAACTGAAGGTTGGCTAAGTCGAATGGTTTCCTGGATTTTGATCTGATGTTGGTTTCGGCCTTCGGGGTTAATATTCGGGAAATCGTGCTCTTGCTAATTTACGGTTAGTGACTAATGAATTAGAATAAGGCGTATGTTGTGTTTGTGTAGCACTTTTAATTATTATATACGCGAGTTTCTCAGAAAAACCGGGGTTATCCCATTCTGAACAATGAATCGACGATAAGAAATCGAAGATGAAGACGGTGGTCGAAGACCGGAGATTTTCACCTCGTTTGGATGGTAACTGATGTCCTGATTGGGAGGCATCCCGAAATATGGATAATGAGTGGTGACCGTCCAGACATACGTGGAAATCTATGGGTTTGCGAGGTATATAGTGCCTCCGGTTTCGTTCAAACCCAGAACGGACTTGCAAATGGATTGTGTGTCTGACATTGGAATTCATTCTGTGTGATTGATAACCATCACTTACATGGTGTGAATTGCCTGTGTGGCATGCTAAGATGCTGTGATTAGGGCTTCTGTTGAAAAGCAAAGTCTTGTGGATGATGATCAAATCACCGCCTTTGTGGCGTAGCTTTGTGTATAACGTGAATTCGCGAGCCTCACACCCCGGTATGAACCAGAAACGGGAGAAGGACCTCTGGGAGGGCATGCGTTTCCTTCTAGCTAGAGGTGGTGTCGGTGCTTAAACTGGCTGACATTTATATTATTTTCACCTATGTGGTTGTTGCTGTTGCGAGGCGCCTCGGTTATATCGGTCGATCCGGGACCGATGGAGTCATTCGTTGGCTCATTGACACCCCATAGGGCGGGGAAACGCAGTGTTCAGGATTTTAATCCACATCGGTGGACCGGCCCTGACGATCCAAAGGCTTGACTGAGTACTTGCCTGAGACACGGGCTAGAGCGTCTTGAATTCGGTAAGGACTATCTTTTGCCTTGGTTCATGACGGAAATCCAATTTCCAAATACGTGACTGTGCGGTTTTGATTGTATACCTATAGTTGGCGACATAGTGGCATGGGACGCTCATGTCGCCTATGATTGATACTTATGATTTGAAATTGGTTTTGAAACATATAAACACTAGTAGTAATATCAAATGCTTTTGTTTAATTCGTATCAAGCATATTTTGGCCATTATAAGGTAAAAACTCTATCCTCCGGTTTGCGTTGCATTGTGTGATGGGAACTGAGTCTTATAATGGCTTCATTTTTATAAAAAGCATTGCTATGTTTAAAAGAATGATTTGTTTTAAAGCACTGGCAATCCAATGGAGTAAACCCGTTCCACGAAAGTGGCGTGGTCCTGTGATTAGCCATATTATATAATGTGTTAATTAGATTTCTCATACCAGTCCCATGACTGACTCGTAGTTTGTTTAACTTGCAAACTCGGGTGCCCCTTTTTCTACACGGGCAGCCTTGTATTCAGGTTTTAGCAGGCTCTTTCTGGATTGCTGGAGCTGAAGATGGATTCTATCATTTATTTCTTTTTATGCTGTTCAGCTCCTACTGTACATATTATGTTTGTATCCGCTGTAGACATTTATGTATAGCTGAACTGTATCTGTACTAAGTATGATCCTGTATACTGTCTAACTCTGATGATTATTGTTTATCTAGTGATTATTTGTTCATTATCTGGTGTATTTATTTATTTCTGTTCTGCTATTATCTGTTTCTGTTTTATATTCCAATGATTACCCTAAACACCGTCAGTACAGGTTTTGGGGTCGTCACAGAATTAGCCTACGAAACATATCCCATTGCGTTCGGAATAGGGGTAATTAGCTGGGGACGACAGTCGTTGGGTGTCGTTTGGAGTTTGAAATAAAAGTCAACCCTTTAGTGGATCAAAAAGAAAAGAAAATAAATAAATAATATAAAACTTTTACATATACCCCCCCCCCCCCCTTGTTCATTTTCTCGTTCAACTCCTAGGCCCCGAATCAAAAACCAAATCCCGTCGCCTCTCAACCCTAGAGCCACCGTCGTCCATAGCCGCCCCCTTCTTTCGCGCCGCCACCTCCCCAAGCGGAGCCGCCGATCCCCCAACCTCCGTCCTCTCTCCACTCCCAAGCCCCAATCCCCCCCCCATTTCGAAAACCTCAGCCAAAACCCGTTGTTGTCCCACTGCAAAGACCACCGCCGCCGCTGCTGCACCCCTCTATGACTCCGGCGCCGACCCTCCAAACCTCCAGCAGCCTCCACCACCACCAAGAACGGAAATGAACGTGATTTTTTATAATTTATATATATATATATATATAATCTGATTTTGATTTAATATTAAGATTCGATTTTTAAAAACAAAAAGATTATATTTTTATATATATGCAAGCGTTGTAGAAAGATGTAGTTTTTATATGGGAAAGTGTTGTAAAAAAAAGATAAGATTTTTCTTTTATTGTCATAAAGATGGGATTTTTATAATATGAAAATATAATTTTCTTGGATATAAAGATATGATTTTTATATAGTAGAAAGAATAAAAATATGATTTTTATATAAGAAGTGAAATAAAAATATAATTTTTATATAGTAGAGATAATAAAAATATAATTTTTATATATGTAGCGAATTAAAAATATGATTTTATATAATAGAGAATATAAAAATGTGATTTTTATATATGTAGCGAATTAAAAATATGATTTCTAGTTAGATAAAAGTATAATTTTTATCGTGTGAATGTTATTGATGAAAATCAATCGTGTAGGATATCGAGTTCGCTTGAGTGGTCGGTGTGACATTTGTCTTCTTCATTTTGAAAGAATGGCGGAGTGGAACCCTCGGTGAGAACTCCTCACTTTTATTTTATTTTCTAGTTGAAATATATACTAGGATGCAGACGGTGCTTAGTAGCACCCGACACCCGTTGTCCACAGACCGTGAACGACTTGTGTGATTGGTTGTGTTGTGAAATTTGACTGTTGATTGTAATGTGTAAAATATATATTCATGTGTTGAAATAAAATATATATTCATGTGTTGAAATAAAATAAATATTCATTTACAAATCGAACGATTTGTTTATGTACACCGATTTGACTGATATTGATTGGGACGATAAATTTTACACATCACCCAACTGCACAAATAAAAAATTTGTGTTTGTTGATGTGAAACCCCATACGGGTGTTGGGATGAAATTGTCCATACACTAGTCCCAATAATTAGCTGTATGTCGATCGATAGATTGATAGGCTGTTATGAACGTTAAATATTTATATTTGATGCTTATGCAGTGTAGAATGCACTTTGGGTGATGGGTGCCTTTGTTTGATTGTTGTAGTGTACGTGTGCGTATGAAATCCATATAATTAACATTATATGGTAATTGATAGGGCCTCATTCCAATTTGGAAAATAAGGAATATTATAAAAATAAATTCAGGTGTTGAATAGAATAAAATTCATGTGTTGAATAGAAAAAAATTCATGTGTTGAATAGAAATAAATTCATGTGTTGAATAGAAATAAAATTCATGTGTTGAATAGAATAAAATTCATGTGTTGAATAGAAATAAATTCATGTGTTGAATAGAAATAAATTCATGTGTTGAATAGAAATAAATTCATGTATTGAATAAAAGCCGTGTTGATTAGATTGACGCCATTATGACATGGACGATATTTATATCGATTTTATTCATTTTTATAATGAATATAGAAAAGAAAGTGATTTCAAAATATAACGTTTTGAAAATATTATCATTTGTATATCGATGATGTGGAATATTCAATTTTGATTCGAAACTGAATATGAAGTTGAAATCGTTTCGAAAACGAATTTAAAACGATTTATAAAATACATTTTGAAATGAAATTGATGAATTATATATAATATGTATTACATATATATAATGGCCTGAATAGAACGCGCCACGCCGCGGCAGTTCGCGAATTTCGACCAATGACTTCGAATTGACGTTGCTGGAGATCCGACCATCGGATTCTCCTAAAACCAGAACCGTTGGGTTCGTATCGAAAAGAGCTTTCTAACAAATATTAGAGATTTGAAATCTAACGGTTGGATTTGGAATTATGTCCAAATCAAATTTGGAAAAGGTCGCTGTAAGTGCAGTTCGATGGCCGTTGATGGAAATCGACTGTACGGGCCTTGATAAATTTATTAAAAATAGTAATAATTTGTGTAAAATCATAAGAAATGATTTGTGAAGAATTAAGATGAAAAATTCCAAATTTGAAAAAATAAAAATAGATTTTTATCGAAATGAACTAGTTTTGAACTAGAATAATAATTTATTTATTTTAAATAAATAAATTGGATTTGAAAGGGTTTTAAAAGTAACCAGAAGTTTCAATAATTGAATTGGAATGGAATGTGATTTTGGGTTTATAGTGAACCGTGTTTTAAAGGACATTGGTTCTTTAACCCATGTAAAGACAAGATATTGCTTTTTTGGGAAGATTAAAAATAAGTGGAGTTTTAATGAATCTTTTATTAGATTGAAGTGATCGAGAATGAGGTATCACCAGTTTTTCTCCAGGCAATAGTTAAATCTTTAAATAGATTTGAACGTGAAATGGTAATTAAATTTACCGATAACACCGTGGTGTTAGATATGAAGTATGACCAGTTTTACTTCATGGGATGAATAGGTTGGGATTGGGAAATAAAATAAATGATTACTTCAGTGTGGTTCGCTAATCCCGACTAGTTTGAATTGATATTCAAAAGAAGATTAAAGAATAAATTTAATGAATTTATCTTCGATAAAATTAATGGGAACCTTTCCCAAAGTATAAGAATATTTGAATAAAAGGATATTCTGAAGAGGAATGAGGCGTATGTATTGTTTGTGTAAAACTTGTTTATTATATACGCGAGTTATTTAGAAAGACCGGGTTTGTCCCATTCTGAATAATTGATTCGACGTGGTGTCGAGGATGAAGACGGTGGTCGAAGACCAGAGGTCTTCACATCGTTTGGGTGATTACTGATGATCTTGATTTGGCTGTATACCCAAGAGGAGGGAATCAGTTGGTGATCGTCCAGACGTACTTGGAGATCGATGGATATGCGAGGTACAAGGTGCCTTCGATTTCGTTTAGACCCAGAACGAACTTGTATGGACTGTGTGTCCGACATTGGATTTTGCTCTGTGTTGATCGATCTCTATTAAATATACATCTGCCTGGTGAAGGGGAATTCATTCCCTTACTTCACCCTTCTCTGAGACGTACGAGATCAGAGGTTATATATCGATAGACATCAGTCGCATGGTGTGAATTGCCTGTGTGGCATGCCAAAGTGGCAATTGATCAAGGCTTCTGTTGAAAAGAAAAGTCTTGTGGTTGATGTTCAAAGCACGGCCTATGTGGCATAGCTTTGTGTAGCGTTGATTCGCGAGCCTCACACCCCGGTTGTGTACCAGAAACGGGAGAGGACCTCAGGGAGGGCATGCGTTTCCTTCTAGCTAGGGTGGTGTCAGTGACCTACCAGCCCTGACATTTATATTATTTTCACCTGTGTGGTTGTTACTGTTGCGAGGCGCCTCGGATATATCATTGACTGTGTGGAACCGATGGAGTCATTTGGCTCATTGACGCCCCAAAGGGCGGGGAAACACAGTGTTTTGGCATTTTTATCCACATCGGTGGACCGACCCTGACGATCCAAGGGTCACTCGAGCTCTGATCCTGAGACGCGAGCTAGAGCGTCTCGAATCGGTAGAGGACGATCCCTTGCCTCGGTTCATAGATGGAAATCCAATTTCCAAATACGTGACTTTGCGGTTTTTGATTGTAGAGCCTAGTATGGCGACATGATATATGGTACCCATGTCGTCTATGATTGATATTTATGATTGAAATTGTTTTATGCACTTACATATATAATAGTATCAAATGATTTATTTTTAACGTACCAAGCATGTTTGGCTATTATAAGGGAAAACCCTATCCTCCGGCTTGTGTTGCATTATGTGATGGGACCTGGGTCTTATAATAGTTTCATTTTTCCAAAAAGCATTGCGCTGTTTTGTTATATGCACTGGTATTCTTGGGAGGAAACCCGTTCCGTGTTATATGGCGTGGTCCCTTGATATATTTTATTTAAAGTATAGTTTTAAATAACTGTTTTAGTTCACACACCAGTCACATGACTGACCTGGAGTTTATTGTTTTAACCTAAACTCTGGGTGCCCTTATTTTGACATGGGCAGCTAGTAGTTTTGGGTTTGCATATTTATATTCACAGGATCTTGGTTTACAGCTGGAACGATAGTCGGAAAGCTCTGTATCCGTGTATTACTTTCAGTTGTGTTTTGTATTATTTTTCTGCTGCAGTATTGTATTTAAATCTCTGATATTGAACAATGTGTAATTTTTATTCATACTCTGTATATTCTTGCATTCTGATGGAATTTTGTAATAAACAATGAAATGTTCTTCTGTTTGCGTCCCGATGTGGCTTGTTCTCACAAGTATCCGCTATTTCCTTACCGGGGAAGTTACGGGTCTTCACAAAGAGGATGGTAGACATTATTTATTTTACTTCAAATAGATCTTGACATATATTATTGTTTTATTTACAAATTATATATAATATAATATATCATATATTAGCTATTGGTTTGAATTTTCAGAAAGCTCTACCAATCACCGAAGACATGCATGAAGAAAGGTTTTAAGTAGTTGAAATTCTTAATGATGCATTTGGTACTTGTAGTTTTAAATATGAACTATGCTTTCACTTCATTAACTCAAAGTGACATCAATATGGAATTGAAAACATATGTATTGAATTTGGTAACTCATGTATTGGACTTGTTTTTTGTTAGTTGGTACTTTATTTGTTATCATGAATATGCATTACATTTGTTGTTTATTATATTTTGTTCGCTTATACATTGCTCTTCAAATTGTTATCTAGATCCATTTTTATTGCTATAATTAAAATGTATTATATACGAGCTATAAAAGGATTTAGCAATACTATGGCATATTAATTTAATAGCGTCATATAGCCATTATCGAATAAACATGTTATAGCTACAATAGCGTGTTATAAAGATTCTCACCTGTATTGAGATTTAGATGTATTATAGCGGTGAGAACGAGCTATTGTCTTTAAGTAACATAGCGGTAAATTTGTGCTATAAAACTATGCTCTTTTATAGCAGCAATTTTAGTGTTATTAATATTCAACATCTTTTTATAACATGTCAATATACAACGTTTATCCAATCGCTATAGTACTTATTAATAGCGGCTATATGCCGTTATAAAAGACAATTTTTATTGTAGTGGATGGAAATATGGAATGAAGCTTTAGTTGTTATCAATCATGGTATAGAGTGTATGAGTTACTCTTTTGAAAACCTTTTAGGTTTAGCTAGTCTCTTTAGTTGTTCATCAGGAATATTATTTCCATCGAATGTAAATCTTGTCTTGATTTTAAAAAATGCAGATCAATCTGCTTTATCCCTTTTTAGAGATGGATACGGGGAATAATAAGCTTGTAGGGCTTGTTTGGCTAGTACAAAAGGGTCTTACTTTTGATAACGCAAGGTATGTTTAATTTCTATAAGATTATAATACGGATGCACGTTAATACCAGAACCTAGAACATTGCTGAACTAGTTGTATCTAAACAGATAAACATTCTATGTGGGCCCTGTAAAATATTTCAATTGCAAAATATGAGTTAGCATGCCGTAAATTTTTTTTATATGATTATTAGAATCATCGCCGCCTTTAATAAATACGCCATTATTGTTTGTTAATTTTTCAGCACCGTATACTTTGGTGTTGAATTTGTATCCATTAACGAAAAATATTGGATACGTTCTAACTTTAATTTTCGGTACAAACGCCAAATGTTTCAGTCCTACATAGAGCATATGATTTGTGGATCAGAAACAAAGTTCGTAAACCAACTACAAAAATCTTTGCTTAAATCGCCACTTGGGTTTGTGATTTATAAATACTGCAAACACAAACATGATATATTACATTATTATTTAATTACACGTGTTGCATTAAATTTAACAAAACTTGTAAGGTGATAATTACCTAACAAATGGTGCAACTTCAAGACAGTTAAGAATAATATATGTGTGTACTACATGGTAATCTTTATCATCTAACCATACTTCCATACATTTTCAAGTTTGTCTGCCATGTTGTTTAAAAATAGATAATGTTGCTTTAGAAGAAGAATTTTGTTCGATGTCCTCATCATTACGCATAACACTTTCAAATAATAAGTTCACATGATCATTAAAATAATGAGAGAAAAAAAAGAAGCTTCTTCTTTGATATATGATTTACAAATAGAACCTTCAACTTGAGCTTTTTGTCTCACTTTTTTCTTTAAATGATTTAAATACCTAATAAAAAATATGCTGGCTCAATATTAACTTCTATTTATAATTAAATTAATATTTGCATACTCGTTATATAACATACCTTTCGAATGGATACATCCATCCATATTGCACAGGACCTTGAAGACCTGCTTCATATGGAAGATGAACAGGTAAATGCTCTGTTAAATTAAAGAAACCTGAAAGAAATATTTTCTCCACTTTGCAGAGCAGTATAGGGATTTTTCTTGAAGTTTAAGTAGACGGTCAATTTTCAATGTAGTTGAGTAAAGCTCCTTGTAAAGTAAACTAAGTTATGTTATTACCTTCCAAGCTTTTATAGATAACAATTTTTTGAAAGCGACGAGTAACAAATTTTCAATCATGACATGACCATCATGGCTTTTCATTCCACTCAGTCTTCTGCTTTTATAGTTGACACATCCATGAAGATTAGAGGAATTCCATTGAAAAATCATAAACCTTCCACCCATTTTAACAGTACTTTAGCTTAACTATTGTCTAGTTCACAGCATGCTTTGGATTTTTTAACTATCATTGGGCTTCATATGAAGCTCGGGACGATTGCATATTTTTTTATATCACGTCTAGATTTCAGATCGTTCTTAGTCTTTCCCTTCTCATTCAAAATTGTATTACACATTATCAAATACGTTTTTCTTGTTATGCATCACGTCAATGTTATGACGAATTAAGAGATTTTTCCAATAAGGCAATTTCCAGAATATACACTATTTTCAATGATTATGAGCAGTCGATTTACCTTGAATTTCAGTTTGTTTTCCGGTTTCATGTATCTTTGGATAATCTTTTACATGTTCATATATATCCTTGCTTGAGCAAACCGTTGGTGGTCGTAAAGTCTCATGTCTATTAGCCATGAAGTTTTTTTGTCTCTTCAAAAAGGATGAGTAATATGAAGAGAACATTGATGACAATAAAACCATGAAATTTTCTTCCCATACGATAAAGAAAATGCTCGTGTATCTTTCATGCAATAAGGAAAAGCTGTTATAATTTTTGTCAATACAAGATTGTATTACAAAGTTATATCTTTTGTCAATACATGATTGTATTGCAACGTAAGCAGTAACAATAAATTGTTAGAACTTTTGTCTATACACAATTGTATTATAAAGTTATATCTTTTGTCAATACATGATTGTATTGCATAGTAAACAGTAGCAACAATCAATGTTGCTCAATAATTATGCAACAATTGTCATGTCGAACTGTGTTTACAATAATCACAGAAAGCGTAACCGATTGTGCAATCGATTAAAGAATACATATAGTATTCTTTTTCCAGTAGTGTCCAAGTCCAGAAAATAACCTATTTTCTTGAAACAATATTGTCGTCGTATGCACTGGTTGACGTAGTTGCAATTTGTTTCCCAGGATAAAATGGACCAACTCACAGCGTAGTGCAAGCAAACGGAGCTCTGACGAACTAAAGAGGATCACAGAAACTAGATCGGGGGATTACTCTGAACTATGAAGAAGAAGAAGAAATAATGAGACGTGAAAAGTCTGAATTCTGTCTTGTTTTGGGCAGTGTATATATATGCAGGAGGAGGTGCCTATTCGTATGCATCAGTAACCGATAGAATTGGAAAGGTTGCGACCCTTTAACCACCCGGTTATTAATGTTCATATGCTAAGAATTCAAATGGTTGTACTTATTCAGCTAACAGACATGCTTTTCGAATTCTGGACTGAACAGACATACCCTTTAAAATCCTAAGAAAAAATGCTCGTTTTAGCGCACTAGCCAATCAGGAACCGACGGCCATATTCAATCAAGAGACCCCAAGAGCCCCAAGGCCCAAGGCCCTATCTTTGACATTTTAATGTATTATTATGTCATGGCCAAGCCCACAGCCTTATATCA
This sequence comes from Allium sativum, assembly GCA_030737875.1. Lineage (NCBI taxonomy): Eukaryota > Viridiplantae > Streptophyta > Magnoliopsida > Asparagales > Amaryllidaceae > Allium > Allium sativum. Next base: position 390,129,248 of record CM060916.1, on the reverse strand, counting down.
TCCCTTTCCTTTCTATTTTACATAAGCCTATTTGGATTCTATTATATTAGGAAAGATTGTGCTAATATTTCCATGATGTGGGACTTTAAATGTTGCTATCTTTTCTTCTTCCCAATTTCCTCTTTCTTTGCTCATTCATTTCCAACAATCCCCACATGAATGAGCAGTGGATCTTAGTTTCACGAACCATTTATCGCATTGATTAAAGTAGCACATGGGCCTTGAACTTTCCTAGTGATTACCTATTTGAATCACATGTGAATCAGTAGACATAGACTGTCCTTGAACTGAAAGCCTTTTGTGTAATTCCAAAGTAGATAATACACGAATGTTTCTTATAACCTTTCGTTCTCTGTGTGTGTTCATTTTTGCCTTGAACACTTGCCTGGTCTCATAAGTGTTTAGAGAATTTGGCCTGATAATTCTCTTTGAAGCGGCACCTTCGCACTTATGTAGGTGATTTTGTAAAGGGAATTTTTCTAATTCCTCAAATACAGACATCATTAAAAGTACTAATACTTATCCTTATTCAACATATAATGCGCTGACTTATCATAGGAATGGTTTGTGTATAACAGCGCCATCAAGTTTCTCTTAAAATTTGTTGTCCCTTTGAACCTAGATCTTGGGATCTCCAGTCAACTAGGTGGGGTTTCCATTTTAGAAAAACCTTTAGTCTATAGGCCTTTGCCCCATTCCCTTCGATAAGGTCTGAAATTTCTCTCTTGGCAAGCCTTCTTAAGTGGATCCGCTAAGTTATCTTTAGAGTGAATGTAATCTATTGTGATAACCCCATTAGAGAGAAGTTGTCTTATATGTCTGCGATGAAATATGCCTAGATTTACCATTGTATAGTGTACTATTAGCTCTTCCAATAGCTGATTAACTATCACAATTTATACATATTGGAGGCATATGTTTGCTCCAATTTGGAATGTCTTCTAAGAAGATTCAAATTCAATCTGCTTATTTTGCAGTCTTATCTAGTTCAATTAATTTCAGTTCCATCATAGATTTAGTGATATAAGTCTGCTTGGATGATTTCCATTAAAGTGCTCCATTTCCTAATGCGAACACATATCCACTTGTAGACTTTGTGACATGGAATCCCGTGATCGAATTTGCACCACTGTATCCTTCCACTATTGAAGGATATTTTGTATAATATAGACCATAGCTCTACGTATACTTAAGATATCCTAGAGCTCTGATAATCGCTTTCCAATGATGTTTACCTGGATTGTTGAAATTCGGGCATCGAATCCCTCGGCTTGTTATAGTGGTATCAGAGCTATTGGTTTAGTAATAACCTTGGCTCTATGGCGTAAATTGATAGACATGGGGTTAGTAATACCCTAGATTGAGTTGGAGTGTATATATAAGAGCGTATTTGTAAATTTTATGTACAAATGTTTTTATTGTGTTATTTGATTAGTTCAATTTTGAACTAGCAATTTACACGATATTGTTTTGTAAATAGGGTAAATGAAAGAATTTCGCCTAAAATATATTTTTATATAGAAAGGGATAATTTTATTAAATTATTTAGATATTAATTTGTTTGATTGATTTGAAATGGAATTCAAATTGGATTAAGAATTTGAAGGGTTTAATAAAACCCGAAGAGATTTCACATTTCGAAATTATGATAGGAATTCTAATTTGAAATCAAATTGAACCAGAATTTAACTTAAAAATAAGTTAAATAAAATGTGAAGTGGAGTTAGCCAATATTTGGAATAAAAACCAGAATTTGGATTTTGAATCAGAATTAAACAATTTTGAAATAAATTAGTCAATTGAATATTAGGAGTTAAACTTAACTTTGTTAAGTAATAGTTAATTTAAAAATGGATGTTGAGTTGAAAAAAAAGGGGAAAAAAAGATAAATTTGGAATTAATAATAATGAAATGGAAATCAAACAGATATAAATCAGTTGATAATTATAGTCCGCAAAACCCAAGTAAATATAAATATTGAATATTAATTAAAGTTAATCAAAGTTGAATGACTGGTTATATTACGTTTGCATTGTTCGTTAAATCAATTGGATATAAAATTCCATGTATTGGTTACTTACATGATGAATTGAGTTGAGTACAGGTGCCAGAAGGCTTTGAGGTTGATATCGGTTGAGTATATCTTAATAAATTGGGCAAGTATGCTCAATAGCGCTCGCATAAGGTACACTTACGCGAAAATACAATTTTTGGGTTTTGATTTTGTTTTCCGATCGGGTGGGTCGATGTATATATATTATTTGATCATGCGATATCGTAGAAGTCACTCCGTACAAGGGAGACTCTGCCATATTTTTCTGGGAATTTAAAGTATTAGATTTTTTTTAATATTTTTGAAAAGTTTTATTTACAATAGTGGATTGTTTTTCGATTTGAAATAAATTGGAGTTTTGAAAAGTTAGTGGGTGGTAACACTTCTTCTACCTTAGTAATTTCGGGGAGAAATTCATTTAAGGGGGAAAGAATGTAATGTCCTTTATTTTCCATAGTTAGACATTTAATTTAATTTATTATATTAAATACTGATTTGGAAGTTTAAATGGATTTAAATTATATAATTCGATTATAAAACGAAGTTTAAAACGTTTAATTTATATATTATCGATAGTATATATGCTGCAGAAATAGTTTTCTATTCAAACGGCCTCTGTTTTCAACGAAACAAAGTTTACTGGAATACATATGGTTAATTATTGTTAGATTTCCAGTTTGGAGCCAATTGGAGTTAATTTATCGATGCGTGCAATTTAAGGGTAAACCGATAAATTAAAATAACGCAGTTGTGCAAACGGGGTCGGTTTTCAACGAAATAAATTTCATGTGAACCACAACGTTGAGATGTGACGCTATGCCTATTTTTATTTCATTTAGAGTTGCGTGAAATTGTACGTATACTGAATAGTTAGCGGTACATAGTGGTTAGCGGTAAACCAGAATAACCGTAAAAAAATGAATAAGAGAATATATAAATATATACGTATAACTTAAGTGTGAAGTAAAGAGAAGAAATATATATAAAAATAGAATACTCCATCCTTAAGTAAATATAGTACTTGCGACTGGCTAATCTACCATATGACGGAAAAGGTAATTCATGCAGCAATGGATTTAACAATACACGGATGCTTCATGTTGAAGGAATGCAAGTACACTCTGTTCAGCTATCCTTTGTCTTGTATGATCGAAACAGCTACCCTACGTGAAATAGAAACTGTCAGCTATCTATTGCCTAGGAACATGGAAATGTACCACGTGATGTAAACGTTGTGCTTATCTTAATTTTCCACTCTTCTATATAAATAGCTGGTCTCTTCCCTCCATTTTCTTTTTTTTTATTTCTTGAGTCCATTTCTTTTTCTCCGTTCTCCTCATGAAACTGAGCTTTCGTCTCTTCCATTACAAGTGAAGACTCAAGCTTTGCAAAATAAAATCAGTCCATTCTAATGTACTAAAACGACATGAACTGAAAACCAAACCCACTCTTCACCAACCAAAAAAAACCAAAATATAAGATGGAAGTATATTTGAAGGCGTTGGTTGCTTTTAGCAAGGAAGCAGAATCGTATTCTTTAACACATCAAATACATGGAGCTTGAAGACGTTGTGTACTGTATAAAAATGGGAACATTGCAGAAATGAGAAACAAAGGAGCAGCATGAACTGACATGAGGAAGCATAGAATGGTTAAGCAAATGAAAAAGGGGACAACGAGCTATAGCAATTGAAAACCAAACGTGGGTAGGGGAAGAGATAAGGGTGCGTTCGCAGCAAAGTTTTGGCACGCTCAACTTTATGTTCGCGTCCGACGCGTCGGATGCGAGCACTTTTTTCCACTTCCAAATGGAACGATCGCTGGATGTTGGAAATCAAGCCGTTGGCGTCTGACGCGTCGGACGCCAACGGTTTTTTTTTTCCAACTTCTCTTCCTCCCTATATATTACCCCCTCTATATTAACACCTTACACAATACTACTTCTTCAACTCTTTCTACTTATTCGACTAATGTCAAACTCCGATTCATCCTCCGAGAACGACGATTTGATGGAGCTCTACGGGGTTTATCTGGTTCAGAATGAAAGGAGAAATCATATGACGCGGATTAATACTTCGGAGTTCACTGGCTTATCTTGGATCAACGAAATTTTGAATGGCCATCAAAGCCGTTGTCAAAATAATTTTCGGATGAAAAGGCTTTGTTTCTACGCATTATGTGAGAAACTACAACATCATGGTCTCGCTTCCAGACCAGAAATCTGTGTCGTCGAAATGGTTGGAATATTCATTTATACAATGGCTACTGGGCTTTCAAATAGACAACTACAAGAAAGATTTCAACGATCAGGTAGCACAATTTCCGTTTGTTTTCATGATGTCCTAAACGCTTTTCAATTACTCGCTGCTGATGTAATAAAGCCAGCGGAACAACAATTTAATACTGTTCCACATCACATCAGAACTTCCACTCGGTATTACCCGTATTTCAAAAATTGTATTGGCTCTATAGACGGTACCCACATATCTGCACATTTACCCGCTGATCAAATTATCCCTTATATTGGAAGAAAAGGGTTTGCAACTCAAAATATATTAGCGGTTTGTGATTTCGATTTACAGTTTACGTATGTTATGGCTGGTTGGGAAGGGACTGCACATGATAGCAGAATTTTTAATGCTGTTACAAACGATAGAAACTATAACTTTCCTTACCCTCCAGCTGGACAGTATTATTTAGTTGATTCGGGCTATCCACTACAGACTGGATATTTACCGCCATATCGAAATATGAGATATCATATTCCGCATTTCCATGATACAATGAATCAACCAAAGTCGGCCAATGAAGTGTTTAATTACTACCATTCGAGTTTACGGATGGCCGTAGAACGAACATTTGGCATTTGGAAGAAAAAAATTACCATTCTTAACAAGATGCCTACATATCGGTTTCAAACTTAAGTGAAAGTTGTGGTGTCTACAATGGCCTTACACAACTTCATACGCAAATACAATAGTGGTGACCCAGATTTTATGGCTTTTGATGATGATCCTAAACGAATACCCGATAATTACTTGACGGAATATTATTGTATGAGAAATATGACGAATAGAGGCATGGAACGTGTTCAAGCAGAAGGATCCCGAGAAATGTCATTAGTTCGAGATACCATTAGAGATCGGTTTGTTGCTGCGGGTCTGCACTAATTTTTGTTTGTATTTGTAACTGTATTTGTATCTGTATTATAAACTGTATTTGTATTTGTATTCGAATTTGCCAAATCATCTCTATTTAAATCTTATTTTAAAAATACCACGCTCAAATACCCCGTTCGTAGCTAAAAACACAATTCCCCTTCGCTATAGTACCACGCTCAAATGGCACGCTCAAATGCCAAGCTCACGTTCGTTAAGAACGCACCCTAAAGGTATTGGGTAGAATCAGCGTGCTACTGTGCATTTGGTAAGGCAAACAAGGCGGCATAAAGTAGTGGGCCCTGTTTTGTTTAGACGTGAAAATATACATAAACAAAAAAACGAAGAGCAACAACAGGAGGTTCAGGAAATAACAATAGAAGAACGTACAAAGGAGGAGGCATTTGAAACAAGAAGTGGTACAAATTTGTGAAGAAGTAAATAAAAGAGGGACAGCAGGTTTTCAAGTGTTGAAGCAACGATGGAAAACAAACGTGAAGATGTCGGTTTGTAAAGTGGAAGCCAAAGTCAGTTTGATAAGGAAGGAGAGGAGTACAAGAAAGGTAAACGTTCATAAAAGGTGGAAACAAGAAGTAGGAAATTTAATTGAAGAAGAGAAAATTTGTTGCAAACAAAGTTGAAAGGGGGCGTGCTTTGATAAAGGGTGTAGCAGTATTCGTATAACCTAAAGTAGTATTTTGAATTGGGTAAAAGGGTACGGCTGAGACACGGGGGAAGTTGCGGTGTATAGACTGTAGTAGTATTAGAAGAAAGAAGAAAGAAGTAGAGAATGAGCAAGCATGTGCAGTACGGGAGAGTTTTGCGCGTGGATGAGTAAGGAGAATGGCTCATTGTTTAAATCAAAAGGGGTCGGGCATAATAACAAATAAGGGAAGAACGAAAGTCAGCATGTATTTATAATAATAGGGTCAGCAGTTGTGCGTAAAAACTTAGGGAAGAAGCACTGTTTTATGAACGAAGGAGTAGCAATGAAGCATGTTTCTAATGCAAAAAGAAGAACTAGGAGCAGTACTAGAGCAAAGAAGAGACAAAGAGGAAGAAAGGTTGGGACATGCATCGTGCGGTCTTTAATGTGAACATTTGGCAACTGTGTATTAATGTGTACACGTTTTTGGTCAAATGTCGTGAACACGAAGTAAAGTTTGGGGGTAAGAACAATGGCGTGGAGTGGCATGTGAGTGAACAGAAGCAAGTTCGAACGAAACTAAAGTGCGAAGATGTTGCGGGGTAGGCACTGTACATGATGGAGAGAAAAACCATAAAACAGTAGGTGTTTCGTGAATCTGCTGCATGCCAAAGTAAGGAAACATAAGCGGTTTGATGAAACAGCATTGGGTAGTTGTGAACAACAATGATATTTGCATGATGACTAGTTTATACATGACAGGAGCAGCATGCTAGTGTTAACGTGGAGATGATTAACCATAGCAAGCTCATTTGTTAAATTGATTCTGAAGGAATAGAAGCAAAGACGCGAAGATAAGAGATTGTATCGGCCACTTAACCAACGAAACAAAGTAATTAAATGAATGATTTTTTAAATAAGAATTTAAATTTAGGTAATAATTATTTAAATTAAACCGTATGTTTATAATTGTGTAACTTCTCCAGATTTTGAACAGAATCCGACATAACAAGCCACACCGGAATCATGGCGACGAACGCAACAGTCTGGGACCGATCTGGATAATGCAGGAGGCAATTGGGATTTACCGTTAAATTAAATGACCGTTTAAACTATAACTGAACCAATCCAGAAACGGATCAAATCAAAGTGAGTTTAACTCACTCAGTTTACCCACTTATATTTTATATAAGCCGGGTTTTTATTTTTGTGCGCTATGGTTGCGGATGGTTGATGTTAAATTGTTGTTATTGGCCGATTATTAAATTTATATCGATATATTGAATTGAATGATTATATTGAGGTAACATATTTGATGCAGGGAAAAACAGGTTGGAGGGATCCAACTGGATTCCTCACAATAGTTGTTAAATTTCATTATATTATAATATATGTTGAATGGTATGGAATTGTAATGTAGAGTTTGACATGTTGGAGAAATCCAACAGTATTTCTCAATAATATTGATAATGTTTATCAATATGATTCGTTGTGTTCATTTGGATGTGAAATGAGTTTATATTTCACGGTTCTGTACTTCAGCATATATTTACCACTTTAGTATCATCGATAAAGAAATGATTTGTGAAATCGATTTCAAATATTTTTCAAAGATGTGTTCACATACGGTTTTGAAATATGGTTTATACATTGAATAGTTAATGATTTATACAACGAATAGTTAATGATTTATACAGCGAATAGTTAACGATTCATACAGCGAATGGTATATGGTTTATAAAGCAAATGATATATGGTTTATAAAGTGAATGGTTAATGTTTTATAAGTGAATAGAAATGGATTTGTAAATGAAAGATAAAGGAATTCATAAATGAAAGGTAAATGATTTTGTAAAGAAAGGGTGAAGGGTTTTGAAATGGAATATGTAATATTATTTACAGAAGTTAAGCTGAGATAATTTAATTAATTTTGTGAAATAATATTTAAATAATATTTAAAATGGTTTATGAGATTATAATAATATAATTGCTTTAAAAATGTTAAAGGGAAAATGATAGGGTTTTGCGAAATTGGAACTTGTTGTACGCTGGTTGAGTTGATTAATTTTTGAGTTATCAATCTGATGTTGGTTTCGGCCTTCGGGATTAATACTAAGAGATTTATTCACTTACCGATTTACAACGAGGGTCTAATAAGTTGAAGTGAATTAATAATGGAATTTTCTTATTTCTAATAAGAAAAGGGAAATGTTTTTCGAATCAATAGTTTTAATATTTAATTAATGACGGGCTAATTAAGGAGGCTAAATGATGCTGAGTATTGAATCAGTGAATTCATTTTATATTTTATGATTGAATGGTTGTTTATTTGATAGTTAAATAACCGACTATCAAATCTGGTCAATACGATTGTTGATACGGAAAGACCGGGATCGAATTTATATTCGAAAACCATTCCTACCAACAAATACAATGTTTAAGATTTCAAATACTGATCGAGATGGAGAAATTGAAGACCACGGATATTTATAAAACGTTAGAATTACTTAAAATCTCGGGTTTAGCGGTCGGAGATATATTTTAATCCTATCGTAGTTGAAATCTATGGATTTGCAAGGAATACTCGCTACCAATACATAGGGTGATACCTTGGATGTGGTAGGAGAGTGTCTTCGGTTCATCCTGCACCTGGATGACTGGTATGGACGAGTGTCTGACAGGGTATTTCTTAAGAGTCACGTACATTGACTTCTACAAACGTACTTCTGTTAGCTGCAGAATATTTTTGGGGTCGTTAATTAGTGATTTGTCGGATCTGACAAAGTGACATTCAAAGTGAATGGTGATGTGGTATTCTAAATGTAGTGTTAAACCTCAAGCCTCTTCGACTGGGAAATGACCAAAATCGGGCAGGTAGCATGTCTAAGTAGGAAGCTCCCAAGTAGGGTGTATACTCACCTATCTAGAGAAAATTTCATTTCCTTCTTTAATCTATTTCGATGTTGTCCCTTATCGGGAAACGGTGGGTCTCCCCAACCGTTGGTGATGTACATTCAATACACTCAACCGAAATGAGTGGTCGGTCATGTGTGGTCGGGTTGCAAGATGTTCTTGTTGAACCCAGTGTATTCGCCTCTAGAGATACACTATCGGAAGGTGGTTCCATACCTTGTCATAGTTGGAAATCCAATCTCCAATAAGAACCCGCGGTTTTGATTGTATACTATATATGTGGAACGTTAGATGTAAGCGTTCCGTTAAATTGATATTTATTTGTATTTAGACATTATTATAGTATCAGAATAAGTTATGATTTTAAAAGGAAATGGTTTGACTTTAAAATCAAGTTGGGTGATGTCTTTAAACTTAGTGTGTTTTCTCACTCTGGTTCACCAGACTGATCCGGCGTTTTGTAAATGCTCGGGTTAGACCTGGTTGTACATGTTCAGGTTATCGGAGGCTATGAAGTCTGAAGATAAGCTGGAGGAGTTCAGACGTATGATATCCAGTATTTATTCCGCTGTGTGTTGTATATGAGGACAAATTATTATAACTGTCCAAATGGGTTGATGTACTCTGATAATTGTAAGTTTTATTTCAAAGCTATTAATAAAGTTTTTATTTCTATATTATGTTTTGTTCCGCTGTAATGTGAGACTCTGATGTTATTGTGTTCTTCTTCTTCTCCTATTCTAATATTTTTTTTCTTTCTTATCTCACCCTCCATTTTCTTTCATTAACTATTTGATGTTTTCGATTCTTGAGTTCTAGCAAGTAATTCGAGTTGTGTATTATTATTGGAATTTGGGCATCGAATCCCCCGGGTAATTATAGTGGTATCAGAGCTACTGGTTTAGTAATAACCTTGGCTAAGTTGCGTAACTCGATAGAGATGGGGTTAGTAATACCCTAGATTGAATTGGAGTGTATATATGAGAGCATATTTGTAAATTTTATATACAAATGTTTTTATTGTGTTATTTGATTGGTTCAATTTTGAACTAGTAATTTACACGATATTGCTTTGTAAAGAGGGTAAATGAAAGAATTTTACCCGAAATATATTTTTATATAGAAGGGGATAATTTTATCAAATTATTTAGATATTAATTTATTTGATTGATTTGAAATGGAATTCAAATTGGATTAAGAATTTGAGGGGTTTAATAAAACACGAAGAGATTTCACATATCGAATTTGTGATAGGAATTCTAATTTGAAATCAAAATGGATCAAAATTTAACTTAAAAATAAGTTAAATAAAATGTGAAGTGGAGTTAGCCGATATTTGGAATAAAAACCAGAATTTGGATTTTGAATCAGAATTAAACTAATTTTGTAATAAATTAGTCAATTGAATATTGGGGGTTAAACTTAACTTTGTTAAGTAATAGTTAATTTAAAAATGGATGCTGAGTTGAAAAAAAAGGATAAAAAAGATAAATTTGGAATTAATAATAATGAAATGGAAATCAAACGGATATAAATTGGTTGATAATTATAGTCTGTAAAATCCAAGTAAATATAAATATTGAATATTAATTAAAGTTAATCAAAGTTGAATGATTGGTTATATTGGGTCAGCATTGTTTGTTAAATCAATTGGATATAAAATTCCATTTGTTGGTTACTTACATGATGAATTGAGTTGAGTACAGGTGCCAAAAGGCTTTGAGGTTGATTTCGGTTGAGCATATCTTAATAAAGTGGGCAAGTATGATCAATAGCGCTCGCATAAGGTAAGCTTACGCAAAAATATAACATTTGGGTTTTGATTATGTTTTCCGATCGGGTGGGTCGATGTATATATATTATTTGATCCTATGATATCGCAGAAGTCACTCCGTACAGGGGAGACTCTGCCGAATTTTTCCGGGAATTTAAAGTGTTAGAATTTTTTTAATATTTTTGAAAAGTTTAATTTACAATAGTGGATTGGTTTTCGATTTGAAATAAATTGGAGTTTTGAAAAGTTGATGGGTGGTAACACTTCTTCTACCTTAGTAATTTCAGGGACGAAATTCTTTTAAGGGGGAAGAATGTAATGTCCCGTATTTTCCATAGTTAGATATTTAATTTATTTTATTATATTAAATACTGATTTGGAATTATAAATGGATTTAAATTACATAATTCGATTATAAAACGAAGTTTAAAACATTTAATTTATATATTATCGTTAGTATATATGCTGCAGAAATAGGTTTCTTTTCAAACGGCCTCTGTTTTCGACGGCACAAATTTTATTGGAATAAGTATGGTTAATTATTGTTAGATTTCCAGTTTGGACCCAATCGGAGTTAATTTATCAGTGCATGCAATTTAAGGGTAGAAATAAATTTCATGTGAACAGCAACGTTGAGATGTGACGCTACGTCTATTTTTATTTCGTTTAGAGTAGCGTGAAATTCTACGTATACTGAATAGTTAGCGGTACACAGTGGTTAGCGGTAAACTAGAATAACCGTAAAAAAAATGAATAAGAGAACATATTAATATATACGTATAACTTAGGTGTGAAGTAAAGAGAAGAAATATATATATATATATATATATATATAGAATACTTCATCCTTAAGTAAATATAGTACTTGCGACTGGCTAATCTACCATATGACGGAAAAGAAAATTCATGCAGCAATGGATTTAACGATACATGGTTGCTTCATATTGAAGGAATGCAAGTACACTCTGTTCAGCTATCCTTTGTCTTGTATGATCGAAACAGCTACCCTACGTGAAATGGAAACCACCAGCTATCTATTGCCTAGGCACATGGAAATGTACCACGTGATGTAAACGTTGTGCTTATCTTAAATTTTCACTCTTCTATGTAAATAGCAGGTATCTTCCCTTCATTTTCTTTTTTTTATTTCTTGAGTCCATTTCTTTTTCTCTGTTCTCCTCATGAAACCGAGCTTCCATCTCTTCCATTACAAGTGAAGACTCAAGCTTTGCAAAATAAAATCAGTCCATTCTAATGTACTAAAAATGAAATGAACTGAAAACCAAACCCTCTCTTCACCGACCAAAAAAACCAAAATATAAGATGGGAGTATATTTGAAGGCGTTGGTTGCTTTTAGCAAGGAAGCACAAACGTATTATTTAACACATCAAATACATGGAGTTTGAAGACGCTGTGTACTATATGAAAATGGGAACATTGCAAAAATGAGAAACAAAGGAGCAGCATGAACTAACGTGAAGAAGCAAAGAATGGTTAAGCGAATGAAAAAGGGGACAACGAGTTGTAGCAATTGAAAACAAAACGTGGGTAAGGGAAGAGATAAAGGTATTGGGTAGAATCAGCGTGCTACTGTGCATTTGGTAAGGCAAACAAGGCGGCATAAAGTAGCTGGCCCTGTTTTGTTCAGACATGAAAATATACATAAACAAAAAATTGAAGAGTAACAACAGGACGTTCAGGAAATAACAGTAGAAGAACGTACAGGGGAGGAGGCGTTTGAAACAAGAAGTGGGACAAAGTTGAGAAGAAGTAAATGAAAGAGGGACAACAGGTTTTCAAGTGTTGAAGCAACAATGGAAAACAAACGTGAAGATGTTGGTTTATAAAGTGGAAGCCAAAGTCAGTTTGATAAGGAAGGAGAGGAGTACAAGAAGGGTGAAACGTTGATAAAAGGTGGAAACGGGAAGTAGGCAATTTAATTGAAGAAGAGAAAAGTTGTTGCAAACAAAGTGGAAGGGGGGCGTGCTTTGATAAATGGTGTAGCAGTATTCGTATAACCTAAAGTAGTATTTTAAATTGGGTAAAAGGGTACAGCTAAGACACGGGGGGAGTTGCGGTGTGTAGACTGTAGTAGTATTAGAAGAAAGAAGAAAGAATTAGAGAATGAGCAGGCATGTGCAGTACGGGAGAGTTTTGCGCATGGACGAGTAAGGAGAATGGCTTGTTGTTTAAATCAAAAGGGGTCGAGCATAATAACAAATAAGGGAAGAACGAAAGTTAGCATGTATTTATAATAATAGGGTCAGCAGTTGTGCGTAAAAACTTGGGGAAGAAGCACTGTTTTATGAACGAAGGAGTAGCAATGAAGCATGTTTCTAATGCATAAAGAAGAACTAGGAGCAGTACTGGAGCAAAGAAGAAACAAAGAGGAAGAAAGGTTAGGACATGCATCGTGCGGTCTTTAATGTGAACATTTGGCAACTGTGTATTAAAGTGTACACATTTTTGGTCAAATGTCGTGAACACGAAGTGAAGTTTGGGGTAAGAACAGTGGCGTGGAGTGGCATGTGAGTGAACAGAAGCAAGTTCGAACGAAATTAAAGTGCGAAGATGTTGCGGGGTAGGCATTGTACATGATGGAGAGAAAAACCGTTTAGCAGTAGGTGTTTTGTGAGTCTGCTGCATGCCGATGTAAGGAAACATAAGCGGTTTGATGAAACAGCAAGTTGTGAACAACAATGATATTGCGTGATGACTAGTTTATACATGACAGGAGCAGCATGTTGGTGTTAACGTGGAGAAGATTAACGACGGCAAGCTCATTCGTTAAATTGATTCTGAAGGAATAGAAGCAAAGACTCGAAGACAAAGATTATACCGGCCACTTAACCAATGAAACAAAGTAATTAAATGAATGATTTTTTAAATAAGAATTTAAATTTAGGTAATAATTATTTAAATTAAACCGTATGTTTATAATTGTGTAACTTCTCCAGATTTTGTACATTACAAGCCTCGCCGGAATCATGGCGACGAACGCAACAGTCTGGAACCGATCTGGACAATGCAGGAGGCAATTGGGATTTACCGTTAAATCTAAAGACTGTTTAAACTGTAACTGAACCATTCCATAAACGGATAAAATCAAAGTGAGTTTAACTCACTCAGTTTACCCATTTATATTTTATATAAGTCGGGTTTTTATTTATGTGCGCTATGGTTGCTAATGATTGATATTAAATTGTAGTTATTGGCCGATTATTAAATTTATATCGATATATTGAATTGAATGATTATATTGAGGTAACATATTTGATGCAAGGAAAAACAGGTTGGAGGGATCTAACTGGATTCCTCACAATAGTTGTTAAATTTCATTATATTATAATATATGTTGAATGGTATGGAATTGTAATGCAGAGATTGACATGTTGGAGAAATCCAACAGGATTTCTCAATAATATTGATAATGTTTATCAATATGATTCGTTGTGTTCATTTGGATGTGAAATGAGTTTATATTTCACGGTTTGGTACCTCAGCAGATATTTACCACTTTAGTATCGTCGATAAAGATATGATTTTTGAAATCGATATTAAATCGATTTCAAACATTTTTCAAAGATGTGTTCACATACGGTTTTGAAATATGGGTTATACAGCGAATAGTTAATGATTTATACAGCGAATAGTTAATGGTTCATACAGCGAATGGTATATGGTTTATAAAGCAAATGATATATGGTTTATAAAGCGAATTGTTAACGTTTTATAAATGAATAGAAATGGATTTGTAAATGAAAGATAAAGGAATTCATAAATGAAAGGTAAATGATTTTGTAAAGAAAAGGTGAAGGGTTTCGAAATGGAATCTGTAATATTATTTACAGAAGTTAAGTTGAGATATTTTGACTAATTTTGTGAAATAATATTTAAATTATATTGAAAATGGATTGTGAGATTATAATAATATAATCGCTTTAAAAATGTTAAAGGGAATATGATAGGATTTTACGAAATTGGAACTTGTTGTACGCTGGTTGAGTTGAGTAATTTTCGAGATATCAATCTTATGTTGGTTTCGGCCTTCGGGATTGATACTAAGAGATTTATTCACTTACCGATTTACAATGAGGGTCTAACGAGTAGAAGTGAATTAATAATGGAATTTTCTTATTTATAATAAGAAAAGGGAAATGTTATCTGAATCAACAGTTTTAATATTTAATTAACGACGGGATAATTAAAGAGGCTAAATGATGCTGAATATTGAATCAGTGAATTCATTTTATATTTTATGATTGAATGGTTGTTTATTTGATAGTTAAATAACCGACTATCAAATCTGGCCAATACGATTGTTGGTATGGAAAGACTGGGATCGAATTTATATTCGAAAACCATTCCAACCAAAAAATACGAAATGTTGAAGATTTCAGATACTGATCGAGATGGAGAAATTGAAGACCGTGGATATTTATAAAATGTTAGAATTACTTAAAATCTCGGGTTTAGCGGCCGGAGATATATTGTAATCCTATCTTCGTTGAAATCTACGGATTTGCAAGTACTACTCGCTACCAATCCATAGGGTGATACCTTGGATGTGGAAGGAGAGTGCCTTCGGTTCATCCTGCACCCGGATGACTGGTATGGATGAGTGTCTGACAGAGTATTTCTCAAGAGTCACGTGCATTGACTTCTACAAACGTACTTCTGTTAGCTACAGAATATTTTTGGGGTCGTCAATTAGTGATTTGATGAATCTGACAAAGGGACATTCAAAGTGAATGTTGATGTGGTGTTCTAAAGGTAGTGTTAAACCTCAAGCCTCTTCGACTAGGAAATGGCCAAAATCGGGCAGGTAGCATGTCTAAGTAGGTAGCTACCAAGTAGGGTGTATACTCACCTATCTAGAGAAAATTTCATTCCCTTCTTTAATCTATTTTTATGTTGTCCCTTATTGTTAAACGGTGGGTCACCCCCAACCGTTGGTGATATACATTCAATGCACTCAAGCGAAATGAGTGGTCGGTCATTTGTGGCCGGGTTGTAAGATGTTCTTGTTGAACCCAGTGTATTCGCCTCTAGAGATACACTATTGGAAGGTGGTTCCATACCTTGTCATAGTTGGAAATCCAATCTCCAATAATAACCCGCGGTTTTGATTGTATACTATATATGTGGAACATTAGATGCAAGCGTTCCGCTAGATTGATATTTATTTGTATTTTGACATTATTATAATATCGGAATAAGTTATGATTTTAAAAGGAAATGGTTTGACTTTAAAATCAAGTTGGGTGATGTCTTTATACTTAGTGTGTTTTCTCACTCTGTTTCACAAGACTGATCCGGCGTTTTGTAAATGCTCGGATTAGACCAGGTTGTACAGGTTCAGGTTATCGGAGGCTATGAAGTCCGAAGATAAGCTGGAGGAGTTCAGGCGTATGATATCCAGTATTTATTCCGCTGTGCGTTGTATATGAGGACAAATTATTATAACTGTCCAAATGGGTTGATGTACTCTAATAATTGTAAGTTTTATTTCAAAGCTATTAATAAAGTTTTTATTTCTATATTATGTTTTGTTCCGCTACGATCTGAGACTCTGATGTTATTGTGTTCTTCTTCTTCTCCTATTCTAATATTTCTTTCTTTCTTATCTCACCCTCCATTTTCTTTCATTAACTATCTGATGTTTTCGATTCTTGGGTTCTGGCAAGTAATACGAGTTGTGTATTATTGTTGGAATTCGGGCGTCGAATCCCCCGGGTTTTTACAGTGGTATCAGAGCTACTGGTTTAGTAGTAACCTTGGCTCAGTGGCGTAACTCAATAGAGATAGGGTTAGTAATACCCTAGATTGAATTGGAGTGTATATATGAGAGCGTATTTGTAAATTTTATATACAAATGTTTTTATTGTGTTATTTTATTGGTTCAATTTTGAAATAGCAATTTACACGATATTGTTTTGTAAAGAGGGTAAATGAAAGAATTTTACCCGAAATATATTTTTATATAGAAAGGGATAATTTTATAAAAAAATTAGATATTAATTTGTTTGATTGATTTGAAATGGAATTCAAATTGGATTAAGAATTTGAAGGGTTTAATAAAACACGAAGAGATTTCACATATCGAATTTGTGATAGGAATTCTAATTTGAAATCAAAATGGATCATAATTTAACTTAAAAATAAGTTAAATAAAATGTGAAGTGGAGTTAGCCGATATTTGGAATAAAAACCAGAATTTGGATTTTGAATCAGAATTAAACTAATTTTGAAATAAATTAGTTAATTGAATATTGGGAGTTAAACTTAACTTTGTTAAGTAATAGTTAATTTAAAAATGGATGTTGAGTTGAAAAAAAAGGGAAAAAGGATAAATTTGGAATTTGGAGTTAATAATAATGAAATGGAAATCAAACTGACATAAATCGGTTGATAATTATATTCTGTAAAACCCAAGTAAATATAAATATTGAATATTAATTAAAGTTAATAAAAGTTGAATGATTGGTTATATTGGGTGTGCATTGTTTCTTAAATCAATTGGATATAAAATTCCACGTATTGGTTATTACATGATGAATTGAGTTGAGTATAGGTGCCAAAAGGCTTTGAGGTTGATTTCGGTTGAGTATTTCTTAATAAATTGGGCAAGTATGCTCAATAGCGCTCGCATATGGTACACTTACGCAAAAATATAATTTTTGGGTTTTGATTTTGTTTTCCGATCGGGTGGGTCGATGTATATATATTATTTGATCCTACGATATCGCAGAAATCACTCCGCACAAGGGAGACTATGCCAAATTTTTCTGGGAATTTAAAGTGTTAGAATTTTTTTAATATTTTTGAAAAGTTTTATTTACAATAGTGGATTGGTTTTCGATTTGAAATAAATTGGAGTTTTGAACAGTTAATGGGTGGTAACGCTTCTTCTACCTTAGTAATTACGGGGACGAAATTCTTTTAAGGGGGAAGAAAGTAATGTCCCGTATTTTCCATAGTTAGATATTTAATTTATTTTATTATATTAAATACTGATTTGGAATTTTTAGTGGATTTAAATTAAATAATTCGATTATAAAACGAAGTTTAAAACGTTTAATTTATATATTATTGATAGTATATGTAACACCCCGTAATTTTATAACATTAAAATTCACAAATTAAAGTATACTTAATTTTTAGTAAAGAATTAAGTGAAATGGGTTGCGCAGAGAAATATATATATATATATTGATATATATATATATATATAAATTAAAAATTAAATAAATAAATATGCGAAAAAGTTCAAAACAGCGAATTGAGAGGGGGAATAACCGAACCGGCCCATTTTTGAGGTCGACCCGAGCCCAGCTGGGTCGACTAGGGGTTAATCCAGGGTGTTTGGATGTCAACCCGTGGGTCGATTCGCTCAAATGCAGATTTTGCATTTGATTGGTTCTCATGGTTCAGGGTTAATCTAATGGTCCTAAATAACTTCCTACACCTATAAATACATCCTAATGCTAACCTTAAACCTAATTAAAATAGAATAGTTACCGTCATACCGTCGCCATGGAAATCAATGGGGCCGCCGCCAACTAAGAAAGAAGAAAAGCAAATTCAATTCTAATTCTCTCAACCCTAAAGCAAAGCAAAACTCTCTCTTTTCTTCTCTAAATTGTGAGTATGATGATCTTAACAAGATTATTATCATTTTAATTAGGTTGAGTTATGAATGGATTATGAGTAGATGATGTGAATTATCATATATGTTGTTGTAAACCCCTTTTGCTATCATGTATATTGTAAATCCAATGTTATGTGATGATGATATCTTATATGTTGTAAATCATGCTATGATGATGTTATGTATGTTGAAAGTTTCTATGCTAAGTTGTGATGAATCATACATGTTAAAAAGGCCATGATGTTACCATCTATGCTAGTTAGTTCATATTAATTAAATCATCATGTTTGGGTTATGTTGATCTATATGACAAGTCACATATGCAAGTTAGATTGATTAGAAGAGTTATGAACATATACCAAGACATCTATTATGACATCTAGAATTATGCTATGACATATGTGATATCCTATGCTAGTTCACACCATCATTATGTTGCTTAAAAACCCCATATGCAAGTTTATGTATAGATTTGGGCTATGATCATATCATGTAAATTGAGACATTTAACAAGTTGACACCTTTTGATCCTTAACATGTGTAGTTTATGAGTTTCACACCTATTATGATTAGATTTATTTTAATTGTCTATATGTTGTGATAATTTATCTTTGTGCTAGGTGTTAGACTATACAAGTCTAGCCTATATTATGCGTTGAATAAGCGAACGTATAAACGTGGGGTAGGGGTAATATTAAGGATTTAATATTAAAAAGTTGGGGTGCAATTGATATGATTTTGCATGCCATAAGTGGATGGCCATAATTGAGTCAATTATGGACATCATTAAAAGTTGACTTAATTAATAATTTGAATAGGGAATTATTAAAACTGGGGTAAAAGATTTTAAGTGTTAATCAATGCTTAGGACACGAGGTTGGACTCGTTTGTGACGTAAACCTGCCCGGACCCGCCCGGCAAATCCAGTGGTCACAAATGTCAGCCCAATGTGAGAGGTCCTAGGCCTAAACTAAAGCATAACGGTTGTAAAGACACGAGGTTAGACTCTTTTATGGTGTAAGACTGCCCGGACCCGCCCGGGAAATCCAACTGCCATAAATGCCAGTCTAATGTGAGAGGTCTTTATGAGGTTATGGCCTAAATGAATTAAGAAATATTTAACCAGATAAATATGTAAGGTGGGACATGGGGGTTAAGTAGGTGCCTTGGGTGGCATGAGGAATCTAGGGGGTGCCCTTAGTGGCATGTGAAATACGATTAGTAAGACTTAACCAAACACACATGTAAATGAACATGACTAAGAGGGTTAAGTGGGATATACTAGTGACAAGCTTAGGTGGGTAGCTTGTGGGGGCCCATTTCGACCAGTATCCCAAACGTATCTTTGTGGGCTCGACCCAAGTCGAGGACGGGACACGCATGCTGGGTTCGACTGTAAGAGGCCAAAACGGGGAGCGGTGGCAACGCAAGTCCAACGGGTTTCGTATGCGTGTGTGGACCCGAGCTGGTAGGTAAGACGTTTTTGCATCGTGTAGGTATAAGCCGTGCATTCTCAAGTTGTATCGGGTTGCCACTTTAGGGGAGTGATACACCCCACTGTGGGGCCAGCACGGGTATCTACGAGTAGGGAGCCGATCGAAAGTGGGTAGTGGGGTACACCTAGTGGAGATAGGGGCAGACGGCACCTATGAAGTCAGCTAGGGGTACGTAAGGCTATTTATAAAGTTTCTGTGTGAAGCAAGTGGGATCAAACAATAGGGTGACTGGTATGGTACAGTGTAGTAATGTGCGGTGCAGTGTAGTAATCATTCGTTAGTAATTAGGTGTGCCTTTACCGTTATCTTTAACGTTATCTTAAACGCTATCTTTATCTTCCTAAGAGTTCATAGACACTTACTTGTCTTCCAGCTTATGCCTTAGTCTAGTTATTTTGATAATAGTATTGTTAGAATTATCATACTCGCCAGACTTTATGTCTGACCCCCTCTATTTCTATCCTTTTTCCCCCTCCAGGTCCTCAGGTTGGGCCCAGCTCTAGTGGAGTTTGATTGAATTGCTTCATCTCTCTTTGGAAAGCTTGGACCGTTGAAGTAAAGTCCAGCTTGTTATCTTTTTAATGGCTATTTATGTAATGGGATTATGTATTTTGTTTTTATGAAGATGGATATTGTACTTGGTTATGATCTATGGTTTTATGATGTAACAAACATGTTTAATTTCCGCTGCAATAAAATGAAGTTTTAGATTTCCAAGTACTATTTATTATCTGTCTTGTTGTAATTTTTCTGTTCTATATTCACTTATAACCTCAATGGAAGTTAATGCATTTCCTTTGTGAGTGACATTAATGGACGTGGGGTGTTACAGTATATATGCTGCAGAAATAGTTTTCTTTTCAAACGGCCTCTGATTTTGACGAAACAAATTTTATTGGAATACGTATGGTTAATTATTGTTAGATTTCCAGTCTGGAGCCAATCGGAGTTAATTTATCGGTGCGTGTAATTTAAGGGTAAACCGATAAATTAAAATAGCGCAGTTGTGCAAACGGGGTCGGTTTTCAACGAAATAAATTTCATGTGAACCGCAACATTGAGATGTGACGCTACGTCTATTTTTATTTCGTTTAGAGTTGCATGAAATTGTACGTATACTGAATAGTTAGCGGTACACAGTGGTTAGCGGTAAACCAGAATAACCGTAAAAAAGTGAAAAAGAGAATATATAAATATATACATATAATTAAGTGTGAAGTAAAGAGAAGAAATATATATATAAATAAGTAAATATAGTACTTGCGACTGGCTAATTTACCATATGACGGAAAAGATAATTCATGTAGCAATGGATTTAACAATACACAGATGCTTCATGTTGAAGGAATGCAAGTACACTCTGTTCAGCTATCCTTTGTCTTGTATGATCAAAACAGCTACCCTACGTGAAATGGAAACCGCCAGCTATCTATTGCCTAGGCACATGGAAATGTACCACGTGATGTAAAAATTGTGCTGATCTTAAATTTTCACTCTTTTATATAAATAGCAGGTATCTTCCCTTCATTTTCTTTTTTTTATTTCTTGAGTCCATTTCTTTTTCTCTGTTCTCCTCATGAAACCGGGCTTTCGTCTCTTCCATTACAAGTGAAGACTGAAGCTTTGCAAAAAAAAAAAAATTAATCCATTCTAATGTACTAAAAACGAAATGAACTGAAAACCAAACCCTCTCTTCACCTACAATATATATATATATATATATATAAGATGGGAGTATATTCGAAGGCGTTGGTTGCTTTTAGCAAGGAAGTAGAACCGTATTCTTTAACACATCAAATACATAGAGCTTGAAGACGTAGTGTACAGTATGAAAATGGGAACATTGCAGAAATGAGAAACAAAGAAGCAGCATGAACTAACGTGAAGAAGCAAATAATGGTTAAGCAAATGGAAAAAGGGACAACAAGATGTAACAATTGAAAACAAAACGTGGGTAAGGGAAGAGATAAAGGTATTGGGTAGAATCAGCATGCTACTGTGCATTTGGTAAGGCAAACAAGGCGGCATAAAGTAGTTGGCCCTGTTTTGTTCAGACGTGAAAATATACGTAAAAAAAAAATGAAGAGCAACAACAGGAGGTTCAGGAAATAACAATAGAAGAACGTACAGGTGAGGAGGCATTTGAAACAAGAAGTGGGACAGAATTGTGAAGAAGTAAACGAAAGAGGGACAGAAGGTATTCAAGTGTTGAAGCAACGATGGAAAACAAAAGGGAAGATGTCGGTTTGTAAAGTGGAAGCCAAATTCAGTTTGATAAGGAAGGAGAGGAGTACAAGAAGGGTGAAACGTTGATAAACGGTGGAAACAGGAAGTAGGCAATTTAATTAAAGAAGAGAAAAGATGTTGCAAAAAAAGTTGAAGGGGTCTATGCTTTGATAAATGGTGTAACAGTATTCGTATAACCTGAAGTAGTATTTTGAATTGGGTAAAAGGGTACGGCTGAGACACGGGGGGAGTTGCGGTGTGTAGACTGTAGTAGTATTAGAAGAAAGAAGAAAGAAGTAGAAAATGAGAAGGCATGTGCGGTACGAGGGTGTTTTGCGCGTGGATGCGTAAGGAGAATGGCTCGTTGTTGAAATCAAAAGGGGTCGGGCATAATAACAAATAAGGGAAGAATGAAAGTCAGCATGTATTTATAATAATAGGGTCAGCAGTTGCGCGCAAAAACTTGAGGAAGAAGCACTGTTTTATGAACGAAGGAGTAGCAATGAAGCATATTTCTAATGCAAGAAGAAGAACTAGGAGCGGTACTGGAGCAAAGAAGAAACAAAGAGGAAGATAGGTTGGGACATGCATCGTGCGGTCTTTCATGTGAACATTTGGCAACTGTGTATAAAAGTGTACACGTTTTTGGTCAAATGCCGTGAACACGAAGTGAAGTTTGGGGTAAGAACAGTGGCGTGGAGTGGCATGTTAGTGAACAGAAGCAAGTTCGAATGAAATTAAAATGCGAAGATGTTGCGAGGTAGGCACTGTACATGATGGAGAGAAAAACCGTTTAACAGTAGGTGTTTCGTGAGTCTGCTGGATGCCGAAGTGAGGAAACATAAGAGGTTTGTTTCAGCATTGGGTAGTTGTGAACAACAATGATATTCGCGTGATGACTAGTTTATACATGACAGGAGCAGCAGGCTGGTGTTAACGTGAAGAAGATTAACCACGACAAGCTCATTCGTTAAATTGATTCTGAAGGAATAGAAGCAAAGACGCGAAGACAAGAGATTATACCGGCCACTTAACCAACGAAACAAAGTAATTAAATGAATGATTTTTTAAAAAGAATTTGAATTTAGGTAATAATTATTTAAATTAAACCATATGTTTATAATTGTGTAACTTCTCCATATTTTGAACAGAATCCGACATAACAAGCCTCACCGGAATCATGGCGACGAATGCAACAATCTGGAACTGATCCGGACAGTGCCAGAGGCAATTGGGATTTACTGTTAAATTAAACGACCGTTTAAACTGTAACTGAACCATTCCAAAAATGGATCAAATCAAAGTGAGTTTACGCTCAGTTTACCCACTTATATTTTATATAAGTCGGGTTTTTATTTATGTGCGCTATGCATGGTTGCTGATGGTTGATATTAAATTGTTGTTATTGGCTGATTATCAAATTTATATTGATATACCGAATTGAATGATTATATTGAGGTAACATATTTAATGCAGGGAAAAATGGGTTGGAGGGATCCAACTGGATTCCTCACAATTGTTGTTAAATTTCATTATATTATAATATATGTTGAATGGAATGGAATTGTAATGCAAAGATTGACATGTTGGAGAAATCCAACATGATTTCTCGATAATATTAATAATGTTTATCAATATGATTCATTGTGTTCATTTGGATGTGAAATGAGTTTATATTTCACGGTTCGGTATTTCAACAGATATTTACCACTTTATTATCGTCGATAAAGAAATGGTTTGTGAAATTGATATTAAATCGATTTCAAACATTTTTCAAAGATGTGTTCACATACGGTTTTGAAATATGGTTTATACAGCGAATAGTTAATGATTTATACAGCGAATAGTTAATGATTTATACAGCGAATGGTATATGGTTTATAAAGCAGATGATATATGGTTTATAAAGCGAATGGTTAATGTTTTATAAATGAATAGAAATAGATTTGTAAATGAAAGATAAAGGAATTCATAAATGAAAGGTAAATGATTTTGTAAAGAAAAGGTGAGGGGTTTTGAAATGAAATCTGTAATATTATTTACAGAAGTTAAGTTGAGATATTTTAATTAATTTTGTGAAATAATATTTAAATAATATTGAAAATGGTTTGTGAGATTATAATAATATAATCGCTTTAAAAATGTTAAAGGGAATATGATAGGGTTTTACGAAATTGGAACTTGTTGTATGCTAGCTGAGTTAAGTAATTTTCGAGGTATCAATCTGATGTTGGTTTCGGCCTTCGGGATTGATACTAAGAGATGTATTCACTTACCGATTTACAATAAGGGTCTAATGAGTGGAAGTGAATTAATAATGGAATTTTCTTATTTCTAATAAGAAAAGGGAAATGTTTTCCAAATCAACAGTTTTAATATTTATTTAACGACGAGCTAATTAAAGATGCTAAATGATGCTGAGTATTGAATCAGTGAATTCATTTTATATTTTGTGATTGAATGGTTGTTCATTTGATAGTTAAATAACTGACTATCAAATATGGCCAATACGATTGTTGGTACGGAATGACCGGGATCGAATTTATATTCGAAAACCATTCGGACCAACAAATACGAAATGTTGAAGATTTCAGATACTGATCGAGATGGAGAAATTGAAGACCGTGGATATTTATTAAACATTAGAATTACTTAAAATCTCGGGTTTAGCGGCCGGAAATATATTGTAATCCTATCGTGGTTGAAATCTACGGATTTGCAAGGACTACTCGCTACCAATCCATAGGGTGATACCTTGTATGTGGTAGGAAAATGTCTTCGGTTCATCCTGCACCTAGATGACTGGTATGGACGAGTGTCTGACAGAGTATTTCTTAAGAGTCACGTACATTGACTTCTACAAACATACTTCTGTTAGCTGTAGAATATTTTTGGGGTCGTCAATTAGTGATTTGACGGATCTGACAAAGCGACATTCAAAGTGAATGGTGATGTGGTGTTCTAAAGATAGTGTTAAATCACAAGCCTCTTCGACTGGGAAATGACAAAAATCGGGCAGGTAGCATGGCTAAGTGGGTAGCTCCCAAGTAGGGTGTATAATCACCTATCTAGAGAAAATTTCATTTCCATCTTTAATCTATTTTAATGTTGTCCCTTATCAGGAAACGGTAGCCCCCCCCCCCAACCGTTGGTGATATACATTCGATACACTCAAGCGAAATGAGTGGTCGGTCATGTGTGGCTGGGTTGCAAGATGTTCTTGTTGAACTCACTGTATTCACCTCTAGAGATACACTATCGGAAGGTGGTTCCATACCTTGTCATAGTTGGAAATCCAATCTCCAATAGAAACCCGTGGTTTTGATTGTATACTATATATGTGGAACGTTAGATGCAAGCATTCCGCGAGATTGATATTTATTTGTATTTAGACATTATTATAATATCAGAATAAGTTATGACTTTAAAAGGAAATGGTTTGACTTTAAAATCAAGTTGGGTGATGTCTTTAAACTTAATGTGTCTTCTCACTCTGGTTCACCAGACTGATCCGGCGTTTTGTAAATGCTCGGGTTAGACCGGGTTGTACAGGTTCAGGTTATCGGAGGCTATGAAGTCCGAATATAAGCTGGAGGAGTTCAGATGTATGATATCCAGTATTTATTCCGCTGTGTGTTGTATATGAGGACAAATTATTATAACTGTCCAAATCGGTTGATGTACTCTGATAATTGTAGGTTTATTTCAAAGCTTTTAATAAAGTTTTTATTTCTATATTATGTTTTGTTCCACTGCGATGTGATAGTCTGATGTTATTGTGTTCTTCTTCTTCTCCTATTCTAATATTTCTTTCTTATCTCAACCTCTATTTTCTTTCATTAACTATCTGATGTTTTCGATTCTAGAGTTCTGGCAAGTAATACGAGTTGTGGCTTATTGTTGGAATTCGGGCGTCCAATCCCTCGGGTTGTTACATCCATCCTCCCTTGGTCTATTTGTTTCAAGGGGAATATATGTTCGAAAAATCTAGCATTTCTTGACTCAAGGATGGTATTTTCATGAATATCATCAATTTCATATTTGTGTATTAAAAATTGGTATACAACACTGTTTAGTGCATATCCAATGAATATACAATCAATTGATTTTGGTCCAATTTTGACCTTCTTTGGTTTTGGTACCTCTACTTTGGTAAGACACCCCACACTTTTAAGTATTTGTAGGATGGTGGTCTATTTTTTCCAAAGTTCATGAGGAGACTTAGAATTAAAATTTGATTTCCCGAAAGAATAGCTTCTCCCTAAAAGTTATCTGGCAAGCCAGAAACTAACCATAAACATACATTTGAGAGCCCCAATTTGACGTCAATAAAATATTGTGTCATGGACTCTAAGAGTCCCAAGGATCTAGGCCTAATTTGACATCAATATAATATTGTGTCTTGGCTTAGCCACTCCTATTTACAAGCCCCTTTCTCCTTTATTTATATAAGCTTATAGAGAAGTAGGTACTCATATTTCATAACGTGGGACTTCTGTTTGCTTTCCTTTCCTCATTTTTCTTTTCATTTTCGTATTGAGTTGATTCTCAACTTCCATTTTGTATTTTTTAAGCACCTTAAATGCTACCATTACCCCAAAAAAAATTGCAAGCTACATGACAATATTGAAAAGTCAAACTTTGGAAAGCAAGTCAAAAAAGCAATTTCATAATATAATTCATACAATTCACACTAAGATTTGAATATGATGAACATGAAACTTAGGTTGATTTAATCTGAATCAACAGCAAAACGTACCTGAATCTATAGCATACATTCAAACAAGTAAAATATTTTTCTAAGATTGTTAGAATTTTTGTCATGTATTACAAAGTTATATCTCTTGTCAATACATGATTGTATTACAACGTAATTAGTAACAAAAAATTGTTAGAACTTTTGTCAATACACGATTGTATTACAAAGTTATATCTTTCGTCAATACATGATTGTATTGCAAAGTAAACAGTAACAACAATCAATGTTGCTCAATAATTATGCAACAATTGTCGCATCAAACTATGTTTATAATAATCACAGAAAGCGTAACCGATTGTGCAATCAATTAAAGAATACATATAGTATTCTTTTTCCAGTAATGTCCAAGTTCAGAAAATAATCTGTTTCCTTGAAACAATATTGTCGTCGTATGCACTGGTTGACGTAGTTGCAATTTGTTTCTCAGGATAAAATAGATCAACTCCGCAACTTAGTGCCAGCAAACGGAGCTCTGACGAACCGAAGAAGATCACAAAAACTAGATCGGAGGATTACTCTGAACTATGAAGAAGAAGAAGAAGAAGAAATAATGCGACATGAAAAGTTTGAATTCTGTCTTGTTTTGGGTCGTGTGTATATATGCAGGAGGAGGTGCCTATTCGTATGCATCAGTAACCGACAGAATTGGAAAGATTGCAACCCTTTAACCAACCGGTTATGAATGTGCATATGTTAAGAATTCAAATGGTTGTACTTATTCAGCTTACAGACATGCTTTTCAATTTCTGGACTGAACAGACATACCCTTTAAAATCCTGAGAAAAAATTCTCGTTTTAGCGTACTAACCCAATTAGCAACCGACGACCATATTCAATCAAGAGACCCCAAGAGCCCCAAGACCCAACGCCCTATCTTTGACATTTTAATGTATTATTATGTCATGACCAAGCCCACATCTTCATATCATCCCTCTCCTTTCTATTTTACATAAGCCTATTTGGCTTCTAATATATTAGGAGAGATTGTGCTAATATTTCCATGATGTGGGACTTTAAATATTGCTATCTTTTCTTCCTTCCAATTTCCTCTTTCTTAGCTCACTCATTTCCCACAAAAGAAAAATGACTGGTCATACTCTAATCCAAAAGCATTGCATATGCAGGAAATTCGCTAATAGTCCATAACAAAAAAGCGAACATTCGGAAAAAAATTTGATACGTCGTATGTTTTAACTCCTTCATACCTTATTTTGTTCAACTCCTCGATTAACGGTTGTAAGTAAACATCAATGCCCTGTGTTGGATCATCAGGGTCTGGGATGACAATTGTGAGAAACATATATGGAGTTTTCATACACGTCCAGGGGGTAGATTATAAGGTGTGATTATTATAGGCCAATATGAATATTTAGAACCAAACTAAGAAAACGAGGAAAAGTCATATGTACATAAACAAGTCTAATGTTGCGGCTCTACGAAATTAAGATATTTCTTATTAAAATATTTCCATGCTTTTCCATCAGAAGGATGTGTCAACGCATCTTCTTGAGGTGTTTTCACACTGCGCAATCTCATATGATGCGCCGTTACAGATGATGCATATAACAGTTGAAGTCTAGGGGTGATGGATAAATAATGCATACGCTTGTACGGAACTTCTTTTCCATTTTTTTTCTTGGTTTGTATCTTTCTTGATTACATCTTTCACAATTTCTAAGATTGATGTCTTCTTTCCAATACAACATGTAATCATTTAAACATGTATCTATTTTTTGATACGGCAAACCCAAAGATGACATAAGTTTTTTCACTTCATATAATTTTTGCGCATTAAATTATCGAAAGGCATATGACGTTTAGCTGCTTGAACAACAGCCGTAAATCCAGCTTCTGTAAGGTTGTATTTTGATTTCACTGCAATGCATTCTGCAGTTACCGATAATTGAGTGTCACTTTTACATCCATTCCGAAGGGTTTCTTTTAGCATGATCCAATAAATCATATATTTTTTTAGCTCCAACATTTGATTCCTCTTCGACGTTAATATCATTGTTATCAATTTCAACAATATGGA
Source organism: Allium sativum (assembly GCA_030737875.1). NCBI lineage: Eukaryota > Viridiplantae > Streptophyta > Magnoliopsida > Asparagales > Amaryllidaceae > Allium > Allium sativum. The sequence continues at coordinate 390,100,536 of CM060916.1, read as the reverse complement.
ATATTGATCGTGCTGCATCTTCGACCATATGTTCTATGAGATTTGTACTAACTTCATCACTAATTACCTCCACCAACTGTTCTTGATTGTTTATGGGTTACAATTTCGCTATGACGATCCTACAACAAATAATTGGGTATGAAACCATATTGGCGCAAATGAACCTTAACCATATTCTATATTAAATTGTTCAATAATTTGCACTTACTACATGGACAACGAATTTCTTCATCGTTTCCAATATTACTTAAAGCAAATTCGATGAACACTTGTAACCCGTTTAGAAAATGTTCACTTATTGAGCCACTAATTTTTTTTCTTTGATACATCCAGCTCCAATCAATAAAGTAATTGATCATTTTTCCTACTTTAAAACCTATGATGAAGTAAAAAAACTATTAATCGTTCATTTTATATTTTGTTTAAATTTTATTAATTGATTTAGTAAACATATACTAATATTTGTATTTTTTTTACAAACTTTATTTTAAATAAACAACTGTTGGTTCATTGACACTTATGTGTCTTCTTTGATGGTCGGTCATCCTACTTTCCAGTACAAATACATTAGTAATTACATTCCGTAAATCATATCATTTTAAACGATTTCACAAAATTTCGGCAGCATTTCCTCCGTGTTCCTTGCATCGTACACAAATCCGTGTACACAAGGAACATAAAGGAAATATCGCCGAAATTTTGTGAACCGTTAAAAGTGATATAATTTACGAAATATAATTACCTTGTAACTTGTCCAGTACAGGGTTAAATCCGACAAATGATGTGTTAGATGAATAGAGATATCCATTTTGTAGAAAAAACGAATATCTATATAATGATCATGTACAACAATTGTCAGACGGGGCCAAATAATATCTAAGGGATTAAATATTTGTCTATATTAAATTTAAATATATAAATTGTTTATATTTTACCGTTTTATTACATATGTACTAAATTATATATTTTACAATTTACTGAGTTCTAACTACGACGATTCCTATCAAAATCATTTATACACCAAATCCGTTCGCGTGTTCACATAAGCACAAAACTTGCGTTCGCACAAATTATCCAAAACTATGATCACACCTAACATAATATATACTTCGTGTTTACATAGATTATACTATTTGCATACTCTGTCACGCACATACGTTCAATACTAACGAAATCAACATAAACTAAAGCAATATACTAAATTAGAAAAAAATTCAATTGGTAATAATTTGATCATTATGGTGATAATAATAGCAATAAGTGGGTAACATGATGTAATATACATACACTAACAAGTAGGAATCAATCATAATTTAAATTAAGCCTTAGATTAAAAAAAAAATTAGGTTTAGGGAAATTACTGATTTAGATGGCTAGGAGGGTGGAGACACGCTAGTGCTGATCGTAGATGGCGTTGAAGGTGGTTGAGTTAGTCGTTGGGAGTGGTGACAGTGAAGTTGGAGGGGGGAAATGGTGAATTGGTGGAGAAAAGCGTTTGGGGGAAGTTGGGGAAGATAAATGATGCTTCTGGTTGCGGGTTCTGGAAATTATTCAGGGAATTTCCAACGACTTCCAATGGTCATAAACGACACTTATTCCATCGGTTTCCGATGGCTTCAGATGACTTGTTTAAAAATCAACGAGCAATTGGATGAGCTGTTGTCGGCCGTTGGAATACACGGTAGTTCTAGTAATGACTTCTTTGGAGTAGGCTGTTCGGCCTGCCCAGAAACCTCAATAGCAAAGCTTTTGACAACGGCATGACATCCGGCCAAAGACAATTTGTTGCCACCCTCTTGAGAACCAACGACACATGGAGGCTTGGTAGTGGTCGGCAAGGAGTTGGAAACCAATGGGGGAAGTCAGAGGCTGGAACGTGGGTCATGTTGGCACGCACCCGACAAGTAAAACTTGGCGAAGCAAAATCAAGGACGACAAAAGACTGAGGAACATCGAGTAGATCTAGTAGGAGTTTAAGCCAGAGTTGAAGAACAGGGTAGACGGGATGGCAAAAGTCGATAGAGGCGGGGATAGTGATGCGGCCAGGAGAGAAGAGAGAAGGGAGGCGTGATTGACAATCAACAGCTAGCTAACAATGATAACAATAGTACGGAAGAAAAAGCCGTTTTAGAGATAGGTCACTATTTTCATTATTCTTTGTATATTCATTCTAAGGCCTATTTATAGCACTAGTCGGCTTTTAATGGTCATGTCATTTAGCAAAAATTGTAATCCTTTTATGACCAGAGGCTATTTTTACCTTTGAGTTACTGTTTTAATCGAGCTTTAGTTGATGCAAAGAAAAAAGAAAAAAAATCACATTTGATTATTTTTTTATCTGCTAATTACGAAGTTCTAAGTGCAAGAATATACCTCAAGGCTTTATTTCCCTAGTTGTATAAATACATATAGGAGCGCGGACGTGGGATGGTTTATTGCACTATCTGCAAACACTCTTGTTTCAAGCTTTTAATAACTATATAAATTTTATGGTCATTGCATCTTTATATATATATATATATATATATATATATATATATATATATATATATATATGCTCATTCTCGAACATTTACGATAGGATATGAGATTATCCATATTCCTTGGGTAAGTAATGCCTGATTCACTCCATTGTCCAACATACATTTAAAAAGACTCAGATACAACACTGTATAACTTAAAAATTAAGGACTTGATGAGTACGTTATTTTCAACATTGCGCCTTTTTTTTTGGAAAACTTCATACGTTGCATGTGTTTTTGAGAGATAACCAAGTTGGCAAATAAATTCAATATATAAAATAGAAAATAGATTTATTTATTTTTTTCATTTTGAGAAATACCAAATGAAGGGAAAGCAACTCATTCTCTCAACATCCCTTTTATCTCATCCATTATTACTTCATCGTCGCTGTAATAACTGAAAATTTTAAATTTCCCTTCTATTCCATAATCCTCGTATTTCGTAACGAATGTTGAAAATGAAACATCGAAAACTCAAAATCAAACCTAACAAAGCTCAGTTGTCTGGTTTTTAAAAAATGTTTAAGAACTAACCGGGAAATATTTGATTTGGAAAATGATTTAACATGTAAAATTGAAAATGACTTCATTCTATTTTCTAAAAAAAATGAAAAATTATCATTTAGTTTACAGTTTTATCTGTTATCAAACCGACCATTAAGGAGCTTTGCTTACTTTGATCAAACCGGCTAGGTTTGCTTAGTGAGCGGCTAAAATCAGTTTCTGTGAAGCCAAGGTAAAAGTGCCTTGCCTCGATGATGTTTTCTCCCCGACATCCGATGCCTCCGTTTCTCCTTCCGTATACCATTTCTTCTCCGATTTACCGATCGAACAAAGCTGCAGATCCTAAATAAAAGCGTGTGTTTTGATTATTTCTCCTCCGCTTACCAATTTCTCATTATTGTGCTAATTTCCTAGATTTTCCGTTGCCATCCCAATGTCAATGATCACCTGAGTTGCCTCCTTCTTGTTGGATTCCTATATCCGAACCCTAAATCCTGCCCTTAGAACACCAAACCCTAAATCCGAAGGCACAATGCAAACGCTATATTGTTGCCTTCAGATCAACAAACATTATGCGTATCCCATATTCAGGTATGGAAAAAAAATGATTTTCATAATTTATCTTCATGTTTTGTTTTTGGTTGAACTAGTATAAACTCAAAAACATAAATTAAATTTATTTTCGATGTCAAAATTAGCAACCTTCAATGAGAAATCTTCATTAGCGTAATAGTCACCTAGGATTTTCTAAAAGGTGAGTGGTTCAGTTTTATATTTTCTATGCATCTTGCTTTCTTTTATACGTCTCCTACAATATTGAAACTAATTGATTTCAATTTTGGGTGCATCTATTAACACCCCATTAATTGCTCTTCAACCCCCGCTAACTTGAAAATAAAATATGCACCCCATCATTTGCTCTTCCCACCCCGTTAGATCCAAAAATGCCCTTATTGCATATTATTTCAGCGTCGATTTATTTGAACAAAATCATCTATATTAATGATTTATTTATTTAATGTTTAGATCTTTGCAATTTCCGTTACTGCTAACATACTCGATCTCAAAATGCATAACGATACACATCGTTGATTGTACAGTTTTTAAATTTTTAATAATTGTTTTAATTTTGTTTTAATCAATATTTGTAATTTCTATTTTTTTAATTAAGATCATGTACAATGCTGATTTTCAATTTAATTATAGTTTGCAATTTACCATCGATCACTCATATATATAGTTGTAATTATTATTTTTTAATCATTTTGCAACACTAGACAAACTATTTAATCGGTTGTTAAAGGGCAAATCTGGAAATGAAATTTTAAAATTTTATTCGGGGGGTGAAGAGCAAATAATGGGGTGCAAATAGCCAGTCCCTTCAATTTTTTATATTTCTTATTGTATAGCTGATATCATTTGTTCTTCTATTAACTTTGAAAACGACTGTAAATTTGTTTTAAAAAAAATTATGTTTGAACTCATATGCGAAATTATAGTTTAAGATTTGAGGAAAAAAAATTGATGATTGTTAGACCAAAAAGTGGTTCTAACACCCAAATTGATTAAAAGCAAATGAAATGAGATAAAAATAAAAATGAACACACAGGATTTATAGTGGTTCGGCGAAGAAATGCCTACGTCCACTTGTCTTTCACTATTTTTACTGATTTATTTGCAAGTACAATGAAATATTCACTTGATTTCTCTCACAACTCACTTACAATCACTCAATTGTCTGAAAATAAATAATGAAAGAAGATTTGGATTTTCCGGGATTGCTGAAATTCGGGTTATGAAGGTGGTTGAACTCTCCAAGTGCCAGAAAAAAGATCCTTTTCTTTGTCTCCAGACGGGGTATTTATAGGTGTGAATTTGCTCAGAACCCGATCCGGATCGGAGCCACGTGTCATCCATCCCATCAGCCTCGGGTTCGGATGGATTTCTATGTTGACAACGCATCAGAGTAATGGACGTTGTGGGCAGGAGCTAGTCATAGCCGATCCGGATATCCAGGCGCTCATGCAGGGGAGTGATGTGGAAAATGGGTTCGGGTCGGAGGGACATGTACAAGGGGTTCGGATCGGGGTATCCGATCCGACCCGGATTGACTTGGAAACAATTCTCTCTTCTCTTTATTCTGCTCCGCTCCGATCTATCTTCGTAGCAATCAAGTGGCTTTCCGATCCAATTGAGATTATATTGCCCTCCGATCCGGACAGCTGTGCCTTTCTAATTTCCTCAGCAATAGTTCACCGATCCGAACAGAAAACTTTATCCGCTCCGAACCGCTGCGCTGCTCCGATCCGATCCGCTTCAGTGCTTCCCAAGTTTTTCAATGTTTCACATCTTGACTTTGTTTGGCCCAGTTCACAAAGTGGGCTAACATTTTGCCCCCTCAAAGGATGCTTCTGTTGGAGACGGAGCATGCTTTGACTATCATTGCACAGCGCTCTTCGAGGTAATCTTTCTTTTGATTTTCCTTGTGTTTTCATCTTTTTCTTCAAATTTCAATTTAATTCGTTGCTTAGCTAAAGAATTCGGTTCGGTTCGGAATCCGATCCGAACAGACCCCCTCTTCTCTCTATCTTTCACTGGAGTATTGGGCCAAGCTTTATCTCTGGACCACCGATCCGGTCCGAACGGGGAGACGGATAGTCACCCTGTTTTCCTATATAAGCCTAGCCTTCACCCTCCTCCACCTTTCTTTCTTTATTGCTCTTCGCCTGACCGATTTCACTCTGAAACCCGAACTTTCAGAATCTTTAAAAACCTGAAATTATCTCGCCAATCTTCGATTTAAACACCTCGGTAGGTTCTGAAACTTCAATCAATTTTATAACAACGGGTTTCAATTGAGATTTATGGTTAATTTTGAATGGTTTGAACATGACTCCTCTCTTGCTTCGATATTGCGTCTCCCTCCTCCCTTGCCGTCGTCGTGGGTGGTTCTACCACCATCTCGAGGCGCTGAGAGGTTAAATGGGGGATGCGCTCGTCTTTAACTGGAGCTTTGGACATGGACGTGGATTTGACTGTAATTGAGGAAGAGGAAGAAGAGGATTATTGGGATCGGTTCGGGTCGGAGTATCGAGGGTGGATGAGAGGGAAAAGAAAAGTGGTTCAGGAAGTCGGATCGGGTCGGGGCAAGGCAAGTAAAGAAAGGGAAAAAGAAAAGAAATTCAGTAGATCGGGTCGGGGCAAGTATTTAAAAAAAGGGGGGAAAAGAGCTTTCCTAACCGGATCGGGTCGGACCATAAGATGACAGAGGAGAAGTATAACTACGTGATCCGATCCGAACCGTTAGGGGGCTCTGCCTCTGAACCGATCCGATTTTGATTTCTGAGTTTGAATGAGATATCCAAGCCTAAGGCCACGCCCCCGATCCGATCCCAATGAATGCACCCGAACCGAACCGAAGCACAGTCTACTTTAACGCATAAAAACTCGTCTAACTAGCCCAATCAACTTTTGGCATGACCTTCAATTTGATGGACAGTTAGGATAGTGCCTTGTGAACGTGACTGGACATCCAGAATTATTTCAACTCTTTATATCTTGCCAAACTTTTGCGTCGCACTTTTAAACATTTACTTTGCACTTTCTGTATACACTGTTCACACTTTAGTTTACACACACGCACGGGGGGATACGGGCTAATTTTCTCTAATTTGTGCTATTGCTTCTTCAATAGTTCTATGACCATGAGACCCAGACGCTCTTCCAGACTAGCTGAGAGGAAAGAAGCCCCGGAAACCTCTAATAAAATCACTCTCGAGGACATATCTTCTCCGTCGGATCCAGAATGGGACAATGAGGGTCCAGACTACGGGGTTGGAAATCGGGAAAGCAACGACGTGTCTTCAGAGAATGAAGTTTCTCTGGGTTTTGAGGAGGAAGGAGGGATTGGTGACGATCGAGCCCCCGATGAATTTGAATCGGCCGTTATATTGGAATCACCTCCAGATTCCGTTGAATCAACAATCGACAACGATCGACTTATCCGAATTTGCTTAAAGTATGGGATAATGAAAAGGGACACTCTAGTGCCTTCAAGCTCTGATCGTCCCCACAACCCTCCAAAAGGATATATGGCGGTCACTCGGTTGATGTGTATGGTCGGCGCTATCCCTCCATTCTCTCCCTTCATCGTTGACTTTTTAAGACAAATGTGGATTGCCCCCATGCAGCTGCATCCCAATTCTTATGCCTACTTGCACACTTTGTACATAGCATACCGTGAGATCTTAGGCATAGAGCTCACGTTCGATGATGTTCACTTCTTCTATAACTTCAAGCATCGGACTCGAGAGACTCCATCTTTCTGCTATTTTGAGTCAGTTCCAAAAAGGAAGATAATCTCGGCACCATTCAGCAGTAAAGCTGGAGATTCCAGACTGGAATGGTTCTATGTGAAGCGACAGCCCGGATGTGCCAGGAGGTGGACAAAATCAAGTAAAGCACTGATTTTCTAAATCCGGGCTCTATACACTTGAATCATCACCTTAACCTGTTTTCCTTTTTGTTTGCAGTCGACAATCCCAAACAAATATCAGATCAAGTGTTCTTTGACCGGATGCACCAACTTCTTAATGGCGATCAGAAATTCTTGACTATCGATGAAGTCCTTAAAGACGAATATCTTCACTTTCATGGGCTGTTATCCGTTTTTCGTAGCATTGGTCATGGGACGGCTCCGTACGTATATATTCCTCCAGTGGAGGTAGTCCCAGAGATAGGAGAAGGCTCGGGAGTTCCTACAGTGCCTCTTCAAACTTCACCTTCTCCATCTTCTACACAAGATGACGAATTGGCTAATCTGGCCGAAAAGCATCGTGAAGGATATATTGGCCCCGATGAGGCTACTTCTCTGGAAAAGTCAACGTCCTCCCAAGAGTCGCCACTTAATGCTTCCGAAGGAGATGTCCCTAGTACTAATGATCCAATATTTCAAGGTTTGGGGGATCTCCCCTTACCTGAAACTATATACACTTCAGAGGATTTTAGGAAGGATCCTTTAGTCTTCACCTCTTCTGAAGAGACCACTCCTGCTAAGGCCAAAGAGCCTGCCCGTACTAGTCTAGCTTCAGACTCGGGTTGGTTGGGGGGAAACACACCACTTAGGACACACTTTATACAACAGCACTAGCATTTATTGCACCTCTTTCTCTGTGAATTCATTGATTCTAAATTTCGTTTGTCTTATTGTGCAGGTACGATGTCTCGATCCTACTACGATATCAGGAAGCTTCGCCGCAGCATGTCTAATCCACCTCAGGATATCGAGTATGATCGCTGTGATGATCGTGGTAGGGAGGAGAGAAGGCCTTATGATCCCTGTCGTTCTCGACCCTCACGTTCTCGCTCTCCCGTTCGGTCGGATCAAGAGAAGTACAAAGGTTATCAAAGCCGTAGGGAAGAGGATAGACCACAATCTAAAGACTCCACTTCTTCCCATGAAAAGCGCAGTAGAGAGAGAAGTCCTCCAAAAGAAACCGGGTCTCGAAGTAAGCACAAGGTCCCTGCTACTAAACGATCTAGGACAGATAAAGAAACTACCGAATCCTCCTCACACAGGGACACCGAATTGACAATCCCCGCTCCTCCCCCACTAGATGCGGAAACTGCAGTAAAGCGGGCATATTTGGAGGAGCAATTTCCCGAACACTACTTCGAGACTTTGACTTTTTTACCTGCCCTTGAACCTATTTCTTCTAAGTGGGCAGATGAGGCCAAAGAAAAGATAGATGCAGTGGAAAAACAGTATTCTGAGATGTTTAAATATTCACGCAACCTTTCCAGAATCATCCGCACTCTAATCACAAATACCGACTCAATGCAAAAGACCGCGGAGGAGGATGCCAAGGCTTTAAAAGCTCTAGGAAAAGATTTGGAAGACACTCAAGCTCAGCTAGCTGTCGCTCAAAGGGACGCTTCTAACTTCAAACAACAATTTGAGGACATGCAAAAACGTTATCATGACTTGCTTGAGTCTCACGCTCAAGAGCGTTCTGAGTTAAAAAAGCAAGCTGATGAGGCTAAGTCAGAAGCTGCTAAGACACGCCTTGCTTATGCTGACCTCGAATAGAAAAATGTCGAGTTAACAAAGAGGAGTGCTGAACTAGAAAAGAAGAATGCTGACTTGGCTTCAAAGCTATTGGAGGTAGAGAACAGAGCTGCCCTGGCTGAAGGCAATGTGGAGTGTGCTATCAAATCTGCGGAGGAAGCCCGCAAACAACTGTCAGAGGCGGAGGCTGATATTCAGGGTTTCGGCGAATTAATGATTGAATTCTTCGCACATATCATCCGTCGCCGAAACATTTCTTGGATCGAGGATTATCCATCCATTCTAGTTCAAGTATGGAATCAGATCGTCGAGTGGGAAAAAGAGGAACTTAAGGTCGATTCCATCGATGAAGATAAGCTAATGGAGAAATACTTGAGGGATGATGAACCGGAGCGCCTAGCTGAAGGGCGCCGCCTCATTGCTGAGGCCATGGAAGAAGAGAGACGGAAGTCTAAACAAAAGAAGGTTCTCGAAGCTGGTTCCTCTTCTTCTGGCTCTGCGACTTCTGAAGTAGAGGGGTATGATCCTGAAAATCCGGGAATTCCCCGAACAACTCTGCTATCCCCTATTCCTGAAACAGCATCAGAGGTAGTAGTCACCCCTGCCGAGAAGTCTTCGGAAGGTATCCCTACCTTTTCTCCTCAATTTGTCAAGGCTATTTCTACCTTTCGCCACGTGATTGAGCAATCGATGAAAAACCCATTGTTTTCGCCTGAGTTGATAACTGTTGCTTCTCATTCTGTAGGTATTGAGCCATCCGAAAAGACAGATGTGACTCAGGGAGCCACCGCCGGGGCAAAGCCCGCAGAAAAGGCCAAAAGAGGGGAGGACGAGGCTGCTCCTATAGACTTGGGAAAAGGAAGTGAGCCGACTAAGGTCGCCGCTCCCCATGATGAAGAAATGATAGCAGCTTTAAGGGATGATGGCGGTGACGGGGGTCATGAAGAGGAACCAGAAGTTGCGATAGTCGGGGAGTCAAAAAATACTGATGATGTTACCTTGGCTGCAATGAAAGCTGATCAAGACAAACACTTGCAATTAAAAGCCGAAGAACTAGACCCTGAAGCCCTCAAGCCCCTCGCAGTTGTGGATGCGGGATCAAGGTTAGTTGTTAAGCTCTCAACTAGATCTATTACAGAGGAACTCGCTAAAAAATCTTCTCTTGATTCCAGCGCTCCGCCCTCCGGGAAGAAGTCTACTGGCTCCAGCACCGTATCTTCAGGAAAGAAGAAATCAAAACGAATCTTGACAGAGGCTGAGAAAGAAGCAAAGGATGCGGAGAAGGCCGCCAAGAGGTCCAAGGCTCATTCGAAATCTAAATAGTGGATTGCCTTGTGTTGCTTTAGCATTTAATGAACCAACAATTGCTGCTACAAGAGCGGCTCCTGCGCTTTCTTTTTTAGCCATTTTCCTGTACAAATTCATTCATTTGTAAATAAAAAATAACTCATTTTCTATAATGTCTGTTTGTCAGTAGTTCTGCACTTATGTAAAAATGCATGTCTTACTATAATTATGAAATGAAGTTACGGAGGGAGGAAATATGCGTATATATATATGCCCCCAGTCAATTCCCACAAATTATTTAATGCTTAATCAAGCAATCTGAATGCTCCCGATTTTCTGACGGGATAGTACTTCCTGTGTCGTCAGTACCTGTCGTTTTTTCTGGCATTTCTTTTATACTCTCACTCTTTCTCTTGAGAGTTAGAGTTCGAGCTCAGCAATCTATTCATTCCCCGGTCTTTCAGCGGGGAAAGATTTCTTTCTCAGCGCTCAGTCGGAGACGCTTTTATACTCTCTCTCTCTCTCTCTGGAGAGTTAAAGTTAGGGGAAGAATTTCTTCTTCAGCGCTCAGTCGGAGACGCTTTTATACTCTCTCTCTCTCTCTCTCTCTCTCTCTCTCTCTCTCTCTGGAGAGTTAGAGTTAAGAATGTCGTTTTCTCATTCTTTTATGTCTTGTCGCACAAATAGTCGTTGTGCTTCTTCTTATGTCTAAACTGTCTTCAACCTTTTCAGGTTTTGAGTCATCCTGTATTCCATAATCACAACAGAATAATTGATGAATGTATATATGTAATGCATAAAAGTAAATAACACACAATATTTTTATAGTGGTTCGGCTAAGTCGTAGCCTACATCCACTTTATAGTCCTTTATTCATATCGTCAGATTTTCCCAAGGCAAGTCGTGCCTTATTACAGAGTTCATAAGAAAAATAACAAAGAGTACAGCATTTCTAATCCAAATATCGCATTAAGTGTTGGGCATTCCATGCTCTAGGGACTTCTTCGCCATCTACGGTCGTTAACTTGAAGGTTCCTTTTTCAAGTTTCCGTTGGATGACAAAGGGTCCTTCCCACTTTGGACCGAGGTGAGGAAGGGATGGAAAGACTCTCTTTAGCACCAAATCTCCTGGTTCAAAAGTCCTGAGGCGAACTTTTTTGTCGTAATAGCGTGCCATCTGACGTCGATGTCTTGCCGCACGCAAATCTGCTTCGTCCCTTTTTTCTTCGACTTCATCAAGAGACTCAAGTAAGAGCGCCCGATTCGTCATCGGGTCATAATATGTCACCCTGTGGGAAGGAACTTCCAGTTCAACTGGAATTACTGCTTCTGAGCCAAAGGAGAGAGAGAAAGGGGTGTGACCGGTGGCCGTCTTAAATGTTGTTCGATATGCCCACAAAGCTAGGGGCAATTCGTCAACCCATTTTGCCTTTGCACGCTCTAACCGTTTCTTGAGGATGGATTTTATTACTTTGTTTATTGCCTCTACTTGCCCGTTCGACTGCGGATAGGCAACTGCGGTATATCGCTTGTCAATCTTATACTTCTGGCAGAAATTTCTGAATTCAGTACTATCAAATTGGGTTCCATTGTCAGTTATAATCGTCCTTGGGATCCCGAATCGGCATATAATATTTCTGACCACAAAACTTATCACCTTTCTTGCCGTGATCTTGGTCAAGGGCTCAGCTTCCACCCACTTCGTAAAATAGTCCACGGCCACTATTGCATATTTCGCTCCTCCTTTATCAATCGGTAGAACTCCAATGATATCAATTCCCCATGTGGCAAATGGCCAAGGGCTCACCATTGATTTAAGTTGGGTCGACGGTGCTCTGGGGATTTTGGCGAATCTCTGGCACTTATCGCAGCGTCGTGAATAATCAGCTGCATCTTTATTAATTGTAGGCCAGAAGTATCCGTATCACAATATCTTTTTTGCTAAAGTCTGACCTCCTGTATGATCTCCACACTCACCTTCGTGTACTTCTCTTAGTACACGCTTGATGTCGTCGTGTGCTATACATCGTAACAGGGGCATAGAAAATCCTTGCCTATAAAGAGTATCATCTTGTATGACATATCTGGTAGCCTTGCGAACTACAGCCCTTTTCTCACTCTTCTTTGATGGGAGTGTCCCATTCTTAAGGAAATTCTTAATTGGAGTCATCCACGACTCCTTCTCCGGTTCCGCTTCGAAAGCGAACTCAACTTCCATCGACCCAAAGCTTGGCGATTCCAACGTTTCAATTGGAATTATTTCAGTCTCTTCCGGATTGTCGGAACTAGCCAGCTTTGCCAGCCTATCCGCCTTCTGGTTTTCGGCTCTTGGGACGTGTGTTATATCGTACCGCTCCAAGCTGCTCAATAGCTCTCTCACTTTCCTGAGGTAGGCGATAAGTCGAGGTCCCCGAGCCACAAATTCCTCTCGCACTTGGCAAACAACGATTTTAGAGTCACAGAATAAGTCCAATGTTTTTATTCCGAGGTCTTTAGCAAGCTTCAGCCCGGCAATCAGGGCTTCATATTCAGAGTCATTGTTGGTCGCCGAAAATTCTAATCGTAGAGCGTAATATAACGACCGTCCTTCGGGGGTGACTAAGACGATTCCAGCTCCGGACCTTCGGTCGTTCTTAGCTCCATCTGTGTATAGTTTCCACGGATCTATCTTTAACTCATCCTCGGACCTAACCACTTTGTCATCGATTACTTCCTCCTCTGGGATGGTGAACTCCGCAATAAAGTCTGCCAGAGCTTGCCCCCTAATCGACTTTCGTGGTTGAAAATTTAAATCAAATTGGCTTAATTCTATATTCCATTTGATCAACCTCCCCGATGCATCGGGCCTCTATAACACCTGCCTCAAGGGCTGGTCGGTGTATACGGTTATTGGATGAGCTTGGAAATAGTGGCGAAGCTTTCGGGATGCGATTAGGAGGTTGTAAGCGAGCTTCTCAATCTTTGGGTAGTTGCGCTCTGCCGCTGCTAATTTCTTGCTTACATAATATACTGGTCTTTGTACTTTGTCTTCTTCTCGAACCAGGGCCGTGCTAACGGCATGAGCCGAGACTGCCAGGTAAACAAACAATTCTTCGTGATCTACTGGTTTGACAAAATCGGCGGTTTCTCTAGCAGTTCCAATAAATTTCGAAAGGCCTCAACACAGTCCGGAGTCCACTCGAAGTTCTTCTTTCCTCTTTTAATCAAATCAAAAAACGGAACGCATTTGTCTGTGGCTTTGGAGATGAATCTACTCAGCGCAGCTACTTTCCCTGCAAGACTTTGGACATCTTTAATTCTCCTCGGCTCTTCAATGTTTCTAATCGCTTCTATCTGGCTAGGATTGATTTCAATTCCTCGTGAGCTCACAATGAAGCCTAGGAATTTTCCCGATGCCACTCCAAATGAGCATTTCAGAGGATTCAACTACATCCGATACTTTCGCAGGATACCAAACATTTCCGCCAAGTCTTGCGTATGGCTGGAGGATTGTTTCGATTTGACAAGCATATCATCCACGTAAACTTCCATAGTCTTCCCTATTTGATTATAAAACATTCTGTTCACCAAGCGCTGATAAGTGGCTCCAGCGTTTTTCAATCCGAATGGCATTACAACATAACAATACAATCCCAAATTTGTAATGAAGCTCGTATGTTATTGGTCTGGCACATGCATAGGAATTTGGTTGTACCCAGAATATGCATCCATGAAAGAGAGAAGTTCATGACCTGCTGTCGAATCTACAAGCTGATCAATTCTGGGAAGTGGGAAACTATCTTTTGGGCAAGCTTTGTTCAAATCTGAAAAATCAATGCAAGTCCACCACTTTCCATTCGGCTTCTTTACCAAGACGGGATTCGATATCCAGTCGGGATATGTCGAATCTCGAATAAATCCGTTCTGCTTCAGCTTCTCCACTTCCTCTTTCAGAGCAGCCGACCTCTCTGGGCCTAGCATACGTCTCTTTTGCTTCACAGGCGGATGCTTCGGGTTTACATTTAATTTGTGACTTATAATGGATGGCGATATCCCACACATGTCAGCGTGGGTCCAGGAAAACACGTCCAAGTTCGCCTTCAAAAAGTTCATTAGTTCTTTGGCCCGACGTGGATCCAATTGAGACCCAATCTTCAAGACTCTTGTCGGATCAGCGTCATCAATGGGAACTTCCACTGTCGCTTCATTAGGAGTTGCATTTTTAGTCTCTGGTTCCTCGTCTTTTCTGGGATCCAGGTCTTCAGGCGTTCCTTTAGGCAACTCCTTCGGGGCCGATTTCTCTAATTGCTACGCCGAGCCCCCCTTTGGGGGAGGCGAGGCATCTTTACTCTCGATGTTAAGTCCTTTCATCAACATCTTTAGTTCGGCCACATAGCAGGCCCGTCCGGAAACTTGATCCCCTCTCATCACTCCAGTTCCGGCTTCGGTCGGGAACTTAAGCAATAAACACCAAGGGGCGATACAAGCTCTGAACTCAGCAAGGGCAGGTATCCCCAAAAATGCATTATAAGGCGAATCCACGTCCAATACTACGAACTGAAGTATCCGCACTCTTCGGCGTTCTCCTTGCCCCAAGGTCACGGGCAATTCTATGTATCCCATGGGAGCTGTTGACGCCCCGTTGAAGCCTCTGATCCATCCTTCACATGGCTTCAAATCTTCAGATTCAAGCTTCATCTGATCAAATGACTTTTTAAATAAAATGTTGACAGAACTTCCGTTGTCTACTAATACCTTATGGACCAAGGCCGGCCCAATGGTGGTAGTAATAACCAACGGATCATCAGTGGGTGATTGGATCTCAGTATTATCTCTGCTGCGGAACACCACGTCGTCAAACATGGTCTTCTGTTGTTTTATGGGGGTGACATCTTCCAAATCATCACCTTCATTCACATCTATGTGCTTGGCAGCATTTACATATTGATCCATTGATCTGAAACTTCGGATTGCCGGGTGAGGTCCGCCCACTATGGAGTTGATAACAATTCCTTTACCTTTCTGCTGCGTTGTAGGCTTGGGAGCAGGTAGAATCTGTTTTGGAGCCTGCTCTCCTTGCCCCCTGTCCCTCGGGGCAACCTTGTATTCATCCAACTTCCCTTCACGCAGCAGCTTCTCAATCACATCTCTCAAATGCCGACATTCATTGGTTGAATGCCCATGGGTTCCATGAAACAAACAAAACTTCCCAGTCGCCATTTCTTTCTCGGTCGAATCACGAGGTGGCGGTCTTTTGTACTGCAAAACGTTGTACGAATCCAGGTAAATATTCTCCAGGGTGTCGTTCAATGGTGTATAATTCTCGTAGGTCTGGAATCGGGGTCTTTTGTTAGGATCACTTCCCCTATTTCTATTTCTTCTGTTACCGTTCGCATTACGGTTATTGTTGTTGCCTCCGTTTCCAGCATTGTTGTTTCCACCCTTATTTCCCACATTTACTTCAACTTTTTCGGAACTTTCCCAAGACTGCTTCACGGCGACGTTGCTCTGGACATTTTCTTTTGAAGCCGCTTCAGACTTTCTCTTTCGGTTTATCCTGGCCTCCTCTCGTCTTAAATAAATATCGGCTTTTTCATATAATATCTCTCTTGTGGAGGGTGTCTTCCTAGACAGGTAATCTCCAAACTCGGATTCAGGATCGACTCCTTCCTTTAATGCCATCAAGATGGTGGGCTCATGTGGGTCACTAACTTCAGTCACAGCCAAGTTAAAACGGTCAAGATATGCCCTCAAAGACTCTCCTGGTGCCTGCTTGATTCTTGATAATTCAATAACACTTTTGGACTTTCGGGCATGGAGTCGGAACTGTTTCATAAAACGTTCGCTCAGTTCCCTGTAATTCGAAATCGAACGAGGGGGAAGTCGGGTAAACCAGAACAGCGCCACATCTTCTAAATAGATTGGGAATGCTTTGCACTTCACTTCATCGGGGGCAGCAGCAGCATTCATGAGCCACGAGTATCGCATCAAATGCTGTCCCGGATCAGTCCTCCCGTTGTACTTGTCCATCTGTGGCAGGTTAAAGCGCCGGGGAAACTGGAAGTCGAGGATATCGTCGGTGAAAGGAGTATGGCTTCGCTCGATGTCATAATCTTCATTCGTATAGCTCCGGCTCTCGGACATGATCTGGCGCACCATTGCCTGTACATCAGCATTAGTTAGGGGCCGTTCAGGTTCCCTGGCCCTAGTATCCGGGTTCCTTCTGGGCTCTTGTTCAGGAGATGCCCTTCTTCTTCGAGCTGCTTCTGCTCTGTTCCGTTCCCTACGATCCCGGTCGATCTCGGGATGAGGGGACTGGAGCCTTTGCCCCCGAGTGGGGTCATTGTTTCCTAGTGTTCGTGCAATATCCTCACGAGATCCCAAAGATCCGAATGTCAGCTGCTCCACATTCTGAGGTCGTTCGAGCGGCCTTCGTTCACGGGGCCGCTCTTCCTCGGAAGATGAAGCCTGATCCACTGGTGTGTGACGAACCGGTGACGGAGTTCTCTGTCGACGGAGTTCGCTAATCTCCCTGCTCATGAGCCTCATATTTTCCTGCATCATGAGATTAGTGCGCTCGTGGACTTTCATAGCCTTCCTTGTACTTTCAAGCATATCAAGTAGGCGCGAGAAATCTCCTTGAGTAATGGGCGCAGATGGATTGACCTGATCACTGACCCTGGCGGCTGGAATCGGAGCATTTGTAGGGACTCGAGTAGAAGTTCCAACATCACCAAGAGTCGGATCGGATCGGAGATGGGAGGTCGGGTCGGTTCGGAGCTGGGGAGTCTGGTCGGGTCGGTACATGGCAAGCTGCTCGGGTCGGTTCAGATTGGGGGAATGCACTGCTTCAGAATCTCCTACCCGGATCGGATCGGAGCTTTCCCCCTGAAGACGGCTCGGATTTCCTGCATTGGTTCGTCCTGTTGCTGAGCTCTGCCCACGAGACCTTGTTACAACCGCAGTTTGCTGATCTTCGCCAGCTCCATTTCCTCGACCGGATTGAACTTCTTTGCCTTTTCCTTTGTCCATGATTCTTCGACAATCACTTCAACAAATATCCAAGGAGGTTAAAACTTGAGGATTAACTTCTTTGAACTCAACGGTCCAAAAAGTAGAACGATAATTCCGAAAAACAAAGAATTCAGATGAAGCTCTCAGTGAAAGCACCAAAATGTTAGACCAAAAAGTGGTTCTAACACCCAAATTGATTAAAAGCAAATGAAATGAGATAAAAATAAAAATGAACACACAGAATTTATAGTGGTTCGGCGAAGAAATGCCTACGTCCACTTGTCTTTCACTATTTTTACTGATTTATTTGCAAGTACAATGAAATATTAACTTGATTTCTCTCACAACTCACTTACAATCACTCAATTGTCTGAAAATAAATAATGAAAGAAGATTTGAATTTTCCGGGATTGCTGAAATTCGGGTTATGAAGATGGTTGAACTCTCCAAGTGCCAGAAAAAAGATCATTTTCTTTGTCTCCAGACGGGGTATTTATAGGTGTGAATTTGCTCAGAACCCGATCCGGATTGGAGCCACGTGTCATCCATCCCATCAGCCTCGGGTTCGGATGGATTTCTATGTTGACAAAGCATCAGAGTAATGGACGTTGTGGGCAGAAACTGGTCATAGCCGATCCGGATATCCAGGCGCTCATGCAGGGGAGTGATGTGGAAAATGGGTTCGGGTCAGAGGGACATGTACAAGGGGTTCGGATCGGGGTATCCGATCCGACCCGGATTGACTTGGAAACAATTCTCTCTTCTCTTTATTCTGCTCCGCTCCGATCTATCTTCGTAGCAATCAAGTGGCTTTCCGATCCAATTGAGATTATATTGCCCTCCGATCTGGACAGCTGTGCCTTTCTAATTTCCTCAGCAATAGTTCACCGATCCGAACAGAAAACTTTATCCGCTCCGAACCGCTGCGCTGCTCCGATCCGATCCGCTTCAGTGCTTCCCAAGTTTTTCAATGTTTCACATCTTGACTTTGTGTGGCCCAGTTCACAAAGTGGACTAACAATGATCAATTGACACAAAGTATAAGTTTTAATCTATACATTGGCCGTTACTGGAATGTGGACTGCAGGACTGCAATTCCTACCTTTGATAGTAAACTAGAGCAGCGTCCAATTTTATTAATTTTCAATGGTGCTGAAATGCACTAATTTTTCAACCATTGCATCAATGATCCTATTCCAAGCTAGAAAACCTGAAGATGTTTTTGTTTTGTTCTTAATGATAAATAAGGGAAAACAAATGAATTATGGTTGCTTTTAAAGTGAACTTCCATGTAATTACGCCACAGTTTAATTAATTTCTAAATTTCTAGATTGTCCTATAGATCTCTATTCATTTTTTTACACTATTTATCTTCCTAATACCAACTCTTTTTTGAAATGCAGGAAATGCCCTTATTGCAATTTGATCATGGTTGATTTGGAACTACAATGTCCCAAAAGTCAAGAATATTTTATGATACAATTATGTATACAAGTGAAGGTACATAATACACAAATTATTGGGTGCTGATAACATACAGACTGCTGCAAGTTATCATGATACTGCCATAGCCTTTTCCATTATGGATGGTTATTCTCTCAGCATGCAACATGATCAAACAACTTTGCAAATTCTTTAGGCTAAACTTGGACCTGAAGATCTTCGCACCTAGGATGCTGCTGCATGGCTTGATCATTTTGAGTCTCTTGAGCAGCAAGAAGCTGCACGTAGAGTTCGGGATACCGAAGGGAGAGATACACAGAGAAAGCATTGCCGTGCAAAGAGTGCTAGTAGAAGTAATCATGAGAATGCAGTCACCAATACAAGAAAGACGGCACAAAAGGATTTACTATGGTATCAAACAGGCGAAGGAGCAAGAATCAGTTAGAATATATTTCATAATGTGAACTCTAGCTTTATACCAAGTTATTTTAACTCTTATCCTTCTGTTATTCTATTATAAATCTTCATTAGCTAAATTTCACTCTTACGTTCAACATAAAGTATATTATCAGCCCACATCAAGCGCAAAACTTGTAACTCAGTTAGTATTCACTAGCAAAACTTGGTAAACTTGTAAATGCAAAATTTATAGAAGTTTAGTAGCACCCCTATCTTCTGTAACATTACTTATTGTAGCAGTAGATCTTAATTTATCTATCAGTAAATAAAAAACAGATATTTAGGTAAAATATATTCCTATGGATTGGAATGTTAAAGGGAGAAGTGTGCTACGAACCTTCCTATACTGTATGCATGCGCGCAAGAGAGAAGTAATACTGGAAAGGTAGCATGCATCGTTTTTCTTTAATTATAAATCTAACTGAGTTTAGATAGAGGTATCAATTTTGGTTTGGTTACGACAAATTGATGAATGAAAGCTGACATTTTTCTCAGGTAAAAACTCAGCTGCTTTCTTTCTTCCAAATAAAAATTGATCCAGGTTCACTTAGTTGGTCAACAATTGTTGTATACACCTGTTTATCCTCATGCCAATCGAACGTGAGCGACAAGTCAGAGTTTGCATGGGTTCAGTTATATCCTACAGGAGCACCGTTTTAGTTTCAGTTATGAAGGTTATTTCAGATATATGCATGGTTTATTTGTTCTCCCTTTATAGGCTACAATTTTCAATTTCCAATAGCAAATTTCTTCTTAGAGTCTGAATATTTCTGTCTAAGACGATTTGTTTAAGCTAAGTGGTACATGCAACGCCTGGTGATTTTGCTCACTTTATTTGTATTGTTAAGTGTTCATTTTTATATGTTGAATCACCATAGCAATATTATAGCCTCCGCACAAACCTCATATCAGCACGTTTGAAACCACCAAAACACATCACACCAAAAATAGCAGAATTTCTTCATCTTTTAAATATCATAAGCGCAACCATTCATACTTCCATTAAATTTTAAAAAAAAAAATACCAACAAAAAAATCTCATTCCCATATTATTCACAACTCGAAGTAGTCCCCTACTTTCAATTTTATATATATGAATAGTTGATTTAGAAGCGCATGCTTTTAGTCCGACTGGGAAGTTCTCACATTACACTTCATATACAATTCTTCAAAAAATAAATCTAAAAAAATTACATCTAGATAAAAAATAATAAATGTTAACACTACAAAAGGCAGCTTAAATAGCGACGGGGTGGGGCAACGGTTAGCGACGGCTAAAAAAGCGGCCGTCGCTTGCCGTCGCAAACCGTTGCTCGATTTGCAGAATAATAACTGCCGAACCATCCTCTTCCTCATTATATTTTTTCCCCAAAATCAATCCCAAACCCTACCCGTCGCCATTTCTTGCTGCTCCGATTCCAAGCCTCCAATTTCACTTCCAAGGTATTGATTTCATTCTTCTATGTCTTCTAACTCTAGTTTATGCTTAATTAGGGTTAATTAGAGGCTTTGCTTGCTAATTTATATGAGTTTGCAAAATTGAATGTTTATGGATATGAAATTGGTTGTCTCGAGGGATGTTTATGATAACGGTTGTGTTGTGAGTTGATTTGGGAATAAGTGTAATTGATTAGGAGGGTAAAATCGATGAATATTACATATGTAATTGATTTAGGAAGTTGAAAACAATGATTATCACGTGTTTAATTAGACATACGATGATTGTGTTGTATGTAGAATGTGTGGTATGATGATTTGAAAATGAATGGAATTAATGTAATTGTTTAATGGTAGTAAATTGATTATTATTCAAATGGTGCAACGATGTCCCTAATGCATGCACTGTTATGTCCCCATCGGATGCAAGAATGGTCGGTCCAAAAGAATGCACTTGCAATTGAAAAAAAATTGTTTTGTTACTATAATATTTAGTAATCAAATGTTGATTAAAAATGTTAATTCAAAATAGTTCTTCATTTAGGTTTAGATCGGTAAGAATCTTGTTAATTTTTTATGTACAATTATGAGCTATGTATCATGTTGTGTACTCTTGTGAGCTATGTAATAACAATGTTAATGTTGTGTACTCTTCTGAGCTATGTAATGATAATGATGACTGATGTTAATAATTCAAGTTATTTTGTATGCATTATATGATTGTAACAGATATGTCAGATAGACGCCGCTCGAGGAGTTCATCTCAGCCGACTCCTTCACCATCTCCTGTGCCAGGTGTAGGTCCTAGCAGCTCTGAGCCAGATCTGCGGCAATGTGCAGAGGTTGTTCCGAAGAGTGCTGGGTAAGTATCTAATTTATTTCAGTTTAAATTAGTTAAAAATATATGCTTTATCTATGTAAACATGTACGCAGCACCGGGTTTGAAATCGAGCCAGCGGAATTCATTTTAAAAGTGTCGAAGCAGTCGTACACGAGTAGGATGTCTGGGACTTGGCCTCATTGGGATAGTATCCCACCCCACATCAAGAACGTCATTCTAGCCGATGTGCTAGTAAGTATTTATTTATTTTATTATTAGAAATTCATATATACTATAAATAATTCAAATTAAATTTAATTTGCAGGCGGCTGTCCGTGTAGAGGAGCGGGACATGCAGGTTTTTTTGACACACTAGAATATCAAAATGCGAAAGAATTACCGAGAAACAATTTACAGGGCGAAGACATCAGGGAAGAAGCCTAAATGGATTGCTGACGATGTTTGGGCTGGATTTCTAGCATATTGGGATACTGAAGCAGCGAAAGTAAGATATAATGAAAATAATCACATTTATGTTGATTGCATTCTTTTATTTAATAATGTATCAAATTTAATAGGAAGTAGCACAAAGGAATAAAGAAAATAGAGCTAAGAATCCTGGTTTACATCGCGGTGACTCAAAATCATTCCAGCAGCATAGGAGAGAATTGGTAAAAATTTGAAATAGTTTTTAGCATATGTTCACGTAAAAATTGAGTGCATATCATTCATTTTTATTTTTAGTAATTTTATTACTGTATATATACTCATTTTTAGTAACTTGAAATAGTTTTTAGCATATATACTTATTAATAATTAAAATATTTCATATTCGTTCATATCACATTATATTATTAAATTATATGACTATTGTAGGAGAGATATGATGCAGAGGCAGCTAGAGTGACGCAGTCCAGTGGACGAGATGAGCTTACGGTTGCAGAGTGCGATCGTATTTGGGATGCTATTATTAAGCTGCCTACTCGTAATAGGCGATACGGCTTCGGCAATCAGGAGGTATCTTTTTTAATTTAAGTTTACATTTAAAATGTATTCAATTAACATGCATTCTTTTACCTTCTTTTTATATTAACATGTTAAATTGACATTATAAATATAGAAGCTTCAAATTGACATGTGTATTGATCTTCAAAGTCCATGTATATATTACAAGTCCATTTATAAATGTGAAATTGAACTATTTCGCAGGCTATTGATTTTCAGCGAGGATATAGGAAGTCCGTGGAGCAGGAGACTATAGCTCAGTTGAAGGAGCAACTGGAAGAGATGAACGATTGGAGAAGAAGCCAGCTGGCTCAGGAGATAGACGAGCGCATTGCACGCTATTATGACGAGCATGGATCGATGCCAGACGAGGACGATGGCGGGGATGCTACAAGCGAAGAAGAAGAAGAAGACGAGTAGTTTGTTTGTTCTTGTGCTTGGGTATGTATATACAATTACTTTTTTATTTGCTTTATGTACGTACGATGATATTTGATGACGGTAGTGTGTAGTTTGATGTATTTTGATGTTTTGTGATGATGGGACGATGATATACGGTGATGATATTGTTTTTTGGATGCATGACGATGGTATGTTATGGTATTGTGATGAATTTAGTAATGTTTTGGATATATTGATGGATTTGGAATGATATTGATGGATTTGGAATGATATTGATGGATTGGTAGTGGATTGGGTTTGATGTGGAGGTTTGTTGGAAAGGTATTGCTGTGTAGTGCAGAAAAAATGCTCCAGATTTGCGACGGCTAGTAACGGGTAGCGACGGAATTTTGGTCATTACTTTGCGACGGCTTGCAACAGATAGCGACGGCAAACAACAAAGAAAAGCGACGGATAGCGACGGCGTTTTGGACAAAAATGGCCATGGCTTTTGCAACGGCTTGCAACGGCTTCGCGGCAAAAAAAACCACTTGACTTCTGATGGTGCCACGTGGCAAGTATCTGTTGCAAGCCGTTGCTAATCGAGCGACGGAACCGTCGCTTTTTCCGTCACTTTTTCCTCTCGCGACGACATTAAAAGCGACGGTAAATAGCGACGGCGTGCGACGGCCGCCAACGCCTATTTGCCGTCGCTATTCACTGTTCCTTTTGTAGTGTAACATCGCTTAAAAATAGGATATATATAGCGGATATTTTCTTTTACAAATTCAAAATGGTCTTTCATATATATTACCAAACTCGATATCACTTAAAGATAGGATCTAATAAATAAACTTCATATACATATTCACAATTTATTATATAATAAATAAAACAAAATTTCACATTAATAAACAAATAGCTGCAATTTAAAAATAAAAATTTAAACCACGCACACATGATTATGAAGAAAAATATCGGCAAATATTCATGAAAAATCATTTCTTTTAAATATGTTAAACATGTATATTTTCAAAAAAAAAAAAAAATCAATTTACCTACAAAGCATGTACCAACATCACGCGCGGAGCGCATGCCTTAATGCTTGTAATAATTATGCAATTTCATCGGAAGGACAGGCCTGAAAGCAGTATTAGCTTCTCCTTTTGAGAGAAGATGTTGAAAAGATGCATTTGTACCCTCATCATGTCAACTTATATACTTGGATTTTGATGCTTAGTCCAAAATCAATGAGTAGCAAATGGAATTTTAGATTATTTATTTCTCAAATGTTGGCGTTCCTGTTAACAAGTACAATGTGAAGTTGGCTGCATCGTCGCATTGACATATGTGTTGTTATAGCAAGATCATTGTTAACTGCTTCAGTGCAAAAATTAATTTTTGTTAGCTATTTTCACATTACACTGACACCAAGCCGTAAGCAGGTGCGGTGGTACTCAGTGTTCTCGCAAGGAGAGTGTTGTAAACTAAAGACTGATGCAGAGCTATAATGTGTTTTGCGGAATAGATTCTTTATAGGTGATAAGAATGGTGCAACAATTAATGGAGGCAAAAAAAAATTTAGGTACATATAGGATGAAGAAAGCAGAACAGATGAGCAAATTCTTTTCTGCATTTCATTAAGCTGGTGCAAAGTTAGTCATTGGGAGGCTACCACCTCACTATAATTTTGAGAAGCGTGATTAATTCTTGTTATGCAAGAAACAAATGCAATTACTTGTTCATGTCAAGAGATGCGTACTATCTTGCTAAGGATGACTTGTTCCACCATTCCATTTTGCATCATGTATTCATGTTTTGGTCTAGAAATTGTTGCTGTTGTAGTCATGTTGACCTTGTTTTGCTGTGGTAATTTGTATACCTTGGTAGCATGAAATGAATGATTATTTGTGAAATGTCTTTAAGTTGCTAACAATGATAACTTTATTACTTATTCATTTAGCAAATTCTTACCAGTTCACCATGTTTCCGTTGGCAATCTGTACATCTGTCGTCATTCTTTCCCCTTATAGGTCAATATAATCACTCCATGTATTGCAAATGCAGAAACAGGCGCTCCGTCAATATAATCACTCCATGTATTGCAAATGCAAAACCAAATATTATTCTCATATTCATATGTGGCGGTCCAAAAAGTGAAATGAAAATTAAGGTCTGAAAAAAGCTCCATTTTTTTTTTTTTTTTTTAAGAATTTTTTCAGTGAAGAAACTGGCATTGCCGTAAAAAATCTCCATGCTTCCAATTTTTTAAAACAATTGGAAGGCTCGAATCGATTCAACCCAATTTTGAACATATGTTCGTGGATTGAAAACAAGGGCAAAGGTATACTATTTACCCGATTTTTGAATTCATGTATGCAATTAGGGGTATTAATTTGTTTAATTTCGCTGTCAAACGATTCCATTTTAACATTCAATGGTATCAAAGCCAGGGTTTACGAATTCAAGTTCTTTGGGTTGGCTATTTAAATTGTTATCATGATAAATCAGGATCATAAACACTGAAACAAGTGAGAAATCGATTGTAACAAGGATTTGGTTCGGATCTGAACTGGTTTCAGTATAAACAAAAATTGTTTTGTTATAAAATCTGAATAGAGTCGTGATTAATAGATGATATTAATTCTATTTTGTCGCCACTTGTTACTTAGTATAATGGATAATATGAACTCTGCTAAACTGGCTTAATCATTGCCTCTATGTGAATTTATATTAATATTTAGATCTGATATAGTTTAAGTAAGACAGTAAATCAAAATGTTTGATTATGAAAACAACAATACTGTCTTAATAATTTTATCAGGCTAAAACATAACCAAGGTTGTAGATTAATATATGTATAGGTGAACACAATCTGTGTATATACTATGCTGCATTTAATTGTTTATGTCTTACTACAACCTAGATGTATGTTTTGAACAAATAGTATATAAATTTGCCAAGGTTAGAATAAAACCCTCTTTCACGAAATCTGATAACCAGTATGATGTGAATATATGCACAAGATGAGAAAGCAGTCGTTTTTGTTTTGATTCATGGATTAAGGACATTGACTTAATTAATTTGCATATTGTTTGTGCATAAGTAGTATAAGGATCTGGAAGTTTAAAAACTGTTTTAAACTGGATTCAGTTATGAAATTTGATTATATTTGTATGCAAGCCTACTGTTAGTGTGTGTGTGTGTATAAATATGTTCACCACTGATTCTAACGTATCAATGACATAGATTACTACTCTGTTGATGTATGTGATTTCATTTAATTACATGATCTATTGCATCAATGCATATGATGCTATTTCATTAGATAGGCGGCAGTAAATTTATATATAAATGTTTATAAATAATCACTGTGTGCCCCTGGGTTGTTAAATTATTTTGAAATTGGATTTTGACCTTCTACCAGATTCAAAATATGTATGCTTGTGACCCTAATGTGTGCTTTAAAATTAAGATTTGTATATTTAAGTGTTTAATGATACTAAGTATAATATAAGCACACATTTTAATTCATGTTAAACCAACTTACAGTAATCATATTGATATATCCCGTTAACTTCTGCAATTTAAATGTACAATCATATGTGCTTTAGCGTTAACACACTACTGTATATCAATAGTTAATATATGTAAGATTGCATGAATGGTAATAAAATCAACATGACACATGACAGATTCTACATCTAATTGTTTACCTCAAGAATACATATATGACAACATGTATGTATATATAGTATATATTTGAATCAAAATAAAATAAAGGGGTATTTAGTTTTAAGGACACATTCCAATAAAAAATTAGATCAAAAGACAACCAAGTTTCATAATTAAATTAAGGACAAAGACTAAATTGAACTATATCAACATGAAATTCACTTTGTTTCTCACCATTACTAAATTAATTAAAGAATAATAAATAACCTTCAAAAAAATTTGTTAAAAATAATGTAATTTTAAAATTATTTTAGTCTATTAATGTAATTATAAACATATAAAAATAATCAGCTCGGAAAGCTAAATGAATATAGCTTTATAACTTAAAAATATAGCTTTATATTGTACCACATAAACACGAACCAAGTCATTTTAAAGCTAATGTCGTTTACACCCAAAAAAAGCTATATGTAAAAAGCGAAGCTATATTCATTTAGCTTTCCGTCCTGAATTGTCTTATATTCGTTTTTTCTATATTTGCAAATCAAAAAACATTTTTTTATTAAATTTTTATTAATTTTTAAGGTAATAATCATAGAAAAACATTTTTTTTATTAATTTTTATTATTTACAAGATATCAATGTGTGTCCTTAATTTAAAATATATGGACTTTTTTCAATTAAAACATAAAAGTTGTCCTTGATTTAGGTAGCAAAAGTTGTTTGTCCTTGGATCTAATTTTTTACTGAAATGTGTCCTTGAAACAAATATCCACTAAAATAAATGTTATTGTATTCTGAATTAGCATGCTCTAAAATATTAGGTGGATTGAGATCATAAATTGTTATATATATATATATATATATATATATATATATATGTGTGTGTGTGTGTGTGTGTGTGTGTGTGTGTGTGTGTGTGTGTGTGTGTGTTTTGATGTGCCAACATCATTTTATTTTTTAATACAATAAGAAGCAATATGGCTGCCTCGAAAAATTTATACTGCAATTTAATTTGCAGTAGTATGCAATCTGTCATGAACATGTATATGTGTTAGTAAACAGCTTTTACATACACATTTTTTATTTAAATCTAGTATTCTTAATCAGATTTATATGTACATTTACATGATGTATTTTAATTATAGTTTGTTTACATCCGTAGTCACATAGCATGTATGTTTAACAATTATATACATGTTGCTAATATACATACATGTATTAACATACATACATACATACATACATACATACATACATACATACATATATATATATATATATATATATATATATATATATATATTCCGGTAACATGGGTTAGTAGTTTAACTCTTTCATTAGTAAATGAGATGCTTTGAAAACCTATCCGTAGGCAACCCATCACCAAAACTTCAGTATTTACATATACACAATCATCTTGTTAAAATTAAGTGTATGCAATTTGATAGCATCCTTAAAAATCTGGTACACTTGTATCTGTTGTAAAACATGACACTGAAATGTTTGGTTGTAAATCTCTCTATATATATATATATATATATATATATATGTATATATATATATATATATATATATATATAGTTAACAAAGCTGAAGATTCAGATGGGAAGGAGGAACTACAGTTGGAAGAATTATAAAGCTTGTCATTTTATTTAATAAGAAATTGTTTTTTTTTTTTTTTATTAATACGGGATAGAACAGAAATGCATGTTATATATACTAGTAAATGTAACGGTAAAATACATTATTCTGGGTAAGTGAAATATGGCTGTGTCATTGTGACGTGACACAGCAGGATAAACATAGTCATAATTAAATGTTTTGCTGACTCGTCATTGTGACGTGGCACAGCAGGATAAATATAGCCATAATTAAATGTTTTGCTGACTCGTCGTCTATTCCAGAATTCACCATATACTTTCCTTTTATTTCCCCCCTTCAAATCTAGGGTTGGCCATGTCGAACCATAGTTTGTTTCTGATCTTTTCTCCATTCACTTCGTACTTGATTTAAGTGTGCTGGATCTGAACTGTGAGCCTCAATTGAGTCTTCCTCTCTTGTCATTCGTGCTGTAGCTTTAATATTTGGCTTCGAGCTGTCGATTTGAAGTTCTGGTTGCTGGTTAGCTACACTCGACATTGATTTTGTGTCGATTGGTCTGATGTTCAAGGCGTCGCGTAGTCTAGTAAAGTTTTTAGCTGAGAGAGCCTTGGTAAGTATGCCGGCTTTTTGATGGTAAGACGGTATGTAATTTACTTGTAGCTTTCCCTCCTTTACTTGCTCTCGAACGTAGTGAATGTCGATTTCTATGTGTTTAGTTCGTGCGTGCTGAATAGGATTAGCTGTCATGTATATCGAGCTTTGATTATCACACCATATTGTTGTTTTTTGATTATTTAATAGATTTAGCTCCTTTAATATTGATTGCAACCATATTATTTCTGATGTAGCGTTGGCAATGCTTCTGTACTCCGCTTCCGCACTTGATTTTGAAATTGTTTTTGCTTTTTCGATGTCCCTGATATTAGATTGTCCCCTATATAGATACAGTACCCTGTTATTGATCTTCTGTCATCGGGATCTGCTGCCCAGTCTGAGTCAGTGAATCCTGTGATATTTAAGTCTTTTCCTCCTTTTATTGTTAAGCCATACTGTATAGTCCCCTTTAAATATCTCAGTATTCGCTTTACTGCTTTCCAGTGTTCATCCCTTGAATCCTGCAAAAATTGTGAAACTTTGTTAACACTGAATGAAATGTCTGGTCGTATTATGGTTGCATATTGCAATGCTCGCACAACACTTCTGTACTGCTTTATATTATTTATAGATTATCCCCTGTTTTTAGAGAGATGTTGACTAGATATCATGGGTGTTGGTTGAGGTTTTGCTTTATGCATATCAGTCTTTATCAGGAGTTCAGTTATGTACTTCTTTTGGCTGAGAACCATTTCTGTTTTTGATCTTCTTTGGGCTTCTATTCCCAGAAAATATGATAGACTGCCGAGATCTTTTATTGAAAATTGCTCATTTAGATACTGAGTCAGTTGCTTTAGCTCACCTTCATTGTTCCATGTTACTATTAAGTCGTCAACATATATTAGTACATATTTTGTATAGTAATTATTTGATTTGAGGAATAATGAAGTGTCAGATTTAGTTGGATGATATCCCTCTGTCACTAGAGTTGATTTTAATTTGTCGAACCATACTCTAGGAGCCTGTTTTAGACCATAAATTGCTTTCTTCAGTTTGCATACATAATTTGGATTCTGTATGTAGCCCTCTAGTTGTTGCATGTAGATTTCCTCTTGTAACACTCCATTGAGAAATGCATTGTTGACATCTAAGTGCTTTATATTCCATTGTTTGGTGAGAGCAATAGTGAGAATTAGTCTTATGGTAGCTGGTTTGACTACAGGTGAAAATGTTTCATTGTATCAAATCCATATTCTTGTGTATATCCTTTAGCTACCAACCTTGCTTTATATCTTTGAACAGATCCATCTGGATTTCTTTTTGTTTTATATGTCCATCTGCATCCAATTAAATTTTTGTTGGTTGGTAGTTGAACAAGTTCCCATGTTTGATTATTCACCAGAGCTTTATACTCTTCGTTCATAGCTTCTCTCCAGTTTTTATATTGTGCAGCTTGCTGGAATGTAACTGGTTCATCTGAGTTGATAGTTGCTACGAGCAATTTTGGTTTAAAAATACCACTTTTAGCCCTGGTTATCATCGGGTGCCCAATATTTGTTGATGATTTTGTCTCTGATTGGCTTTCTTGATTGACTGTGGTTGTTGGTATATTGTTGTTGGTTGTACTTCTGAAGTCGCTTTCAATGTTTTGGCTCTCATTTTCTTCTTGTTGTTGTCTTTCAGGTGAGTAGTTGGCGAGGCTGATTGGCTCTTCATTGCTGGTATTTGGTGTAACTGATCCGGTAGTGCAGTTTCGATTGCCCTCAACAGCCACTGCTTTGTTAGTACCTGCTAGAGAGTCTGTATAGTATGGTATGCCAGGTATGCTACTCTTACCTGTGATTACTTTATTTGTGGTTTTGATGTCTGAACTCTTACA
The DNA here is from genome assembly GCA_030737875.1 of Allium sativum. Taxonomy (NCBI): domain Eukaryota; kingdom Viridiplantae; phylum Streptophyta; class Magnoliopsida; order Asparagales; family Amaryllidaceae; genus Allium; species Allium sativum. The sequence continues at coordinate 390,069,865 of CM060916.1, read as the reverse complement.
TGGAAATACCTCTTCATTAAATACCATATGTCTACTGATGAAAATTCTGTCATTTTCATATATACACCTGTATCCTTTTTGCTTTGTAGCATATCCAATAAATGTACATGGTTTGGATCTGAAATTTAATTTATTTGTGTCGTATGGTCTTAAGTATGGGAAACACAAACATCCGAAAATTTTAAGACTTTGGTAGTCTGGTTTGATGTGATATAGTTTTTCAATGGGACTAAAGTCTTTCAACACTGTTGTAGGCATTCTATTTATTAAGTATACGGCAGTGTTGAAAGCTTCTGACCAAAATTTTAGTGGTAGCGATGCATGAGCTAATAAAATTAGTCTAGTCTCCACGATGTGTCTGCGTTTCCTTTCTACTAAGCCATTTTGTTCAGATGTGTAGGGGCAAGTGGTTTTGTGTATAATTCCCTTAGTTTTAAAAAATTCACTTAGGTTCTTATACTCAGAGCCACCATCAGATTGTAACACTTTAATTTTGGTATTGAACTGATTTTCAACCATATTAGAAAAATTAACAACAGTAGCATAAGTGTCAGATTTTGCTTTTAGGAAGTAAATCCAGGTGTACCTAGTGTAAGCATCCACAAATGAAATGTAATACTTGTAGTTAAAGTCGGTGCAAACAGGGGCAGGTCCCCATAGATCAATAGCTACTAATTCAAATGGTTGTGTGCAGTTAGTTGAAGAGTTTGTAAACGGTAGTTTGTGGCTTTTGCCCATTTGACAATAAGTGCAAATGTAGGGATATGATATATCATCAAAGGCAATTTTATTATTCCTAAGAACTGTTTTGACTACATTTACACTAGCATGACCCAATTTGTAATGCCATTTATCAAAAATACTTTTATTATTTTCTTCAAGTAGCATGACAGAATTGTAGCAGCTTTTCTCTTTAGTATTGTTGTATTGACCATCAACTTTAAACTGATACAGTCCATTAATAGTATTCCCCTGCAATAAAATTTCCTTAGTCAGTATGTCCCTGACTAAGCAATATTTCGAGAAGAATTCAAAGTAAACATTGTTATCCTTTGCAAATTGTGATACGCTTATCAGATTTTTCTTAATATTGGGTACCCTAAGTAGGTTATTTAAATATAGTTGTTTTTTACCATTAATTATAGCATTTCCTGTGTGAGAAATTTTTACGCACTTACCATTACCCAAGCTTATAGTTTGATTACCTCGATACTCCTTGTTTTCGAGATTAAGATTTTCCAAGTTGCTAGTGATGTGATTTGTTGCTCCCGAGTATGGATACCAGTTGTCGTCTTGAATGTCTTCTCCTTTGGCTTTGTCATTTTGACTATAAGCTCTGTTGTTATTGTTTTGATTTATCCCTTCTGTTTGAGACACAACCATGTTGACATTAGGATTGCTTCCTCTTTGACTGTTGTTACCTTGATTTGGTACATGGTTTGAGTTAATTCGAAAGTAGCACTTCACCGCAGTGTGTCCAATTTTCTCGCAAATTTGACATTTAGGTCTGTTGTTAGAGCTCCACCTGCCACGTCCTCGTCCACGATTAGAGTAACCACCTCTTTGACTAGTGTTATTGTAACCACCTCTTTGACCAGTGTCGTTGTACCTATTATTTTGATTTTTCCCTCTGTTACTAGTAGTGAAGTTCAGTGAGTATTCACTTTCTGATGGCTTTTTGTCGTTGATCCTTGCTTCGTGAGAGAGTAGTATAGCACAGACATCGTCCAGTGGCGGTGTTGCATTTTGTGATGTTATGACGGCTACTACGGCTTCATATTTGTCTCCCAATCCATTTAGTAATGACAATACATGTTCAGATTCATCTATGTTGTTGCCAGCAGCCTTCAACATATCGCAGATATTTTTAACTTTGGATATGTATTCTCTCATACTTAGATTTTCTTTTCTACAGTTTTGTAGTTGTCTTTTATAAAATAGCGACTTTGCAGCTGATTGTGAGTTGAACACTTTCTCCATGGTTAGCCATATATCACTAGCTGTTTTACAGCCTATGACTTGAGATAGTAGGCTTGGACTGATGGATGACAACAGCCATACACTGATGAGTCTTTCATGTCTATGATATTTTGTATACTCGTCGTTGCTAATGACTCTGTTTTCTTTGTCAGTTATATATCTTGCTGGTGTTGATAACGTGCCATATAAGTAGCCTTCCAGTCTGTAACCTTGCACGGCAGTTTCTACTTGGAGTTTCCACAATAAATAATTGGTTTCTTCAAGTTGAATGGTGATTAATTGGCTTTGTGGGTTGATGATTGTTTAGATCAGTTGTTCGGCAGATGGCATGGTAGCATTGATGTTGGAAGTAACAGAGTTCTCTTCAGACATGATTATAGATCACAGATCTGAATCCACGAAATGCAGGTAAGTGGTGAGAACTTTTGATGCCTTTTGAATTGGGGATTTTCGAGAATTGTATGATGGGATATTCCAGATGGTTCTTTCTTGATTTCAATCAACTTGAATTGTTGTAGCCGTTAGGCTGTTGCTGGCTCTGATACCAAGTTAACAAAGCTGAAGATTCAGATGGGAAGGAGGAACTACAGTTGGAAGAATTATAAAGCTTGTCATTTTATTCAATAAGAAATTGTTTTTTTTTTTTTTTTTTGATTAATACGGGATAGAACATAAAGACCTGTTATATATACTAGTAAATGTAACGGTAAAATACATTATTCTGGGTAAGTGAAATATGGCTGTGTCATTGTGACGTGGCACAGCAGGATAAACATAGCCATAATTAAATGTTTTGCTGACTCGTCATTGTAACGTGGCACAGCAGGATAAACATAGCCATAATTAAATGTTTTGCTGACTCGTCATCTATTCCAGAATTCACCATATACTTTCCTTTTATTTTATATATATATATATATGTGTGTGTGTGTGTGTGTGTGTGTGTGTGTGTGTGTTTGTGTGTGTGTGTGTGTATTACTGATATATACGAACATGATGTTGTTATATGTAAATCAACACCCCAGTAAATCAATAAGTTGATATTGTTACCGTAGATGATAAGCTAAAGTAAAGCACTTGTTATTATTAATACCTGCATGCCTTATCTTTGATATTAGAAGAAGCAACTGGTATTTATTTTATTTTAATATATATATACTAAGTGCTTCTGGACATACAATAGGATAACATGTAATGTATAAACCTGATCTGGGCATACTGATTCATTTAAAGTTTTTTTACTTGCATACTATGTTATGAACACTGTTCGATAAATAAATAACCAACATGAAGATACTGAAATGGTTTTAAATCAATTTATATGTCATGCTAAGACATAGACCCCTACATATATGAATACCTGAAAAACATGTACTCATCTACTAGCATACAATATTTGTTTGTATTGTTTACTTATATCTTTAATATATATAGTTGAATTTAAATAGTGTGATATATATATATATATATATATATATATATATATATACACACATATATGTGTGTGTGTGTGTGTGTATGTATGTATGTATGTACATACTGCATACATTGATGCTCTGTTTGTTTTCAAATGGATGTTGGATCAACTATTATTTATATTGATAAATATTTGTACATTTCCCTTAGGCAAGGGTTAGTATGACAGAACTAATGTGCGCATGAGGATGGACATGTTGGTGAAGAATGCATAGGAGTTCCTAAAGCTAATATTTGTTTACCTTGAATTCATTAGTGCTCCACTGGTCAATCCACTTTTCCTATATTGTCGCGCTCATCCACTTTGGTTTCTTCTCCAATATTTTTCCTATAGTTCTTAGCGACCTTTGAGTTTGAGTGTAGCAGAACTAGGCTGATGTCAGACCCATGAAAATCTACTTCGCCCTATACAATGAGAAAATATTATTAATTATTTATTTGAATTTAATCGTTTTGTAAAGCGGTATAAACTTACCAGAAAATCTTACCAAATGGTCCCTCTCGCGATGTCGGAGATCTTGCTCCACCAGAAATAGCTCATCTTAACTATATACGCATTCTTAGAAATATTCAAAATCATGTGTACTAAATTATATATTTTACCATGTCATTACATATATACTAAACTATATATTTTTACAATTTATTGAATTCTAACTACGACGATTCCTATCAAAATCATTTAAAATCATCCAAAACTTATTATACATCAAATTGATTTGTGTGTTCATATAAGCACAAAACTCATGTTCACACAAATTATCCAAAACTATTGCATAAATTATATTATTTGCAAACTCTATTACACAGCTATGTTCAATACTCACCAAATCAACCTAAACATATGCAATATACTAAATTAGAAAATTTTGCAATTGGTATTAATTTGATCATTATGGTGATAATAATGGCAATTAGGAGGTAACATGATGTAATATACATACACTAACAATAGGAATCAATCATAATTTCAATTAGGCCTTAAATAATAAAAAACCTAAATAACAGGTTTAGGGAAATTACCCAGTTTGGCAAGCTTGAAGGATGGAGAGGGGATGCAACACTTCGTAGGTGGCATCGGAGGTTGTTGGGTTGGATTGGTGGCAGCGTTGGAGGAGGTGGCGAAATGGTGATTTAGGGGTAAAAGAACGTGGTTGGGGAAGATAATGAGCTGAAGCACGCGGGTTCTGGAAATTATCCAAGAAATTTCCAATGGCTTCCAACGACCGCAAACAGCCCGTATTCTAACAGCTGCAGACAGCTTGTTTAAAAAACAATGAGCCATTGGAGGCCATTAGATGAAACATTGGTGGTCGTTGGAATATGGATGCTGGAATACACTGTAGTTCTAGACATCTAGTAGTGCAATGGATAATCAAAAATTAAAAATTCATCTGCACCATATCAAAAAAGAATAAATATCCGACATTTGGAAAATCGAATGTGGATATGGATACGACGACATCAGTATCCGAGAATTATCCATTCGAATTTTGTCAAGATTATAACTTAAATTATGTGTATTTTAATATGTTGAAAGATATTTTTTAACTGTTTTATTAAGTTTGAAATTCATATTATGCATATTAAATGCAAGTTAATTGCTTAAAGTAATTTATTATCATAATATTTGTTTATCTTTAACACTTTAATAATCAGTGGAATTGAAAATTGCTTATATTGAACTAATTTTTTTTTTCATTTATGTTTCTTAATCTATCGATTACGAGCAAATAGGAAAATTATTCAATATCCGTCTGTAATCGTAGATGCAGATATCTGATAGTTGAAGATGATTTTGAATGCAGATACGGATGCACTATCGTATCCGTAAGTATCCGTTAACAGCTCTAATTGCAATTTTAGCAATGAAATAATGAGTGCTTGTATCATCTTAAGGACCACCCTTTGTAGGGGTGGCGCAATCGGTTAACCGCACGAATCGGTTAATATTTTCAGTTAACCGCACTATCGGTTAATCGAATTTGTCGGTTAATGCAGTTCTGTTGAGGTCAGTTGGATCGGTTAACCATAATATATACATATTATATTACTATATATATATATAAATGTATATTATAATATATAATAGTATATATATCTATATATATTATAAAAAATATATATGTAAGTGTATGTAAACATAATATATATATATATATATATATATAAAAAGGAGCGCTCCGGGGCACCCTTGTTTAGCAGATTTCCTGTTGCATCCCCTACCGATCTATGAACTGCGGTAATCCAAATCCAACGATATTTTGTAGATGTTTAATCTAAACATTTATTATCATCTATCCAAAATTTGAGCACGTTCCGACATTCGTAACATTTTCAGATGCTTAGCTCAATTATTCACCATTCAGACATTTATTTGAACTGTTAAATTTAAACATCAGATACATTATTCTATGAATGTGGGAACGAGCTCAAATTTTGAATAGATAATCATATGTATATGGATTGAACATCTACAAAATCTCATTAGATTTGGATTACCATAGTTCACGGATCGGTAGGAGGTGCAAAAGGGGTGCCCTAGAACGCTCCATATATATATATATATATATATATATATATATATATATATATATATATATATATATATATATATATATATATATATGTGTGTGTTTCTAGGTACATGTGTATGTATTTTCGGTTAACGGTTAACCGATGTTTGTTCATGGTTAACTGTAATTTTTCGGTTTATCTAATATATATATACATATATATACATATATATATATATACATATATATATATATACATATACATATATATATATATATAACGTGTGTGTGTGTTTCTAGGTACATGTGTATGTATTTTCGGTTAACGGTTAACCGATGTTTGTTCATGGTTAACTGTAATTTTTCGGTTTATCTAATTTATCAGTTAAGGTCGGTTGAATCGGTTCGGTTGGTTAACCGCAATAAATGCCCATCTCTAAATCTTTGGTCGAACAAAAAGGACTAGTAAAACGAATTCAAAAGTAATGAAATCCACATGGTCATATGGGTAGAACGAGGCCAATTCTTCTGTGTCCAACACTCCAATCCCCGCGTGTGCCCACCAATCAAATCTTCTTATTTTGCATTTAAGTCCCCGGACAATTAAATGATTTAACTGGAAAAGGCGGAAATCAGTGGACTGTGATTGGCTCGAGACATGGGCTGGGCAGACAGAAAATGGGTACAGAATAATTCACGCGGGGTAGAACGGAGCAAGTGTCTTTTAATCTTTCCACGTTATTGATTTATAGTGGAATTGAAGTTTTCCACAATATTGATGGGATGTTTTATCCCTTCGTCCCCACGAATTAAATGCAGTAACAAACTTTTAAGCAATGAAGGTGTAAATAGGATGGAACGCAGCAGAAATGCTGTTAATTTCTATTTCAAATAAAATTGGATTGAAAACGGATCGAACGAGATTTTTCCTCGTACATTTTTTGTTGTTTTAGTTCATGTCTTCAATGAAATCAATCAGACATAAACGTATGTTTTTTAAAAACGGACATGGTAGATTTTTCATTAGCTACATATTCATTTACAAGAAATTCAAATGAACACTTACCAATCAATTTGTTTTTTAGTATAAAATTCTGTTGTTCTAACTTGTATTCTAAATGTAAATTAAACGGACTCGAACGAACATATTTCGGCTACAACAACGAACAAAACATATGTATAAAAATTAGTAGTCCTATAAACCGCCCTATATATAATTGGTCTATCATTGGTGTATACATGTAAAAGAAAAGGAAACGTGAGACAGAGGAATACGAAACAACAAAACGAGTACAAAACGCAATCACTCAACTATTTAAATACCTACAAACATGGCAAAGTTGAACAGAAATGGACAATCATGTGCTTGTATATTTATGGCCAAGCCCACTGTCCAAAGCTTATCCCCCCTGCAGCACGAGTGACGAGTCCCTCTTCTTTACACAACTACTACCACCACATCATTTTCACCTTTCTACATTTTTTACCACATTTAAAAGAGAAGTACGCAATCCATCCTTTTATATTTTATTTCACTGTGATGGTCATAAAAGCATATGTAGAGCAAGCATTAATGGTGCCAAAATACGATTGCATTAATGCACATGATATCACGTACCTTATCACATGTTTTAAACATCAGAGTTTGTTGTTTAAGGCCTATTCTTTTTTGTTGGCACTATAACAGTATAACTCTTCTCTCTTTGAAAGGACTTTTTTTTCCTGTTACGAGTCAGATCAATGCTTGAGTGCTTCAATTATTAAACGACTTGTCTATTTTCTCCAGTTGCTTAACATAGTAATATAATTTGTATGCCGTACGTAAGCATATATGTAGAAAATCAGCAATATTCAAAGACATTGGAAACATAAATTTTGTATGGTAATAACTAATATGCATGCAGCATGCATTGTTTATTGATCAAGGACACAAATTAAATAATTGCTTTTCAAAGCTTTGAAAGCAGGACCGGAATATTAAACTTTGGATAGTGGAACATTATTAGGTCTTAATTAAGTTTATATTTTTAAGAAGATGAAAGGAGTCAGTCCTCGTTTGTGTGCTTCTCATGTTGTAATATATACATACGGATGCAGACTTGTAATATATTAACATGCATGAATCAAACGTGTAGTCAAATTTAAAAAAAAAAAAATGATCGGTGAATCATATGGATGTGCATGTTGATTAAAATGCTTTTGTCTCTAGCAGCCAAATGAATAAGAACTTTTAAGAATTAGCCCTTGGCTTTTGATGCACGTGGATATGCAGATCTACTGCCTTTTGATTCAACGCTATGTTTGAAAGAATGGAGGATCAAAATGGTTTGGGTTTAGAGACAGATTAATAGTTTCCTTAAAAAAAAGTATTTGACGTTTTAAGGAGTATAATTGAAAGAGGTTGGAGAAACGGAACCTATAGTCAAAAATAATTAATGAAAGAGACTTGCATTTTTATTTTATCTACAAGAAAGGGCATATGAATATAAAATAGGTGTAAAATGAATGAAGAGGGCAAAGGGGAATATGAACGGCAGAAAATGGGTTGTTCAGCTGGAAAGAGCAAATAAAGTAGATCCCACGTTAACGCGTCGGACGCTTTGGACGAGGACGCAAACTTGGACTGAACGGTTTGAAAATCAAACGGTACCTTAAAGTTTGCTTATAGGTTGAGGACTCCATGGAAGATTTAATGATAAGAAGCTATAAAAATGAACAGCAATGATAAAACTAATGTTAGGAGTATGCATGTATTCTTTGCTTTTGTTTATTCAAGCGCGTGAAAGTATCATATAGCTGCACACACATTAAAACATTTTCCCAAGGACTAACAACATCTCCAACGGTTTTACGCGTAATATTACGACTCGTAAGATTCAGAGGAAATTTGTTGGAATCTCCCAACAGACGCGCACCGATTTTACCGGCGCACTCTAATATATATATATATATATATATATATATATATATATATATATATATATATATATATATATATATATATGAGCGTTCAATGGCACCCCATTTACCTTCTATATAAACCAAGCATTTATATTAAAATAAACGAGTGGAAGATGAGAGAATGAGTGGAGAGAGAGAAATGCGATATGTGATGGAAATCAAGGAGCATTTAGGGATGCTGCACTGTTTCGGATGCCATTGAACGCTCACTATATATATATATATATATATATATATATATATACACACACACACACACACATAAAATGACATTAAATATTCCATGAAATTGTTAACAATACTAAAAATTGTAATGCCCAATTGACAAAAGCTTGGCGGAAGAAAAAGGTCGATAACCAAGACATACAAACTGCAAACTCTTTGCACACGAATGTTCGCACTGTCAGTACAAAATCAAATGCTGAAAACAATATATGCCTGCTGATACACGTACATATTCTCAAACATTGAACAAAGGAAAAGAGGCTGTACAAACTTCTAACCCATTCGACTATCTATCTACCCGTTCAGACATTGAAGGTACTTCAACTTCAAACGTTCCCCAGTCCTCTGGTTCAGAACCAGTTACAAGTGCCACTCCTGCAAAATCACATGTGGAATCATTTCAGCAATAGCCTGTAGAAGTAATACACAAGACAGTGGATGAATTATCCATATCATTAATAGATAGATGAATCAGACATTTTGGTACATGAAATTGACCAGAAAGTCACTGAAGTGGGAAGTAAGGAATAAAGTGATAAAAATGTATCCCATATCCGGAGACAAATGAAAAGCACAAAAAGAAGCATGATAATTTAAAGGTTCCTATATAATTACAAGGGGCTAAAAAAAAATCCAAATGACAACAATTTCATGGAATGTTAGGGGTAGGGCTGTCAATGGATACCCGAAAAATCCGAAATACGTCCGCATCCGTATCCGAAAAGCGGATAAATATCCGATATCCGGGAAAGCGGATGCGGATATAGGCATATCCGCATCCGAAATTATCCGTTCGCTTTTGTTCCCGATTATAGCTTAAATTATGTGTATTTTAACATAATTAAATATACTAATTTATTAATTTGAAAAATTAAAAGTCTACTAAATGCATGTTAATTGCTCAAAATTATATATTATCATCATATTTATTTATTTTTAGCACTTTAGTAATCAATTAGGTTGAAAAAAATTAATATTAAGCTAATTTTTTTTTATTTATGTTCATTGATTTATCGGTTGTTGGCGGAGCGGATAATTATCCGATATCCGTCCGTATCCGCGGATACGGATATCCGATATCCGAAAATGGTTTCGGATGCGGATACGGATATGGCACTATCCGTATCCGAAAATATCCGTTGACAGCCCTAGTTAGGGGTTTAAATACTGATAGCAAAATGCTACCGGTATCTAAATTCCTATGGTCTCAAAAGTTATCGCTAATAGCCTATATATATATATATATATATATATATATATATATATATATATATATATATATATATATATATATATATATATAGCAATGATGGCATTCTACACAAACACAGCGTGCATAAATATGAAAAACAGTCCATCTAATCACTTATGTTAACAAACGACAACAAAGAATTTGTAAAACAAAACTAGCAACAGATACGATATAAAATATAATCGCCTAATTTGATTACTTTCAGTTTCAACTGATCTTGAATTTAACACAATTTTTGTTGTTTGATTACGTTGATGAATGATAGATGATTCAGTAAAAGAGAAAACAGATACGAAGAATTAAAGAAAATATAATATCTACACACATACCTTCATTTATGTTATCCAATTTACTTCTTCCTTTAGCAAGTCTATATTTCTGCCATTCTAGGTAAGACTAACAAAACCACAATCAAACTCTTCATATCGATCCTTCATCAATCTATTTAAATGCAAAACAAACATAATATTACCTGCATATGGCTTTTCAAATGGTAGAGAGTTATCCCAGGAACTGCCATTTCTCTCAACACTGTTTTTGGAGTGGCCTTTACGATTCCCCATAATGCACAGATACTTTTACCTGTTTAAGCATAAATTGCTTTCGATCATGCAAAAATAACATGTCGACATTTTGAGGATCACAATACTCTTTCCCTGCAAATGCTCCTGTATATGAGTCAACATTTCATAACTAAACTATACCCCAGGTCTATGCATATTCTATAATATGCACAATCAGTTTATTATTTCTATGAGATGTTATCATTTCCCTATATGTACACAAGCAACAAATATTCTATTTTCTGGTTTTAACTGTTGTGTGTTGCAATATTCCAATCATACGGTGAAGGCTCTGGTGACAAATGATGACTAAATCCAGGGTGCTTGGCCTCTTTCCTTTGCCAATATTGATTCTTTGTCCGAAAAGTATTATTATGAGGTCTACGTACATGCGTGAAATGTGAATTTGAACACGGCATAAGAAGCCAAAATGCTATATATATACTAAGTGGGAATTTGATATGAAACACCTTTATGATTAGTTGAATATAACAATGCTAGCTTTATAATAAGATGACATAAACTTGAAGAGAGGTTTGGTCCATTTACATTATCATTTTTCCCATGTAATATGCATTCTGAGAACTCAGAAACGTACCTGTTGTTTTTAGTTTGGGACATCTTACCTTCGCAGAACCTCAAATAACAACAGAATTAAGTATGCTTTTGGCATATAGTTTTCTAATGATGAATAAAGCAAGAGGATAAAAGGCAAAGCTTTAATACATGACACTTATGGTAACTCAGCCCTTCAATGGATGCGCACTAATATTGATCACAACATTGATTAAATTACAAACTAAGGGTCACTTAGGTTAACAGTCACAAACCTTATTAGCATTATGAGACCAACAATTCAAAGTCCAAAACCACGCTGATGGATCGACCATTGTTAGGTAGTAAGCTTCACCCATCATCACCGTCAAACATTCCACACCCATCATTGGCAGCTGCAACTACGTGGATCCACCAACACGCTGGCAACCTTAAGCACAGACGTATCTACATTCAATCAAACCTGAAGGCACATGAAATTTTTCAATGAAAAATAGTTGAGGCAGTAACATATATCTAACATTCATTGTCAGCAGCTCACAAATAACAAAGTCGTAATGAGTTCTAAAAGTGCAAAAATATGAAATTAGAAGTTGCCAGTTAAACCACATAATACTGATCATGAGTTATGAAAGTATTGAACTGTTAAACATGAATCAGCAATGGTAAGAACTTCAGTTCGGATTATACAGTTCCAGTAAGATGCCTGTTTTTTTTGTGTAGCTAATAATTCCAAGTTGTTCCAGGTTTGAATTTTACTTTGTAATATTTGTATATACTATAACTCATTAACCCTCTTTACCACTACATTTGATTTTTATAAGACAACCTAAAGAAATTTTTACATGTATTGGTATAATAACCATAAAAACCCACTGATTTCAAGGAGAATAAAGTTGCTCAATATTACCTTTTGAGATTCAAACAGCTGCAGAAAAATGAAACCAAAATAAATGATTAAAACATCCCAAACGAGCTTTCTGACTGAGCAGATGCAGGGCTGGTCCTGACTTTTGGTGCCTAAAGCCCAATCGATTGATGTGATAATGAATTAATGTTTGCATCTTCCCCGCTGCAAAAATGTACCAAGCAAGAAAAAAAAATGATATTGTCTAAAACTATTAACCAAACTTTTAGTTGTCTATACAATAATAACTTATCACTATCTCAATGTTAATCTACTAATTTTATATCTTGGTACTCAATTATTTAACTCATGTTTAAGACGATCAAAATTTAACATATCAGTTTTAAGATTAAGAAGAGGTTGTCAAGCTGGAAATGAAAGACTGTTAACTTTGAGTGGCAGATTGGAATTAGTCAAAACAGCTGTTTACCCTATGATTTTGTTTTGGACACAAATTTGTCAAATGCCTATAAACGTCATTAAGAGGTTGACATATTATATGCTAACTTCTTGTGGGTGGGAAAACAACACAAGGTGAGTTGGGGCACATTGTGCAGACCGAAAGTGAAGGAGACATGGACATAAGTCAAATGCAAGATATGCAAAAACCAACTTTTTTATAACTGCTATGGAAGCTATTAGAAAACAACATTCGATGGGCAAAAAGGATGTGGAACCAATATTGTTGTAAAAAAGAATTTTGGGTGATGATGGAGGATGCTAATGCTTCTATAACTTGGAAAATTATTCTCAAAGCAAGAGAGCTGCAGAGGAATCATCAATAAAAATATAGTTAACATCAGGGATATTAAGGTGTGGTTTAATCCATGGCTTCAAGGTGATATGCTTATTCATAAGTCGGGCTGGCATTACTCGAGCACATTGGCAACAGTAACAGGATAGCTGCCTCACAACTTTATGGGTCTATTTGGTGTCTAAATTCGTCTAATTTCCCCTTCGAAGTTTGCAGTACTGTTGGAAATGTCAATAGTAATACGGACGGAAATGTAGACTATTGGCACTGGATGACTACATTAGATGGACTATTTTCGTTTACGCCGGCATGGGACAGTGTGAGAAGAATATATACGATAGTCAACTGGCACCGTTGTGTCTGGAATGGTGCATATGCACCTAAAATGCATGCATGTGCTTATTTTGCTCTATTGAATAGACTTAATACGTTGGACATAATTTGGAGATGGGATATTTCTGTTTTGCCCACATGTCGGTTGTGTCAAAAGCAGATGGAACAAGAGATCACTCTTTCTTGGATGCGGATATTCTGCTAATATATAGTCTCACATCAAAAGACAGTTAAAAAATACAAAAACTTACATTCTATGAGCCTAATAAATTTGATGGATTCTCTCAGTTATTTTCACAAAAACACTACTGTATGCCTTACGTCTACAGCTTGGCATTATGGTATGAAAGATCTAATTGGCTTTTCAATCACTCAGTGTTGTGCAAGCAAATCCCCAATGAATTATTTCAACATGTGTTGGAAATTTATGTGAATTGTTTAAAATATAGAAATAAGTATATGATGGCTCCTAAATGTAAATAGTCCCACATCATGGGATTATATGAAAGAAGCAAGTATATATATTTGTTTCTAAGAAGTTTTGATGGGGCTTTGGTGCTTCCAATACATGCTTTGTTGTGAGGAGGGAGCCCATGCATCATGATCACCACACATGCGCGCGACCGACCGACCCGGCTCGGTTCGGGCTGGGGATTGGGCTTGGGCTTTGGCTTTGGCTATGTGGTGTAGACACTTATATTTTTAGACCAGAAAAACTTGATTTTTTCGAATCGTTTTTTAATTACGGAAAATATTTCTGAACCGAATTTAATTTGAAACGGTAAACTTTTGACCAAGTATTTCGCAGATCCTATTTTCCTCCACTGACCAGTATTTTCGAATAACCTAATCCTCGTCTATATATTATTATCTTCAGATTAAACGAGATGAGTACAGATAAAAAAAAAAGACTGTTTTTCTCTTCCACCGCCATTAAAATTTTCGAGCAGTTAAATCCGAAAGTGCAAATCTGCACTGATCCGTTTGTGCAAAGCAGATCGGTTATTAATTTCAGAGAGGCTGTTTTATCCTAGAGGCGGCGGCGAAAGTACGAACTGGTTTTGCACCACCGACCAGATCGCCGAATCGTCTTCAAGAAAGCGACCTGATCCGCGACTCAGCCATTGTTTCCCAACAATTTGAAGACGATTCGTGAAACAATGGCTTCGGTTGCCCTCGTTCAGATTTGCCGACCAACAAATCCAGCGCACTTCGGTCCTTTGAAGAAATAGACATGCTTGTTCAGATGGGAAAGAGTTCGCCGGATTCAGAGGTAGTTCCGGTCTGGCTTATGATGAGACGAAGCTCGTTTTGGTTTTAGCTACTTCGGAAGAACATGATCTTTTCTCAGACTGCCGATACTAGTTCCGCTGGTTGCTCTCAACATTGTGGTGTGGCGGTTCTAAGCAAAGACTGAGGTCATTTATTTATTTACTCCTAATTTTTATTCTACCCATTGAAGTCATTGCATATTCTGAACCTAGCTTATCTTGGTAACTTTGACATCTAATAACTCCATGCTTTTAATAAAACTCATAACCTGCTATGCTCAGAACTTCATGACATCAAAGCACTAGGTTCACTACATTTATTTAATAGGATGTCATGAAGACTTACTGTTTAATGCAGTGTAGAGTCCTACATGTCATGAAGAATGTGGATAAATTATGCAGACGTGTTTTTACATTTAAATATATTTGCAGACCAATCTAATTAAGTAGTTTGGAGATTATTGATGTAGGGTAGAAGAAATAGAAATGACTAGCTGTTGATATTGCAATTATGATGACAAGTAATAATGATCACTCAAAGGACGAATTACATTCTGTGTGCAAATTCAAATGATTCTTTTTCACCATGATAATTTTGTTGAATATGTGTATTTAAAATGAATTATTATGGAAATCCATGGTACATATATGCATCTTATTTGGAAAATGTCATTAAAATTTGGGCATTAGTGAAATGCATATGATTATATAGAAATGTCATTAAAATTGACATTAATAGAACACATATAATATTGGGAAATGTCACTAAAAATTTGACATTAATAGAATGTGTATGTTATTTGATAATGTCCTTAAGAATTGACATTAATTGGATGAATGGTTTTTTTTTTTTTTTTTTGCATCAAATAAATTGACATAGTTTATATGCATACAAGTGAAAAGGTAGAATATAGAACACCTTTGTTGCATACATGTGAACAATTTATGTTAGTCTCTGAGTTTATGAATATTTTCCTATGAGAAAATATAAATTATTAACATATGAACATCTTTAAAAATAGTAAGCATCAACAACCAACCAGTAAATAACAAAATGGAATCCGCAAGAAACCATAACTGACAGCAGCAATCAACCCAAATGAATGATTCTGGACAGTTATTCTAGAATACAACTGTAGAAAACCAGATCATATGACACGAATGTTTTGGAACAGGCCAGGCACTGCACCGTAGGATAACCTGACTGAGGAGCCTCTTACGGCTATGATTACTGAGATTCGCCTTGTTGGTGAATCAGAGGGTTAGTGGGTAGACATTGGTGTTTCTCGCCATGTTTGCTATGATCGTGATATATTCACAATATACACGGCTGCTGACGATCAGAAAGTGTGTTGTGAGATCCTCGCACCACTTAAGCTGAAGAGACTGGTAATATGAAAATAAAACATATTATTGGAAAGACATTGATTCTTAAAGATGTGATGCATTTGATATGTTTGAAACATTAAAAATTGAAAACAAGCAAATAGGAAAATTAAGAGGATTTATAGAGATAGAGAAACAAAATATGAATCTAGTTTATTATGATTTTTTTATAAATGTACATGATAGAACTGCACCTTATACACTTGAAATGAACGGTAAAGTTGAAAGAAAATCAGGATCTTTACCGAATTAATAGTTGTCATTTTTATTAAATTTTGGTGCAGCAAAGCATTAGTGGGGGAATATTTTACAGACTGTATGCTATGTTCTGAATAGAATCCCCAAATCCAAGAATAAAATTTCGCATTATGAAATTTTAAAGAAATATAAATACAATATATCATACTTTAGAACTTGGGGTTGTTTAGCATATATTCGCATTCCAGACCCTAAGAAAATAAAATTGGCAAGTAAATCATAAGAATGTGTATTTTTTAGCTATGCTGTTAATAGCAAAGCATACAGGATTTATGATCTAAATACACATAATATAATCTGAATCAAATGATGCCAATTTTTTATGAAACGAAATTTCCTTTTAAATTAAGGAATAGTGGGGGCACATCAAGCATGCCTATTAGAACAGAACTTAATAAAAGTTCTGAAGTTGAACCTAGAAGAAGTAAAAGAGCGAGAATCGTAAAAGATTTGATTCAGATTTTTGTGCTTTCACTATGGAGGAGGAACACTTAAACCTCTAAGAGGCCTTATCTTATTTAAGACGCCGATTTTTGGCGAGAGGCTATAAATGATGAGATGGATTCTCTAGAATCCAATAAGACTTGGCATTTGACATATGTACCCTCTGGTTGTAAATCTATAGGCTGTAAATGAGTATTTAAAGGAAAATTAAAACCTGATGGCACTGTTAATAAATATAAAGCACGATCAGTAGCTAAAGGTTTTAAATAAAAAGAAAATATACATTTCTTCGACAATTTCTCACATGTGACTAGAATAACATCCATTCGGGTATTAATTTCACTTCCTTGCATTTATAATTTACTAAGACACCAAATGAATGTTAAAACGGTTTTTTTTTTTTAAACGGTGAATTAGACGAAGAAATTTATATAGACCATTCTGAAGGATTTGTAGTACATGGTTAAAGACATAAAGTATGCAAATTAGATAAATCATTATATGGTTTAAAACAAGAACTTTAACAATGGCATGAAAAATTTGAGAACTTTAATCATTTCATATGGTTTTAAAGCTAATGAAAGTGACAAATGTATTTATTACAAATCTGAGAATGACATTTGCACTATTATGTAGATGACCTATTCATCTTTGGGTCAAACATTCATGCCATAAATTAAGTCAAATCCTTATTGAGTGCCAATTTTGATATGAAAGATCTAGGTGAGATGAGTGTAATCCTTGGTATTGAAATTACTAGGTCAGAAAAGAGAATTTCTTTGGATCAATCTTATTACATTGAGAAGATACTAAAGAAATACAATTATTTAGACTGTAAATATGCAAATACCCCATATGATCACAGTGTAAAGTTATTTAAGAACACCGATGAAGGTGTAAGACAGTCTGATTATGCGAGCATCATTGGCAATCTTTGATATGCCATTGATTGTACTAGACCCGACATTGCCTATGTCGTGGGATAATTGTGCAGGTTTATTAGTAGATCTAGTATAGAGCACTGACATGCTATTGAAAAGGTCATTAGATACTTTAAACAAACTATGAACCTTGGATTACATTATGAAAAGTTTCCAGTTGTACTTAAGGATATTCTGATGCAGACTGGAATACTTTATCTGATGACTCTATTGCGACCAGTGGCTATATATTTAGCATCGCTGGAAGAACTGTTTCTTGGAAATCTAAGAAACAGAATATCTTGACTCAGTATACTACAGTGACTGAGATAATAGCACTAGCCACAGCTAGTAAAGAAGCAGAAAAACTAAAGAAATCTGCTAGTTAAGATCCCTATATGGAAAAAAGACACCAGTGGTGTAATCGATTGTGATAGTTTCGCGGCTATTACAAAAAGTATAGAACCGTTATAACAACGGTAGAAAACGACGTCGTAAGCACAATACTGTAAAAGAACATCACATATATAGTGATGAAAGATTTGACGACTATTGAAAGAAAAACAGAACCGATAATACAACGGTAAGAAATGACAGTTGTATGCACAGTATTGTTAGAGGACATCACATATGAAGTGATGATAATTTGGCAGATCCTTTGACGAAAGGACCGACCAGAAAGAAAGTCCTTAATAATTCTAAAAGAATGGGACTATTGCCCTGAGATTGTGGAATCACGCACAATGGTAACCCGACCTAAATGACTGGAGATCCCAAGAAATAGGTTCAATGGGTAAAAACAAGTTGTGTAGTGATAGAAGTAGAACATGCTATTTAATAAACTAAGAAGCATGTATTCCTGAAGTGATTAGAGGATGAGTTAATAGAAACTCTTAATGAGATCTATACTCTATTTGGAGTGGAGTACCTATCTTCAGGAGTACTCTTGCTAGACTCACCTGTGTGAATGTGGAAATGTGGCCGTTTCCTATGGAGTTTTGGGCAGAACTTCTAGAGAGTTCACTAAACTGGGATAGACGTGCATGGCCATAAACGCACGGGCTTATTTGATTTCACTTTGGAAAAGATTGTGTGTGGTTTGATGTCAGGAATAGAGTTCAAGACTACGTGTCACTCTAGTAAAAACTGAATCTTATTCACTACGCAAAGGTTCAAGTCGGATGACACCTTTGTTTATGCACAGTCTTATGTTTTTAGAAACTGCTCGATAATATTTTAAAAAATTCAAGTGGGGATTGTTGGAAATTTATGTGAATTGTTTAAAATATAGAAATAAGTGTATGATGGCTCCTAAATGTGAATAGTCCCACATCATGGGATTATATGAAAGAAGCAAGTATTTATACTTGTTTCTAAGAAGCATTGATGGGGCCTTGGGGCTCCCAATACATGCTTTGTTGTGAGGAGGGAGCCCATGCATCATGATCACCACACACGCGCGCGCGACCGACCGACCGACCCGGCCTGGCTCGGTTCGGTTCGGGCTTGGGCTTTGGGCCTTGGCTATGTGGTGTAGACACTTATATTTTTAGACCAGAAAAACTTGATTTTTTCGAACCGTTTTTTAATTACAGAAAATATTTCTGAACCGAATTTAATTTGAAACGGTAAACTTTTGACCAAGTATTTCGCAGATCCTATTTTCCTCCACTGGCCAGTATTTTCGAATAACCTAATCCTCGTCTATATATTATTATCTTCAGATTAGACGAGATGAGTACAGATAAAAAAAAAGACTGTTTTTCTCTTCCACCGTCATTAATATTTTCGAGCAGTTAAATCCGAAAGTCCAAATCTGCACTGATCTGTTTGTGCAAAGTAGATCAGTTATTAATTTCAGAGAGGCTGTTTTATCCTAGAGGCGGCGGCGAAAGTACGAACTGGTTTTGCACCACCGACCAGATCGCCGAATCGTCTTCAAGAAAGCGACCTGGTCCGCGACTCAGCCATTGT
The DNA here is from genome assembly GCA_030737875.1 of Allium sativum. NCBI lineage: Eukaryota > Viridiplantae > Streptophyta > Magnoliopsida > Asparagales > Amaryllidaceae > Allium > Allium sativum. Next base: position 390,050,090 of record CM060916.1, on the reverse strand, counting down.
TTCCCAACCACATGATATTAATATTTTACTTTCTAAGAACAATAACAGATCAGTAATCATAACCTGAATGGAAAGTAAACCACTACACAGAATCATTCAGCACAACTCCACTGGTCATCAGAAGCTCCCCAAATTTCACAACATCGATGCCGTACTCGAGATTCCTATCGACATCTATTCCGAAATATCGCAATAGATCGATTGAATCAGTGGCGTAGACGTCATACGAAGGGTCGAACTCCAGGAAGTTGAACTGGAACACGAAGCGCTGGTTCAGATCTGGGTCGGAGAAGGTGAGGCCTAGCTGGATGGATTAGGAGATCGACGTTGTATTTAAGGGTGTGGTAGTGGTACTCGGATGTAGTTTTGAAGGATCCAATAGGGCGAAGGATGACTTACCTGAATTGGTAGCTCGATTCGACAGCGATGATGCTTAGAACTTGGAGGCGGGTTCCAATATGCGATTGAGTTTGGATGTAGAGATGACGGAGAAAGGGGATGGACAACGTTTTTGGTGGAGAAAGTAGAGAAATGGAAATAGTTTATTTTGGGATTTACAGTGGGATTTGGGATTTGGAGTTTAGGGTGAGGGGAAAACAAGCGGGAGATGAAAAATAACTGAAGCCGGACACGAAAATGAGGAGTAAATCAAAGAAATTACCGCCACTAAGGTTAACAAAAAAGGATTAAAGATTGACCAGAAAAACAACCATTATTTTAAGTTTTCTGTTTGACTTTAGAAAAATTTCAAAATTATTTTTTGGATTTTGTGAATGTTAAAATATTTACCTCAAAAATTTTTTTTTTAAAATATTAAATTTAACAATAATCTAAACTACAATGAATTAAAGTTATAATTGATAGTAAGTAGTAATTATAATTTATTTAATAATAATAATTAATTATATATAATAACCTGTATAAGTATCACTATAACGAAATACTCATTTGCAGCTAACTAAAATAAACTTATAAGGTAATGTTTGTAGTTTTTGAATTTTTAAATTATTTAATATTTTTAAAATTTCCTATTTCTTACGAATATTTTACAAAATTTTATATTTATTTAAGGTTTTGAAATCTTCAAAAATTTATATTTAAACTTTATGAATAATTTTAAATTTATTTTAGAAAATATCAAAGTTTTTTTTAAATAATACTTAGTAATAAAAATAACAATAGGCTACTTTTCAAAGAATTAACACAACTATGTCTTTCAAATCCCTTGGAAATCCGTTGCAGAATAGCTTCAAAAAAGATTTATCGGTAATCTGCCTCCATTTGCAACGGAAATTAGCGGTGAAACATTTTCGTCGCTAAAGTGCTGCTATTGCAATGGTTTAGTGACGGAAAATAAAAGTCGACGATAATAATTTGAAACAAACATAAATAGAAAATCCTAAATATTATCCCTTGGAGATTTCACGAAAATCCGTCGCTAATTTAGCGACGGAATTTTCCGCTGCTAAATTCTGCAGCTATTTACAGCTTTTCTTCTAGTGTAAAAATATTCAGCTAAGTCATTCATGTGGAGGTGGATTTAGATCAGTTAGTAGTCCAGCTATTAACAGTGATCTTGTAGAAGCTCTGATTGTTAATCAAATACGTGATGAGCCGAAAAGAAAAACAAAGGATATTGTGAAATGTTTTAGGAGAGATTATGATGTGGATTTAAATTTAATATTATGCATATGAGGGTAGGAAATTGGCTATTAGTGATATATATGATGATGAAAAAAAAATCTTTTAATGATTTAGTACGGTATTTGAAGGCAATTGAGAAATATAATCCAAAAAGTTATACAAGTATGGATGTTGATGGAGAGACTAATAAATTTGAGAGAGAATTTGTTTGCTACGAGGCTTGTATATTTGGATTTAGGTATTGTCGACCTATGGTTTTTTTGGATGCAACTTTTTTAAAAAGCTGAAGTGGGATTTTGATGGTTGCTACTGCTAAAAATGGAAATCAAGGTACGTAATGTTATTAATTATTTTCTTATTTAGTACATAATTAGATATTGATAATCAAGTTACTGTATTATAATTTTAAGATTTAATAAATAGGAACTCGTAAGGTAATGGAAGAAAAAGATAGAACAATATATCTTTTTTATGCAGTTCGTTAATTTTATCATGTTCTATTGTATAACTTAAAATTTTAATTTGTATTGTTGGAAAATGTTATTTAGAATAATTGTTGGTGTTGTTGTCTTATGTTTCAGGTTTTTTTCATTGGCAATGGCACTTGTGCCTAAAGAAAATGAAGAGTGTTGGAGTTGGTTTTTGACCCACTTAAGAGATGCTCTTAGGTTTGCTAAACCATTGACTTTTTTAAGTGATAGACATTGGGGTTTGTTGTTGAGTATTCCTAAATTTTTTCCAAATAGCCATCATTCGTTTTGTCTACATCATATGCAAAGTAATATTGCTGGTATTGTTAAAAGTGGGAGGGGTGCTTGGGTAGGTCATTTGCTAGAACATTGCGCTTTAGCTTCAAATGCCTATGAATTTGAAAAATCTATGGCTAAATTTAAAGAAATTGGGGGTGCAAAAGCTTTTGAATATTTGAATGATAAGTCGTATGATCATTAGGCTGATTTGTTTTTTCATGGAAAAAGATATTGTGAAAATAAATCTAATTTAGCGGAGAGTTTCAATTCATGGATTTTGGATGAAAGAAGTCTGCCTATAACTACAAGAGTTGATGGTATTCGAATTAAGCTTATGTTGTAAATGTCCAATCGAAGAGAAGAAGCAGCTAACTGGAATACTGTTCTTTGTCTAAAAATGGAAGCTTGTTTTTTGAAATTGAAGGAAGAAGGGTTTGGGTGGAGTGTTACTAAATCATCTAGGCATGTGTTTTTTTTTTTTGGGTTATGATGTAAACAGTTAACAAATGATTTTTTTAGTGCAAAATATTTCTGAAAAAGATATGTGCATTTATATTTTGCTCATTAAGTTAATGAAAAAGTTGAATAAGAAATATGTAACAATAGGATAATTTTAGTATTATTTAATTTTATATTATAAATTTAACGATTTATGTATTTGTAGTGTGATATTATGTAATGCATGAAAGAAATGCTTATTATAGAGATATCATGATATTAGACATATTGTATAGGATTATTTTTGGTGTTAATGTAATAATGTTATTTATTTAAATATGCTTTATTTTGAATTTTGCAAATTTATTTATGAAGTTCATTCTCCAACATTGCAAAAAGTAGATCTTAAAAATCGCATTTGTAGTTGCAATTAATGGAAAGTGAAGGGTTTTCCTTGTGCCCATGCTTTGAAGTGTATATATTTTTCTAAAAATTCTGTTTATGATCACATTGAGTCGTACTTCACTGTTGAGTATTATCGAGTTGCATATTCACATGCAATAAATCCAATTCCAACTTTTGATAAAGAAGCAATTGAAACTGAAGAATCATGTACTGTTGTTCCTCCTAAAGTTGTTCGTGGAGCTGGTAGGCCTAGAGTGAATAGAATTGAAGGTGTTAATTTTCATGCTAAACAAAACGAATGTGGAAAGTGTAAAAAAGTAGGGCATAATAGAAGAAGTTGTTCTTTGAATGATTGAATTGGTGTTTAAAATTCATTGTATTTGAATGGTTATTTTAAATTTAGTGTTACAGTTGAATAATATGGTAAAATGAAATTTTGGTTATATGGATGAGATGAAGGTTGATTTTTAGTAGTGATTAATGTTAAGAACTGATTGAAATTTTGTATGTTTCCGTTTATGTTATGTTATATGATGTGGTTTAGGTTATTAAAAAGATATTCAATTTTATCTTCTTATTTTATATTATGCAACTTGTTTTTTTGTTGAATGATTATTTGCTTATTTGGCTTTCTTAAATTTATGTAGTGTTATGTTGAATGATTGTTTGACTTTTTTCGTTTTCTCAACACTAATGGTTTGAAAAGATAACTGCATTTGTATTTTGATGAAAAGACAATAATTTAAGTTTGTTGTATGTACTAAATTTAATAGGTTCATGTTGTTTGTGTATCTGTGTCCTATAAGGTATTTTTGTTTCAATACATTAGTAAATAATTGCACAATGATTTCACTGTTAAATTGTTATCTTATGTCGGTTACAGGATGAGAAAGATAAATATTTTTATCTTTTTATTTTATATATTTCTATCAATAGCAATGAATTAATGCTTGAAATGATTACAACTCTGATATCAATTAATAATACACAGTAACAAAATCAACCAATTAATCATACACATTAACAAAAATCAGCAATTAATTATGCACACTAACAAAAAACTGGATATTAATGAAAAGATAAACATATTTATGTTTTTGTTAAAAGACTCTTGTTATGTCAGTGTATTTTTAAAAAAATTGTATAAAGATCGTATATTAGCATTAAATGTAATAACAAAGATAAATCTAAATACGTACATAAAATATTACTGTTTTGGTTCTTTATCCAACAAATAAAAGCAATTAACTTTACAAACAAAAGATAATAGCATTTAGCTTTTGATTGGTAACATTGTAGATAGAACAGTACATCAACAGTTTGTAATTAATCTCCAAACTCAAATATAATCCCTAACAACTACGATCAAATCAGTATCAGCTGTTACAAATTAAACAACAAATTCAATATCTAATTGTTAACATCAACATTTACAATTTAGAAACATCATTCATGATCAATAGCGTTTTAAAGGTTTCACCCAGAGCTGCAATATTTCTCAAGCTTCCAGCGGTGTGGTTCGTCAGTAAGCATTTAGGCAGCTATAGTTTCTCGGAATGCATCTACTTGTTCAGTACTGATTTTTGTTGAAGTGTCTGTTCCTTGAGTTTTGCATGAACATCATTACAAGTATTCCACAATCGTATCTGCATTCCTTGTAATTATTACTAGGGTAATGCAAACAAGCAGCACTTTATACAAAAATCAGTTTGTATCCTACTATAAGGAAATGATAAAAACATCTATCTTTTCGTGAAAATCAAGTTAGTAGTAACATTTAATTATTACATAAAGTTTTAGATAATTTGTGTATTGTTTGAAAATATCTTATCTTAAATAACAACTGTTAACATAACCTTCGTACATTTCAGATTATTTTTTAGCTCACTTTTGTTGAACTGATAAAACCATTTATATCTTTTAAAACTCAATGCTATTATTTACTCATAATGGTCAAATTCCTTCCAAATTATATAACATACTATGTATATGATTACTACGAATTAGCCATGGTCAAAATTGTTAAACTTATATAACATACTACATATATGAATACTAGGAAATTTTAATTGTCAAATTGAATTGCTAAAAATTACCCGGTATTTTGTTGAGCACAGTCAACATTATTTATCATTGAATTTTTTATTTTTTTTGGAGAATGGTTTCCTGTTCTTCCTCTTGTACTCTCTGTTTATTGTGTTGGTTGCTGCTTTTTGCATTAATTGAAACAAATTTATAATAAATATAAGCACATTAATCTTTTATTTTTTTTATTTGCACTTACCACATTGTTTGCAATTTGTGCATGACCACTTCTCCTAGTTTTTGATCTCGTGGTTAAGTGTAGAGAGTCATAGTGATTCTAGGTGCAATCTCCAACGACTAGTTCTAGCAAGGTCCAATGTTCATTTCCACGTATGGGGAACAATATGTTGGAACATAATGGATTTAAAAGTGTCTTTTTCATGAATGGAATGAAAATTTGTGTCTTGATTTTTTTTCAAGTTTCCATCAGTTGCACTTTTCTGTTAATATTAAGTTTTAGATTTTTTTTGTTTAAAAAATGTTAATTTGATAATATACTCCACTTACTGTCATTGTTGTGTTTACATAAACAATGATCTTGCTTTATTCTTACAACTTTGTTTTTCGGAGCCAGAACCAATCGATGACTTACATTTGAAAAATAATATTAATAAAATGAGAAAATTTATATTCGTGGAAAGTACATTTTGTTGTACTTACTTGACCATAAATACTATGTTGATATAGGAGTTCTTCTATCATGCATTTTGTTATGGTGATGAAATTTTCATCATCACAACTGAATGCTTCATTGCTATAAAATTAAACGATTGTTTATAAAATAAAATTCTTTTGAAACATTTTTATAAGAACATGTCCACAAATAAGCATAGATGGGTTTTTCACTTATGATAATTAAAACATTTTTATAGAAACATTTGATATTATTACTAATGTCCAATCTTTGAAATCTTTTCAAATATAAATATTCAAGTACCCGAAATTTTTACCATTATTAAATTCCGGGGCTGCTATGCCATATAATCTAAAACGTAGGTTCTTATTAGAGAATTGGATTTCCATACAAATGATCAGGCTAAGGATTTTCCTTTTCCATAATTGGGAACCTCTAAAGGGATATCTCGAGAATCCGATCACACACATATCCTCTATCAACATAAGACCGGCCCATCTCTGCATATGCCCTTATGGATATGCATCTTAGATGGTACCGAATACCATCAACCCCGATCGTAATCGACCTTTAAACCGAGCGCCCGGAGTTTCCATACACCACATTCAAAATATACCAGGGCTCCATACCATTGTAATTTATCTATGAGGAAATGATAATAACTTAATGGGACCGATCCACAAGGCCTTGCCGCATTATTCCTGTTTGGTTATTTCAGATGTGTGAGGCTCAATAGAGGCAATGATTTATCTTTCACATATCCATCATCATCAACCAGAGTGCCACATTGCCATATTCTTTTTGAATACTGCCCAACTTTGTCCAAAGTATACAACCCCTTAAGCTCATACGTCTTAAGGAATAGTGTTAAGCTAACCGAAGTTGACTTCCCCGCTACCGTGATGTACAGTTGTTAAAGCATGAAGTCTAGAAATGCAATCGTTGGACAATCTTCCATACAAGTTCATTCTGGGTATGAACAAAACTGAAGGCGCTTTTCCTCGGCCATCATCCGGTGAGAATCCATTACAATCTGAAAATTACATATATGTCAGGACCACTTTTATAGGTAATCTCATAATGGGAGGCCTCCCGATAAGTCAACAAGCAGTCCTTCCAATGTGAAGATCCTCGGTCTTCAAAACTCATCATCTTCATATTTTTTCACATCGTCATACATTTCTTCGCAAAGCAAATTGGTTCAAAGTGGTTTTCAGATTGATATCTACCAAATCGGAACCAGGTTCCTTCAAATCCAGTTATGGTTAAATAAAAGAATATGAATCATAATCAGATTTTGAATAAACATTCTTTCCTTGATTAAAAGAAAATTCTATTTACATTTCTTGTAAATCTTAATTTAATCTATATCGATAAATCTTACATTTAAGAAACTCATTTAATTGATCCAATTCAATTGATCCCATTCAACTAATCCCATTTATACACAGCTTGCTTTTAAATAACATTTTCATTTTTAATTCCTTTTTAATATCTAATTCAATTAGACTAATTCATTCCTTTGTATAGTTACAAAATCTCATTCTTTCGACCTAGAGTAATTGTAAGTAAATTGATTTCTCTATTCAATAATTATTTTGAGCTTAGTTCTTAAAATTACTGGTTTTCCAAACTCAAGCCTAGACACTATCGTTCTGTCACCCTAAGGTAGTCAAGTTATTTGATCAATTCTAAACCCTTATTTCTTCTATTTAGTTTATAGAGTATCCGGGATTTCCCTTTAATCTGTTCCACTCCTCAGTCAATAAATTGACTCTCACAAATGGTACCTGATGTACTAGTCGTTTCCATACACTCAATTACTGATTTGACAAATCCAACTTTGAAATAAGTTATAAATCTTTTAAATCATCTATATAATATTTGGTTACTAGTTTAAAACATTATTGGTTGATTTAAGAAAAAATCGTTAAGTTTAAATTCTTATTTCAATACTACAGCATGCATAGAGTTTTAAAATTGTTGTGGAAAGTGATAATATGGCTTATCCAAATAAAACATCTTTTAATAATTGAAATTATATAATTTTCAGCTCAAATGTCTTTCGAATCATTTTAAATGATTTATAAAATTTATTCCATACTTTTCTATAATTAAAAATATCCATTTATAAAGATTTTCAACATTTGAAATAAACTTTCCAAATTTATTATAAATACTTATAATAATATTATGAATGACTTTAGAACAAAGATTTAGTTTTTAAAATATTTAAACTAATTCTACATAATATTATATTATATTAGAATTTTTCAAAAATTAACTCTTTGAATCTAAATCTTTCTAAAGTCAAATTAAAAATAAAGTAAGGTCATTAGTGTTTTCAAATCACGTTTTATACTTCATTTATATAGCTAACTCAATTTCGATTTAGATTTAAAATCGATTTCACTATTCATTCAAAATTTGATATTCGGTTTGCTATCCATTTAAACTTCAATTTCAAATTCGTTGTCATTGTTGAATCTATATCTCTTTAATCTCAGATCTATTTACTTTCATATTTACATTTCAAAATCAAAATTTTATTCATTCTTACTTGGTTTTAACTAACTTTTCAAAAAGCCAGGTTAAACCAAATCCGAATATATATTCCAAAATGTAATTTGGGTAATTACTCAAAATTGTATTTGATTATGATAACATCTATATTCATAACTAATCATATAACATTCAACATGCACTATAAATTAGCATATTTAATTGGGGTATAATTTGCTTATACGAGAAAATGATCATTATACAAATCTAAACATGATCAATAACCATATCATACATCTACTCATCAAACATATCATATAGTGATTTTTTATCATTATTCATTTATTCACAATCAAATCTAAACTATCACCGCATATCACAATAAATCATATAAACAACCAAACAAGATATAATTACTTTTAAAACATACGATTTAAAGGTGATTAACTACTATAGCTGTGGAATTTTGTCTCACTTATTTGATTAACCCAAAAACTATGAGATAATTTTCTCACATTTGATTTCCACTTCATTGTTCTTTATGTTTAGAATGCACTATCATTTTACTCGCTTGCGACTAACGTCTTGACTTCTTCAAGCCAGCATCTTCCCTTTATCCCTTCGCTTTCTCTCTTTCAATTTCTCTTTTAAGCAGAGGAGAATAAGCTCGGTTGGATGTAGAAGAATATGGATTTGGGGGATTTTTTTAACATAAAATTATACCCGAAAGTAGGTCAACTTCACTTGGGTTCTTAGACGTTCTAAACTCAAAATTGGGAAAAGTGATAAACAACAAATTTGTAGATTTTCTAAACTTCACTTGGGTATATGCGTGAACGACGGAAGCCTTAACTAGTAGGGCCCGTAGCTAGTGCCCTCTAGTTCATGTTCATGTTAAGTAAATTATTGAGAAGTAATAAGTGACCAATCAGTCCGCCGAGGGTCTTAAGCGATCAGGAAGAATCCACCCTGTCTATCACTGATAGCGAGGCAATAAATATAAATGATAAGCGAATGAAAGTATATAGATGTAGAAACTTCGAAATTAGGGGTCTAATCTCGATATGGTAACCAGCTAACCTAAAGGCTTCACAAAAATATGCTTAAATGTCCTATCTCGGTATAATACTTTGGGAATACTACTTTGGGAAGAGTAGTAAAGTCATGCGTAAACATTTACAATGTTAAGCTAGAATCACTAACCTGTTAGGCATACATCTTGGGTTGAACCAAATGGGATACATCTGTGTATTATAATCTGTTTGTGCATTTCTTAGTCACCAGAACTTGTTATTCTGAACCCTCCTCCTCATTACAACCTCCCAGGTTTCCTAGAGAAGGTCGAGTTCTCGCGGATGTTTAAGTCTGGCTTTTGATTCTCATTCTCTCTCATGCTCGGTATTGGCAAAGTGACTTACTTCGAAAAAGGTAGTTACTTAAGTTAATAATAGTTATGTAACAACCCGCAAAAATCAGGACCAATTTAAAATTTTATTTTAGAAAATTTTAATGAATTTTGACAATATAAAATAATTTATTTAAATAATAATGATCACAAATTTGATTTAAATCGAAGTTAGAATGAATGATTTAATTTTAATTAATAAAAGAGTTAGAAATAGCGCGGTAGTTTGAAAAGTCAAACTTGAACTTTGACCGACCGTACAGGATGCAAAATTTAACGGATTTTAGTGAAACCAAAAATATTAGAATCTATTTAAAAATATCTTTCCAACGAACCCGAAAAATTGAAATTTCATAGCGGAAATATAAAGTTATGGCCAATTCAATATTTAGAAAGGTCGCTATGAAATTTATAAAGGTCAAAATGCTACTTTTTGCATACGAAGGAATTTGAACTCGAAACCACTTCCATTGAGTTCAGAATGATGTTTCTACATTGAAAAACAGTAAACACTTATATATTTTGGGTTTCGGGATTTATTTGTTTAAAAATATATTTTTAATATTAAATATATTGGCCTTAAAAATAGTCATTTTTCAAACGACCTCGGTTTTCGACGAAATCACTTTTGTTGGAACCGGAATGCCAAATTATTGCTAGGTTTCAATTTTCAGAATTTTTCGAATTAATATGCGAGCGTGGCGAAATAAAATGTGTTTTGACTATTTACAGTTAAATTTGAACGCCTTAAAAATAGCCATTTTTCAAACAGTCTCAGAATTCGACGAAAATAGTTTTGTTGGATTCGTATCATCATAAGAAACCTAAAAATATTTTTTTTAGAATTATCTGAGGTTGTATGTGACCCCGGCATATTTAAATGTACGGTAGGAATTAAATAATTAAGTTAATATGGTATTTTCAATTAAAACCGAAAAAAAACGTACAGACATCAGAATTGGACCTTGGGACATAGCCCATCGCGTTCAGAAGGCCTCAAAACGTTAAGATCGACAGTAAGCAGGCCCAAATCCGAGAAAGTCCAAAAATCCACTTTATTTCACGAAATTCGGAATTAAATATTAAAATAATATAAAAAATCCGAAAACCCTAACCCTAATTCTCTAATGGCCAGCCGCCGCCCAGAAATTGATGGCCAGAATTGTCCGATTTTCAAACCTCAATAACTTTTGATCCGTTCGACGAAAATTGACGTATGACCTACCAAATCGAAGAGAATTCAGAGACCTTTCAATCTATACGGTTAAGATCGGGTTTTGGCGCACGGATTTCGCGAATTCTGGCCGAGAAGGGGCGGCAGTCGGAGGCGATTTCTGGCTAGGGGAGGAGGCCGAGTTCGGTGGCTTTGTGGGCAAGGGTGGAGCTTGGGGTGGTTTTCGTCGTGGTAGCATCTGATCGGCGCCAGGGGGCTTCGTTGGTGGTGCGTCCAGAAGAAGGAAGGTGCGGTTTGGGGTTCGGCCGAGGTAAACGACGTGAAGATGGAAGAAGGTCCGAACATTTTTTAATTATTATTTTATATTTAAATTGTCCGATCTTTAAAAATTCATAACTCTCTCATACGAGGTCCGATTGACGAACCGTAAATTGCGTTGGAATCACAAAATTAAGAGCTTCACGATGGCGTAGACCGCAGCTGAAAAGGAGACAGTAAAATTTTGGCCAAAAATTCAATGTGAGAATTCAAATTTTCATTATTTAATTTATTATTAAATTATTTTCTTGCTCTAAAATAATTGTGTGATGATGTTAATTCAGATCTGAAATGTTGTATGTAAATAAATGGTTGATGGTTGCTTGTGGTGTGTTTATTGTTCATGTTATGATTAGATCCACCTTTAAATTGCATATATTATTGAGTTTCAATTGCGGTTGGAAAATTAAATCTAAATTTAGATTTAAACACATATTTTATTTAGATCTAGACGTTCTGATTTATTTTATATTATTAAAATATATTATTTTCATTTTTCTGAAATGAACAATAGAAGTTAAACGACAAACAAATATTTATTTTTATTTGCTGATTTAACAATGGAATTTGGTCGACAAATAATATTTATTTTTATTTGTTGACCTTATAATAGAAATTGGCACAACGAATAAAATATATCTTTATGTGTTTACATTAAAGAGAATGGATCAAGAAAAATATATCTTTTAATGTGAATTTGTTTACATTAAAAAAAAAGAATGAATAAAAAAAGATATATTTTAATATGAGGTTCTATCATTAAAAAGAATGAAAACAGAAGATTTCATTTTTTTTATGTAAAAATAGTCTTCAATCAAAAGTCATAATTTATTTGTCAATTTGATGTTCAATAAAAGTTGCAACATTAAAAATCTCATTTTTAATGTAATATTGTTTTCAATAAAAAGAAGCAACATAAAAATTTCATTTTTAATGAAATAGTGTTTTCGTAAAAAGAAGCAACGTAAAAGGTTTGATTTTTATGTGTTCATCGTTTTCAATAGAAAGATTTTACATTAAGAAATTACATTTTGAATGTGATTTGGGTTTCATCGTAAAGATTAGAATAAAAAGATTATATCTTTATTTTCATTTTGTTGAAATGAAGAGTTTATAAAATAAGGTTGCATTTTTGTTGAAATTTTGTTCATTGAAATATAATTTGTTCTTTTATTTGTATTCACATATACAAATAAAACATTGAAAAATAATCTGTTCTTTTTATTTGTATTCACAAATACAAGTGAACATAGAAAATAAAGTTTGTCCCTTTTATTTGTACCTACATATACAAACAAACCATTAAGATGAAATATGTTATTCTATTTGTATCCTCAAATACAAATAAAACATTGAAAACAAAAGTTCATTATTTTTTTTATTTGTATTCACAAATACAAATATGCACTGAAAATAAATTTGCTCTTTTAATTGCACTCACAAATGCAATTATGCATTAAAACAAAATTTGTTCTTTGTTTTGTATTCACTAATGCAAATCTAACATAGGAAATAAGTTAACTTTTATTTATGTTCTTCATGTTAATATAACATGAAATAAATAAAATTGGCCTTTTTGTTTGCATTCACAATACAAACAAAATATTAAAATAATAAAAAAATTAACATTTTTGTTCGCATTCACAATGCGAACAAAACATAAAAAATAAGATTTACATTTTTGTTGGCATTCACAATGCGAACGAAACATCAAAAATAAGGTTTACATTTTGTTCGCATTCACAATGTGAGCAAACCATTAACAATAAATTTTTGTTTACATTTCACAATGTAAACAATAAATCAATATAAAAATTATATTTTTGTTTGCATTCTACAATGCAAACGAAACGTAGAAAATAGAATATACCTTTTTATTTGCATTCCAACATGCAAATAAAACAAGGAGATAAAAATTACATTTTTGGGTTGGCAACTTTAGTTGCAAACAAACAAAAAAAAAAGAAGAAAAATTGAATTTTTGTTTGCAAATTTAGATGCAAACAAATTTATTACAAACAAATGTTACATTTATGTTGCATGTCTTAAATGCGAACAAAACATGTAAATAAAAGCTATATTTTTATTTATTTACTTCACTTGATGTAAATAAACATAAAATAAAGAGTTGTTCTTTTATTTACATTTCTTGATGTAAATAAAACTAGAAATTTAATATTACACTTTTATTTGCTTTACTCAACGCAAATAAAACAGGAAAATAAAAGAAATATTTTCATTTGCAATCCTTAATGCAAATAAATTATGAAATGAAAAGGTTACAATTTTTTTTTTATTATTTACATTCCTCTATGTAAATAAACATCAAATAAAAAGGTTGAATCTTTATTTGCATTCTCTATTGCAAATAAAGCATGAAATGAATAGTTATATTTTGTGTTATTATTTATATCCCCTATTACGAATGGAATTAAAAGATTACATTTTTCTTTTCATTTATTTACAATAAAAGAAACTTAAATAAAGATTATATTTTTATCATCATTTTTGGTGCGTTAAAAGAATAGAAATAAAGATTACATTTTTATTTACATTTTACATGCGATAAAAAGAACAGGAATAAAAGAGATATTTTTATCATCGTGTTATATTGTGTATTACACTGCCATAGGCAAGTTACCTGACTTGTTTATGTGATTGGGTCGATAATTTTCACACATCGCCCAAGTGCACAAATAATTTATTATTTGTTTGCTGGTTGAAACCCCACACGGGTGTTGGGATGAAAATTAACACATACTAATCCCAATATTTAGTTGTATGTTGATCGTTAGATCGACAGGCTGCGATGAGCGTTATTATTTAATTTTAACGCTTACGCAGTGGAATTTACACTTTGGATGAAATGGATGATTTGATGATTATATTGTTATTGTCATATATATGATGTGTGTGAAATCCATATAATCCAAATTATATGGTAAATGATTGAGTCGCATTTCGATTCAGATGATCTTTTAAATAAGAGTATTCTTATACTAGAAATTCTTTTTACATGAAGGATATATTTTCATAAAAAGATATTTTAGTTAAGTATATTTTTAAGATAAAGAATATGTGTAAAAGATAAAAATATGTAATATGAAGAATACTTTCCAATTAAAATCTTTTATATAAAGAATATTTTTAATGATTATCTCTAAAATACGTTTTTCTTATAATAATAAATATTTAAAGAGAAATATTTTATTTAAGATTATTAGAATTTGCAAATCTTATTTTATGATATGAAATAAATTGAGATGTGAAGTGGATTTATCGTGGACGGTGTTTCTAAATGACATTTCTCCTTTAATCCAATTTACATTGAAATTATTATTTGGAATTTATAAATCTATTTTATAGATTTAAAAAGAGTATTTCCTAAAAATCAAGTTTTCCAATATTAATATATTAAATTGGATTTAAGTGGAAAATTCGATTGGTAATAATCGAGATGGGCTTCTGTAATAGAAGACCGATATTATATATGGAATTTAAGAGGCTTTGCCGTTATTCCATGTATATTGTTAGTCCGATACAGAAATTCACATCGATTATGTATTGATTGATTTCTGTGGAATTCCATATTTTGGAAATTGATTTATGGGTTTATCATGAACTGTGTTTTAATTGACACGAGTTCTTTAACCCGTTTAAAAGAAGATTTATTCTTTAAAATAAATAATCTTGTGAAAATGATTTTTGATATTAAATCAAATTTAGAATTTTAAATAAATCTTTTAAGGAAGATTTATGATTAAATTTATTAATTTATCTTTGATAAAATTAATGAGAATCTTTTAATATGAATATCTTATTAAAAGAATATTCTGAGTGGGAAATGTGGCGTAATGTGTGATTTTCCAATATTTGATTTTTAATCACAAAATACGCGAGTTATTCAGAAAGACCGGGTTTAATCCATTCTGAATAATCATCACGACGACCAAGAGTCGAAGATGAAGATGGAAATTGAAGACCGAAGTTTTCACATCGTTGGGATGATGATGACTGGTATCTTGAATTGGGACTGGACACCCCAGGGCAAGGTATTTAGCAATGATAGTCCAAACGCATTTGGAGATCGACGGACACGTTGTTTCGCTCAGACCCAGAGCGGACTTGTAAATGGATTGCGTGTCTGACATTGTATTCTTTTCTACTATATTTGTTGAACGCTACTGATTATATATTTCTGTTTGGTGGTGGAGAATTTATTCTTCACTTAACCCCCTTCTCTAAGACGTATGAGCTTAGAGGTTATATATATATTGGTAGATGATCAATGATATGGTAGAGTCTGACACTGTGGCATGCTAAGATGCAATCGATCAAGGCTTTGTTGAAAAGCAGGCCTTGTGGGATGATCAAAGCATAGCCTGTTTAGGCATAGCTTTGTGTATGACGTGACTGCACGAGCCTCACACACCGGCGGAGTCTAAAACGGGAGAAGGGAACGCAGGGAGTGCACACGTTTCCTTCTAGCTAGAGTGGTGCCAGGGACCTACCAGCGCTGGCATTTATTCATTGTGGTTGTTGGATTGTTCGAGGCCTCGGTTTATGCGGTCGCCACTGGCCGTAGTATAGGTCCAAAAGGACCGGGAAGCGTGTGTTCAGGCATAACTAATTCACAAAAGTAAGTGTGGACCGGCCCTGCAGGATCCAAGGGTTGGATAGAGTACCAATCCTGGGGCATTTGCTAGAGTGTCTCGAATCGGTAAGGATCTCCTCCCTAGCCTTGACTCAGATGGAAACCCAAATTTCCAATACGACATCACGCGGTTTTGATTGTATACCTATATATGGCGACATAGTGGGATGGGGCACTCATGCCGTCTAGGATTGATACATTTACTTTGATGTGTTTCAATTGGTTGCACACTATTATTATATAATACCGTGTTTATCGTATCAAGCATCTTTTGATCATTATAAGGTAAAACTCTATCCTCCGGTTTGCGTTGCATTGTGTGATGGGACTTGGGTCTTATAATGGTTTCATTTTTCCAAAAAGCATTGCGTTATTTTGACGATTTACTTTAGTCATGCACTGGCAATCCATAGGAGAAAACCCGTTCCGCGAAAGTGGCGTGGTCCTGTGATTAGCCTTATTATATTATATAGGTTAAGTAGAATTCTCACACCAGTCCCACGACTGACCTGTAGTTTGTTTCACTTTGCAAACTCGGGTGCCCTCTTTCCACACGGGCGGTCGAGTAGCTTATTTGACAAATATATAAAACAAGATCCTGGATTGAAGACTGAAGCTGTGGCCATAATGTTGATAGTCTTCCACTGAGATTAGTTCCGCTGCAATGTATTCGTTTATTGTAATTTATTCTTCCGCTGTAATTATATTCCAATGTACTCTGATATGTATATTCTGTACTCTGATGTAACATTTATTATAGTGTTATAAAAGTCTTCTGTTATCTGTTGTAATGTGTTGTATGCCCAAAGTTAAAGTATTCGTAGATTTTCACTTTTTGGGTCAGACCTGTGTGGTTTATGGTCGATTCAAAGGGCGGGGATTTGCGGGTCTTTACAGTTGGTATCAGAGCAAGGTTAGCTCAAATCTTTGGGGTACAACTTGTTAGAACTGAACAAAAGACTCATCAGAGATTGGATTAGTAATATCCAATAAGAATACTCATTAGAGATAGGATCAGCAGTATCCTAGAATGAGTAAACTCGTTAGAGATGGGGTTAGTAATGCCCTAGAACGAGTTAAGAGTTACGAATTTATAATTAACGTATTTTTGATATTCATAATCTATTATTTGAAATATGATTTTTATATATTTTTTGAAAAGATAATTAACCATTAAAATTTAAAATTAAGATAGTTAATTTTACAATTTTTAGCTACGTTCCTTTTCGAGGACGAAAAGTTTTTAAGTGGGGGCGATTGTAACAACCCGCAAAAATCAGGACCAATTTAAACTTTTATTTTAGAAAATTTTAATGAATTTTGACAATATAAAATAATTTATTTAAATAATAATGATCACAAATTTGATTTAAATCGAAGTTAGAATGAATGATTTAATTTTAATTAATAAAAGAGTTAGAAATCGCGCGGTAGTTTGAAAAGTCAAACTTGAACTTTGACCGACCGTACAGGATGCAAAATTTAACGGATTTTAGTGAAACCAAAAATATTAGAATCTATTTAAAAATATCTTTCCAAAGAAGCCGAAAAATTGAAATTTCATAGCGGAAATCAAAAGTTATGGCCAATTCAATATTTAGAAAGGTCGCTATGAAATTTATAAAGGTCAAAATGCTACTTTTTGCATATGAAGGAATTTGAACTCGAAACCACTTCCATTGAGTTCAGAATGATGTTTCTACATTGAAAAACAGTAAACACTTATATATTTTGAGTTTCGGGATTTATTTGTTTAAAAATATATTTTTAATATTAAATATATTGGCCTTAAAAATAGTCATTTTTCAAACGACCTCGGTTTTTGACGAAATCACTTTTGTTGGAACCGGAATGCTAAATTATTGCTAGGTTTCAATTTTCAGAATTTTTCGAATTAATATGTGAGCGTGGCGAAATAAAATGTGTTTTGACTATTTATAGTTAAATTTGAACGCCTTAAAAATAGCCATTTTTCAAACAGTCTCAGAATTCGACGAAAATAGTTTTGTTGGATTCATATCATCATAAGAAACCTAAAAATATTTTTTTTAGAATTATCTGAGGTCGTATGTGACCCCGGCATATTTAAATGTACGGTAGGAATTAAATAATTAAGTTAATATGGTATTTTCAATTAAAACCGAAAAAAAACGTACAGACATCAGAATTGGACCTTGGGACATAGCCCATCGCGTTCAGAAGGCCTCAAAACGTTAAGATCGACAGTAAGCAGGCCCAAATCCGAGAAAGTCCAAAAATCCACTTTATTTCACGAAATTCGGAATTAAATATTAAAATAATATAAAAAATCCGAAAACCCTAACCCTAATTCTCTAATGGCCAGCCGCCGCCCAGAAATTGATGGCCAGAATTGTCCGATTTTCAAATCTCAATAACTTTTGATCCGTTCGACGAAAATTGACGTATGACCTACCAAATCGAAGAGAATTCAGAGACCTTTCAATCTATACGGTTAAGATCGGATTTTGGCGCACGGATTTCGCGAATTCTGGCCGAGAAGGGGCGGCGGTCGAAGGCGATTTCTGGCTAGGGGAGGAGGCCGAGTTCGGCGGCTTTGTGGGCAAGGGTGGAGCTTGGGGTGGTCTTCGTCGTGGTAGCATCTGATCGGCGCCAGGGGGCTTCGTTGGTGGTGCGTCCAGAAGAAGGAAGGTGCGGTTTGGGGTTCGGCCGAGGTAAACGACGTGAAGATGGAAGAAGGTCCGAACATTTTTTAATTATTATTTTATTATTTTATATTTAAATTGTCCGATCTTTAAAAATTCATAACTCTCTCATACGAGGTCCGATTGACGAACCGTAAATTGCGTTGGAATCACAAAATTAAGAGCTTCGCGATGGCGTAGACCGCAGCTGAAAAGGAGACAGTAAAATTTTGGCCAAAAATTCAATGTGAGAATTCAAATTTTCATTATTTAATTTATTATTAAATTATTTTCTTGCTCTAAAATAATTGTGTGATGATGTTAATTCAGATCTGAAATGTTGTATGTAAATAAATGGTTAATGGTTGCTTGTGGTGTGTTTATTGTTCATGTTATGATTAGATCCACCTTGCATATATTATTGAGTTTCAATTGCGGTTGGAAAATTAAATCTAAATTTAGATTTAAACACATATTTTATTTAGATCTAGATGTTCTGATTTATTTTATATTATTAAAATATATTATTTTCATTTTTTTGAAATGAACAATAGAAGTTAAACGACAAACAAATATTTATTTTTATTTGCTGATTTAACAATGGAATTTGGTCGACAAATAATATTTATTTTTATTTGTTGACCTTATAATAGAAATTGGCACAACGAATAAAATATATCTTTATGTGTTTACATTAAAGAGAATGGATCAAGAAAAATATATCTTTTAATGTGAATTTGTTTACATTAAAAAAAAAGAATGAATAAAAAAGATATATATTAATATGAGGTTCTATCATTATAAAGAATGAAAACAGAAGATTTCATTTTTTTATGTAAAAATAGTCTTCAATCAAAAGTCATTATTTATTTGTCAATTTGATGTTCAATAAAAGTTGCAACATTAAAAATCTCATTTTTAATGTAATATTGTTTTCAATAAAAAGAAGCAACATAAAAATTTCATTTTTAATGAAATAGTGTTTTCGTAAAAAGAAGCAACGTAAAAGGTTTGATTTTTATGTGTTCATTGTTTTCAATAGAAAGATTTTACATTAAGAAATTACATTTTGAATGTGATTTGGGTTTCATCGTAAAGATTAGAATAAAAAGATTATATCTTTATTTTCATTTTGTTGAAATGAAGAGTTTATAAAATAAGGTTGCATTTTTGTTGAAATTTTGTTCATTGAAATATAATTTGTTCTTTTATTTGTATTCACATATACAAATAAAACATTGAAAAATAATCTGTTCTTTTTATTTGTATTCACAAATACAAGTGAACATAGAAAATAAAGTTTGTCCCTTTTATTTGTACCTACATATACAAACAAACCATTAAGATGAAATATGTTATTCTATTTGTATCCTCAAATACAAATAAAACATTGAAAACAAAAGTTCATTATTTTTTTTATTTGTATTCACAAATACAAATATGCACTGAAAATAAATTTGCTCTTTTAATTGCACTCACAAATGCAATTATGCATTAAAACAAAATTTGTTCTTTGTTTTGCATTCACTAATGCAAATCTAACATAGGAAATAAGTTAACTTTTATTTATGTTCTTCATGTTAATATAACATGAAATAAATAAAATTGGCCTTTTTGTTTGCATTCACAATACAAACAAAATATTAAAATAATAAAAAAATTAACATTTTTGTTCGCATTCACAATGCGAACAAAACATAAAAAATAAGATTTACATTTTTGTTGGCATTCACAATGCGAACGAAACATCAAAAATAAGGTTTACATTTTGTTCACATTCACAATGTGAGCAAACCATTAACAATAAATTTTTGTTTACATTTCACAATGTAAACAATAAATAAATATAAAAATTATATTTTTGTTTGCATTCTACAATGCAAACGAAACGTAGAAAATAGAATATACCTTTTTATTTGCATTCCAACATGCAAATAAAACAAGGAGATAAAAATTACATTTTTGGGTTGGCAACTTTAGTTGCAAACAAACAAACAAACAAAAAAAAAAAAAATAGGAAAATTGCAAATTTAGATGCAAACAAATTTATTACAAACAAATGTTACATTTATGTTGCATGTCTTAAATGCGAACAAAACATGTAAATAAAAGCTATATTTTTATTTATTTACTTCACTTGATGTAAATAAACATAAAATAAAGAGTTGTTCTTTTATTTACATTTCTTGATGTAAATAAAACTAGAAATTTAATATTACACTTTTATTTGCTTTACTCAACGCAAATAAAACAGGAAAATAAAAGAAATATTTTCATTTGCAATCCTTAATGCAAATAAATTATGAAATGAAAAAGTTACAATTTTTTTTTTTATTTACATTCCTCTATGTAAATAAACATCAAATAAAAAGGTTGAATCTTTATTTGCATTCTCTATTGCAAATAAAGCATGAAATGAATAGTTATATTTTGTGTTATTATTTATATCCCCTATTACGAATGGAATTAAAAGATTACATTTTTCTTTTCATTTATTTACAATAAAAGAAACTTAAATAAAGATTATATTTTTATCATCATTTTTGGTGCGTTAAAAGAATAGAAATAAAGATTACATTTTTATTTACATTTTACATGCGATAAAAAGAACAGGAATAAAAGAGATATTTTTATCATCGTGTTATATTGTGTATTACACTGCCATAGGCAAGTTACCTGACTTGTTTATGTGATTGGGTCGATAATTTTCACACATCGCCCAAGTGCACAAATAATTTATTATTTGTTTGCTGGTTGAAACCCCACACGGGTGTTGGGATGAAAATTAACACATACTAATCCCAATATTTAGTTGTATGTTGATCGTTAGATCGACAGGCTGCGATGAGCGTTATTATTTAATTTTAACGCTTACGCAGTGGAATTTACACTTTGGATGAAATGGATGATTTGATGATTATATTGTTATTGTCATATATATGATATGTGTGAAATCCATATAATCCAAATTATATGGTAAATGATTGAGTCGCATTTCGATTCAGTTGATCTTTTAAATAAGAGTATTCTTATACTAGAAATTCTTTTTATATGAAGGATATATTTTCATAAAAAGATATTTTAGTTAAGTATATTTTTAAGATAAAGAATATGTGTAAAAGATAAAAATATGTAATATGAAGAATACTTTCCAATTAAAATCTTTTATATAAAGAATATTTTTAATGATTATCTCTAAAATATGTTTTTCTTATAATAATAAATATTTAAAGAGAAATCTTTTATTTAAGATTATTAGAATTTGCAAATCTTATTTTATGATATGAAATAAATTGAGATGTGAAGTGGATTTATCGTGGACGGTGTTTCTAAATGACATTTCTCCTTTAATCCAATTTACATTGAAATTATTATTTGGAATTTATAAATCTATTTTAAAGATTTAAAAAGAGTATTTCCTAAAAATCAAGTTTTCCAATATTAATATATTAAATTGGATTTAAGTGGAAAATTCGATTGGTAATAATCGAGATGGGCTTCTGTAATAGAAGACCGATATTATATATGGAATTTAAGAGGCTTTACCGTTATTCCATGTATATTGTTAGTCCGATACAGAAATTCACATCGATTATGTATTGATTAATTTCTGTGGAATTCCATATTTTGGAAATTGATTTATGGGTTTATCGTGAACTGTGTTTTAAATGACACGAGTTCTTTAAACCGTTTAAAAGAAGATTTATTCTTTAAAATAAATAATCTTGTGAAAATGATTTTTGATATTAAATCAAATTTAGAATTTTTAATAAATCTTTTAAGGAAGATTTATGATTAAATTTATTAATTTATCTTTGATAAAATTAATGAGAATCTTTTAATATGAATATCTTATTAAAAGAATATTCTGAGTGGGAAATGTGGCGTAATGTGTGATTTTCCAATATTTGATTTTTAATCACAAAATACGCGAGTTATTCAGAAAGACCGGGTTTAATCCATTCTGAATAATCATCACGACGATCAAGAATCGAAGATGAAGATGGCAATTGAAGACCGAAGTTTTCACATCGTTGGGATGATGATGACTGGTATCTTGAATTGGGACTGGACACACCAAGGCAAGGTATTTAGCAATGATCGTCCAAACGCATTTGGAGATCGACGGACACGTTGTTTCGCTCAGACCCAGAGCGGACTTGTAAATGGATTGCGTGTCTGACATTGTATTCTTTTCTACTATATTTGTTGAACGCTACTGATTATATATTTCTGTTTGGTGGTGGAGAATTTATTCTTCACTTAACCCCCTTCTCTAAGATGTATGAACTTAGAGGTTATATATATATTGGTAGATGATCAGTGATATGGTAGAGTCTGATAATGTGGCATGCTAAGATGCAATCGATCAAGGCTTTGTTGAAAAGCAGGCCTTGTGGGATGATCAAAGCATAGCCTGTTTAGGCATAGCTTTGAGTATGACGTGACTGCACGAGCCTCACACACCGGCGGAGTCTAAAACGGGAGAAGGGAACGCTGGGAGTGCACACGTTTCCTTCTA
This sequence comes from Allium sativum, assembly GCA_030737875.1. Classification (NCBI taxonomy): domain Eukaryota; kingdom Viridiplantae; phylum Streptophyta; class Magnoliopsida; order Asparagales; family Amaryllidaceae; genus Allium; species Allium sativum. The sequence goes on along the minus strand of CM060916.1, from coordinate 390,026,897 downwards.
GCTAGAGTGGTGCCAGGGACCTACCAGCGCTGGCATTTATTCATTGTGGTTGTTGGATTGTTCGAGGCCTCGGTTAATGCGGTCGCCACTGGCCGTAGTATAGGTCCAAAAGGACCGAGAAGCGTGTGTTCAGACATAACTAATCCACAAAAGTAAGTGTGGACCGGCCCTGCAGGATCCAAGGGTTGGACAGAGTACCAATCCTGGGGCATTTGCTAGAGTGTCTCGAATCGGTAAGGATCTCCTCCCTAGCCTTGACTCAGATGGAAACCCAAATTTCCAATACGACATCACGCGGTTTTGATCGTATACCTATATATGGCGACATAGTGGGATGGGGCACTCATGCCATCTAGGATTGATACATTTACTTTGATGTGTTTCAATTGGTTGCACACTATTATTATATAATACCGTGTTTATCGTATCAAGCATCTTTTGATCATTATAAAGTAAAACCCTATCCTCCGGTTTGCGTTGCATTATGTGATGGGACTTGGGTCTTATAATGGTTTCATTTTTCCAAAAAGCATTGCGTTATTTTGACGATTTACTTTAGTCATGCACTGGCAATCCATAGGAGAAAACCCGTTCCGCGAAAGTGGCGTGGTCCTGTGATTAGCCTTATTATATTATATAGGTTAAGTAGAATTCTCACACCAGTCCCACGACTGACCTGTAGTTTGTTTCACTTTGCAAACTCGGGTGCCCTCTTTCCAAACGGGCAGTCGAGTAGCTTATTTGATAGATATATAAAACAAGATCCTGGATTGAAGACTGAAGCTGTGGCCATAATGTTGATAGCCTTCCACTGAGATTAGTTCCGCTGCAATGTATTCATTTATTGTAATTTATTCTTCTGCTGTAATTATATTCCAATGTACTCTGATATGTATATTCTGCACTCTGATGTAACATTTATTATAGTGTTATAAAAGTCTTCTGTTATCTGTTGTAATGTGTTGTATGCCCAAAGTTAAAGTATTCGTAGATTTTCACTTTTTGGGTCAGCCCTGTGTGGTTTATGGTCGATTCAAAGGGCGGGGATTTGCGGGTCTTTACAAGTTATCCTATTCTGTTTCCGCTGCGAGTTTTCTTTTATCATACTCTGATTATGCTCATGCTCATTTATTACTGGTACAAGATTTACACGCTCCATGTTTTGGATGTGTTTGAATTTCGATTTTTGTCGAAATTTGGGCATAGAAAAGTGTGGGGTGTTATAGTATGTATCCAGAACAGTACACGGTTACTTTAAATTCTTAAACCTTGAGTTTTCGAAATATCGGAATTTTTGGATCGTTACAGGTGAACTCCTAGTCACTTAATGCTTCACTTAGACAAGCGGTACCTTTAATAGGTTCTTAGGAACTCTTATCTGTCCATCCCTAGGTAAGCCTTCACATAGCCCCTAAGCGGACAACTTTACGAGAACTACCTTACTCGTACGTCTATCATTTTACTCACGACCATTTAATACCTCATAAGTTTATAAGAGAAAGGCAGGCCCAATGACTTCAGCATTTCTAACGAATAAATGTTAGAAGAGACCTAATGTCCTAACTACTTACTACCAAACACTGTAGGTCAGCCACTTAATAATTTCTTGAGACATGCCTACTTCACATACAGACACACACATATGTATACACATACAAGGCATCTCACATTAAACTAACCATTTATAGATGCTGGATTTGCTGGGCGGTTCCGGGAAGACTACTACTACAAGTTGGGCTTAACCTCACATCCTTTTGTAATAATTATAATGACCCATGGCACTTAGATCTCTCACATTAACTCGACTAATTCGTAGATGCTAGATATGTCGATCGGTTCCGGGAAGACCTCAACTACAAGTTAAGATTAAACTCGTGTCTATGTGTCATTAATTTAATACTAACAAAAGCCATCAATACTCATACACATACAAATTTCCTATATGAGCATGAGCATTTAATTTCTACTCTCCTATTTTAATGCATTTAATATGTTATTAATAAGCAATAGTAATACGTTAATTATGCTAAAAAAATAATAGTAAATAAACATATCTCAAGTGCATGTAAATAAATGTCCTAATTCAATTGAAATGTCAATCCTAACAACATGATCACGAAATACATGTTTATTTCCCTAACTTCATCACATGACATAGAAATGTATATTCATATTCAATAATAAAAGGAAAATAACATCATATGCATATAAAACTTGTAACCATGATTTGAATGATTATTTTAATAATAAAAGACAGACAAGGTGCAATATTATATGTAAAACCGATCACTTTTTGGTACTGCTTCACTTTTATATGTTTTCATATACAAACCTTAAGACTTTGACAATTTTATGAATAATATGTTCAAACGATCTATTGAAATAGATGTTTAAACCTATTGATTTCACAATACTCAAATCTTGTGTTTTAGTATACATGATTACAAATATCTATAATAAACAAGTGAATCAGACAAATATCAAAAATTGTACAACACACAAACACATATCTTTAGCTACATCAATAAAAAATCACAAATACAACAATTGATAAACAATTCCGTAGATAATAAAAATAAGGAATTTTGAGGATCTGCATTGTTTTTTCTGGGTTCAAATCCAAATACCTTTAGGCATAATGATCTGGATTTTACACTAACAAGATACAAGTAATAGCAACTTATATAATTACCACTCACAGAGATAGGAAGGGAAGAATAGTGGATTCAATGTAGAATTTATCAAATGTGGATTTTAGCTTTCGAACCAACATACTCCAAATTCTCCTAATATATATATATATATACACACACACACACACACACACATGTGCGTGCACACACACACACATATATACATATATATATACACACATACGAGTCAAATTTAGAATCTCATATATATATTATGCCTAATTCCATAATTTATATAAGGATTTAGATAAAAGAGATAAAATATAGGTTATAGGATGAGAAGAAAGCCTAACTTTTTTCTGGAATTAAGAAATAGTGGAGAGACAGAATGGAGGCGTGGAATAGAATGAGGTGCAAGGTTTAGAAAGAGGATAAGAGGTTTATTTATAGTTGCTTGCGTGTACAAGGATCGCATGATTATTTTGATTTAATATGGACAGTCTGTTGATGCAAAACTATAAATAAATCCCTAAAAAAAGGCCTCCTCCACCGATCGCCCCTAAGGGAGGTCGACCCCCTATATAGATGGGCGGTTGACTCCGAGTTCGACCCCCTTCTATTGCGGTGGTCGACCCCCCCCCCTTTGGGGTCGAGCCTAAGAATTTGTTTCCTATACGTTTCACTGCAAGAAAATATGTATATGGTTACATTAATTGGTTGCGTTGATATGTATATGCGACCAATGAGGTTTTCAATTTTACATTTAGGGGTATTGGTTACATTTATTTAACAATTGACTATTAAGTGGCCATATTTCACGCTTCCCTCCCATTAGGTTTCACGTCCCTCCACGATTTTCCCCTTTCCGCCTAAACCTAAATTACGTCGCTCCTGTCTTCCCCTAAATTACTTTCCTCCTTTCTCGTCCTATCGTTCTAAAATAAAACCATAATCTTCAAATCGAGCTTCAATTATTAGCACAACCCATCATCGCATATCACCCTCCACCGCAAACCATCGCTGTAGAATCCATCTCCACCACTATCTTCAAATCGTCGTAGCTAGTCTCCTCCGCAACCGCAGGTCTTGCTGTCGTTGTTTGCTTGGTCTTCTAAATGGGCGGTGGTTAGTAGCTTGATAGTTTGATTTAATCAATTGATTTGAGTGCTTTTTACTAGATCAAATCTATAATTTCTTCAAGCCTTCAATTGTTGTAGATTTAACATTCACATTGAAGATACTTTAATTTTTAATTGATTCGATGTTTCAGCTCCTTCGCATTGTTGTAGAGTTGTACGGTTGACTACTTGGCTTCAATTTGATTAATTAGAAATGCATTCATTCATATATTCATTTTGTAATTAAAAATGCATTCGTTCACTGATTCATTTTGCTGTAGCCTGTAGAATTACAAGTTGTGTAAATGGCTTAAAAGAATAAATTTGGGCATAAGTTTGACTCAGAAAGTGTACGTTGAATCAAATTTTAGAAAAACCAGTTTGTCAAACAACAAATTTGGGCGTAAATGTTGGGTTTAAAAACAATTTTTTGTTGTTGTTACTTGCTAGACAATAGTAATTCTCATTTGGGCATAAATGTTGGTTCTAAAAAATAAACTCTGTAAACATAATTTCTCTTATTTCAGATGTGCGGAAACATGTTATACTGGCAGCATATGATATAAAACTTCAGTTATGTAATAGTAAGCTTCAAATAAAAAATAAGAATTTTTTTTATATATAAATTATTGACATGACTAAGTAAATTAATGATGGATTTTCTCAAATGTCATCTAGTGAAAATTTTCTGAATTGCCAAACCTCTGAGTTGATGTTGTTATGCATAAAATGGAAAAACAAGGAGAGGAGAGAGAGCCATGCATCATGGTTATTCAGTTTATCCAGTCTATTCTTTTAGGGGGAGGGGGTGCTACTTCTCTATTTTCTTTGTGCATATTTTGCATCAAGATGTGTGTACTTAGTTTATATGAGAATTTTTAGTGATTTTTTTTTGTTTTACCTAACGACGGCCTTTTGTGCTGCTCTTTTTTCTTGCCTTATTTTCCAGATTGAAATAAAGGACTTAGACGACTTTGCTCAAATTGCTTTTGATGGATATAAAACTCTCAGCCGAATTTAGACTCGCATTTTCCCCACGGCATACTACTCAAATGAAAACATCCTAATAGTTATCTTTATTCAACTTATGTATTTTCATTTCAGTATATTTTTATACATTTTATTTTGTTACTTTGCTGTCGAATAGGAAAGCTATGTATTTCTTACTTGAAGGTCTGTGCTTCAACTGGGGTCGAAAAGACTAACGTTGCAATGATTACTATACTTCATGAGGTTAATCATGGGAATTTATTTTTGTTAGATTATAATGTTCTTCCCATTGAGAACATTACCAAGTTTATTTGCCTTTTGTTTTGCAGATCAAGCAGCACTTCCTTTTATGTTAATCTGGAAACACAGGTCCATATTTATCTGTATATTTACCTTTTGTTTTGCATGGAAGTAAAGCCTATGATAATTTTGCATGATTCATATTACCTTACATTTTATATCTTGTCTATATTATTTTGGAAGTTAACAATATTCAAGCAACCTCGAAAATATATCTTTGTCAGCTGCGTACAAATGCATTTGAAGGTAACATTTTAGGTTGAAAGAATCTTTTTTAACGGAGAAAATAGAATTTTCTCATTAAAAATAATCTTTTGTTTGGCAAAATGGAGTATTTAACTTACAAAATATGTCTATGAACAGCTCTATCGTTCGTTTAACTAACTATACTCATGTAAGCTGATTTATTCTTCCTAATTAAACAAAGTGAATAGGGGGAATATTAGGTAGGCATTGATAATCCGATCCTGATATGCATTCTTGTTCATACACTCGATCTCAAAAAATTCATTTTCATATAATTAAAGGGAAACAAAACAATATAAAATATGAAGTGATCCACATTGAGTTTAGATAATTTGCAACTTCATGTATTTTCCCTAGCAACATCATTAGGTCTTCGTGCACTTACCCTCAATCTTCCAATTACTGCGGCTGAAGCTAGCCGTGGCCTTGTTCCTCCTGCTACTGCTGTAGCCTTAATGGGAAAAAAAAGATCTGTGCATCTTCTTATCGTGCTTTTTATTGAAGTTTTCTTAACATGCATTTTACATTTATATTGTAATTTCCATGCTTTTTATGTAAGTTTTCTTAACATGCATTTTACATGCATCTTACATTTACATTGTACTAAGAAAATATTTAGAGAAGGACGTTTAATTATCATTAGGTCTTGTTGCGATTTACGCTAGTATACTGAATTATAATTAAAATTGCATGTTCATCAAGGAAAATAAATTTGCAAACCTTGCCATAGCTAGTTCTTGAAGTTTGTCTTAAGGATATACTCGATGGTTGCAGAATCCCTCGTGTAAATCTGCCTGCTAAAGGGATTGAGCAGCCTGAAGGTCTTGTACTTGAGACATAAGTCGGTACTGAAGCCGTGCAGCCGCTTGAAGTTGAGAATTTGATGAAGTATCATTCCTGCTACCAAAGGATACTGCCTTTTCTTTTCGTTGCCAATTTCCTAGGTATTGATGCAAAATGCTTCTTCTATCAAGAGAGCGATCACAGGAAAAAATGATGTTGTGTAAAAGTATGCAGAATCCATGAAGATTTAACTTGCTTCTGATGATAACCTAGTGCAGGTATGTCATGCTTGGAACTTCATATCCCTCCAGCTTTATCTGGACGACTCAATAAAAATAGAGCTTCAGAGTTTATTTTATCATTAATTGGGCCAAGAGTCCACCTATTGGACCAGACTTTTGTGTGGTTATGAACAAAAATTAGAGTCTTATTATTTTATTTAGAGACCCATTTAGTATGAAGGTCATAAAATTTTATTTTAACATAAGAGTCTGCCTCTTATTTAACTGATAGCTGACGACTAGCCTAATAATAGATCGAATCATATATTGATTTTAAAGTATTTTGTTATTCGATTATAACAGCAAAAACAAATTCTACATCAAAGTTTGAAAACTTATTTGATTACCTATATGGTCGATGGAAATAGATTGGGTATATTTAATTTAAAAACTAAAAAACTTTTATTACTCAAGCATGCCCTGTTAATGTCACATATTATTTTGATAACACATTGTTGATTATTTAATTTCATAGACAACAGAAGCCTGCTTGTCATGAACTTAATGATCAGGGCTTATGAATACTCTTCTTTGGCCAGAGTTTTATTTGTGATATTTGAAGTAAATTATAGCTCACCTATTAACTAGCATTATTTTTTACTGTCAAAACCAAGCTAGAATGTTGTTTCAATTCCAATATGGCAACTACTGATACTGGCTTTTACCAAATCAATTTATAGATTTAGTTTAACCAACTAGCTAATCTGTAGTAAAATTGTATGGCAAGGAAGAGGCAAAATTTTGCACATGCTAATCAAAGCTTTAGTCGACACTAACATTCATATTTCTTATGTGAAGTTGTCTTTTTTCCTTCAATGGAGTGCTATTCTTCCATGGTCAAATGTTGGTTACCATTTGAACCAATTTTTTTTTAAAATGGAGTGCCTAAATGCAGTAGTGTGCTGCTGCGGACAATAGCAGCAACACATGCTGCTGTATAGGGGATGCTGGACTTGCAGCACAACCCAGGTCGGATTGGGCCTTGCCCAGTCACCCTATTAAAAAATGAATTAAATGAATGCAAATGCAATGCTTGCATGTTCAAGTATAACTACCTGATATTGGTTGGAAGATGATTGCTAATATAATTAAAATTAATTTTCTTGATAATGCTTGATTGTTGTTACTATGCTTTTACTAAATTGCTTTTATTAAATTCTATTTCATTTTCATCTTGGAGTAATACTGAAATTCCGTTTATTAAATGTTTTTACAGAGTGTATGTACATTGAAGATGCATTTGGTACTGTCGTAGCTAGGCCAGCCGCATATGTTAGGGAATCAAGTTCAAGTAAGTATTTGTTGCTACTTGTATGCGTCTCTTATGTATACACACATGCCCTTACACAATTTCTAGGTCTGTGTTGTCTAAATTATATATGTATACTCATGAGATTTGGTAAACAAAACATAAATTGGAAAGCCACGATGGACAGTAAGTTGATAGAGTAAGTAGCTTCTAATTAGCTTTTGTGTACGTTTGATGAGAGGAGTGGAAGTTTTGTGGTTTATGGGTATTTCTGTTCGAAGCTTAGGGGTGGTGGACATTCTTGGTTGTAGGTTGGGTCTGGTATGGCTAGTAGGTGGAAGATTGAAACTATTGATGATGATGTTTCAGGTTGGGAAGTAGGGAGTTCAAAAGTGATTCAGGGAGAGGCTGCTATTTGCAATGGAATGCTTAGTCAGGGGATGTGAAGCTAGTGTTTGTTTTGGTGAATTGGTTAGTATTTGTAATGTATTGATTGTTTGAGTTGACTTAAGAGTCTGGGCACTCATAAACTTGTACCCACATTTGAAATTTTATGTTCATACTCGGCTCGTGTTTCAACTGCTGCATGTGGTCAATGTATGTATCTCTTCATCAAACAAGAACGATAGTCCATGGAGGTTGGTGCACACTATTCATTTCACTTCATTTATCAATCTGCAATGCCATATATTCCACGCTTGAGCATTTGGTATGGAGATCTAACTGAGGATGAAAATGAGAGATATCTATGGTGAGCAGAAGAGTTGGGTAAGGATATCATTGGTCTCATACTCTAAATGCCTTCCGTTAGACGTTCAAATGTTGATCACTACATTGCATATTACATGGTTGCTGATGTTTAAGGTGTTGATAATTAATAACAAAATGAATGGCATGAAGATGACTTTCTCGGCTTCGGTTTCAATAGCTATGGTTCTTATCAAAGGTACACTTTTAACTTCTTCTAAAAATACTTAAAAACAAAAATTTCTACATGTTAGTACTCTTTTCTGTTGTCCTATTTATTTGCATAATTACATGCACTAGGATGCTTCAGTATCGGATACAGAGCCTGAAGCCACCTTAAAAAGCCAAACATATTATTTTGTATGATTGAATTGCAACAAAGGATTCGCTTTTGCTTGCCATTGCTTCACCAGGTAAATGGCATATTGGAAAGAATTGCTATATGCAGCAGCTGTTTGGCTTAAACTATTTCTGTCATTTTGCTTGATTTAAAACTTTTGAACCAGAACAATAACACTAATTCATATTGTTAGCCTAACCTGAAAATGCAATTGATGTGCATATGTACGTGTTTGGAATTTGTTAAAATTCATTTACTGAGATTGTTGAAAACAAAATTTTATACAATCTGATCAAAGTTTTACCTGCTTCAAATAATTAATATTTTAATTTTTGCTATTAACCGCTTGACATATGCTGCCATATTTGTATCAATGCCTTCATATTTGACCTTTTTGTATTGAAATTTTCAGAAAATACCTTATTTTTTGTATTGAAATTTTCAGTAAGTGATTACAAGAATTTTCTATTATATGCAGTAGCTTTTACGGTAGACTTAATAATCCTGAGTAAGAGACTCTCATCGAAAAAGATATTTGTAAGAGCTTTTACGACAGGATTACAAGCCACTGCTGACTAGACCATTTACCATTCTTCCATAAGTCTGTGAACATGGGTTATTAGAAATTAGCAATATATTTGGTAAGAGTTGCATTTGTCAGGTTTGCATTTTTGCATTTTGACACTTACCTTCTTCAATTCCATATTCTTCATGAACTAGGTTTAACTTTCTGCATAATTCCGCATTTTCTGGTGAATTTGCATTGCCTGCAAGAAACATGATGCTATCTATCTATTTGGAAGTTCAATGACACATACTGAAAGTGTATTACTAGCATTTTTTTCTGACCTTTTGATTTGTTTCGAGAATTTCATCCATCATAATTTTTTCCTGCACAATTGAAAATGAAATCTTTGCCGGTTAGCAACTAAACAGGTTAAATTGAATGTGTTTATGGACCTTTTCAGCCAAATGCTTTGCAAACTTGACTCCAACTGAATTTCCAAAAAACTTAGGTCATTAATATTTAATCCAGAGAGGTCATCCCCCATTAATTGCCTGTCATGTGAAAACGGTAGTCAGTCTTTGGTTTGACTTGAAATATGTATAGTATTGTGGTTGTGCAAATATGAATGCACAGTTAACACCCTTTTAACTTCGTTAATTGTTCCATGATTGTACAGTGCTGCATTGCCAATTCATACACAAACGTAGGACATTTTTTTAGTCTTCTTGTGAAGTTGGTAGACCCACAAGGCACCCAGAAACAACATGGGTACACACATCCTTGAACATAAATGAGTAAGAACCATATTTTGGAAGCCGTCATTCTTCCATAAATCTATTTAAATATATATTATATGATTTTTTTTTCAAATATGTATTTAGAGGATGACCAGAGAACTATTGGCATGGAAAATGCTTTTGAATTGTTAAAGCTTTTACTAGAAGATTTATCTGCTCCCTTGGTTGACAAAATTTTCAAATACCTTAAGGTAAGTGTTATGTCCCTCATTGGTTAATACTTGATATCTCATTTCATGTCCTTTTTTCTCATTTTCTTTTTAACCTTTCTTTTTGTGCGTTTGTTTTACAAGTGCAACAGGATTACAAAGCAATTAACAAGGATTAGTGGATGAGCTTTCTTTGATTTGCTAATGAGGTTAGTTAGTCTTAATTTCACTTTTTAGATGTTTTTCACTATAGTTTCTTTCATTTTCTATTTGAACATCGAGTCTATGTAACTTTCTTGTTATTGGTAAATAAAATTTCCATCACTTGGCAATTATGATGAAGGTTCTGGATGGATCGTGCTTTTGGATGATTTTGTTGATTGGGCTCGCAGATCGAATTAGCGCGATCTAACAGGCAATATCAAATTAGCTTTTTTCGAGTGAAGACCATCAGCAACAATGAACATGACTTCAATTGTTATATGTATTATGATATTAGTTAGTATTTGTTATATAAACCTTTTTGTGAATGCTTGTGGTATGTGAATTTGTTCATTTTGCCAAACAATTATCATCTAAATGGCTATGAATAATACTTATGTGACTGGCGTGCTTTCAATTATTTGAATGTATATGATGATTATATGCTTGGTTGATCGTTGGTTTAACTATGGTAATTATACGATTGTTGCTAATTTTGATAAGACGATTACATAAATGGATACCGGAAATAATATACGCCATTAACAATATATAGTAGCATTTAAAATATGTTACAAAACAATCAATACCTTTTGGTAGCGTTTTAGAAACGCTACTAAAACAAATGTAAAAATACCATTTGAATTTATGGTGGTATAAAATAAATGTAACGAATAGTTTTGGTAGCTGTTGAAAAACGCAATTACATGAAACATTTGGTAGCGTTTATTAAAACGCAACAGAAAAAATTAGACTTTTAGTTGCGTGACCTGTAGTAGCGTTCTTTAAAACGCTACCAAAAGCTTTAATAGCGTTTTTTAAACGCTGCTAGAAGTCTTTTCTGGTGTAGTGTTTGCTTTTATATTAATTATATTTTTAATGTGATTGATTCTTTCAGTTTGTAATTGTTTATTGTTGTCCCCATCTACATATACATATATATATATATATATATATATATACACACACACACACACACACACATAAATTCAAATCTTCGAAGAATATTCTATTACCAATCAGTATAGAATTATATCTCAGATTTATATTTATTCAGTTTAATTTCGAATCTTATATGTAAATAATTTACGTGTAACTTGTTTCATTAATAACTTCTTCATACGGACCCTGTTTTAATAAATAAAATATGAAACGGATCAGAATCTCACCATGAATACAATAATAATTTTTTATGACTCAATTCTTAATTATTCAAAATTCAACCTATTACTATTTTATTAATTTATTATTGTTTACATTTAATTTAATTACTTAGGTCTATTTTGGGTATTTTTTACAGTGTGTTACAAATTCAAATAAAAAAAGTGGCTTTGCATTCTCAACAGTTAAAGCATTAATTTTAATCTCAAAAGCTTTTTATTTTTACAAGTTAACATAGTGGCATAAAAATTTGTACATTTACTATGAATAATTTAAATGCATAACTTAACAATATTTTCTTTATTTACTCTACATAAAAATATATTTTTTATATGCACATAAATTCTTAGATGAGTTTCTAAAAATTTGATGTGTTGTATAATCTACAAAACTTACAAATTAAAATTTTATGTACATTAGGGTTTTGTTGATGTCAAAAGTTGGTCTAGTGACCGTCAACCCCCAATGTGTGCTATACACACACGATAATATTCACAAAATGCGAGAAAAATTAAATGAACACAGAAGGCACAATATTTTTATAGTGGTTTGGCTTAAATCAAGCCTACGTCCACTTTATAATCTTTATTTATACTATCGATTACAGGTTACAGTTGTTTTTGATTGAAAGAAAGCGGAGTAGAAGTGGTTTATACACACAAAATCATTGTGTTTAATTTAGAGTATACAACATGCTATTTTTTGGGTGCCGAACATGAGCTTTTGAGTAGTGGATTTCAGATTCCTTTCCATTTCTTGGAACTGATGTATCCATAGGCGAGAAGTTGGGCCGAGTTGGAACAAGACATGGTGTGCATCTTTCTCGGGGTTGGTCACGTGTAACTCAATCCTATAAAGTAGTTGTAGGCGGAGGGACCCGATCTACTGCTGATGAATATTTCTTCTCGGAAATGGTGGCATACGTAGAGCTAGAGACTTGGTGCATGAGAAGTTGTGCTGGTTAAAGCTGATCGATTCTGTAGCCTTGGAAGTAGGACTTCGTTTAGTAGCGCTTAACTGTGTCAGATATTCTGATCCGATATTCCAATTTTGATCCGATCTTTCGGGAGTAACTCGACCGATCGATTAGTGACCTGGTCGATCGTTTTGACTTCCGAAGAATGCCAATCTTGAGGAAGAGAGCTTTTATTTGCCGTGAAGCCGATTCGGATCGAACTATAATCGATCAACCTAGGATGAAAGTCGACCTTAGTGGTATAGAATTGCGCCGATATATAGTAGTAAGCTTCGATCTTGAGCTGTGACGGATTTTGCCAAAAAGCTGGTCAATAGGTTTCTAATTTATTTTTGTAAAAGGTTATACCTTACAAGTCCTTTAATAATGAACCCAATCCACTTCATATGGTAAAATGTTTTCTTTTTTTGACAGCTAAAGATAGGTATTTTCTTTATTAATTCTTATATGTTGATTTATTACAAGATGTTTAATTTCATTATAGCAAAAGATGTGTCTTTATCCTGTCCATAGTCCTGCCAACAGCCAATGCAACTGGAAAAAAGTGGTTCTGCGTTTTCAAAAGTTAAAGCATATTAATAGTGGGCTCAAAAGCTTTTTATTCTTGCAAGTTAGCATACTAGCATAAAAATAAGAACGTTTGTTCTATATGTGCATATAAATTCTTACAAACTAATTATTCAGAGAGGTTGCTCTTGAAACTTATTATCCTAAAATAAAATGCATTTCAATTTAATTTCCACTTTAAATGTCTTATACAACGAAACTGAAATTAAATATTATTCTGATGTTTAATAATTGAAATTCCTAAAGGGTTCAGTGTATGACGTGTTGTATAAAGGTTCATGATATGTTAATCATATAATGTGATATTGTATTAGTTTTGCAGTTATGTTTGTACCTGCTAATGTACATGAAGCGTGCCTTTTATGTACAGTGTTGTTACAGTTTCACTCTTATCAGCATTCAAAACTTTTGATTTTTCAAATATACTAACAACACTGATTTTGTCTTTTTTTTTCTAAGATATGTTAGCAAGTCCAACTTTTAGTATCCTCGGTGGAATGTTAATACTAATCCTACCTTAAGGTTGCGAACACGTGTACTTTATAACCTTTAATATAACAAGCAAAAGTATGTGGGCCAAAATTACCGTATGAATTTACATTATTCCAATGTGAATTGATGACGTTGTGAATAATCTATGCATACAAACATTTCCCTTATGTTCAATTAATTTGAAATGATACCAAATAGTTTTGTTTTCGAAATATTAAATGCTACGCTTTTACCGCCAAAAAAAACGTTTACATATCGGGCATCAAATTAACAAAAACATTAATGCTTACATGAAGATAAGTAGCAAACATTCATGTTCAATTACACTTGACTCATTGGACCTTCTGAAGAGGGTAGACCCACGATCTATTTTTGAGAAGTTCGGGATTAGGGTTGGGTCATGTCGAGGGATGATTATCCCGTCCCGACCTGATCCGTATTATTGAAATATCATCAAACCACTTTACTTTTATAACGATAATTTGTTAATTTTTTTTATGTATACTTGGTTGTGATACGAGCTTTATATACTTCCAATAAATAAGGTATACAAGTTTTGTAGAATTAAGTTGCATCAATTATAACTATATAATAGCAACTGCATATGTTTTGAACTACTATAATACAACTCATTTTATTATATCCTCGTATTATTATAACACATTATTATTTGTATTTAATTTATATGATAACAGATACCCAACTTTAATATTATAGCATGGATTCTATATTCTGGAGTACGATAAATGCGGTAACTGTTACTTTAAAGCCAATTGAAATTATAGCAATGGAATAATGAGTGCCTGTATCATCTCATGGACCACTATTTATACGAAAAAAGAGAGCTGGTAAAACGAATTCAAAACTAACGAACTCCATATAGTCGTATGGGCGGGTTTTTCCACGGTGTTGATTTAGATGTTTTATCCTATGCCCCTACGAATTAAATGCGGTAACAAACTGGTAAACAATGGGGTGTAAATAGGATGGATCCGAGCAGATCGAAAACAGATCGGGTGATTTTTTTTTTCTAAAGGATTGTTAATAGGATTTCAATTTTGCTTAATGATAGGAGAATTTTAAGGGGATTTCTACTTATTTATTATGTGTTAAGAGGAGGTTGGATATAAAGAAATAAAAATAAATGGGGACCAAACCACTGTTACCTATGTATCATGTGTTGTTAACCCTAACTTTGTAATTCTTCAAAGTTGATCAACATAAAACATCGTTCCTTTAAAAACCAAATTAAATTGTATATCTAACTTATTTCCTCCATCATGGTCCGAACGAAAATGACGAAGAGAAAGAAATCAGATCCCAATGTAATGGCGTAAAATTTTGTAATAGTTAGTTCAATGTTTTTTTTTCTTCTTGGAATTGATTGTTTTGGTGAAGTAAAAGAAAACGGTGGAGGTTTGTGGTATATATTGATGAAAAATTTGTTGGGATTATAAGATTATTACTGAAATTTTTATTTATTATTTAAAGTGAATGCTAATTTATTTTATCCTCCAATAACAATTTTAAAATAAATTAAAGTTGTAACCCTCGTAAGTAGAAGCCCTATTAGTAATCCTTATTTCTTATACAATTTTTATTGTCTTAATTTGTGCCCTCAATAATCGGTCATGAACCTTTATTTTTCGAGAATGGGCATGAATGAATATGGTTCTTTAATTATATTAAAGTTTATACATTTTAGTAGATTTTTCATTAGTTTTATATATATATATATATATATATATATATATATATATATATATATATATATATATATATATATACTTAAATACAAGAAATTCAAACTACTTCAAACGAACATTTACTGAACAATTTGTTTTCTTATATTAAATTATGTTGTACTAACACATGTTCTAAATGTAAATTAGGCGGACTCGAACGAACATATTTCGGCTACAAACACAAATTAAACATTTTTTTATAAAATTAGTAGTCCTGTAAACCGCCCTATAATTGGTCTGTCATTGGTGTGTACATATAAAAAAAAAAAAAAAAAGGAAACGTGAGACAGAGGAATATGAAACAACAAAACGAGTACAAAACACAATCACTCAACTATTTAAATACCTACAAACATGGCAAAGTTGAACAGAAATGGACAATCATGTGCTTGTATATTTATGGCCAAGCCCACTGTGCAAAGCTTATCCCCCCCTGCAGCACGAGTGACGAGTCCCTCTTCTTTACACAACTACTACCACCACATCATTTTCACCTTTCTACATTTTTTACCACATTTAAAAGTGAAGTACGCAATCCATCCTTTTATATTTTATTTCACTTTGATGTCATAAAAGCATATGTAGAGCAAGCATTAATGGTGCCAAAATACGATTGCAGTAATGCTATTCCACCAAACATGCACATGATATCACGTACCTTATCACATGTTTTAAACATCAGAGTTTGTTCTTTAAGGCCTTTTTTTTTTTTTGTTGGCACTGTAACAGTATAACTCTTGAGTCCGAGTTTGTTCATCCTTTATCCATATCCATAAGTGTGAACATAACTCTCGGATCTCATTGGTGGAAATCAGGGGATCCCTCTATTTTCCTTGATTTTCACAAGAAAATCAGAGGGATCCCCTGATTTTCACCAATGGACTTTGAGAGTTATGTTCATATTTATGGATAAAGGGTGAACATACCACTGCTGATAACTCTTCTCTCTTTGCAAGGACATTTTTTCCCTGTTTACGAGTCAGATCAAAGCTTGAGTGCCTCAATTATTAAACGACTTGTCTATTTTCTCCAGTTGCTTAACATAGTAATATAATTTGTATGCCGTACGTAAGCATATATGTAGAAAATCAGCAATATTCAAAGACATAGGAAACATAAATTTTGTATGGTAATAACTAATATGCATGCAGCATGCATTGTTTATTGATCAAGGACACAAATTAAATAGTTGCTTTTCAAAGCTTTGAAAGCAGGACCGGAATATTAAACTTTGGATAGCGGAACATTATTAGGTCTTAATTAAGTTTTTATTTTTAAGAAGATGAAAGGAGTCAGTCCTCGTTTGTGTGCTTCCCATGTTGTAATTTATACATACGGATGCAGACTTGTTGTATGATAATATTAACATGCATGAATCAAATGTGTAGTCAAATTTAAAAAAAAAAAAAATGATCGGTGAATCATATGGATGCATGTTGATTAAAAAGCTTTTGTCTCTAGAAGCCAAATGAATAAGAACGTTTAAGAATTAGCCCTTGGCTTTTGATGCACGTGGATATGCAGACCTACTGCCTTTTGATTCAACGCATTGTTTGAAAGAATGAAGGATCAAAATGGTTAGGGTTTAGAGACAGATTAATATTTTCCTTAAAAAAAGGTATTTGGCGTTTTAAGGGGTGTAATTGAAAAGAGTTGGAGAAGGCGATAATCTACGAAAGAGATTTGCATTTTTATTTTATTCAAAAAGGGGCACACGAAAGGGCATATGGATGTAAAATATGTGTAAAATGAATGAAAGAGGCAAAGCGGAAAATGAACGGCAGAAAATGGACTGTTCGACCGAAAAGGGCAAATGAGATGGGTCTCACGTTGACGCGTCGGACGCTTCGGACATGGACGCAAACTTGGACTGGACGGTTTACCTTAAAGTTTGCTAATAGGTTGAGGACTCCATGGAAAATTTAATGATAAGAAGTTATAAAAATGAACGGCGATGATAAAACCAATGTTGGGATTATGCCCGTGTATTCTTTGCTTTTGTTTATTCAAGCTTGTGAAAGAATCATCTATCTGCACACACATTGAAACATTTTCCCAAGGACTAACAACATCTCCAACGGTTTATATTACGACTCGTAAGATTCAAGAGAAAATTGTTGAAATCTCCTAACAGACACACGCCGATTTTATCGGCGCGCTCTAATTTTATAAACGGACGCTCCGCCTAACGCGCCGATAAATAGAGCGCTAGGCTAGAAAAACTTACCACATCTCCAGAAATTTTCATTTAATTTTTGTTTATATTGGTTTGGACGTCGGGATGCCACCACATGTTATGAAGATCGCTCGACGGACCGTTCGACCTCGGTTGGACGAGACAGCTTGTCCAATGCACGCTCTGCCTACAGTAGAGATGACGATTCATGACCTACAGATCCTACATGAGTTATCTCAGGGTTTCACTCACCGTTCGTTTACGACTCTCGAGACCGTTCAGGTATAATTTCTTAATTTAACATATTTTTGCTGAACAGTTAAATAGTTTACCAAAGTACGTAAGTAGTATGAACTGTTATTTTATAGTTTAGTAACCGACGACAAAAATATTTTTACTAGACGCGCTACATTTGTGTTCATGGGAGTTGGGGAAAGTTTATTACACGTACCTTTGACGTACTTCCACTTGTTATTCGAGAGAGGCTACTGGCCAGTCCGTTCGGTCGTTTCTTATAGATTATACCATCCAGTCCTTCGATCAACCATTGTTAGGGGCTTTAGTTAAGAGATGATGGCCTACGACCCACACGTTCCACTTTCTTGATTTTGAGCTAGGTATCACCCCAACCGATTTTTATATGCTTACGGGGATTGAGATAGGCGCCATTGATAGACTCCCATGCCCTTTTGACTCGTTATATGAGTCACCACAGTCTTACTTGCAGTATTTTCCTGATTTCTTCGCCGATCATATATCCTCTAGAGTCGTTTCCATTGCATATTTACATGAGTACATTCTATCATATATGGATATAGATGATGTTGTATTCCAGGCTTCCCTTTTATACCTCTTTGGTTCGACATTCTTTTCGAACCAAAAGAGTACGATTCAATTGGATCACCTAGCAACACTAGCTGATTTAGAGCTTCCATATATGATTGATTGGGGTTCAACTATATTGGGATGTCTATACACCGCAGTGGACTCTTATGCTTTTGGAGAGGTTCAGTAGATGTTTGGTTTTTGGTACATGTCGTCGTGTTAGTACTACGAGTACACGACCAACATGCATCCACGCATAGTTCCGACCGCTAGTCATGTTGTCGAGTCCATTTTCTCATGCATGCGTTGATGGGAGAGTAGTCATGTAGTCCAACATATTCCTATTGGTGTCAGACACGACTTGATGGAGGCCCGATCTCATATTGATTTGAGGTCCATGGCAAACATATTACGAGCACCGTGGGCAAACATATTACGAGCAACGTGCTCCTACTGGTGTCAGACACGACTTGACAGAGGGTGGTCTGCTATGTGATGGACACCCTTTATTCGTTGCATGTCATTTATCTTTGTGCCATGTCGTTTTGCTCCCACCGGCCTACCTTTCTATTCGATACTTGGGAGATCGCTGTTATTTACAGGGACTGGATGAGTTGCGTGTACCCGCAGATCCACTTTCAGTTGATGATATGTTCGGGTTGCGGGGTTCCATCGGAGATAGTGCATACATGATCTGAGACGGGCAGGATGGGTTGATATGCAGGCTTTTTTATTACTGGGAGCAGATTTTGATACTTATTGGCAGAGAGTTACTCCTCGGCGGTACATATTGCCAGTTTACAGCCGGGGTGTGAACTCCAATCACATAGGACCCCGAGTGGCTACAGATAGATTTCATCCACACCGTTTACTTTTGATCCGAACCTTTCACAGTACTCCGATCAGCCTATGGATTTTGCTCTTACCGACTCGTTACACGCATATGATCTTAGCGGTACATTGATAGCCCTGCCTATTGTCTACCCACCTAATCAAATGGTTGTTGGTATCCCACGGCTGGATTGTATCCTGTGCATGAGGTAATATTCATACTTGTAAATTTATTAGCTCATATATTTTTAAGGTATACAAATTGAGTTTAAATGTTCTTCTATTACAGTTTGCACCCAGGCTAGACCAGCATAGACGACACATAGCTAGTATTAAGGAGATGACACTGCTACATTCTCAATCGTTGTATCAGGAGCACTACGCGATAGTGCAGGGTTTGTAGGCCTAGATCGACGACTTACAGGCTCGACTGGCAGCGTTAGGTGGTGGTGGTGCTGCTGCTGGAGGATCAGCTGATGCAGGAGGATCAGGTGTTGTTGTAGGATCAGGAGAGGGTGGTGATGACGACGATGATATTCCGTATATTGACGGTGATGACATGGAGCAGGATGGTGAGGAGTCTGAGCATGACGATGATGCTGTGGATTTACGATGACATTGATGAGGATCACGATGGTGATGTTTTTTTAATCATAATGTATATATGTATATGCCTTATTGTACTGTACTATATGTTCTTTTGTCATGTTTACTCGTGTTTAGATGTCATGTTGATTCATATTATACTAGATTACACGATTTACTTGTTATGTTTATTCATGTTGACAGCTATACTTTTTGATGTTCTGTGTTATGGATCGTTGTATGTTACATATTGTTTGTAAATACATGAGGAATTTAACCTTTCAAACATCGAATGTTTTTTGTTACATGATGTTCTATGTTATGAATCGTTGTATGTTATATGATGTTATATGCTATGGATCGTTTTTATATAATTTATATATAATACATTCAAACGTCGATTAATTAATAAATTCCTTTCAAAGTTTTCTTTTGATTTAAAAAATAAATCGGTATATTTCATAAACGATTATATAGCGACCTTTTGAAATTTCGGTTTGACATAAGTCGAAATCTATAATACAAAAATACTAGTTTTCTTTTTCATTGGAATTTAATAATCAAATAGATCAGGATGACTGTATTCTCAAAGAATTCTGACGTATATTGGACCCTGTAGATTAGATTGAAGTTCTAAATGTATAACTACGAACTACGGCGATGTTACGAGCCCGTTTTTATATAATTTATTAATACGTTCAAACGTCGATTAATTAATAAATTCCTTTCGATTTAAAAAATAAACCGATATATTTCATAAACGATTATATAGCAACCTTTTGAAAATTTTGGTTTGACATAAGTCGAAATCCACAATACGAAAAATCCGAGTTTTCTTTTCATTGGAATTCAATAATCAAATAGATCAGGATAAATGTATTTTCAAAGAATTCCAATGTATATTGGACAATGTAGATTAGATTGAAGTTCTAAACATCTAACTACGAACTACTACGACGTTACAAGCTCGTTTTTATATAATTTATATATAATGGGGGACGATCTTAATCATTTGACTCCTTATCGACAAAATGGGCGATGACTCTAATCGCTTGAGTCCTTATCGACAAAATGGGGATGACCCTAATCGTTTGATTCCTTATCGACAAAATAGGGGATGACCTTAATCGTTTGACCCCTTATCTACAAAATAGGGGATGACCCTAATCGTTTGACTCCTTATCGATAAAGGGACATTCTAACTAAACACCGCATTACACACTTATTGACAAAGGGGCGCTCTAACCAATAAAGCTGATCACTCCAACAACACATTTCTCGACAAAGGAACACTCTAACCAATAAAGTTGCATACTAAACACTACAATTACACACTTATCGACAAAGGTGCGCTCTAACCAATGAAGTTGAGCACTCCAACAACACATTTATCGACAAAGGGACACTCTAACCGATAAAACTGCACACTAAACACTGCAATTGCACACTTATCGACAAAGGTACTCTCTAACCAACGAAGCTAAGCACTCCAACAACATATTTATCGACAAAGGGACACTCTAGCCAATAAAGCTGCACACTAAACACTCCAACTACACAGTTATCAACAAAGGTACACTCCAACCAATAAAAATGTACACCTAATCAATAAAGAAACACACAGAACAATAAAGCTACACAATAACCGACACCTAACAGCTTATATACAACAGCAACATTGCAAAGCATATCTCGTATCCAAATGAATTTACAAACAAAAATGGATTCCTACTTTATGCAATGCATGGTAGCTTTTGAGCACAGTTCAGGGGAAGAAGAAATCCTTGAAGAGGAAGCCGAAGAAATACAAGAAATTGTCGAAATATACCATGAAGCCCATGGTTCATCATCCACAACATGACGGCGATCGGTTCCTGGAAGGAAATTTATAAATCGAAACCAAGCTGCATACCATAAATCTCTGACGCAAGATTACTTCAACGACAACTGCAGCTACGGGTCTGATATGTTTCGCAGAAGATACAGGATGCAGAGAGATCTAACTCTTCGAATATTGGAAGGTATACAACGTAACAATGAATACTTTAAGTACAAACAAAATGCATCAAAGATCAAGGGGTTAATTGGTGAACAGAAAATGACGGCCGCTATGAGAATGTTAGCTTATGGCACTCCTGCAAATGCATTGGACGATGCATACCGAATTGCGGAGAGCACGACACTTGAAACACTTAAAAAGTTCTGTCAGGCTGTGGTGGGCGTATATGGAGAGGAGTACTTAAGGTCCCCGAAAAAAGTCGATAGTGTGCATCAGAGAGATGCACGAAAGCAGGGGATGGTCGGGCATGTTAGGAAGTCTGGACTGTATGCATTGGGAATGGAAGAATTGCCTTAAGGGATTACAAGGTTCGTACAATGGCAAGGATAGGCGACCAATGACCATTTTGGAAGTCGTAGCATCCTACAATTTATGGATACGGCACGCTTTCTTCAGAATACCCGGTTCGAAAAATGACTTAAATGTTATAGAAGGATCCTATCAGTTTAATGATCTTGCTCAAGGCCAGGTACCTCATTTAACATTTACCATTAAGCAAAATACTTACAACCATGGCTATTACCTAGATAATGGCATTTACCCGAAATGGAGCACCATTGTTAAAACATGCCCAAATCCATTGACTCCTAAAATAGCCAAATTTGCGGCGATGTAGGAAGGACAAAGAAAAGATGTAGAATAAGAATTTGGTGTTTTAAAATCTAAATTTGCAATGATAAGTAATCCATGTCGTTTGTGGTCTAGGAAAAAGATGTCTACAATCATGTTTGCTGCATTGTTCTACACAACATGATCACTGAAGATGAAAGAGATATGGATGACGGCCAAAGCCACTACGAATATGAAGGTGCTTCGCAACCACCCGATATATTCTGACATAACACAAAAATAACAGAAGAGGAATTCAACATTCATTTAGACCGTCAGCTTTCGTTTAAAGATGCACAACTCCATAATAGGCTGCAGAAAGACCTTATGAATCATTTATGGAACTACTATTGTGATAATTAGCTATCTGTATGCCTCAATGGCGATAATTAGTTATCTGTATGCCTTTATTATGAAATATGCTTATTAGAATTTGTGTTT
This sequence comes from Allium sativum, assembly GCA_030737875.1. Lineage (NCBI taxonomy): Eukaryota > Viridiplantae > Streptophyta > Magnoliopsida > Asparagales > Amaryllidaceae > Allium > Allium sativum. The sequence continues at coordinate 390,004,088 of CM060916.1, read as the reverse complement.
TATTTTATGACTGTACGAAGTTATGCAGTAATGATGATTTAGTTCTTAATTTTGTAAAGGTAAGCGTTCTATTGTATTTTTACATGTTATTTACCAGCTATTATTATCATCTAAAGCTATTATATTTTCGGAAAGGTCTGAAATTTAAAAAAAAAAACACCAATTCCGATCGTAGTAAATATAGCCTTTGTAATTGTATTTAGACCGTTTAATACTCGTTGTAGGACAATATGAACGATTTATATTCGTTCGAGTAAAATATGATCGTTGTAAAGCCGTTCGGATCGTAAGAAAATAAAAAGTTTTAGTGTATTAGGGTTGGGAGAGACAGCGCCTATTTTAACGGCGCTCTACAAAGGGTGTCGATTAATTCGGCGCACGCCGAAATAATCGACGTGCTTCGTAGTGCGCCGATTAAAGCATCCGGGGCCAATTTTGAATTCAGGATTGGCCCTGTAATATTTTCCTGAATATTACGACCCTAAACGTTTGTTGGGGAAGATTTCTTTACTTGATTACTGGTTCATGGTATGAATCATCCACCGTTGGAAAAGTTCTAATATATTTGCTTTAATCCTCAACATTCACGCTAACTCAACACATGAACTATTTTCATTTACACTAAAATATACAAGACTATGGATCTAATTGATGGGTAAGATTTAGAGAAAGTAAGTGGTAGTAATTGTATCATGGATGAGATCACTGCTTCAAAGTCAATATTCAACATGATTATAGTGCAATCGATAATTGTCACACATTTCCCAAATTTAACGTTCGTCCAAATTTGAGGATTCAGAATTGAAGGATTTAGATATTTGTAGAAATAATTGTTCATGATTTTAAATATTTTGAAAAATACTTTTAATTTCTGAGGAAATCGCAAAGAGACAGGAGAATGAAAAGAATAATGTTGTCTACTACATATTTTGCATTCCTATTCAAAGCATAGATACATGAGTGAGAATCGAAGAAAAGTAAAATTGTTGTCTTATTTAAGCTCATTAATCATAATAAATAAACATTTCATAATTGAGAAAATGTTTTCTCATTAATAAAGAATTCAAAGGTCAAACAACAGAAGATTTTGATTTTAGTTGTAACCATTCAACATTCTCCTCTAATTAAAACAAAAATCAAAGAGGACGAATGAAAATAGCGCAAACAAGAAAACTATTTCATACTTAAGTACGAGTTCCTTTTGATTGAATTGATGCATATGGAAGCGAGCTTAAAACTTAATCTAAGTGCTGATTTTTTTTTAAAAAATTTGTTCAGGAGGAAAACCGACCAGAGTCACAAAACCCTCCCTAGTGCACCTAGCTCGGCCCGCGAACACCACGTAAGTGACTGATCTTAGTGTATGCACATTGTAAGCTCTTAGCATGCCATTCCAGTTTTCGAACCCACACCACTGTTACCATGGTGCAAAGTTCTTAACCTCTGGGATATTGTTGCGGACAAGTGGCAATTTTTCTCATAAACTACAAAAATTTTGGTTGGGACCTTACATATTTATTGCACTTTCAATCACTATAAACTTTGTGATAAGTATGTGCTTATAATGACAAACATTTATCTTGGAAAATTATTAGTGCTCTAAAGATCTCAAGGCTCTTGTATAAGATGGCATACCTTTACAGCCAAATAGGCGAATCCATTAAATGCTTTATCTAGGACTACCACTAATGGTATGGACTCGTTAAAAGAAAAAAAAATCAATTTATAAAATAAATATAATTCATCAAGTGTGTCTCAAAAGCTCCAACAATACAGACTATGAATTATATACGAGTTATAAGGCATTGCTTCAAATCCACCATGTGTGTCTTAAAAGCACTACTAATATTGATTACGAATTTGAAAAAAAACAGGTCAGTTTGCTCGAATTAAGATACCATCAAAAGTATCTCAAAAACACCACAAAAAAAGACAATGGAGTATTCAAAAGAAAATAAGATAAAACTTACAACAAAACGTAGAGCCCACTAAGTGCGTTACAAAAATACTACTAAACTAGCTATGATAATAAATAAAGCAATAAAGCTCAAACTCGTAATAAATAATAAAATTCATCTAGTGTATCTCAAAAGCATCAACAAAAACTGATCATGTATTATATAAATGTAAAAAGCTGAAAATCATATCAAATAAAAAAAATCATCAACCGTATTTCAAAAGCACTATCAAATATCACTAATCTAAGAAGGCGGAATATGGATCGTAAGGCTAAATTAACACTAGAGAAGGGAGGGATGAATGAGTGTTTTCTTAATTATATGAATCTTTTTTAAACTTTTAACAAAACTATACTTAAATTAATACAATTAGCAATCGTAGAAACAATCGCAGAATCAAGATGCAGATAAAAATAAATGCATTAAAGTAAAAGAAGCACATCAGAATTTTACACTGGTTTGAAGTTACCTTACATCTAATCTCACACAAACCCTATGCGAATTTCTTTTCAATATAGCGTTGATATACAATCTAGATTCAAGACTATAGGATGCCCCCTCCAAAATTTCCATCTCTGAGCAGAGTCAATTACCCAATTTATTTCTGGGCTCATCCTCACCCAGTTTATTTACAAGCTACAATCACAACTTTCAACAACAATTTTTGGTTTGATATAGTTTACAAAATCAAATCTTCTGATCTTTGATTACGTCTGATTCTATAACTCCAAATTATAGTTTGATCTTCAAAATATATTAGAGAATGACAACGGATCAAATTAGAGGTAAACTAGTTCGATCCAGTTGAATTTCGGCAAAGTACGATCAAAATTTTCTTTAGAAGATGAAACAATATAAAGAGAAGAAAGGAATTGAAGAAACTGTTTTGAATTTCATTCAAACTGATTGATATATATATATATATATATATATATATATATATATATATATATAGTGGAACAATAGCCATTTTTATTCGCGAAAGATTGTGACGAATATACACTTCTTTTGAAAATTTAATTTATCATGGATATGTCGACATTTCCTTTAAAATTTTGAAAATCACTTTGTTTTAAATCATTTTGGAAATATATAACTTCATACAATAATTTGAAACTCTGGAAAATCTTTTAAAAAATAGTTTAAACATATTTTAATTATAATAAAAATTAATAAAGCTTTATAAAATAATTTTTGAAATATTTAATAAATATATAGTAATTTTTTTTAAAAATAATACATATATATACGGTTTTTCTCCCCTCAATGGAGGGGGCGAAAGAGGCGATCCAAATCTACTTTTTCGATCGCCTAAAACCGCCTATGATCCTCAAATCAAAACATCTGAATCCCCGAACCGCATTTCATTGTTGAGAACGAGATTGAGAATTCCAGTTTCCTTTAGTAAATCAAAATTAGACAATATCAGATTTCAGACGATCAAGACTTTGGGAGTGGACTTTTAGTGAAACTGTTTCCATCGTTCCACATAATATGCTCAAAGATCTCGACTCCTTCAACTGATTTTCTGAACAAATAGAATTGTGTTGTTGATTTCTAATTACAGGGTAAGCTTTCACTATAAGAATGACTTCATATAGCGATGGTTATTAGCCATCTGCAGTCGTTACTAACTGTAACAACCCGGAAAATCTGAGCCAGTTTAATTTATTTATTTTGGCAATTTTAGTGAATTTTGAATATTTAAAATGATTATTTTGAATATTTAAAATGATTATTTTAAATAATTTCGACGACAAATTTACTTTGAATAGAATCGAACGTATATATTTATATACATCGTCGTTAGAATATAAATATTTATTTTAATTATAAAAGGAATTGAAAATGGCGCGGTAGTTCGATAATTCGATTTCGATGTTCAAATGAATGTACAGGATTCAAAATAAACCGGATTTTAGCGAAACCAAAAATATTAGAATCTAATTGAGAATATCTTTCCAACGAATCCGAAAAATCAAAATTTCATAGCGGGAATAAAAAGATATGCCCAGTTGAAAATTCAGAATAGTCGCTATGGAATTCTGGCCCTTAAAAATGGAAATTTTGCAATCGACCTCGGATTTCGACGAAACCACTTTTGTTGGATCCATGATGTAAAATTATTGCTAGATTCCAATTTTCATAATTTTTCGAGTCAATATGTGAGCGTTGAAAAGGAAAACGCGTTTGACCAATTTCTGTTGATTTTAATCGATTGGAAAATGACCATTTTTCCAACGGTCTCAGAATTCGATGAAATTAGTTTTGTTAGGACTGTATCGTCAATACAAAGCTAGAAAATATTTTTCAGGAATTTTTCGAGTTCGTATGTGACCCCAGTAAATTGAAATGCGTGTTCAAAATCAATATATAGAGTTATGTTTTGATTTTGACGAAAACAGATCGAAACGATCGAATCAGCTTACGATACATATCCCATTGTGTTCGGGATGGGGGTAATTAACTATGGACGACAGGCGGTGGGCCTCGTTTTGAGGTCGAATTAAAAAGTTAACTTTTTGAAATAAAAAAAATATATAAATAAAATAATAAATAACCCCCTTACCTTCACATTCTCTCTCTCCCTCCCTCATCAGTTCATTTCGAACGAAAAAAATAAATAGAGTTTCATGTTAATAAAAACATGATTTTTATTTCTATAGAGATTTGATTTTTGTAAGGCGAAAATATAAATTTTATATAAGGAAAGACTCGACCTTTATAACAATAGGAAAAGGGCGAAATTTTTATATAAAGTAGATAATCAAAATATAATTTTTATATTATAGAGATATTAAAAATACATTTTTTATATTACAGAAAGGTTAAAAATATAATTTTTATATTACAGAAAGGTTAAAAATATAATTTTTATATATGTAGAGATATAAAAATATAATTTTTATATATGTAGAGATATAAAAATATAATTTTTATATGTGTAGTAAAGTAAAAATTCGATTTTTATATATATGAAGTGAAGATAAAGATGTGATCTTTATAGAAGTAGCAATATAAAAATAAGATTTTTATATATAAAAATAAATAATAAAAATGTGATTTTTATTATGAACAGAGTGAAATAGATCGCGATGGAACTGACTGGAAGCGAAACAGAATCCAGACCGTTCAGAAATAAAGAATGGTGGAGTGGAACCCTCGGTGAGAACTTCTCACTTTTGATTTAAATTTCTAGTTAAATATATACTAGGATGCAGACGGTGTTTAGTAGCACCCGACACCCGTCGTCCACAGACCATGGACGGCTTGTATGCTTGTTTGTTTGATTTTGATGTGTAGTTGATTGTGTGATGTGATGTGAAATGAAATAAAATATTTATATTGTTAAAAATATTTTATAGTGTAAAATAGAATTTTTAACGTGTATATAAAATAAATATTTATAAACAAATCAGAGATTTGTTTATATACAATGATTTGATTGATATTGATTGAGACGATAAATTTTACACATCGCCCAACTACACAAATAAAATCTGTGTTTGATTGTTTGAAACCCCACACGGGTATTGGGATGATATTTGGCGTACATTATCCCAATTATTTAGCTGTATGTCGATCGACTAGTTGACAGACTGTGTAAGCGTTAATTATTTATATTTAATGCTTATGCAGTTGTGTGGTGCACTCTGGATGATGGTTGATTATTTATCATTGTTATTTTATACATGTGTTGTAGAAAATCCATATAATTAACATTATATGGTAATTGATTGGGCCTCATTCCAGTTTTGAAATAGAATATCTGAATAGAAATATTTGAAAAGAGATATTTGAAATAGAATATTGGAAAATAGAAATATATGAAGCCGTGTTGATTAGATTGACGCCATTTTGACGTGAACGATATTTATATCGATTTTATTCATTTTTTAAATGAATATTGAAAAGTGATTTCAATAATCGAATATTTTAGAAATTGAATTGAATAGAATTCAAATCAAATTGAAATTGAATTGAATAGAATTCAAATCGAATATTTTAGAAATTGAATTGAATAGAATTCAAATCGAATTGAAATTGAATTGAATAGAATTCAAATCGAATAGAAATTGAATTGAATAGATTTAAATTCGAATTAAATTGAATAGATTTGAAATTCGAATTAAATTGAAATGAATTGAAATTCGAATTAAATTGAAATTGAATTGAAAAAGATTTGAAATGAAATTAAAACAGATTATATTGAAAAATTCAATTTTGATTTGAATTTGAAAGGAAGTTGAAATCGTTTTGAAAATGAATTTAAAACGATTTATAAAATACGTTTTAAAAGGGAACCGACGAAATATATAATATATATATATATATATTATATATATATATATATATATATATATATATATAATGGCCTGAATAGAACGCGCCGCGCCGCGGCAGTTCGTGAATTTTGACCATTGACTTCGAACGGACATTACGGGAGATCCGACCGTTGGATCCTCCTAAAACCGGAACCGTTGGGTTCGTATCGAAAAGATCTTTCTAACGAATATTAGAAATTAGAAATCTGACGGTTGGATTTGGAATGATGTCCAAATCAAATTTAGAAAAGGTCGCTGTAAGTGCAGTTCGATGGCCGTTGATGGAAATCGACTGTACGGGCCTTGATAAAATTATTAAAAATAGTAATAATTTGTGTAAAATCATAAGAAATGATTTGGGAAGAGTTGGGATGAAAACCTCCATATTTGAAAAGATAAAAATAGATTTTTATCGAAATGAACTAGTTTTGAACTAGAATTAAAATCAATTTATTTTTGAAATAAATAAATTGAATTTGAAATTGGTTTTAAAAGAAACCAGAATTTCCAATAATTGAATTGGAATAGATTTGAATCGAAATTGTCTTTGGAATATTTCGATGTTGGATTTCGTGATTATACAGATATTGTTATGGGAATTTGAAAGATATATATATCGTTATTTCCAATACGATATTTGTTGGTCGTAGAATTTGATATTGAATATAAGCCAATATATTTTCTATTCAGAGCCTTGTATTTAATATCAAATGTGATTTGGGTTTTGTCGTGAATGGTGTCTTCATTAACACTGTTCTTAAGCCCAGTTGAGAAAAAGATTAAATCTTTTTGTTTAGATTTAATGAAGTGGACCAATTAAATAATATTTAATTGGAATTGAATTGGTATTGATTTTTGGGTTTATCGTGAACAGTGTTTTAAATAACACTTGTTCTTTAACCCGATAATTAATGAAATGTTATTTTGGGTTGTCGTGAATGGTATCTTCAATAATACTATTCTTAGACCCAAAGGAGTTAAGAAAATCAGAAACTAACTGGAGATTAGTTAAGTTGAATGGTTTCTGGGGTATTGATCTGATGTTGGTTTCGGCCTTCGGGGTTAATACTTAGGGAATTGCTCACTTGTTAATTTACGGTTAGGGACTGATTGAAACGTGATGTGATTTTGGGGGTTTATCGTGAACCGTGTTTTAAATGACACTGATTCTTTAACCCAGTTAAAGATTAAAACTAAGTGGATTCTTAATGAATTTTTAATTAGATTGAAAAGATCGGGGATGGAGTATCACCAGTTTTGCTCCAGGCGATAGTTAAATCTTTAGTTAGATTTGAACGTGAAATGGTAATTGAATTTACCGATAACACCGTGGTGTTAGATATGAAGTATGACCAATTTTACTTCATGGAATGAATAGGTTGGGATTGGGAAATTAAAACAAATGATTACTTCGGTAAGGTTCGCTAATCCCGACTAGTTTGAAGTGATATTCAAAGGAAGATTAAAGAATAAATTTAAAGAATTTATCTTTGATAAAATTAATGCGAACCTTTCCCTAAGAATGTGAAATTTAGAAACTGACTGTAGGTTAGCTAAGCAGAATGGTTTCCTGGGTATTGATCTGATGTTGGTTTCGGCCTTCGGGGTTAATATTTGGGGAATTATTCTCTTGTTAATTTACGGTTAGTGACTGATGAATTGGAATGAGGCGTATGTTGTGTTTGTGTAACACTTGTTTAATATATACGCGAGTTATTCAGAAAGACCGGGCTTATCCCATTCTGAATCACTGATACGACGATAAGTCGAAGATGAAGACGGTGGTCGAAGACCGGAGGTCTTCACGTCGTTTGGGTGGTTACTGATGATCTTGATTGGGCCGTACACCCAAGAGGAGGGAATCAGTTAGTGATCGTCCAGACGTACTTGGAGATCGATGGATATGCGGGGTACTAGGTGCCTCCGGTTTCGTTCAGACCCAGAACGAACTTGTAAATGGACTATGTGTCTGACATTGGATTTTAGTCTGTGTGATTGATTTCTATTAAATATACATCTATTTGGCGGCGGAGAATTTATTCTCTTGCTTAACACCCTTCTCTGAGACGTACGAGCTCAAAGGTTTTATATTGATGGATATCAAACGCATGGAGTGAATTGCCTGTGTGGCATGCCTAAGTGGCAATATGATCAAGGCTTCTGTTGAAAAGCAGAGTCTTGTGGTTGATGATCAAAGCACGGCCTTTGTGGCGTAGCTTTGTGTAACGTTGATTCGCGAGCCTCACACCCCGGTTGTGAACCAGAAACGGGAGAGGACCTCAGGGAGGGCATGCGTTTCCTTCTAGTTAGACGTGGCGTCAGTGGTTTTACACGCCCTGACGAGTTTGACTTATGTGGTTGTTGCTGTTGCGAGGCTCCTCGGATATATCGGTGACTATGTGAAGCCGATGGAGTCATTCATTGGCTCATTTACGCCCCAAAGGGCGGGGAGACGAAGTGTTCAGGATTTAAGTTTAATCCACATCGGTGGACCGGCCCTGTCGCTCCAAGGGACGATGCGTTCAGTTCCTGAGACTCGGACTAGACAGTCTCGAATCGGTGAGGACTATCTTTTGCCTCGGTTCGCAGAAGGAAATCCAATTTCCAATACGTGACTTTGCGGTTTTGATTGTAATCCTATATATGGCGGCATAGTGGGATGGGGCGCTCATGCCGCCTATGATTGTATATAAAATCAGAAACTAACTGGAAACGAGCTAAGATGGGTGGTTTCCTGGGTATTGGTCTGATGTTGGTTTCGGCCTTCGGGGTTAATACTTAGGGAATCGTTCTCTTACTAATTTACGGTTGGAGTCTGATTAGGAATCAAAAGATGAAATTTAGCGTATCAAGCATTCTTTGGCTATTATAAGGTAAAAACCCTATCCTCCGGCTTGCGTTGCATTGTGTGATGGGACCTGGGTCTTATAATAGCTTCATTTTTCTTTATTTAGCATTGCGCTGTTGTTTTATGCACTGGTATTCTTGGGAGGAAACCCGTTCCGTGTTATACGGCGTGGTCCCTTGATTTACCTAACTTTAAAATAAAGATTAATAACTGTTTTTAGTTCTCACACCAGTCCCATGACTGACCTGGAGTTTACTGTTTTAACCTAAACTCTGGGTGCCCTTATTTTGACACGTGCAGCTAGTAGTTTTGGTTTTGCAGATTTATATTCACAAGATCCTGATTTACAGCTGGAACGATACTCGGAAAGCTTTGTATCCGCGTATTACTTCTAGTTGTGTATTGTATTATTTTCCGCTGCTATGTAATGTATTGTAATCTCTGATATTTATCGAATGTATTTTATTCATTTATGCTCTGTATATTCTTGTATCTGATGGAATTGTTGTAATTAACAATGAAATGTTCTTCTGTTTGCGTTCTGATCTGTCTTGTCCTCAAAGTAATTCGTTCTTTCTCTTCTCTTCGGAGACCGGGGAAGTTCGGGTCGCTTCACTAACCATGACTAAAAATTGTCTCTATATAAGATGACGCTAACAAAATAGCGTCAACAAGAGAGATGACTTCGGTCACCCTTTTTGCTATGGTCGGCAATGGCAAATGAGGGCATGTGGCCTTTTTGTGGACCATTAATGGGTCGTCACAAGCCGTCGCTAGCCGTAGTAAATTATTTGTAGCAAGCCATCGCTAACCGTGACTATACTGGCATACATGTTCTAGCTAGCGGTCGCTCTACGTGACTTATAAGCCGTAGCAAGCCGTCGCTAAACTAAATGGTTTTTCTGTTTTATGTTTATAATGCTTCCCTCAATCTGCTCATACACAATTCTATTCATTCCACAACTCATATATGATCAATTCCACAATCTAACATGTCATATATACTCATATTCATAACTCAAGCCAACATATATATTACAAGTCAACAAATGTACCACAAACTAACTAATAAATCACAAATAAACAACATTAAACATTTCAAAACAAACCATGACCTCCAGTCCGTCACCATCACTAAAAATATATCCATAACATCATGTCCGCAAACAAACACCGTATCCATAAACCGTCGATAACAAGCAAATCCATAACTATAATATTTATATTTACATATGCTAGAGAAAATATCAAATAAGACAATTATCTACTCGTCTCCGTCATCATCGTCCTCATCATCCTCCTCATTCCCATCACCTGACCCAGCCTCATCCCCAGGCGTCTTGTTATGCTCAAATAGAAATGCAACGATCCACTCATCGAGCATGGCAATATAACGACTCTTTTCATTAAAATTCGTATATTTTTCCACAAAGAGTTTTTCCACGTGATCGGACCGACGCGCTGAAGCATTTTGAGCTAATTGAACCAAGTCGATCACGTATTTTTGCCATGTCGGGTTTTCCAAGTCCATCGACGATGATTTTATGAATCGACACTATTTCCAATCCTTTTCCAAACACATCGCGACTTCAACTAAATCGCTTTGAGTTTTCTGACGACGTTCTCGAGACTTGAGGGTGTCGCTAGCCAAAATCTTGACGTATGACAAATTTGACCAAAAAAATTGTGTAACATTCAACATTTGGGATGAAAACAACATTACTCATTTTATTAAGTTGAATCCTATTTTTGAAAATTTGGTTTTGCACTTCCTAATATATTTTATATAGGATGATCTTTTAAGAATTTATTCTTTTCTTTCGTAAGGATGTAATTCTTCCGAATTATCATTGTTTTCATTTATATTGAACTCCTTGTTTGAAGGTTTATTTGTAACATTTTCTTCCTCATCAATATTGTTATTTGTTATTTTAAAACTTTCATCAAATGAAACATGTAATGTTTCTTCGATGGTATCAGTTTTGGTGTTAAAACTCTAAAAGCTTTACATCTATTTGAATATCCAATAAAGATTCCTTTATCGGATTTAACATCAAATTTGTCTACGTTATATTTAGTATTAGAAATAAAGCAGTTACTGCCAAAAACTCTAAAATAAGATACTTTAGGCTTTTTATTATAAAATAATCCATATGAGGCTTTATTTGTTAACGGTTCGAATAAAAATTTATTTAATATATGACATTTTGTAGTAGCTGCTTCAACTCAATTTTTTTTAGTAAATTACTATCATTTAACATGGTTCTAGCTCACACTTAAATTATTCTATTTTTATATTCTACCACTCCATTTTGTTGTGGTGTTCTTGAAAAAGAAAATTATGGGTTATAAGATGAGTCATCATTTGTGTGCTTCTCATTTCATTATTTACCCTTTTGCTATCTGGACTTGGACCTGGGGTATCCCTAGTATAGTATATATACATATGGTTGTAAACTTGTTGGATGACGATATTAGTATGCATAAATCAAATTAATCAATGGATTAAATGGATGCATGTCGATTCAAATGCTTTTTCCTACACCAAATAAATAAGGACTTTTAAGAATTAGCACATGGCTTTCGATACACATGCATACAGATTTACTGCTTTTTAATTCCATGATATGTTTGAAAGAATGGAAGGTCAAAATGAGTAAGGTTTTGAGACAAATTAATATTTTCCTTAAAGCAACATTCACTCCACTCGTCAAGTATTTGCTAACAGACTGATGGTTTTATAGAAAATTTAATGACAAGAAGTTCTAAAAATGAATGGAGGAGATGAAACTAAGGTTTGTAGTATCCAGATATTCTTTGCTTTGATTTATTCAAGCATGTGAAATTTCATATATGTGCACAAGCATTATAACATTTTTCCCAATATGAAACTAATCATTTTGCTTCGACCTTCAACAAACAATCTAAGTGAACGATTATGTGTGTTTATTTATTTTATCCTAATTTATGCTAAAATATACAGCAGAATGGATTCGTAGATGTTATTAATTAATGGGTAAAAATAAGAGAGAGAAAGTGGTATGAGTTGTGTTGTGGATGAGATCGCTGCTTCGAAATCAGTATTTGACATATGATTATTGTATAATCAGCAGCTATCCTACTTTCCTCGTGGTTAACACAACATCGTTCAAATTTATGCACTCAAGATTGAGTAATTTGGAGATTCATAGAAATCATTTTCCATGATTTTAAATATTTTGAAAGATAAGATAAAATTTGAGGAATCGAAGAGAAATATGAGAATGAAAAGAATAATTTTATTTACTATAGATTTAGTATTCCTTTTCTAAAAGAAACAAATGCGAGAGAATCAAACAAAAGTAAAAAAAATCTGAAAGCCCATTAGTCACAATAAATAAGCATTTCATGAATTAAAAAAAAACGCTTTCCAGTTAATTAAGAATGCAAAAAGTCAAATATTGGAAGATTTTGGTTTTTGTTGTAACTATCCAACATCCTTCTTTAATTAAAACAGAAACCAAAGAAGATGAATGAATATAATGAACAAAGAAAGTCGTTTCATACGTAAGTACCAGTTCCTTTCGATTGAATTGATACATATAGAAGCGAGTTAAAAACTTAACCCAAGTAGTGAATTTTTTTCCTAAACAACAAAAAATTAGGTTCGGGCCTCACATTTAATACACTTTCAATTCGATAAGCTTTGCTATAAATATTTACTTTTAATGGCCAAATATCTAACTTGAAAAAATATAAATGCTCTAATGAGCTCAAGTACACAAGGTGATATATCTTCACATCCAAGTTGATGAATCCATCAAAGCTTTACTTTAGCACCACCACTAATGGTTATGGATTCCTTAAGAGCAAAATGTTGGATATCATCGGTAAATAAATATAATTCATCAAGCTCATCTCAAAAGCACTACCAACACAAACTATGAATTATATATGAGTTATATGACATTGCCTCAAATAAATCAACAAAATCCATCAGTGTTTCTCAAAAGTATTGTCAATATTGGTCATGAATTTGGAAAAGTAAGTTTGCTTAAACTAATATAAATTAGTATATTCATCAAATATGCCTAAAAACACCACAAAAAAGGGTACGGAGTGTTCAAAAGCTAAAATTTATAACAAGAAGTAGAATTCACTAAGTTCATGTACAAAGCACTACCAAAACTCGTAAATTATAAAAAAGCAAAGTAGCTCAAACTTATCATAAATTGCATAATCCATCAAGTTCGTCTCATAAGCATCAGCAAAAACGAATCATAGATTATATAAATGTAAAGAAGCTTAAAATCATATCAAATAATCATCAACCGCATTTCACAAGCACTACCAAATATTGGTTATGCATTACGTAAAAGGCAAAAAAATTAAAAACATATCAAATAGAAAAATCTATTAAGTCTACATTAAAGCATCACCAATAATAGATTATATATTATATAATAAGCCATTAAACTCATAAACATTAAAATGATAAGTAAAAGAGGAATCTTGTTTCATTGTTTTACCATTTGTGTGTATTCATTGCATTTTCTCAAGTTTAGAATCTCATTCCTTTTGAAGATTCAGGGAATAATTTCCTATGAATAACTTAGAAAGCATACCTATGATGTTTCATTTGTTTTTATTAAATTTATGAAATCACTTCATTTGTTAGTTTCTTAGTTGCTTTAGGTTTGAAATAGATATGTCTCTTCTTTCTATAACACGCTCTAACAAATTTCATGGTCATCAAAATAGGTGCAAATGTAACTCTTCATATCATAAGTAATAGTTTGTCTAATAATTAAGAGAAATATGACGCTTCCTCCAATTTACTGCATTAGTTATTTGGAAAATTGTGTTATTTATTCATAAACATGTAAGAACCATGGAGGTGTAACATAGGTGCCACACTAAAACAATCAAATCTTTTTTAAAAAAAATCAATGTTGCGAGATCAACTTAGTTTTTTTCTAAATTCTTTCTTATTACATTAGCCTCTAGTAAATCCATTGTCCCTTATACAAGAACAATAAGGAACTCACAATCAAACATCCAATGTCCATTGTTGATTTTTTTGCGGTAGACTCGCTTTAACTAGATACCCCCACACTTCAGAATTTATAGTTCGGAAGAACATCTTTCATAACAATAAAATTCTTTCTGGCTTTTTGTGAGGAACAATGTTGAGTATGAAACAATCAAACAAAGTTGTTTTCCTTGTACGCAATCTAACTTATGAAGATTAGTATATTTGATTTTATATCATTGGGTACATTCAATATAATTTTAACATGTTTTGGTTTCTCATACATACAAACAAATATCAACATAATACACATAAGACAACAATCAAATAATACCAGATTGTATTAATGGAACACTCAATTCAACTTAAGTCATTCTTCTAACATGCAAACATATGTTCATAAAGTATGCACTTATACAATATGATAAGCTAAACATAGGATCTTATAGTAATGCTATATGGAGGATATTTATATCAATTTATAACACATATTTTTTTTCTTTACATATATTTTGCATAAATATGTTTAATTCACAATACTTTTAATTAAATTTTAGTTCATACATGCATTTCCAATTAAATATTTTCTACGTGTTTACAAACATTATATCCACCAAATTATATTAGTAATACAAATAAAAATTGCAATGATGCTCATTTCAATGGAATCAAATTTTGATAAAAACATAACACAAACCCATAAAGTATAGATTGTTGGATTTAGTACCTCTAAATAAGCATGGCATAATCAAATATTTATATATTTAAACTCGTAGCGGAAACAAAACATGATATAAATACTGAATGTGGATTGTAACAACTCGCCTTTTCTAACCATTCAAGTCGGTAATAAAACTAAACCAATCATTTGAAACAACATATTGTTTTGACTATGGGGTTTAATAAAATCAAATCACATATCACAGACAGATCCTAGGTACAAAAATAGAAAAATAGCTAGTAGCGAAATAAATAACTTAGTAGTTCGTGAAGCTACTAATAACAATATCTCAAATTCAAAATACGTAATATCAGAGTAATAAATTAATACACCAGGAATCTTAGATACATAAATGCCTATTATATTAACAAATGATGGAAATGGAATAACTGAATCACCAAGATAGCGATGACAGATAGATAATAAGTCGAATATCCAACAGATCTCTATCTTTTAAAAGATGAATAACCAAAGTTGAACTCCTCAGTCTGACACGTACATCAAGTCAAAAAAACACTCGGGTTATGATTAACATTCTCAATAGTAAATCAACTCATGTGAAATACTCAAATGAAACGCACAAGTAACTTAAAGATTGTTTGGGTTTTCATTTTTTAAGGATCCGTTAAACTAGATAATACAATACCCTACTATAATAATGTCTATGGTTAAATATAATATTGAAAATGGCGTAATTAGGATTGAATTTTTACCCTCACATGGTTTATAATACCACGGTCTATACAGTACCATAAACTAATGGCATCAGAGGGCACTCCATAGGTAAGACACAAATTAAAATCATAGGGGGCTTGATATGGATAATATGACAAGGCATATGTGGCAATATCCAGGGTAGGATTCTACCAATTGCACGCCTGGACCGGTGGTAACGCATAGCCGCAACTACCGGCCACCTCGAACAACATTCTTAAAATCAAAGGACCCAATCAAATCACAAAGTAGTAGATATGATATCGAAGAAATGTGTCCGATAAGAGGATTCACCTCTATTAATCACGTTATAACTCCTGTTTTAGTCATGTTAACTATGACTCGAAGGTCAAGGCTATTCATCGTCATTCTCTTACTTCATTCCACAAGTGTTCGCCAAACTAACCTGCTTTGTTCTGGATTCTCCACCACGTGTCGGTATTGATAGGGAGTGCGTTAATAGTTTCTTTGGTCTCTTTAACGATCAAACACTTATTTCAAATCATGGTCATTTATATTTGAAATCATATTTAAAATATCATAAATCAAATAATAGCAACATAGATTTTTTTTCTCAAATGATTACGTTCAAATATTTCAGTGTCATAAATCATAATTCAAATCAGTTCATTATTTGATTTAGTTCATAAACCAGAAATCAATTCATTATTTAATTAGGTTCATGCTTTAGATTTCATATTTGCAAAACCGTTTATTAATAAATTTTCATTTTGATTTCATATTCCTATATCTCAAATGTCATTATTTCAAAAACCGTTATATTAACACGTTCGGATTCAAATATTTACTTAATAAACTATTTTGTAATCAATTTACTAGGTTTCATAATCATAACAAATTCATAAAAGTTCCATTCATTATTTAAATTCACATCTTAGGATCAATTTATCTTAACTTAATGGAATTCATTTTATTAAGTTATTCAAACAAATCAAGTTATCATTAATATCCAACTTCTCTTTTAAACTTTTATACACTTATATTTTATCAAAACCTATATATATGTACATTGAAACTTAAATAATATTTATATAATATTAAAAGATTCGTTAATTTACTTAAAATGATTTACATTATTTAAAATTTAAAATTAACTAGTATTATTATTTAAAAACTTATATTTATATTTTTATAACATATATTAGCTTACACATTGAAATTTTATAATAGATAATTTTATTTGAAAAGTCCAGATTTAAAGTTTATTAATTATCAAAATAAAAGTTTAACTATAATTCTAAATTTTAAATTACTTCTATTAAATTAGAATATATTGTTAAATCCAAAAAATACTTTTCAAAATGGACCAACGACGTTTGTATATAATTTTCTATTGAGGCCAAGAAATAGGGATATATACCATTTCGACCCGTTTAGTATTCAGTTTACGGGTATTTATTATTTCAACCCACATCCCAATAATTTCAGTTTTAAATTCCTCACTCTATATAGTGATTCTGATATATATCATTTCAGCCCATAACGATTTACAAATATACATGGAACTTGCATACGAGAACAATATAAATAAAACATTTCAAATAACACATATCGTAACAATCTGTTTTGTGTCATATATGTCACAAGAGTGCGTGTCACATATGCATAAATTGCATAACAAATAAATTGAGTTTTCTAGAGTGATCCTAACAATTCATATGACATTTTAAGATATGTCAATTATTTTCTCTTCAATTAAAATAAAAATATATTGATAAAATTTGAGAAAGATACGACCAAAACAGTGATAGATAAATTTTCGGGTCAGAAATCTGGACCTGGAAATGTGTCTGAAAGATTCGCTATTTCGGCACAGAAGATTTCAAAATATGAAGTGGTGTTCAACATAAAAGTTATGGCTATTTCGATTTCATCCACTATGATAAAAAGAAAAAATGGGTTCAGATTTTCTAACAAGAAGATATGGTCGCTGAATTTGAATCAACAATTTCTGGCTCAAAGAACAGGACATAAATAATCCACTCAGTTCTACAAGATTTTCAGATTTATTGGCCTTCGAATTGTCAAAAGTGAATAACATAAAAGTTGTTCCATTTCAAATCAACTTTCTAATAAAAAAGAATTACCTTAAATGAGTTGAAAGTTATGGCTCAAAAACTGCGGATATGTTTTCCTAGAATTTTAAAGTTGTGCCAGAAAATTCCTTCAATTCCATATGATTTCGAAAATCATCCACCTAGAATCCTAAAAAGTAGTCTAAAAAAAGTTCTTTATTTTTTAGATTTCTTTCCAACAAAAAAGGATCACTCAAATTGGCTGGACGATTTAAGAGTACAATCGAAATAAAGAGCGGAATGTTGAGAAGAACGTGATTTCTTCCTTTCAAACGAGGAGGGAGATAGAGATCAACTTCTCCTTTTGATTCTTGATTTCTTTGATTCTTTTGTTTGATTCATTTTTTCATGCAATTTAATTTGAGAATTTTCAATTT
Organism: Allium sativum; assembly: GCA_030737875.1. NCBI lineage: Eukaryota > Viridiplantae > Streptophyta > Magnoliopsida > Asparagales > Amaryllidaceae > Allium > Allium sativum. The sequence goes on along the minus strand of CM060916.1, from coordinate 389,986,038 downwards.
GAATTGAGTTAGAGATCTAGATCCAGAAAGGGAAGAGAGAAGGAGATTGAGGAGGTTTTGAAGATAAATGTAGAATACGTGAAATTTCCATTTGCACGAGAAGGGAGCTACCAAATACATATAGTTAATTTAATAAATGTGTCCCCATAAATTAATTTCACCTATTCAAATTTAAACCAGTATTAATACTAGTGAGAATGTCAAGGAAGATATAAATCAATTACAGACAAATATATACATGACAAACACCGTCCGTTTTGCGTGTGTTCTTACAGTTACAAAATGTGAATTCCGAACAAATGAAATTGAATTTTAACAAAATGTAAAATGCTGGATGCTCGGAATTCAGTATAGATTCATAAAAAAGATAAATTAGACTTTAACAACTTTTATATTTTAGCTTGAATTCAAATTTTAAATTTTAAGCTATCTTAACTAAAACAGGCTTTTTCACAAAATTTTACAATTTAACAAAATTGGTAAATTAAAATATTCATTAATTCAAGTTCATTGTTTAAATTTAAGCTTTTATAAATTCACTTAAATTCAAATAACACAAATTGAGTCGGTTAACCAGTTACATTCAAATTTGATAGTAATTTGATTTCATTGTTTAAATGGTACTTATGTTTGCTTATATGTTGAAATCAATACATTTATTTTATACAATTCAAATTAAATTGAATTTTAAAATATTAAAGTTTTAAATTCCAACTAATTCATATATTTAAAATCAAATAAAAATTCAAGTTGTTACAATCTCCCACTCAAACATTTTTGTCCTTGAAAAGGAACGATAGACAGGAAAATAGAACAAAGTTATAATATATATACCAAAATCAAGTTATACATGATTGTTAACTTACTTAGATTAATATATTGTAATATATTTAAATCAAAATTTTAGATATTTCCCAAATATTTCAATATTGCTTCAAGTATCCACTCGACATCTTTATTGGCACTACATGTCCATCTCACTTTCGAAACCTTAAAACAAATATCGATGATGCTATATTCATCATCTGAATCATTTTTAAGAGACTAAAGTGTGATTCTATATCTATCTATTACATATAGGATTTAACGCGTACGTTGATCAAACATATACCCAAATCGTTAAGTATTCGATAAACCAATTTTAACAATAAGTAAATACTCAAAACATCTTCTTCTTTTTAGTAAAAAAGATACAAATCTTTTACAAATCTGTATATATATTATAAATAATACATTTCATATCATTTATTACATATATCAAGTAGGAAAATTTTGATCTCTCCCTCGCTCATATATTTAATAAAACTTAACTAATATTTTTCAATAAATCTAATTAACTCAAGGTTTGCGAATGTATATTATAAAATATTTCAAAACATGTTTCAAAATAATACATATTGTATAACCATATATTAGCATTGGATTACATTTAGTTTAATGCATAACTTCATGCTTATATCACATACAAATTTCTTCTTAATTTAGTTATACTGAAGTTTACACTAGAAATCCATTTTATTTAGTTTATAATTGTAAAATACTAACTAAGTTCAAATTATATCTATATACAATTTCAGTTTATATCTAACTCAATTTTCATTAAATCAAATCCCTAACAATAAAATTTTACTGGTTTTAATATAAGTATAAAATTATTCCAGCCAATCTAAGTCAAATTCCATTTTAAATAACTAAACTAATTAAAATAATAATGATACATTTATTAGCTTTTCAACATTCACAAGTTAGAGTTACTTAAAATCATAGTTATAAAGCCCATCTAATAGTAATAGGTTTAGTTTATATAATAAGTTTCAAAATCACCATTTATTTGTAATTATTATATATTCACACGAGCAAAAATTTCATTTAGTATACATTAAAAAATCTGTTATAAATAATATACAATAAGAAAGCCATTAGAAGAAGAGAAAGAGGATACTTTTTATTCATTCATCAATTAGTACACTATTTACAATACATGAGCTCATTATATAAAGGCTTGGAAGCTTGGAGTAAAATTTATCCCACAATGTGGGACTAAACAGAATATGATAAAAGCATATTCACTCATATATATATTACAACACCCCCCTTGAATATGCGTCTTCAAAATCTTGAATGCTCTGCTAACTTGAAGTTGTCCCTTTTCAAACATATATGATGATTGCTCCCCCTTATAATTATCCGTTCAGTCGATACAACTATTGTTTGTTGCCTTCAAAACTCTATCAGGAAAACCCAATGGGAAAAACCTTGAATGAGAAAAAAGTACAGCATTTGACATTATGAATATCATATTAAAATGATATTCCTTAAAAGAGTTTGATTCTTCAGGGTCAAACAATGCCTCATTAAAAACCTTTTTATGAAAAACCCTGTGGGAAAAATCATAAACAAGGAAAAGAGTGCAAATTCATTTCATCTTTAGGTAACATGTTTTACAATGTTACAGTAAGGGTTGATACTTCAGGATCAAGATAATGCCTCATTAAAAACCTTACTAACAAAAACCCACTGGGAAAAATATTAGTGAAAGAAAAGAGTACATTATAGCATATTTTTATGTGCTCCCCCTTATTTATAACTCATTATTCAATTAGTCTATTGATGTAGTCGACGCATGCCAATTTTGTACATCATCTTCTGGAATGTTGATTTGGAAATTGCCTTTGAGAACATATCTACTCGCTTTTCTTGAACTGAATTTGTTTCTCCTCATTCTTGTTATCCTTTCATTCATGTATGAAGAGAAATTTAGAAGAAATTTTCTCCATCCTATTAGCCTTGATATAATTCACTTGAATCTAAGTCATGCAAACTGCCTTGTCTTCTTCATAAATAATAGTTTACTTCATCAAAAGATGTTTGATACTTCTGGATCAAAATGTACCTCGTCAAAACCTTACTAAGAAAAACCCGATGGGAAAAATCTTAGTGAAGGAAAAAGAGTACAATATAAAATGTCATATTTACTACGTCAAAAGTAGTATGATACTTCTGGATCAATGTAATGTAATGCCTCGTTAAAACCTTAATAAGAAAAAATCCAGTGGGAAAAATCTTAAATAAGGAAAAAGAGTACATTATAACTCATTTTTTATGTTACTTTTACGTTGATACTTCTGGATCATGATCCATGCCTCATTAAAACCTTACTAAGAAAACCCAGTGAGGAAAAACTTAGTTAAGGAAAAAGAGTGCATTATATCATACTTATGGATGCTCTCCCTGATTTAATAATTTCCTCTGAATTCGTATTCTTCTTTCAATAACTCAAATTGCTTACAAATACTTTATAATGAAGTATTTTTTTTTTAAAAAAAAACTTTATGTGTATTTCCATGCTTCAGGCATGTTTTCTTATTTAAAACGCCTTCCTTTTGTGATTTGTATAATACTAATTCATTTATGAATACACTTCAGGTGCTTATAATTTTCTATTTCAATTGGACTTGCATATTGCAAAACATATTTGATGAATAAGACAACTTTCATTACTAAGCAGGAAGTAATCTACTTACCTTGAAGTATATCAAGATTTTCTTTACAACAATACTTAGAAGAATGTTGTATTCTATCGTCCATGTTCTTGGTATTCTTTATAATAACAAATGTTATTTATGTTCTTCAGGAACTTATATATTATAATAAGTTTTGCATATCGCAACTACCACTTCAATGGATATTAAGAGTTTCATTACAACAATTTTTGAAAGAAGGAAGTGATCTACTCATCATGAATTATATCAAGATTTTCATCACAACAATACCTAAAAGAATGTTGTAATCTAAATTTCTTGCTCTTTATCACTACCAAAGTTATTTAAATTCTTCTAGAATTTGTATACTTTCATCGTTTATACCTTTAGGGTATTATAAGTGTTTTAAACACTTTCACCACTTTAATCAATTCAGTTATCTCTGAAAATACAATGCTCATGGCACTTAACATGTTGTTGACACTCTATGGTGCTTCAGTCATTATATATATTTCTATTTTATCTTATGAACTACAGGTTCATATCTTATGGACTACTGGTCCATATATCTTATTTAAGAGAATTTCATGATGGCCAATCTTGTTTCTCTCTAATATGGGATTTTTAATCCATTTATAAATATAAGCACTTTATTATTTATTAATATATCATCGATGATTATTTCTTGTCTGTTCTATACATAATTTATTGAGATCTCAAAACTTATCATGCTTTAGGTACCTAAACCGCTTCTGGGGTTATTTTGACAATCATGTCATGGGTTTCTTTCAAAGTACCCTTAAGTGTTTCTTCACGAACACTCACCTCCTTTGTTTTGCATCCTTATGACTTACTCCAAAGATATTTTGAAATGACTTTTATACCACATTTTCAGCTGTAATTTACACCTTTTGATCCTTCAGGGATTCAAATGTATATTAGAGAAAGTTTATTAGGGACATAATTGATAATTTATGCAAGTTACTTAATACTTTGCATAATTCTATATGTTAGTAAATATTTAACATCGATGATTCCTTTATCCTCCCCCTCAATGTTGACAAACATTGTCACTTTAAATAATAAACCTAATTTGGATTCATTTTTGATCCATTATAGCATCATAGTTAGCAAATATATTAGATGTATTTCAATTATAGGAGGATAATGCTCTAATTAGTTGATAAGACGCATTAATATTGTATTGCTTATTCCCTTTCAATGATCTAATGACTTAGAGGAATTTTCTATCATTTGAATATGCACATGGCTTCAGGTCATTCAATATTGATGTCAATCGACTGCATAAATTATAATATGAATTTATAACAACTTCAGTTTGTTAATTAAATATCGCATATATGTGTATATACGTGCGTCCACGTATTACATATGTAATTGATTTTGCATATTCTTTCTCATTCAAGTTATTGATTTTAGAACAAATTTTTTATAATGTTCCAATCATTAATTTTTTCTTATCAAGCAATGTCAACGTGAATCTTAAAGATTGTTTCATAATATCCAAAATATCTGAATTGGAATTGTATTGAACTTATGGCTCAAATGAAATATATGAACAACTTCGAATTGTTAATCCATATTGAAATTCTGGTTCAAATAATATATAAACAATTTCAAGTTTGTTAAGCTGTATTGAACTTCTGGTTCAACTGTATTGAACTTCTGCTTCCACTGTATTGAACTTATGATTCCACTGTATTGAACTTCTGGTTCCACTGTATTGAACTTCTGGTTCCACTGTGTTGAACTTCTGGTTCAAATAAAATATATAACAACTTCGAGTTGTTAAAATTTATTCTTCAATACAATATGTAAATATAAATATATAAGCAAGATACAACTCATTTTGAAGATTGTGCAATCTTTGGATGCATTATTATTGTCGCATATGATTTAACTTCTTTAAGAAGTGTAATGTTATTATTTCATACGGTTTGAATAAAGCTTCAGGCTTTTAAATTATGAAGTATTTCAAATTCATTGATTGAGGAACTTCGAGTTCCTATGCATATATATACACATACATATGTATATCAATTTTATAAATTTATGGTGAACTTTTGATTCTCAATCTTTTAACATACTTTTAATTTAGAGGCTTTTACATTCTTGCTAATTGTCAAGATTTCAGACTGTAAACTTCATCAAAAAATTCTTTTTTCATAATCCAAGACTTCAGGTCTCATGTCTGAGTTATACAACCTTTTCCATTACATTAGATATTAGTTGCCAAATACATTGACTAATAATATATATGTCTATTATTATTCCAAACACAAACATACATCATTTAACTTACAATAGCCAATCTTTTAATACATTTATAATAATATGGTAATACAATATATATTACCATAATGATGTATATAATGCATTTATTATAAAAATAACAGAAATAATCATTGTACGATCTAAATATATGAATCAAATAAATAAATTTTACTTAAATCAATAGAATAAAATTTTGATTTAGCTACAGAATTGGTCAATGACAAAACTAAAATAAACAACTTATAGTTGTATTGCATTTCTCAATAATCAAATTTTCTAAAATATCGTAGTTAGGCATAATATCTAATCAAGAATTGAGTAGAAATGCATAATTATAGGACCGAGATTTTACATTCTTTAATATGAATGATTCGAAAAACTTGCAGATCTATACATAAAATTCACAACATAAAAATTACATGTTTCAAATTATACTATCAATATATAGATCTTTCTTTTTATATCAAAATTACTTCTTACCATCATAGAAACTGCAGGTTCTAAGTTTTCCATTTTTATAACAAAATTACTTTTGCATTCACTTCCGGTGTGCAAAATTAAGAACAATATTTAGATCTTAACTTAATATGATCTTCGAGATGCATATTATCTTTAATCATTAAATTTGTATCATCATCTTTGATATTTGAAAATATTTCAACGAAAGTTCTTTTATAGACATATCAGAATATAATATCGATTCTGGGATATTCCATAAACACCATTTATGGAGTTTTTAATACATATTTTCCTTTTTTTTAGGAAAAAATTATGAACTTTTTCTACAAATATTTTATCATCTTTAATTGTAGAAATCTCTTCTGGAGATATTTTACTGTTTTCAACTATACAGATATCCTCTAATGATATTTTGCTATCACCGCTTCTGGGATGAACTTTTCTCCTCCAGAGATAAATATATACAAGCTATTGAAATGTCATATCAATATACAAAAATACATTCAAACCTTAAATGCATTAACAAAATTAGGTACATTAAATAAATAAAAAATCAAGAGAGAGAAAAAATCACTACTTCTGGAGTGTGTGATATTCCTTCAGGGAATATATCTTTTATTTATGTAATTGCAATGCAACAAAAAAATCTCTAACATCTCTTCTAGAATGTGGATTTGCTACATAAAATTAAATCTCTAAAACATCTCTTTAAGAGATTAATATGCATACTATATCTTCAGGATATTCAGTTAATATAAACTGTACATGAAAGATGTCAGTTAGATGAAACATGTTTAGAGATTTTCTATTGAATCCAATGTTTTTGTCACATATTATAATGTGTGTCTCTTTTAACTTCTTCTAGAAGTACAAGATTTTTTTGTCATAATTTTTAAGAAAGCTTTAGGCTTCTGTTTTACCTTTCTCATTTGCATATGAACTTCAGGTTCTTCATTTGCATATGAACTTCAGGTTCTTCATTTGCATATGAACTTCAGGTTCCTCATTTGCATATGAACTTCAGGTTCCTCATTTGCATATGTACTTCAGGTTCCTTATTTGCATATGAACTTCAGGTTCCTTATTTGCATATTTTGTTTACATCGTGAGTTTTCAATTTCACTTCTAGTGATAAATCAATATTGCTATTGAGTTTAAATGCTACATCATCATATTTTATACCCATAATTCTGTTGGGTGTACATAAAAAAATCATACATATTTTATCTTCAGTCTATCCAAAAGAATCACATACGAAAAGTAATAGTAGATCGGAAAGGATAAAACTAGATAATAAGTTGAATCTCATATAGATCTCTAGCTCTTAAAAGATGAATAACCGAACCTGAACTCCCTAGTCTGACACCGTCGCTGACACCACCTTCCTTATTACGGTTATATGCTTCTAGCCACCATAAATTAAAAAGAAAAACAGGCAACCAACCCTAAATTATTCCTTCTCTTCATTCATTCGACATTTCAACTGCTCGTCGCCGCTCTCATATACCGTCGTCGCTCTCAATCGCTGCCACCACCGCTCTTAATTATCGCTTCCCTAATCAATTTCGCTGGTAATAACGAGGAAATCTAGTAGGCTCACGAGAAAAATCTCTAAAAGATGCGACGAAGAAACCAATATGTAAATCATAATTCATTGTATTATTTCACTTCTACTTTCTATTACTATTGCCTTTGATTGTAGGAGCGATTAGGGTTTGAGGTATTGATTTTTAGTCGTACGATAAATATATACTGTGGATTAATCTTCCATATGGTTGTTTGTTGTCGTACATATGGTGTTATTCCCTGTTCAGTGATCATTGACTCGGCCATTTTATGTTGTTTGAGTTTGACAATGTATTTTCATGCAATTACTTGTGTAATTAGTCATTCTTATTTCAAGCATTGTTTGTGTAACTGATCATCAGAAATACATGAGATTTATTTAATATGGATTCAAAAAAAAAAAAATCAGTATTGCTATTATCTTAGTCATTTGCAAAAGAAACTATAATTATGTAGTATTATTGACTGAAACCTTCGAAAAGAATTTCTTGTAATATATACTATCCCTTTTTGTTTAGTTCAAACGCATGCTTTATTTGTTTAGCTCAGATGCACTTGTAATGTATACTATCCCTTTTTGTTTGTTTATTTTCTTCGAATGAGATGATATTGATCCATCACCCTTCTACTTAAACTCATCAAAATGATTTTCTTTTCATGCTTTTCACATCTTTGTTTTTATGTACATAGATAACCACTTTGAAACATGCATTATATGATTGAGGTTTATAAATATGAGTTTAGTTTAGACTTGATAATATCAAGTGAAAGCTCGTTGGAAGTTGATTTAATTCAATTGGTAGGAAAATATATTGTTATTCACATGTGCATAAAATAAAAAAGTTTTACTTTGTAAACCTCTGTATATTTGGCTTCTCATATTACAGGTTATCCCACTAAAGATAATTATAATTGTGTAGGCATACAAAAAATTGTTCAGATAACATTCTTGGTGTATTCGTGCATATTAAACACATTTTTTTTAGGTGTGGAAGGGAACTTCTCATAGTACCCTTGATGTTTGGATAAAATAAAACTAATAATTTAAAATTAAAATTTTGGTTAACCCTTATCTAATGTCGTTATTTAGTTTATATGTACTAAATATTTCAAAAAAGTTGATCAACCTTCGAACTTGTATAGCCTTTGTCCAAATAAAGCTATAAGCTAATCATTAATTTATAGTTTCTTAAATGTCACCATTTAAAAATCAGTCTAGTTTGTCCTTATCGGGATTAAATAACATTCACATATTTTTCTACAGTGTCATTAATAAAGCATTTTGAAGGCTACATGGGTATAAACTATAACATCCGACTATCAAAACTGTTATTACATCCAAATACACATTAATGAAATGATCACCTAGACAAACTTAGATCTACACTTTTACTTGGCATATGACCATAATATGTGCACTTGATTTGACAATGACCATATCCTTTATATATTTGTATTTCAAGTTTTCCATTATGTGATTTATTCATCTTAAATCTATATTATTCCAATATTACAATTTCTAATGCAAATGTGTTTTAGAGTATGTGTATATGTTTATGTGTAATGAAATAGCATATTGTGTATATGGTTGTAGGAAAAGGGAAAGAACACTTGAACGCATCTTATCGAAGGAAATATGTCATTGTAGAAAAATCGATGGAACTATAGGAAGATAAAGTAGTTGGTAATGAAGTAGAAGAAATTGATAGGAATTCACAAGATAATGGATCAAAGTATGATTGTTGAAGGAAAATAAATATAATAATGAAGGTTCCAAAGATGTTGATTTGGATAATGGATCGGACGATGGATCGAGTTCCAATGACTCAAATGCTAATAAGACGTCACAGGATAATTTAGCAATCGTGAATCCTTTTAGTTGAATGTTGTTTTGAATTTTTTTTAATACTTTTGTGTTCTTTGGTGTTATATTACATTCGCATATCCGTTTTCTATCACTGAAAGTTGATAGTATAAAGGATTGTAACATCTGTATTGCTTAGCTTTGAGCCTTATATAATCCAATGTTCCAATAAAATAACACCTTCTACATCTGATGAAATCGTCTATAATTCCGACTTGTGAATACCGTAGTAACTCCACGAACTCATATATTGTAATTGAAACAGGGCGCGCATGAGTCAATGGTTTTCCTTTAAAATCAAAGTTGAAGAATGATGGAAATCAACTATAACTAAGTTCTCTCTCCGAGCAACGTTGTCGTCATCTGCAAACAAAGCATAGTAGATATGGGCATTGTTTAAAACAACAGTTAACCTTCCTTGATGGAGATGAATAGTGTAAGTTATTAGTAACTTGTCTCTCTCCATTTTGATTAAGGAACTGTTATCATAGTAATTCGATACCGAAGCTGAAACAGGGTAAAGGAGTATCACAATGGAGTCGGTACCGAAAGCAGGAGGCTTAGGAAGAAGCAAAGCCGACATCGAAAACAAAATGCCCAATAGGAGTAAAGTCGTCACCAAGAAGAAGAGTTATACCAGTAGAACCGATACCAAAATGGCAGATCAACACCAAGGGTTCAAGGGGAAGATAGCACCAAGACAATGACTTTGTATGCTATTGGCACCACATCAGGGAGCAAATAACTTGTTGCTGATGCCAAAAGGATAGAAAAAAAGTCATGTTATCGATACCAAAACACAATAAGCAGTTGGCTTGGTTTCAATATCGAACGATGAAGATAGATGCAAGGGAAGTCGATACCTAAGAAGGCAAAATTAACACATGGAGATGATACCCAAGGCCAGGTTACTAAAGACAAGATCAAATACCGAAACTCAGTATCGTAGGAACCGATACCAGCCATAAAGGGAAGGAAGCAATTGATTCAACACTAAACATACAAGCTCAAGATGCAGAACTGAAACCCAATACATGTAAGAGAAGAGAATAATCAACAACCAACATGAGAGAAAACAAAGTGCTATGGGTACCAATGTGCTTGGTATCGATACCGCAGTTAAAAAACGCACCAAATTTTTGAAAGAAGAAGCATGAATGCGGCACCCAGAAATGCAAGAAACTCAGTGTCGAGACTGACATCGTAAGCCATTGAAGCAAGTCGGTACTGGAACCGAGGACCACCAAGGCGATACCACCGTTGAATGACTGCTATAGAAGCCAGAGGCTCTTGGAACCGAGCTTCCCACTTGATCGCTACTAAAAAGGGCCCAAATCTTCTATAAATAAGACCCCATGGGTCACATTTTAGGGGGCTTCTCCTCATTCTTAAATCTTGTACTCATTTTTAAGAGATAAAACCCTAGTTTTGAAACCAATTTGGGGATTTCTTATGTAATCATCTATGTACTCAATCAAGTGATCAATAAAGAGGATACTTAGCACCTACTACAAATTATACTTGTCTCCTATCTAATAGTTCGAATTTAAGTCCCCAACTTAGAGATAATTATCGAAATTGTCCCCAATGATCCATCTAGCTTCAAGTAGTATCGAGCTTATGAAGCCCTATCCTAAGGTAGATGTTGATCTTTAAGTATCGTAAGCGTGATACTCACCTCTCGAAGGAAGAGTAACTAATCTTCGGACTTGGGATCTTGATATCTAAAGAAGGATAGATTAACTTAGGCTTTGAGGAACTAGGCCACCAATAGGTCCCCCCTAAACCCACATTCATAATCATATATTCTGGCGTTGACAAAAAATATTGTTAAAATTTTTGGTGCTTGAAGGAGGGCTTGAACCTTCGATCCTTTGGATAACCTACCACATCCCTAGTCATTCCACCCTGATTAGTTAAATCTTGAAGGGCTAGGCCATGGATAATATTGATCCAAGGGTTATTAAAGAACAAAGGCTAGGAATGGAAGCTTTGCGAATCATAAATAAGAAAAGGGAAGTAGAAAAGTATGATCCTGACTGTTGTAGCATTAACCCCTTCCATATTGGACCAACCCCCATCTTTGCTTTAATTGGTTCTACACCAAAGGAATATAACCTATTCTCTCTCATAAAAGAATCCATCCATGCACAGGCTAAGGGAACTATATTCAAACAAGGAATAATGAAGGATTTCAACCACTTTACTGCAAAATGGTGTAAGAAAGTTACACTTGAGTCTCAAGATCCATTAAAAAGAAAGTTTGGAGATAAAGACGAAGCAATAATGCTAAGTAAAAAAAGGCTAAGTTCCAACGTCAAAATGGAATCTTTGAGTCAAGACTGCCTAAAGAATGTAACCTTACCACATTAATTGATAATATCTACTTCCTAACCAAACATGAGCTTGACTTTTGGCCTTCATTAAAGAAAAAACCCAAAAATAAAGTAAAATTAGGAGGGTCATACTGCTACTACCATATGATGAATAGACATGAAACCAACCACTCCAAGGTTCTTGAAGGAATGATTATGAAGTTATTTAACCAAGGGTAGTTATATAGATATGTAAAGAAGACTTAACCATTTCTAACAAAGGATTCTTTGAAGAAAAAGTGTCTACATGGTCGGGAGTATGAAAAACTCCTTAAAATTTGGAACAACTTGAAACGGGTGAAGCTATCTATGATGGTAGAAAACCTTTGTCCGCGCCAAGATGGCCAGGGCAAGGCGTCTCCTGGAGGGAGGCAATGTGTAAGCCTTTAGGCACGCCCAAACCAGAAAAGGCCAGTTTAAAACATTAAAAGAGTATGCCTACGATCCTGGAACAGAGCATCTAAAACCCTTACTCCCGCTTACGATGGCCTGGGTAAGGCACCTCTCGGAGGGAGGGAGTGAGTGTAAGCCTTTATCCACGTCCAAATCAGAAAGGGCTAGGGTAAAGCAATGAAAATCCTTATCCGTGCCTACGATGACCAGGGTAAGGCACCCCATGGAGGGGGGTAAGGTGCAAGCCTCCATTACCACCTACGATGGATAGGGTAGAACACCAAAAGAGTAAGCCTTTACCCGCGCCTACGATGGCAACCATATCACCGCCTACAATGGCCATGGTAAGGCGCCTCCCGGAGGGATGTTGGGTAAGTCCTTTGGGCCCTACTTGAGAATGAGCTATCCAAGCGCACTGGACGCACAAATCCCAGAGAGTGGCTCACAAGGCTGAAATGGTCAATCAAAGCCCAACAGTGCCTCATAAATCAAATCAAAGCCCAGAAAGTGGATCATAAGGCTGAAACGGCCAACCAAACCGAAATGGCTATTACATACTTGAATTTATGTTATGGTTTGGGACTTCTATTATTACCAGATGTGTATTTCCGGTCTTCTATTAAATATCCAAATTTGGGTTTCGGTTTGGGACTTCTATTATTTCCGGATATGGATTTCTGGCCTTCTATGAAGATTCCCGAATCTGGGTTTCGATTCGGAATTTATATTGCTACCAGATATGTATTTCTGATCTTCTATTAAATACCCAAATCTTGGTTATGGTTTGGGAATTCTATTATTGCCAAATATGGATTTCTGGTCTTCTATTAAAATACCCGAATTTGGGTTTCGATTCAGAGTTTCTATTGCTACCAGATATAGATTTCTGGTCTTCTATTAAATACCCTAATCTAGGTTATCGTTCGGGACTTCTATTATTTTCATATGTGGATTTCTGGTCTTCTATTAATAAATACCTGAATCTGGGTTTCGGGTCTTCTATCTGTAATCTACAAATGTTGGTTTCTAGTCCTCTATTAGAAATGCCCAAATATGAGTTACATAACTTCTACCTGTACTTCCAGAAAAGGGTTTATTGATTTCTATTTTAATTCCTGAATCTGGGTATCGAGACTATAATTCTCATTTTCTAGGAAAAGGGTTTACGGGATTCTCTTACGCAAGCTCGGGTCAGGGCTTTGGACCTTTTCCTCATGCTACTAGATGGATATTCTGGACATATAGTACTTTACAAAAATGAATTCTTATATTCATATTATATTAATACCTAAATCAAAGTTATGGGTTCTCCCTTCTTATTTTACGAAAGAGGATTTACCAATCAATGCTCAGGTTGGTATCCCGGGTCTTCTATGTTAAAACCTTCTGACGAAGGTTATGATTTCTCAACAACTCACGGGGGAGGTTTTCTAAACTCATATTATGTAAATTTGTTGTTCATTATTCCAACAAAATGTAAAATTAGAATGATCATATTATTTTGTCGCAAGCTTTATCTATCACTTGATTCCAATTCAGATAGTGTCTCATAGTTAATGAGTGAATTATTGTATACATCATATTCTAAGCGAAAGGCTAACACAAAAATGTTATGTGTCGAGTTTTATGCAGAATAACGCAGAGGAAATCCTAGATGAAGATGTTCGAAACATAAACAAAGGTAATACATCAGGTGATATTTGCACAATTCACAAAATCACTTTGCAAGTTTATTTACAAAGTCATCCCACATATAGCCAATTACAAAAGTTGGGCCTTAATATCACCCTTATTACAAGTTTCATTAATTATGCGATTTTGATCAAAACAATGCTAGCCATAGTATGAGCGGAACATTAAACACTCTACAAGGAACTAATGAAAAAATGTTAGCAATTGTATGTGTTTAGAAAACGCAAAAGAAATTCCGAATGCAGATATTCGAGACAAAGATAAAAGTCATGCACAACACAATGCATTCGCAAACCACGGGTTTATTCATAGAAGATGTAACACCCACACTTTTCTGAGCCCAAATTTTGACAAAAGTCGAAACTCGAACACATCCAAGCATGGAACGTGTAAATCTGGTACTTGCAAGCAAATGAGCATGAGTGTAATCAGAGTACGATAAAAGAAACTCGTAGCATAAACAAAATAGGATAGACAAGTATTAACTCAAGTAACTACCTTTTTCAAAGTAAGTCACTTTGCCAATACCAAGAGCATGAGAGAGAACGAGAACCGAAAGCCAAAGCTAAACACCTGTGAGAACCAGACCTTCTCTAGAAACCTGGGAGGTTGTAATGGGGGGGGGGGTCAGAACAACAAGATTCTGGTGAACAGGAAATGTACAACACATATTATAATACACAGATGTATCCCGTTTGGTTCAACCCAAGATGTATGCCTTCCAAGGTTAATTATTCTAGCCTAAACTTGCAAATATGATTACGCACGACTCTAACTACCCATCCCAAGGTAGTATATCCAAAATATGATACCGAGATAGAACATTTACACATATATTTATAAAGCCTTCATACTAGAACATGGCTGGTTATTTAATCGAGAGTGGATCCCTAATTACGGAGTTTCTTTATATATATACTCACATGTACATCCTTAGTTATTTAACACCTCCCTATCAATTTATAGATATGGTGGATTCTACCGATCACTTAAGACTCTAAGCGGACTTGTTGGTCAATTAATATTCCTCGATGATTTATTCAACATTAACATAAACTAGAGGGCACTAGCTACAGGGTCCTACTAGTTAAAGCTTTCGTCGCTCACGCATACCCATACCCCATGTAAGGTGAGAGTGGATGTTTCGTTTTACCATCCAACCGACCTCATTTGATAATCTCTTTAGTCGCTTACTACTTCCCATTGGATAGGTAGTCATATCTGACTTTTTTTTAGATTTTCAAGTTTGGGTAGGCTTCACGCATATACCATTTAAGACCTCTAGACTGGAAGACCTACTCTCAGGTGGACTCCTCGATCCAGGTCATTAAGACGCAAGGAAGCGGACTATATGTGAAGATTATTAAGTTCATACCCAATTAGCCTTTAATGATTTTTCTTATTGGAATAAAGCGGCCTACGTTATTGAGTTATTCCTGTTTAGTTTCTCTTCACAGAATTACCATACACACACAGTTAGTCATCGTCATAGGTTCCTATGGTTGATACTGTTTCACATCATTAATCTACCAAGTCCAATTCTAACTTTTAGTTACAAATTCTAAATTAACTTGTATAATAAGAAAGCTATATCCTCCTTATCCTAGGATATTTATCTGATTATTTTCCCTAATTGGATTTAGTAATTTAAACAAACATCAATACCCCTTCATCCCCTTTTTATTTCATTTATTTACGTTCATATGTTTATTTCCCTTTATAACCATAACAGTCATATTTTCCTAAGGTAACAATTAATCTTTAATTTCCTTGTATTACCATTGATTACAATTAATGTCATTTATGAGCTTAACGGCTATAATTTTCCTAAGAAATTAATTATCAATGGATATACTTATCTTACCTGTCTCGAAATATCTATTTGTTGTACCCCAATAGACATTGCTAATTTTTATTTGTTTATTTATTGTTATATATATATATATATGTGTGTGTGTGTGTGTGTGTGCGCGCGCGCGCGCTCGCGCCAGACCTTTCATATTAAGCTGACCACTTGTGGAAGCTGGATATGCCGGTCGGTTCCGGGGAGGCTTCTACCATAAATTGAGCTTAACCTCGTGTCTTAATGTGATTATAAATTAAATTCCCTAATTGGGGCATAAAAATTTAATCCTAATAAATCTTAGGAATTGTAACCATTAGACTTAATTCCCTTATTAAATTTTACTTTCCCCAAATCAACGTTGGTTACAATAGTTATTTATTTATTTGTGGTCCTATTTATAACAACTAATCACATTAATTGCTACAATGGTCACCAAAATATATTAATTTAATACGGATTACAATTACATGTATGATTCCATAAATGAATACTATTCAAACATTCTATAAAATGTAAATTTTGTCGTTTACATAGATTCAGATGGATAATGTGTGTGTGTGTATATATATATATTTGCGTGGTTAACATGGTTATCTTCCTTTATTATTATTATCGTTAATTTAATATTTTGGTTCAATCGATAACCAAACATTCCCTTTTGTATTCAATCTTGCCATAAGGTTCCAAATCTTGCATAAAAACTGTTAACTATAGTTATTGTAAATTATGCCTGATTATTGGAATAGATATATTTCAAACCACGAGAAATATATGTATGTTTATGTATATTTTGGTATAGTTGATGCAAACTACGCACATATTTATATTTATATGTATATTTACACACATTTTCCTTTTTAATCTTTTATCACACTTCTTGTGGGTTTCAAAATAATGTCTTTTTTGTTCAAAAAGGAGAAAACGATATGTTTACAACAACTAAGCCAAAACCCCAACAACATTGAATACAAACAGGTTTATGTATTCTAAATCAAAATCACATAACTCACCATTGTATATTTTTAATCAAAACCACATAATTTATCATTTTAACACTGAAACTAGAGATCTGGAATATAACTACGTCTAAATAGTGCTTAATGGGACTGATTTCCGGATCTACAGTGTTTTGCAACAACTACAATATATATTCCAACATAATTGTAGGCAATATATATATATATATATATAATTAAATAAGCCTACAAATAATATTATTCATAACCACAATTCAATACTTTCAAGTTTTGACAATATTTATAAGCAAATCTGATAGACATACACTTTGAGATCTAATTCAAACGAGATAAATAGACTATTATAACTTTTTTATGTAAATTTCCCACTCACCTGAAAGTATCCAAATCAAAAATCTGAATAATCTTTTAGGCCTACAATTCCGAAATTCTTACAGATCTATAATTAATATGAAAAGGGATAGTTTCAGATTTGTAGATTTGCAAGAAAATAGGAAAAGTGGGGTGAATATGATGTAGAATAGCTTAGACCTCAATTCATTCCCTTTTCCATTTAATTCTGATAACCCCTTTCAAATATATGTGACTTATATTTGATGGATTGTATATGAATATATTTTTAATTAAGAAATCGATTTGACGCTACTACAAAATAGGCCAGTTTCTTCAGTTATTTATCCCCTGTTGCTTCAGTTCTGCAACCGAAGCAACTGCAGCAGACGCAACAGACCAAAAAGTTGTTGCTTCGGACAAGCAACCGAAGCAAATATTCTTTTTTTGCTTTGGTTATTTTACGTTGTTGCTTCGGTTTAACATCAGAAGCAATTGAAGAAGGCGCAACAAAGGAAAGGCTCACTACTATAAAACATGTCATTTGCTTTGGTTGTTTACCCCTTGTTGCTTCTGTTCAACAATTGAAGCAAATGTCAATATTTGTATTAAAAAAATTAATACCATTTTTAGGGTTTTTAGACCCCAATATGATATAATATGAAAATTTTACATGTCATACAGTCAGAATTTGTTGTTTGGTTATTGTAGCATTCATTGATTCCCATTATTTCAGACACACAGTCCTTGCATAACTAATTAAACAACATAATACATGCAAACTGATTAAATAATATAACAATGATACAGAACGAATTAAACAATATATACACAGTTGATATTATACATAATCCATGCAAACTGGCTTCTTAACATTAATAATAAGCTTACCCATTAATGTTCAAATGCAAACTGAATCTCAGAAAACAATAGTTCAGAATTTCGACGGTCTGAAGTAATACGCATGACCAAAAGAAACTTAGAAACAATTACTATATTGGTTAAAACATGAATGGTAAAATAGAACCTGTAAAATTGACTTCTGATTCAGCAACAAGACGTAATAGCAAATTCATGCAAGGTTGTCCCCTGTAAAGTCGGTGCACAAGATACTTCAAGTGCATATCCAATCGACCTTCAGCTTGCAAACCTATTAATAAATACAACAATAATAAAACTGTAAATATAAGGAATGATAGGATAATAATTGATGTTTAAAATAAAAACAGGAAGTTCAAGAAATTAAGAAACACACTAAAACACTTCTTTAGGTGTGAAGAGAGAGATGGACATTATATTAACGTACCTATTTTCACATCTGACAAGTTATTGCCTTAATTACACAAATATGTAGGGAAAAAACGAATGAATGTCATGTGAAACGATAATTGTATAATATCATGTTTACAATACACATATACTAGAAAATGTGTGGCAAAGGGAATATTGTTGTATCGTTGTTATAACCAGACACACGCGCAAATATTACTTGATAAGAAGCATTATATTTGAACTATTGGTTCAATTATACAGATATAAGTAATATCATGTTTAAATGTCTCAATGATAGAAACATGTAATACAAATTTCAATGTACAAATAATTTAATGTTTTAACTCTAATGATGGTATATGCAGTTTGCAGAACTGTAGCTAAAATCATAATGCAAGCACAGAAATATACATACGTTAAAAAATGATACACATTTTAAAAACAAGAAGAGTTGATGAAGTATATACCTATCCTATTTGCATAGAAAGAGCGAGAGCTTGTGGCACAACTAGTGTCACTATTAAAACGGTTAAATGATGTACCTTATAAAGGTTTAGGTAAAACCACTTTCATGCAAATAACTGACACAATCCATAATGCAGAAAGAAATTTAACTCAGGTTCAAAAATCCAAGAACCAATTTATGTGATAAGGTCTATTCAGAATTACCAGAATGAGTAAGTTGCTTCAAAAACAAAGGTGCATAGCAATTTCCCTCTCTGCAGCAAGTGGTTGTGCCTTTTGAAATTATTCTAAAACCACTTCAAAATATTTAGTAGGCATTGCATCAGCAAGCTTTTTTGACTTGCTTGCAGTTAAGTCAAAAAAAAATATGGTAACAAATTTAAAAGTTTTTCACAAGCATGTAAACTAAAACCACCAAAGATATCATGGATCAAAGAAGGCAAAGAAAATTACATTTTTAGTTTCTAAATAACACTTAATGAGCTAAATTTCATGTTGTTGTGCTATATTGTCAACATAGATAGAATATCCATGCTACGAGTCAAAAATCCATAAATGACAAAGAAGAATTATAGAGATGTTAATTGAAATAAATGTTAAGCCAATTGATCAGACTAATACATTACTTATGCTACGAGTAACACAAATTCATGCCATCAGTTTGGCATTCATAAAGTTAACCTCATTTCTCAACAATGGCTTAGCAATGACTAATTAAGTATTCAAATAAATATTATGTACATTTTATGTGCTCAAACCAAGTTACTGAACTTGTTTGCAGGCTTGTAAGAAGAAAAAAAATCTTGTTGTTATGTCCTCTTTGTAAATATGGAACCGACATAATCATGTTGTTCCCATGGTTTGAAATTCTGCCCGACACGCCGGATTTCCGGCCATCTCGGTCCGGTTCTGACGATGACCAGGCCGGAATTTGACAAAAAATCCGTTCTGGTGGCAATAGCCCAGTTCAAAAAAAGAAATCAGAAGAGAGGGAAGAAGATCTAAAAGCATAAACAAACAAGCGGAAGAAAAGCAAGATAGAGAAGGATGTTGTAGCAAAGAAGAATCAAAATAAAGAAGAAGGAAGCGGCAGCAGCATAGAAGAAAGAAGCGGCACTGCCGTAGGGCATTTTTATTTGTTAGGGTTTCCATTTTATAATTGTTATTTGGATTAGACCTAATTTTGGGCTTTGTCTCTAATGTCACGTGTATTGCTAAGAATATTTTTTAGCATAGTTTAAAGTATTCTTCTTTTTAATAGTACTTCAGTCTTCGGCTGATTGCTTGCGAAGATTAAACGAAAATTTTGAAATCTGTGGACCGGGAATTTGTTATTTTATCTGGTACCAAAACATACCTTTTCTGCCTAATTTGAGACAAATTAAAAAGGAAAAAGTACCGAAATTGAAACGCAATTTCCGAGATTTTCATAACAGAGCCGAAAAATTAAAATTTCTCAATGATCTAAACGAAAACGAAAAACGAAATTCTAAATTTTGATCAGTAATAAATATTTATTTGCATATCTATAAAAAAACTATACCGGAATTGTCAAACCGGAATTAAAACGGAATTTCCAGATTCTCCGGAACGGAACCGGATTTTTAAATTTTCTATGTGATTGGAACGGAACCGAAAACCGGAATTTCGAACCATGGTTGTTCCACAACAGTGTCCCAACTACCCTAAATTCTATCATGAAACAAGATTCATGTAAATGTTAAATAAGTATTTTAGAAAATATTATTATATTATCATGACCTGCATTATAGTCTAGTAAAAGTGAGGATTCTAGGAGTAAAAAAGAGTTTATAAAGATGTATGACCTATAACAATGAATTTTGGATAACATACCATGTCCCCACTTGCCGTCACTTATCAAGTTAAAAACAAAAGGGCATGCAATGTATAGTAGTAAGACGAAGGCAAAAATGAACAAGTTACAGTTACTATCAATAATGAAGCAAAAAAGAATTTTTTGTTTGTTACTTTGAAGAAACTTACAAAACTTGCACACAGCGGCAACCGTAATTTATCAACAAAAAAAATTCTGCTATGTTTTCATATAAGAAACACATACCGGTGCAGCATTGTTGTCTCCCTCCAGTACAACATTGGTCCTATTGTTACTTGCGTTGTTGTCGCCCTCCTATGAAGCATTCTTGTTTCATACTGGTGCAGCATAGTTGTTCTCTGCCAATGCAACGTTGTAGTAGGCTGGCGGAACAACTCAGTTGGCATAGTTGCTTCTCAAGCTCAAACAACATAAAATGAGATGTTAGTAGGGTTTCCAATCAAAATGAAGTGTAAAACGCATTAATAAAAAGTACTCAAATGTGCATGCATTGCACTATAGACATCAACTTAAAACCTTTATTCATTTTTTCTACAACATAAATAAACATGGAAAAATGATAAGATAACACTAAATCATAAAACATGCATGGGATTTGGATTTTGTAAATCATATTCAAACGTCGCTTTGTTCGTAGGAAACATATCATATGAACATATACGATATGTATTTTGAAATTAATCCATATAGACGCAAAAATCCCAAGTAGAATAATATTGCATTATTCTTGAAATGAGCCCAAAATTTTATTGTTATTCGAACATTAAATTTCATATGACCCTACATCTTTTCAAAAATTATTTGAAACCAATAAACGGGCCAGCACATACTTCAATGATCAATAACTGGAAAGGAATGAAAATAGCTTGCTTTAAGTAAAATAAAAATTCCAGAAAATCAGAAGTTCCTCACTTTACTATAAACAACAAAAGGTGCATTAATTGGTAAGAATAAAGACAGAAATTTGCCCCAAAGGCCAAAAAGACAAGGGTTGTGTCAGCCCAACAGTTGAAGCACATCCCCTGTTTTGCTACTAAGTCAATTTAACAATGTTATAGCACATACAACACTTACTAAAATTAGCATTACTTAAAACACTCAGGACTTCCACCCTACTTGAGATTATGATCTAAATTTATGATCAGAAAAATGAATACTCAAAGTTCTGCAGTGAATTAATGATTTTGACTGGGTTGAGAAAGCTGGGACTGATCAATTTTATGCGTAAGTACTCACGCAAATAGGGTCATATTAACAGAACATTTGTCATTTCAAAAGCAGATACTTAAAAATAAAGAAGGGTTACTCGGAAGATACACCAAAGGGGAATGCGGTGCTCACATAAGGTACAGTTATATGTATATATATATTTGTAATGGTAAAGCATCAATAACTAGAATTAATGTATATCTAACAAATTTATTACAACTTGAATTAAGAAAACCAAAGAATGAAGAACCCCTCAGTCACTATGAGCACGATCAGTGCAATGGGATGTGTCTATTTATCTATCTATTGACTCGAAATGGGAGCAGGTTTGAAAAAGGATCTTAGAGTGTCTAGGGTTGGGCCAGGAGGTCTCTTAACGCCTTCTTTTTTCTTCCCGTCGGAGTTATTTCACAAAGAATTGCCATGGTAAGAGAGATGGGGGAATAAGCACACTTGAAGAGCGCAATACAACGGAAAGAATGGAGCTCCACTCAAGCATTGAGAAAGGAAAAATTGGCAGAACATGAAGTGTTCCTCATATGATATTCTAATAGCAAATCAAATAACGTCGGTTGCAGATCCGAAAACAAATCAAATAATCTAAAAATATTAACTAACCTCGTGTTCTCTAACAAGCGATTGTCATTCCCAAACAACAAATGTTAGGAAAACGAAAACGATGTGAACCGTTGCAAGCCATTTGAGACGCTTTACGGATTAACAGAACAAGGTGATTTTTCATAGTTTTGCCAAAAATTTCTAACGAAATCCTCCATAATTTCAAGAGGAATTAAAATTAAAGAGCGAAGAGTGATGTGGAAATGGGATGACGACGCGTGAACTGGATGATGTAGGGTTTCCTTGTTTTGATCGTTCTAGGTTGGGTTGGGTAGTTTGAGTTACTAGCCGTTGCTATTCTCTTTGGTCCGGACGCATGGGTTCTTTAGTCTGGACGCATTGTTTGTAAACGTTTGAATATATGTGATAGGCTTACAGCAACTTAATTTCTTTATCGGTAATTGTTATTAATTCACAATAATTGAAAATTAGCCATAATAATTGAAAAATAGTCATAATCAGTTTTTTATTTATTAAATATTAGTCATAATTATTAGTTATTTAGTAGTAAATATAAATAATAATTTTAAAAATTAACTATGAAGTATTACCTTTTTTTTGCAAAGCAAGCGAGGTTGAATGGCCCCTACCATCTTTATTAACAACCAAATCAGAAATACATTCTAATACAGATACCACGTCAAAAAGTTGAGACAATAGAACAGATCAATACATGTTTAGGAGAAGAAATCCGGTTAAACACCCTATTGTTCCGTTCCATCCACAACAAATAAATACAACTTTTAAAAAGCCTTAGCAATAAGTTACAACTAATACTCTTCCACCGAGTTGCCTTAAAATCTATGTACCATTCTTCAGCCGATACAATCGATGGAACATGTAGACCTTTAAGACTGAGAATAGTAGACCAAACTTCATACGTGTATGGACACTCAAAAAACAAGTGGGGGATTGTTTCAGTGTGGGCAGAGCAGAACACACAAGAGTCTTCAATGATAATCCCGTAGTCTTTCAATCTGCACCTTGTGTTAATACCATTACATAAGACTCTCCAAAGAAAAACATTGAGCTTAGGAATATGTTTTGATATCCAAATCCTACTATGCCAAGGGAAGATACCAGTCTCATTACTTGACATCATACAGTCGTAGATGCAATGAATAGAGTGAGTTCTCCCATTCCATAAAGCATGGTGGCTGTCATTATGAAGTATTACCTTTTAAGTATTGAATATTACTTTTTAGTTATTACTTATTGGTAGCAGTTATATGAACACAAAAGTTTGACACAAATCAGAAGATACAAAATCTCAACCACATGATTAATTTGTCTTTTACGCGAGGGGTGCAAATCATTGGATAATCCTATGATTCAGATTTTGTGTCCCTCAATTTGTGTCAAACATTTGTGTCCAAATAGACTTTCCCTTACTTATTAATAAATAATAAATGTTAAATATTAACTATTTGATATTAATCATTAATTGTTCAATAATTATTATTTATTATTAAGTATTAATTATATTTATTAATTATTGAATGTAATCAACAATATCATCCATAATTTACTAATTATTAAAAATTGACTATTATAAATTATTAAATATAAAAATAATTATTGCTTATTTATAATATTTGATAATTTTAAATTATTTATTGATAATCATTGAATGTATTAAATTTATGATATATTTATGTTGTTATCAAGAAAAATCAATCATTAAAACCCTTTATTACAAATGTCGAGAAAAAATAATTCTTAAAAATTCGTCATTACAACTGTCATCTAGTGGACATTTCAAACATCTAGTTAGTAGTAATATGGTATCCTTCTTGAAGTTACTAATTTTAAATTATTAAATTTTTTGTTAGTTATCGATTATTTATTAATTATTTAATAGTGATTATTACTTAATAATAACTAAATATAAAAACTCACATTCATATATGTTAAATTTAATTATTATTTATTAGTCTTAATTATTATATAAATACTAATAATTACATGAAAATTTACTATCAAATATGAAATATAATTTTTTAGCTATTGAATATTTCTTATTAATTACATATTATTTTTTAACATTAATTATCAAATATTTATTATTAATTATGAATCATTAATGTATATCTTAATTAACATGTAATTATAAGTATTAACTATGATTTACTAGTTATCAGTAATTAACTATAACGAACTACTAAATATAAAAACAATTTTTTATTATAATTAGTAATTACTTAATGGAAATCATTAATTATAATTCTTTTCGAATAGCGACATATGTAAGATGTTATTCATTATTATTGACTTGTGCATTTTCTTGAATTAAAATAATTTGTGGTTACTTCAATTCTTAAGTAACAAATGTAAATTACATATTTTTTGCTTCGATGCATTTGCATCGGTTCGTGAGGAACTGAAGCAAATAACAATATTTGCTTCGGCTATAAGGGTATCCGAAGTAATTAATACAATTTGCATCGGTGCATCTGCTTCGGTTGTTAGCATAACCGAAGCAAATTATGTTATTTGCTTCGGTTGTAAAGCCAACTAGGGTAAATACCACTATTTGCTTTGGTGCATTTGCTTCCGTTGTTATCGGAACTAAAGCAAATGATACTATTTGCTTCGGTTGTAAGGACAACAGAAGCAAATGAGGTGATGCAATACACATATTTTGTACTAGTGTGAAGAGAAAGGGAAATGGCAAAGCTTCGCTGCTGCCCACTGATTTGTGTGGAAAAGAATGAGCAATTACCCCTTTATTTATAGGAGTGGAATTGGCCATGAACCGTTAGATTTATTTAAATAAATGTTCGTTCGTTTATATTATATAATGTCATACGAACTCCGTTCGCAAAACTCCAAACATGAAAGTTAGCCATAATTCTGAGATGAACGCATCGGTTAAGTTATGTAGTCAAATTCTATCGTTTGCAGAAATTCCTATTTTTGGGATTTTAATAATTAATTTCTATTGTCAAAATTCCGGGTTGTTACAGAAGCATGTTACCAAATGGCTACATCCAGAGGATGGACAACATCGTAATATTAATATCAGAACCTAGGAGTTTTCGTGATCAAGTCCTTCGAAGAACAATTACAAGTTATTTAATAATCACCAGGGAAACAAACAACTCCCTTAACCTTGCTCTAGGAATTAGAACTAAGCGTAAGTGTGGAATCGAAGGGAATTTAGAACCCTCCAAGGGTATAAGCAGGAGGACATTTGTAATTATCCCATTCTCTAATCGGAGGACTATTATAACCCCGAGTTAATTTCAAATGATACGTTCGAACCTACTTTAAGATTTAATCCTTCTCTTCACCTAGAAAATCAAGGCGAAGCTGAGGACATTAGGTGTAAATCTTTTCAAGATCTCTAACAAAGCAATATCTTGCAAATTTTGAAGATTTGATAAGGGAAGACTTCTCGTGGTATTCTTTATTCAGTCTAATAAAGCTCCCTAAGAGATCCTTAGAAAGTGAACCCTCCATAATGGATGAATTCTGAAAGAAATATCATGAAATTAGGAAAAAGAAAATTCATTACTATAATACCAAAAGTTGAAGGGATTCACGTATTATAGATATTCCTCTTGTTCATGCAAAACAAATCTTTTGAAAGTTTCAGATACAAATCTATTTTTGTTAAACTTAAGCTTGTCTAAAGGCAAATGTCTGGGAATCCAATGGAACTCGAGGAAGGTTCCAACAGGCACCTATATGGAGATCAACACCACGATCATCTAAGCACCTTTTGTGAAGACGTCTAAGCAAACCTTCACTAAGTCACCTAAAAAGGAAAAATCTACGGTTTCATATCTGCTATAAACTTTATATAAAAGATCCACCAGAATATCTCTATCTTCAATTAACATCTAGAATAGAGTTATTAACTCGGCATTCTCTTTCAAGAGTCCCTCAAAACAAAGTCTATCAATTCTCACCCTAGGAGCCGCTTCTTTTTCCTTAAAGAGCAACTGTCTCGCGGCACTTTTATCAAGCCGATGATATTTATTAGGTAAAGTGTTATATTTGTTTATTTGGCTCCCTAGCAAGATGAGCTACTTCTGACCATGCCCTTTTGAGCTGGATGTGCTTAAAACCTAATTGTTTCCTTTTTATTTAATCAGGGAGAAAGAGGGTAATTCTTGATATACAAGCAAAGAAGAATACAAAAAAAATTACCATACCTTACAAATCGAAGCAGAGGCTCGGTGGGTCTCAACGTTTTAGCACTCTTTGAGCTCAAACCTTCCATATCCTCTTGTGTGTCGAGGGGGTCAAGATTTCTAGTTGGAATGACATCACGATCAAAGGTCTCATGATTATTACTTGGTATTTCATCCTAGCCATCAGGAACATTGAGATATCATCAACACCATTGAAGCTATCACTACAATCACCTCTATTTCCAGTAAAATCTTTAAATCCATAACTGTTGTCAGCAGTGCGGTCCACTCTTGTTGCTATAATAACATCTTCTTCATTATCAACTTATGACTCTTCCATGAGGTTGTCATCTATAAACAAAAACTTTGCCATGTCGGTCTCGGCTCATTTTGGAATTACGTTTCCATCTTTCACCCGGGTTATCTTTCTCCTAAACCTTTCTACCAAAAGTGGATCAAGAGAAGAAAAGCTTAAGTCCGCATATTTTCCAATATTTTCTACATAAATAAGCAGAAATGCATCCTCGAACGAATTGACCATATTATCATCCAGTGTGGATTGAATAAAGCAAAAGAGCCTTTGTTTTGGCATCATTAATCACACCAATAACTTTCGTCAAGGAAGCTCTATTCTTATCAAGCTTACTCTTAAGAAAGGCATTCGTCTCCTTGAAAAGAGAATTTTCTTCTTGCAAAGAAGAACGACCAGAATTAAGTGCAGTGATTTCTTCTTTAGTCCTTTCCAAGGTCACATTTAAAGTTCTAATTTCCTCGGTTAAAGATAGGTTGATTCTTTTCTCCCCAACTACTAATGATTTTGCTTTAGCAAGGGCAACTTCTGAAGACTCATGTTTCTTCATCGTACCTTCTCCAGCGTTGGCGAGAGAAGCGATCTCTTCTTTCAAGAAAAGATTTTCCTCTTTAAGCTTCATAAATCAGAAGAAGTTCTGGTAATAAGAACCATCATCTGATGACCTAAAAGAATGAATAATATGGTGGTAGAGAAGGGCGCAATCACTAAACCAAAAGAAGTTGGAAGTAAGGATTATACCGAAAGTTGTTGCTCAACCAGAGAATAGCGATAGCTAGATAAATCAAGAATAGAAGATAGGAGGCTGATGCCTGAAAGTGCAGGAGAAGACATAATTCGTCTAACCAACTCATCAAAATTCTCAACAGTTGGAGGTACAGGGGGTCCTTGAGAATTGAGATCCTTAGAAGAAGAAGAAAGCCTCTTAGCATGATGGATCACAGTAAAAACCTCAGGAGTTCCAGTAAATGAGTATCTACTTGGAAAGTAACCTTTGGAGAAGTGATTATAAGCAAATCAACATTCACATCAGGAGAAAGAGTATGATATGCAATATCCTTCGATCTCTTAGATGGAGAAACCTCAGTAATTACATTTACAAGTTTCCTTTTAGCAGCTTCTGGAGACTTGAGCAATGCATTCCTCAAGGAAGAAGTACCAATTTTCGTAACTATGGACGGCGAATTGATCTGGCTTAGGTCAGAACAAACGACATCTAATGAATCAAAAACAAAGTATATCACGCAAATGGCGTAGAAAATTAATCTATAACTAAGTTTCGAGTCTTCACACTAATTACTTACCATGGATGTCGGGAAATATAGGAGAATTTTAGGAGAAAGGAGCATTCCTCCCCGGTTAACCGACATTTTGGTCCGGTTACCAGAAGCAGACCAGACCCACACGACTCGGCCTATCACGTGGTTCAACGGCCCAAGAGCGTTGCCAACATATTCGAGAATCAAGCCAAGACAGGGTCACGCCAAAACGGTCGTCACGGCTCATCAAACTGCTTTCGAACAATACAAGTCACGAGTCAAGTGTATGCATTCAGAACTGTGTGGTTGGACCGGGCAGATCAATGCCCCGACACTGGAAGACTCGAGTCAAATCGTTAGCCGAATTTTGTATCCCTCGAATATGAAATTCACCAGCATTGAAGATCGCTCGCCTGACACACATCGTTCACTTCAAAACCTTGCACAACACGTACCGACCAGCTCCAGAACACTTCCCCGACAACTCTTCTACTTTGCATCGCCTCCTGGTACAATACCTCGCATCCCACTCCAAAAACCCTCAAAGTATGGATCCCCACGTGCCGATCCACCTGAAATGCCTGGTCACATCGCGTCGCGCACCACCAAAAACTCGTGCCAAAACAAGGAAACTTCGTAACCCAACCAGGGACACGAATTTCGTATCCCCGCATGGGATATGAAATTTCATATCCTCACATGGGATAAGAGGTATTGTATCCAAACTCGGGATTCAGATTTCGTATCCCCTTTGGGATGCGAAAAGATCATGTTTGCCCTGGCAAACGTGCCACCGTGTCGATCATGCTGAATCCCTTGTGTATGTTGTGTTTTGGAAAGGATTGGACTTGCTATGGCAAGTGATCTGACACACGTCGATCACCTGAAAATAGTCGATCGATACATGCTGGTCACCTGTTTTTATTCGATCACTCCATAATGCAAAACCCACTACATTTTATCCCTTTTCCCACTCCTTTTTTTTTTACCTGTTCTCATATCTCACCTACTCCCAACTACTCCACCGTCTATAAATACCCCCTACTTCACTCTTTACAAGGGTTGGCATTTGCTTGGCTTGAGACCGTAAGAGCTCATTAGACTCCATTAATAGCAGCATAGCCTTTGGAGAAGAAGATGACCCTGGACCTCTGGATTTCCCGGTACATCCCGGACTCCAAATTTCCCGGTACACTCCGGACATCTAGAATTCCTGGTGCACCCCGGACTCCAGATTTTCCCGGTACACCCCGGACCTCAGAACCTCTCGATTCTTCCCGGATCTTGGTGACTCCCAACACCTTCCGGATCTTAGCCACCCCTGACACCTTCTGGAGCTTGAAAACTCCCGACACCTACCGGACCTCAGAAATTCCTGACTCATCCCGGACCTTGGACACTCCGGACACCCTCTGGACCTCAGCGACTCTCCACACCTTCCGGACTTCGGCGACTCCTGACACCTTCTGGATCTCGACGACTCCCGACGCCTTCTGGACCTCGGCAACTCCTGAAACCCTCCGTACCTCGGAACTTTATGACTCATCCCGAACCTCGAAAACCCCCGACGCCCTCCAGACCTCGGAACTTCCCGACTCATCCCGGACCTCGGAAGCTTCTGACTCCGCCCAGACCCTAGAAGCTCCCGACTCCGCCCGGACCTCGGAACCTCCCAACTCCGTCCGCACCTCGGAACCTCCCGACTCCGCCCACACCTCGGAACATCCCGACTCTGCCCAATCCCCGGAACCTCCTGACTTCGCCCGGACCTCGGAACCTCCCAACTCCGCCCGGACCTCGGAACATCCCGACTCCGCCCGGACCCCAGAACATCCCGACTCTGCCCAGACGCCAGAATCTCCCGACTGCTCCCATACCTCAGAACATCCCGACTCCATCCGGACCCCGAAACCTTCCGACTCCGCCTGGACCTCAAAACTTCCTAACACATCCTGTACCTCGGAAGCTCCTGACACTGACCGGACCTTGGAACTTCCCGACATATGCTGGATTTCGGAAACTCACAATACATTCTGGACCATGGAAACTCCTCAACTTCTCTCAATCAACAAGGAAGCTCGACTATAAGGATTAATCGAACATCGTTAATCATTGTAACTTCTTTTAAGGATGCCTATCACCGTACTTTACTGAAAGTGAATAAAATTTGCAAATCCTTCAAAGTAGACGTATGTTCAATCCAAACCGAGCCACTACAAACAACTATGTCCTTTACTTTCTCGCACATTATTACTGCATCTCGCACATTTTTCTGCTATGGACATTTAGTTTCAAATTTTTGGAACTCTCGGGCGTTGACAACCATTTCAGGCGTCAACATGTTAACGTGCCAGGAAGGGGAAAGTAAAGCGCGCACCTGCGGTCGAGTTTCTATCACTTCCTTTGGGGAACCGAAAGCTCGCCTTTCTTAGTACTTAGTCACCTAGATCGGGGACGCTACTTAAATTTTCTCATGCTTACCGACCAAGCCTGTCGACAATGGTGAACAAAGGAAAGAATCCCATGGCCGGACCTTTCACTGTCGATGCTGATTCGGAACTTCCTTCCCAGCCTCAACTTATTGAATCTCCGACCTACCTTAGTGCTCCCAACCTCGGCGCATTCGTCTATCGAGCCCAATCAGAGGAAGCATTAAGAAAGTTAGGCCAACTCAACAATGCCTTATCGACAAAATCATCTAGAACATCGGATTAACACAACGGGTTCAACAATATGTTCAACGAGACATTCTCCACCTTCAAACAGACTTGGGCGCTCAACATCCATCAACCAATACCTTTGCACAAACTCAACGAAGTCGGCTTTTCTCACTGATTCTCGACCATAAGTTTGTTTGTTCTACTCGGATTCCATCTTGTCCACCAAGCAAACTTCTCGATAGTGGCGAGAAAGGGAAAATCTATCATTGGCGGACCATCTAACGATAATCATGGCACTCCGTTCCGGCATCAACCTCCTTCTGACATCTTAGCCACTACTGACGTAGCATTACTTCCGGCCCCCGAGGCCCCAATGACTCAAGCGCAACTTCTCGCGCTTGCCCAGAGATTGGTAGAAATTGAGCCATAGCTCGAATCCCAAGTTAGGTAAATCATGAAGTTAATCCGTCAAC
Source organism: Allium sativum (assembly GCA_030737875.1). Taxonomy (NCBI): domain Eukaryota; kingdom Viridiplantae; phylum Streptophyta; class Magnoliopsida; order Asparagales; family Amaryllidaceae; genus Allium; species Allium sativum. The sequence continues at coordinate 389,954,499 of CM060916.1, read as the reverse complement.
TCCAGCGACACAGTCAACGAGACATCGCCCGCTTCCCAACAAGTAGGAGCATCCAACCTCCTCTGAATCGTGTCTCCTCGAGCTTTATATTTGTCTCTCCCATGACAACCAAAGCCCTCATCATAGAATCAACCTCGATAATGTCGGTATCACTATCAGAGAGGGAACACGTCATTTCGGCTGTTCCTGGCTCGTACTCAGCCTCTCGACCAGGGGAATTGCGCTCGAGTCCCCACTAGGCAGACTCAGACTGCCATGAGTCCAGACTTGTCGCCTGCGCTTCTAGGATCCAACCGGGTCCAAGTTCACCTCAACCAACCTCCACGGACTCATGCAATCGAGGTTGGAGACTCATAGAATGACGAAGACCTTCCTTCGAGGAGAAGCCCTAGGCTCCAAACTCCTCAACTGAATCATGACTGCCATAATATGGTAGGAACCTAACCTCTGACTCTCGCCGACATAATATGTTGGATCATGAGGGAATCTCGGGGGCACGCCAATGGCGACCGGGAAACCAGTACGAGGCATAACCCCTTTACAATGGCTATCCTTAATGCCGAATGGCATAAGCACTTCAACATGCCAAAACCCACTTCTTACTCAGGGAGCTCTTATCCTCGAAACTCCATTTACCACTACGAATGGCACATAGATTCAAGACGCGCTACCGAAGATGTAAAATGTAAGTGATTCCCCATCCTTATCTAAGACGTGGATCTGTCATGGTTATCTTGACTCCCGCTGGGAACCATCTCATCTTTTGACCAACTTGCTAGGGATTTGGTCACACAATCCAAGAAGCACGTTGCAATGCCTAAAGACATCCTCTCAGTCTCAAACATTTACCAAGGAACTAGTGAAACTCTCAAAATCTACCTTGAAAGATTCAACACTTCCTTGGCGAAGTTGAGGAACATACCCCTCCAACCATACTTGTCTAGCTTGCGAAGGGCGTACCACTTGATTCCGAATTCTGAGCATGGATTGATCAAAAGCAATCATAGATTCTGGAGATTTTCTACAGGACTGCCAACTACTTCCTACGCCAAGAGCTAGCACAAAGGAATCGAGATTCTCACCTCAACAACTTGCCTCGAGACGAAGCCCAGAGCTCCAATGATTCTAACCCCATCGCTTTGCACAATCTTGCTCACACCGGCAACGTCAGAGGTAGTCACAACAATAAAAGGAAGTGTCTTCGATCTCCGTCTTTCCACAACTACACTCCTCTTAATGACATCCCCGTGGACATCTACCTTTGCAACTCGCAATGTCCTGCGCTACAAAAGGCTAAGGCCTAAGGGCCAACTGAGCACACCAAGGGACTCTACAGAACACTATTGGTTCCATAGCATCCATGGACACGACACAAACAGCTGTCGCCACTTGCAAGACAACATCGAGAAACTCATCCGCAAGGGCAACCTTGAGCAATACCGAAAGGGTCCACCGCATGAAATTTCCGAGCCACCCAACGCTCATCAAAAGTTTCAACTAACCAGGACTTTGTCCAACAACTAAACTCCTCGCGATCCTCTCCTTGACTCAGCAAGACTGCAGCAACAACGACTAACTCGCATACATGAGCGTGCGACACTGGAATGACACCTTAAAGTTGGGAACTAGTCTCTAGATTCGAGTCTCGAATCAACATGGAGGCCGAGTATAAATAAACCAACTCGAGGCTCAAATCACTGATGAGGCTGAGTATAAATAAACCAACTCGAGCCTCGATTCAACCACGAGGCCGAATATAAACAAACTGACTAGAGCCTCGAATCAACGATGAGGCTGAATATAAACAACCCCGTGCCTAAGTCTCTGGACTTTGGGGATCCCATCAGCCGAATGAGTGTGACATCAACCACTCGTTTGGCTCTATCCGACCCCACGGGTTCGGATCTGGGTAACAATCGGAGAATCTATGACGCCCTCAAACTCTAACTTGAGTGAAACGACGGGAGAGCCTAAAGAACGAATCAATGACATCCATGCATTCTCACGACTCAGGATCAACAACCTCAGGGAGGTCCCGGGGGAGAAGGCACCAAAGCCGGACCTCGCACAATTCGAAACTTGCGAGAGCAAAATTTGCATCCACGCATTCTTAAGACTTAGGACCAACGACCTCAGGGAGGTCCCAAGGGAGAAGGCACCAAAGCCGAACCTCGCGTGACATGGAACTTTCGAGAGTAAAGTCCTCATCCACCCATTCTCACGACTCGAGACTAATGACCTTAGGGAGGTCCCGAGAACCTCGCTTGAGTCGGAACTTCTGAGAGCGAAGTTCGCACCCACGCATTCTCTCGACTCGGGACCAACGACCTTAGGGAGAAGGCACCAAAGCCGAACCTCGCGTGACTCGCAACTTCTGAGAGTGAAGTCTACATCCGCGCATTCTCATGACTCGGGACCAACGACCTCAGGGAGGTCCCGAGGGAGAAGGCACAAAAGCCGAACCTTGCACGACTCGAAACTTCTGAAAGCGAAGTCTGCATCCACACATTCTCACGACTCGGGACCAACGACCTCAGGGAGGCCCTGAGAGAGAAGGCGCCAAAATTAATCTTCGCACAACTCGGCATTCCTGACCAAATGAAACACCGAGAGAGAAGTTCGCGCTTCTAATCTTCGCATGACTTGAGAAACTCGAAAGCGAAGCCCTAAACAACATTTGTTTGATTGTACCGATAAGTATATTTGTTCAAGTACAAGAAATGGAAAGCATTAACGAACATTCGAACACTTAATACAGGTAATGACATAAGAAAAGTCAACCAATACTTTCATTCATAACCAAAGGCAAGCTACATATATCTATTTGTTTTTCTTTCTAACGACATGACATACATGAAAACCATGCCATGCCTCCAAAAGCAAGGGTCGTACTCTCATATACTATCAGCCTACATAACCAAAATATTTATAACATCCGTAGCAGTCACTAGTGCGACCCGTTTTTCTCCTCCTCTTCTCCATGTCATAGCCATTATCCTCCACCAGATGCTCCGTGCACCCTCCAATTAGTTAGGGGCATGTTGCGAAGTACTACCAAAGGCACGTTCGGAAGCAGGCCTGAGGCACCAGTACTCCACCAGCCCTGCAATCGTCTTCTACGATGCAGTGGTCTCTAAGGTTGTCATCAGAGATACCGGCGCACGACTCGTTCCCATCTTTGTCTCCCTCATCGTAGGCAAAACGGAAATGGAAAGCAAGACCTCTTATCCAAAAGACACCTCATCTTCCCCGTGTCTTAGCCATTTCTCCTCCACTGATGCTCCAGCCACCCTCAAGTCAGTTGGGGCAAGCAGGGAAGTACTACTGGAGATTCTGCCACTAAATGCAGGCCTGGGGGCACCAGCCCTTCACCAGTTCTTGCATTTTCACCAAAGACATCCTCTCCACGACCATAGAGCGAACTTTTGGGAGAAACACGCAGAGAAGATGGTCTAGAACCAAAATCTTAGCACCGCATAAGTCACCTACGACATCTCTTGATGCTAAGGATTCCTATAAACAAGCACACCGAAACGTCATGAAAGCCTTTAGTTTTAATGACTAAATCCATAGTCATCGCCGACCATCAGTACCATTCTCAGATCGGACCGTGATTGCGACATGATTGGATGGAGAACCAAACCCCAACACTGACAACTCAATCATAGATCCATATCTCATGTTCATATACGAGTGGTTAGTCCAAATAAGTTCGTTTCTCGAATGTTACACCCATTAGCTGTGTTAAGTTCGGCTTCAATTACAATCTGATCATGCGACGTCACACGATGATCCAAACTTGCTAAATCGCCCTTGGGACCAAAAATTATTTAGCAGATACGCGGGCCCTGGGGCAGCCATCTACCAATTGCTACACCAGCATGACCATCATAGGACCCGAGGCAGATCCCCATCGGTTCTCGCACTGGCATCATCTTAACCGCAGCCCTTAAAGCAAACTTCTTGAAAGCACGACCATCACGTGGGGGAGGCGATCCAGAACCAAAGCCCAGGCCACGGAAATTACCAACATTACATCGGTGCCGAGACTCCACAAAAGCATATACTTTGGAATGTGATGGCAACCTTTGGCCTTAATAACTAACACCGTGTCCATCGCCGACCACCGGTGCGATGCTTGGTTCGAGACGCGACCACCTCGTGATTGAGTTAAGAATCAAATCCTAAAATTGACAACTCAACTATATGCCCACATTCTATGTGCACATCCGGGTCACCGGTTCAAACAAGTCCATTCCTTAGGTGTCATGCCACAAGGCCACAACACGCCAATCCTGATCCAATCACGAGACGTCGTTGAACGATTTAAGTTTTCTAGCATGAAGTCAAAGGGACAAGGGAGCTTGGTGGGGTCTTCGAAGTACGAAATTCTATTTCGTGTTCCTACGTGCTCGCTAAGTTATCATGTCCCTCAAACAAACTTCGAACCCTTGAAAAACGTGGCAGATTCACTATGTCTCCACGATACGAAGTCCAATCCCGTATCCGCACATAGTTGGCAACTTTCCCCCGAACTCCTGCTTTTGTTTCCCGAAATCCCCTACTCCACATTCTTGATTGCCAATCCCGGAAAGCCGCTCACTTGTCATATCTCTCTTTCTTTCTCCTGAAAATTCAAAAACAACTTGGACATTCGAGGTACAAATGTTGCAATTCGTATCCTCCACACCATAAGCTGATTTCCTATCCGGAGAAGAGAGAGGAAGCAAAATACAACTTTGGGATCGGCACACTCCAAACATGCATTTCGGGATTGAAAATTGGGACCATACACCAAGTTATGGTCACGTTCACTTGTCTTCGAAGCATCGACTACCAAACCAATCTCGACTCAACGACCACTCGTGTACTCACTAAATGTCCAACTAGCCGGGTACAAGCGCTTGGCATTTGTGGTCGACTTTGCTTCGAGAGCAAATCTATGCGATCACCTGCCATGACGTGCACCAAGTATTTCCCTTATAGTGACGTTCGCTTATACGAGTTCTCGAAACTTCGACCGTTGGAACCCGCTTGAATCGTTGAACGATTGTGTACTTATGAATCCAAGTGATTCTACGTAACCCTTTAAACAATCAACCTCTAGTTCAATGATGTTTAGTTAACCACCATACGCAATAGCGCACCCAAGCTATGGCTACAACCTCGCATACACACTTTCGGAATCTCGAACAATCAAACAAACTCGATCCATTAACTAATTATGTGCTCACAGGCTCAAATGATCAAAGAGTGCACAACAAACGATCAAGTCTTATTTCGAAAACTTTATGGAAGATAACTTGCGCGATCGCACGCCTACGACATGTTGTTTAATTTCATGTTATTTATTCTAACTCAGATTGCATCACGCAAAACCATGTGCAAACGTGTGAGTGCATACATTATTTTGACCCGACAACGAACCGTTTGCACTTTGGTGCAATAGGGAGTTAGCGACTAACATTTAATTTCTCGAATCGGCAGAGATTAGATGCCTCTGACATGTTCCAGCCTGAGCGACAAGATTCAAGCGAGCCAAAACTCTCAATAATGCCAGAGACCCAAATTCGTACAAAAAATCTTCAATGATGCGTCTCAACCACTCCGAAGCAGTGCATTCCCGGTGTACAAATCAATAGAAAGGTCAAAACCAATAGATGGGCAAAACATGGAGATCTTTTCGGCCATTGCCAGTCTTGTCTCACTCCAAAGCATGTCCCATTAACACATGAATACTTTGGGAAGCAAATGTTAACCGACATTTTAGTCCGGTTACCAAAAGCAGACCAGGCCAACATGACTCAGCCCATCGTGTGGTTCAAGGGCCTAGGAGTGTTGCCAACATATTCGAGAATCAAGTCAAGACATGGTCGTGTAAGAATGGTCGTCATGGCTCATCAAACAACTCTCGAACAATACAAGCATGAATCAAGTGTACGCACTTAGAACTGTGTTGTTGGACCGGGTAGATCAAGGCTCCGACATTGGAAGACTCGAATCCGATCGTTAGCTGAATTTCGTATCCCTCGGATACGAAATTCACCAACATTGAAGATTGCTCGCTCGACACGCATTGATCACTTCTAAAAGCTTGCGCAACATGTATTGATCAACTCTAGAGCACTGCCTCAGCAACTCCTCAACTTCGCATCGCCTCTCTGGTACAACAACTCGCATCCCACTCCAAAACTTCGCATCCCTTAAAGTATGGATCACCACGTGCCGATCCACCCAAAATGCCTGATCACATCGCGTTGTGCACCACCAAAAACTCGGGTCAAAACACGGAAACTTCGTATCCCAACCAGGGATACGAATTTTGTATCCCCGCATGGGGTACGAAATCCCACTCCAAAACTTTGTATCCTCGCATGGGATACAAAATTCTATATCCTCACATGGGATACGAGATTTCGTATCCCAACTGGAGATACGAAATTTGTATCCCAACAGGGATACAGATTTCATATCTCCCTTGGGATGCCTAAAGATCAGGTTTGCCCTGGCAAACGTGCCACCTTGTTGATCACGCTTAATCCCTTGCGCGCTATGTTTTGGGAAGGACTGCACTTGCCATGGCGAGTGATCTGGCACACGTCGATCACCTGAAAATAGTCGATCAACACACATTGATCACTTGTTTTTGGATGATCACTCCATGATGCAAAACTCACTCTTTTTTATCCCTGTTCCCACTCCTTTTTTACCTACTCCCATATCTCACCTACTCCACTTCCTATAAATACCCCATACATCACTCTTCACAAGGGTTAGCATTTGCTTGGCTTGAGAGCTCCTTGGACCACATTAATGACAACATAGTCTTTGGGGAAGAAGATGACCCGGACCTCTGAATTTCCCGATACATCCCGAACTATGAATTCCCCGGTACACTACGGACATCCAAATTTCCTGGTACATCCTAGGCTACACATTTTCCTAGTACACTCTAGACCGCGGAACCTCCCGGCTCCTCCTGGACCTCGGCGACTCTTGATAACTTCCAAACCTCGGCGACTCCCGACACCTTCCAAACCTCAGCGACTCTCGACACCTTCCGGACCTCGGCTACTTCTGTCACCTTCCAGACCTCTGCAACTCCCATCACCCTCCGGACCTCAGAACTTCATGACTCATCTCAGACCTCGGAACTTCCTGACTCATCCCGGACCTCTAAAACTCCAGATACCCTCCAGACCTTGTCGACTCTCGACACCTTTCGAACCTCGGTGACTCCCGACATCTTCCGGACCTCGGAACTTCCTGACTCATCCTGGACCTCGGAGCATCCCGACCCCGCCCTAACCTCGGAACCTCTCGACTCCGCCCGGACCCCGGAACCTCTCGACTCCGCCTTGACCCCAGAACATCCCGATTCCGCCCGGACCCTAGAACCTCCCGACTCCACAAGGACCTTGGAACTTCCCGACATATCCCGAACCTCGGACACTCAAGACGCCGTTCGGACCTGGAAATATCCCCACACACCCCGGATCTCGGAAACTCCCAGCACATTCCAGACCTTGGAAACTCCTCGACTGCTCTCGATCTGCAAGGAAGCTCGACAACAAGGGTTAATCAAACATCGTTAATTATTGTAACTTTTTTAACGATGCCTGTCACTGTACTTTGTTGAAAGTGAATAAAATCTGCAAAGCCTTCAAAGCAGACGTAGGTTCAATCCGAACCGAACCACTATAAACAACCGTGTCCTTTACTTTCTCGCACATTATTACTGCATCTCGCATACTTTTCCGCTCTGGACATTTAGTTTCAAAATTTTGGAACTCTCGAGGGTTGACGACCATTTTAGGCGTCAACATTCCCATCGTTAAAGAAAGTATTCCCCTATTAAAAGATATTAGAGGAGGTTAACCGATAATATTCCGGCCAACCGGCAGGAGAAAGTGTTTCCGAAGGACATTGGGTGTTAGTAAAGAGGACCTGTTACCCAACTTTTCTAAAGAAATATTAAGAAGATCAAAAATTCTTTTATCCGCAAAGCTTGGAAGCTTGGGAGCAACATATGAAATAAAAGTATATGAACACTGTATGGACAATAAAAGTATAAGAAATAAAGATGAGTGGGTAAGGGATATAAGCAAATTCCATGCTCGGAGTGTTGAAATTTCCAGAAATACCAAGAGGGCGACGAATGAAGAAAAATTGAGCCTCCCAGCCTTTGATTTTAACTACTCCTTTAGATAGCAGTTTCTTCAAGGGATTAGCACAAAAAATTTGACAATTCAAGTCATTATGTTTGGAAGGACGGACTAGGTAGTCACGAAGTGGAGGATCTAAAGAAGGGTTACTAGATTCCAGTGACTAAAGCTCTAAGCTTAAAAGGTAGATATAGGTGTTTGGAGAAAGATGAATGGGTGCAATGTTTAAATATCACAGGAAACATGCAATGAAATCCGGAAAGGGGACAAAGCCTCCGTGCTAAATGTGGATGGCAGTATAAGCAAAATACCATTCAGAAGGGCACGAGATAGTGTCAGTTTTGCATGGAGGAATGACCTCCACTCCAGAAATATTGAAGTCTTGAAGGATAAATCAACCTCCTCTTGCAAGGTAATTAAAGAATGTTTCTCAACAGCTCCAAATTTCTTTGAAGTCGAAGATTCAAATGGTAAGGTGGAACTTTTGATGGGCTTAGTTGCAGTATGTTTCTTCCCCATGATATCAGGTATTATCTTCTCATGTTACAAATCAATATAATCTCATGTAGAAATAGAAAACGGTTTCTGATCTTCCGAGAACATGCAAAAAATAACAACACTTGTGTTAAACCATGTAATGTGTGTTTTCGGAGGAACGAGAAATAAAAGAAACATTCAATTTTACTATTAATCACATCGCAATTGATCAGCGAAGATTGATTTCAGTAATAAAGCCAAAACCAATTTGCACTAATTAACCCAGAAATTGCATCAACTTAGTTGAATAAAGTTGCTTGATGGTTAAATTAGTAACTTAGTTGGGTAATTAATTTGATGCATGTTAACAATTTTATGAAACCACCCGGTTGAAACTAAAAAATACAATCATGAATTCAAATTATTTAGTTGAAGTATCAAAAATTTAATGTTTATCATAGAACTAAAAAAGTAAGAAAGCTTCGAAAACCTTTTGAAAGAAACGGAAGTAAAGCTTACTTCGGATTATGCAAAAATATATTCCTAGAACTATAGATGTATCGAAATACTTGATGCTTACACCAGAAATTTTTCGAATGCGGGAGGTTGATGAGGAAAAACAAAAGAATCTCGTATAGAAAAGGATAGCTAGAGAAAGCGGGACAAGTATTTATAGGCTGAAAGAAGCAAGTGTTCGAACCACTGACTTGAAAGGTCAGAAATACCCCTTCACTAGGGGCGGGCTAAATGTTATCATAGTAATTCGATAACGAAGATGAAACATGGTAAAAGGGTATCACGATGGTGTTGGTACCGAAGGTAGGAGGTTTAGGAAGGAGCCAAGCCGACACCAAAGCAAAGCCGAAGAAAAGTAAAGTCAGAACCAAGAAGAAGAGTTATATCGGCAGAACCGAAACCAAAATGGAAGATCGACACCAAGGGTTCAAGAGGAAGATAGCACCAAGACAATGACTTTGTATGCTTTCGACACCAACATCAAGGAGCAAATAACTTGTTGCCGATATCGAAAGGATAGCACCAAAAGCACGTTATCAATACCAACATGCAATAAGCGGTTGGCTTTGTTTCGATATCGAACGATAAAGACAGATGCAAGGGAAGCTGATACCAAAGAAGGCAAAGTTAACGCATGGGGACGATACCGAAGGCCGGGTTACTAACACAAGATCAAATACAGAAACTCGGTACTGTAGGAGCCGATACCAGGCATAAAGGGAAGGAAGCAATTGATTCGACACTAAACATACAAGCTCAGGATGGAGTACCGAAACCGAATACATGTAAGAGAAGAGCATAACCAACAACCAACATGAGAGCAGACAAAGTTCTAACAGTACTAATGTGCTTAGTAAGTCAAAATTGCACCAGAATTATGAAGGAAGAAGCATGAACACGACACCTAGAAATGTAAGCAACTCAGTGTCGAGACTGACACCGGAAGCCATTGAAGCAGGACGATACCGGAACCAAGGACCACCAAAGCGATATCGCCACCGAATGACCTCTATCGAAGCCAGAGGCTCTTGAAACCCGGCTTTCCACTTGATGGCAACTAAAGGGGCCCAATTCTTCTATAAATAAGACCCCAGGGGTCATATTTTAAGGGATTTCTCCTCATTCTTAAATCTTGTGCTCATTTCTAAGAGACAAAACCCTAATTTTGAAATCAATTTGAGGATTTCTTATGTAATCATATATGTACTCAATCAAGTGATCAATAAAGAGAATACTTAGCACCTACTACAAATTATACTTGTGTTTCATCCAATAGTTCGAATTTAAGTCTCCAACTCAGAGATAATTACCGAAATTGTCCCCAATGAGCCATGTAGCTTCAATTAGTATCGAGCGTATGAAACCCTATCCTAAGGTAATTGTTGATCCTTAAGTCTCGTAAGTGTGGGATACTCACCTCTCGAAAGAAGAGTAATCTTGATATCTAAGGAACAACATATTAAGTCAGGCTTTGAGAAACTAGGCAACTCCTATGTCCCCCCTATATCCCCAATCATAACCATATATTCCGGTATTTACGAAAAATATTATTAACAGAAATTGATCTGGTTTTGCAAGAAATAATTCACCTTGGTCATTAGTATAGAAGAAAAACGAGTTTTTGATTAGAATAGCAGAAGTAATTTGCAAAATCCATCAATTTCGAGGAAAAGGTCAGCCAAAACGAAGAAACTAAGGAATTAGCAAGAAAATGCTTATCAAAATGAGGAAAAAGAGAAATAAATGAATTAATAAGAAAATGTTTACTAGCATTAGGAAAAATAAACAAAGGAACCACTGTGGAGAAGTACTTTGAAGAAAAAAAGAATTGCTCCAAAAAAGTTATATTCTTAATTAATCAGTCCATAAATCATAAGTGTTTGTCTAACAATTAATGGTTTCGTTTTTTTTTAATCTAAATAATAAATAGATTTGTGGGGGTGCATGATGCAATATTAACCAAAATAAACGTTGAGTTTTGCTTTCAGTTAAAGTAGAATTAATTTCGCAATCAGTTTTGTTTGTATGCTAATAAAGAAATACCTGGAAATAAAGTTTAAATCACACTTAACCTTTTCAAAGAGGAAATCCCAAATCCTACGCGAAAATCAAACTCAATCAACGGTTGGATCACCCAACCAAAACCTAAACACCGCACACAACTTTTCCAAGGGTGTTTGTGTCATTTCGCGACACAAGGTTCTAGCACCAAATCCTAAAATACAAAAATAAATACTAAAAAAATAAAAGCGACATGCGTCAATGCACGGTCTTATTTTCTCTCTCTAAAAATGGCAAGAGAGAGAGAAAACTTTGGAGAGAGAAAAATCCAAATCCATGGCAGACATAGCGACGAGCTCCTCTTTGCTGTCTCTGCACATTCATAAGATTCTTTCTTTTCTCTCTCCTCTACCTCAGATCTGAAAATTTCTAGCTTTAATTCTCTCCATTAACTTGACTTTTTCCCATCTTTGTGTACTTTTTTTTGTTTGATAATCATGGGGTGCGGTGTTTCTAAAATCGATGAGACGGAAGCGGTGATTCTGTGTCGTGAAAGGTCGAGGTTTTTAGCGGAAGCGATAAGCTTTAGGTATAGCATGGCGGATTCGCATTTTAGGTATTTGCAGTCTATGAGGTCGGTGGGAGAATCTCTGGCGAAGTTCCTTGAGGAGATTGAGAAGATTCCGTTGAACTCGGGCAGTCCTGTTCTTCACCTGCCAGCTCAGCGAAAAGGCGAAGATTTAGGTGGTCATCCGGAGCTTCAGCAACAGTCTCAGCTTAATAATAATAATAACAGTTCTAGTTCCGGTCACATTGATTTTCATTCGTCGGATTCTGATTTAGATTCTGATGACGAGGACGAAGATGATTTGGATAATCATCACTTGCATCATGGAGATGATGAGTACGATTATCATGTGGGCCCCACTATACATTATGCAAAGAAAAAGCCAGCTCATAGTGAATCTGTAATTTTCGAGCAAAGGCCTGTGATTTCTGAAAACGTTGTTTATTATAATAATAATGGAGGAGGAGAAGCTTCAACTTCGTCTCATTATTCGGATCCTTATTATGGGTATCCTCCAAATAGTGGATTTAGTCCTTATAATTATGATTATGCCTCTAATTATGGTAACTTTAATGGAGATATGGGGGGAGGTGGTGGATATTATGGTAATTCTTTTCCACCTCCATCCAGTGGGATGCATCAAGGAAGGGTGGCTGAGGCTCCAAAACCTCCACCTCCTCCTTCACCGCCCAGGGTATCTACTTGGGATTTTCTTAACCCGTTTGAAAATTATGAAAATTATTATGCTACTAATTATACGCCGAGTAGAAGTTCAAAGGACGTGAGAGAAGAAGAAGGCATCCCGGATCTAGAAGATGAAGAAAATGTGGTGATTAAGGAAGCTTATAAAGAAAAAAGGACTGTGGATTCATCGAGTTTAAGTACGGATTCGAGTAAGGGAGATGGAGGTAGCGAAGTAGAAGAGGAAATACCACAGCTAAAAAGAAAGTCGGCTGGAGGTAGTACTAGTGAAGTGAATGCGAAAAATATCGAGGTGGAGAAGAATGTGGTTGTTAGTGAAGTGAAGGAGAGCAAGAGGTATAATAATTTATCCGAAATTGTACATGAGCTTAAATCACAGTTCAATAAGGCTTCTGATTCAGCAGGAGAGCTCTTAACGATTCTTGAAGTTGGGAAACAACCATATCATCAAAGGAACTCTGTCTATAAAGGTAATGTTTCTCTGTCAGTGACAAAATTTCAAGCAAGCTTTTAAATTTTGTATTTCAGATGAAAGCTCGGGCTGACATTTTGGGTTGAGATCTTAAATATCTGGTGAAATGAACATCTGAAAATCATGTTTGAGTTTTCATCCCCAGATTTAGAACTCTTGGCATTTATCACAAAAAACTTTTCCCTGCTTATTAACACCCCCCCCCCCCCCCCAACCGTCAGGCAGACACAAAACCACTGGCCACACACATACACTTCCAACAACATTTCCTCTCTTTTGACACATACGTATTAATTTGTACCATATTTTCTTTATAACCAGTGTCGTCCAAGATGATTTGTGGAGTAGGAAGTTTTTCTTCATTAAAAGATGACTTATTAGTGTTTGAAGATGATAAAGACGTGGATGCCCTTTCTTCTACATTGCAGAAGTTGTACATATGGGAGAAAAAGCTTTATGATGAAGTTAGGGTATGTTTACTTATATTCCCATGTAAGTTTATATGTTTATTAGTGCCACTTCCTACATTGTGTTTCCACTGCGGGAAAGCTGTTTTTTTTACTGACACGCTATTGCTTTTGCAATATGCTTACCATGCAACTTAGTATTGTATTGTAATTACACACATACCTACATACATATATATGAGAGGGGGAGGGGGAGATTGCCATTGATGTAGAATATTAGTACCTGGAGATCCAATACCTAATCAGTTAAATGAAAACTAATAATAATTCTCTATAAAATATCATGCATGAAAATTCCGATAATAACGATCGATGCTTTTTTGTTTTTCAAAGAACTTGATAGAAGTTGAACCATCAACCTTCATATTTTACCATGCATGCAAACGGGTCTAAATCAGGATCAAACCTACATTCGGTGTGGGTGATTGTCGACGGCTGGGTCTTTGTTGATGGTTGGCCAATATTGAGTTTTACCCTGGTTGAACATCTCTTTGGGTTGTATCATGTGGCATATTGGCTTAAGTCCTTGTATTAGAAAGGCAATAATCTTACACCCCTGCTATAGAAATAATGTAAATTAACTCCTCATTTTATATTTTTAAAGTTATTGTTAGAAATGTTATTAAAATTTATCTTATATATATATATATATATATATATATATATATATATATATATATAATATCTTCTTAATCATGTTATCAAATATAAGTGTCCATTTGGTTTCATTTTGAGTTGTGTTTTCAACATGCATCACAAATGCGAGAAGAGCAGAAGAGATGATTTGAAATTCTAAGTCTTCACGATGAAAGCATGGACTATTTTCTGTGTTTTTGTTATTTTTCAAAACACGGAAAACAAAATGAATTGGTTTCCTAATTTATTTGTTAATTTCATTTCACATTCGTTGTTATTTAGAAATACATGGGCCATCCACGCTTTTATTTGGACGGAAATCTGCGACAAAAATGTGCAAACTAAATGGGCTGTACTATTTTTTGAATTTATTATAAATTTCAATTGTGAATTTAAAGCTGTGAAAAATTGTTATTGTCATTTTTATAATAGAAACACTATTTGTTTACTGGGAAAATATTTGCCATACATTTTAATTGCTGTGTCATCCATAATTTTTGGTTGACAAGTATTTGCTATTCCAAAATATTGCAATGTAATTATTTATTGTTGTATTATACTACAAATATGTGCAAAATACTTGCAATATAAAATATTATAGCGTTGTGTAAAAGAAATCATATTTCAATAAAAAAATTGCTTGTCAGATGCTTAGTAAACATTTATCTGTTGATTATTTTCATGGCACGTTATTACATTTCCAGTTTAGATGGGATTTTACCTTCACTAAAGTCACAATCACCGCCTCCGCCCACCAGCATTCTACTCTACATTCATATCGGCACCTACTGACCTCACCCATCGCTTCTACCGAGGACCCTAATTTTGACGCCGTGACAAAAACTCTAAATCCAATCACTTGAGGCGAACTTCCGATTACTCTCCTACCATAGTTATTAACTAACGCGAAAACTCTCCGGAGCCACACAACGTGGCAAATGATATAGGTTTTTTTTTAGTTATAAATTTAATATACATAATAATAGATTAAAAATATTCAATGTGTTTGCTAAATGTATACAACAAAGTTTTTTTTTTTTTTTTTTGGTATTTTGAAGAAAAAAACATCATTATCAAATAATAATAACAACCATAATAGTTTTATAAAATCAAAATCCAATATAATTTCAAACCAATGTCTGCATCATCAGATTCATAAGCTCCAACATCTCTCGCATCCATCTCATTTAGATTCGTTTCTTCTTCTTGAAGATTAAATGGGTTGAACGAATGCTCGAAAACCTCATGATGTGGATGTTCTTCTACTCGAATATATAACTTCACACATGCTGCTCTAGCAGCAACATCCCCAATCAGGTTATCATTACCATAATCAAATACAAGTCCGTCTTCAGCATTTGATACATCATCCATATTTACCGTTATTGATCTATTATAATCATCAATATGTTCCGAGAATGTTGGATGTTTAATGCTCCATGATATGATGAGCATTAATTATTATGTTGTTTGGATTATAAAAACTGAATAAAAAAGAAACAACAAATAACAATATAATAAAAGTGCATGTTATTTTGTGCCACACACCATTTTTGCGCCGTGTGGTCATTTGCCGGGCACAAGGAAAAATGTGCAAACGTCGCGCCGTGTGTCATGGCGCGCGCCTTGGGGGCGTCTTTCATAATTATGTCTCCTACACAACTATTTTCGTTGAGCTCCATCCATCGACATCAGATGTGTTTGTCGATTTTACAATTTTTGATCAGTCTAGAAAGTTGCGGTGACTATGTGAAATAGGAATGATGTCTCCTACACAACTATTAACTACCCACCTTTTCAGCCTACTTCTTACCTTTTTGTTTGTGTTGCTCCTCTAATCTTTTCAATCCTTTCAAGACTCACTGGAAGACGTTAGTGTTGTGATTTTGAATAACGATCTAAATTTAGTGAAGTGGCTGGAACTGATTTTGTTCATTTAGTGTTGCAAAGGCATACTGAAATTGCAGAAATCCGAGTATGTAAGGCTGGCCAATGAAGCGGTATAAATTTAGTGTTGTATTCAGGAAACCATGGGACATGGTTATATACCAGCGATTATTCCTGTTGCCAGTATATGAAGTGGACATGCTTTCAAAATTACTTAGGCGATAAGATGACAGTGCCTCTTGATTTTACTGAAATGGAGGTGATTTAATGAAAATATAAATGTCAGTTTTATTTATTATGACCATTTTTCCAAGTTGACCGTTTTTCAATATTTCCAAAAGTACTCGAATCAAATGCATTTGGATTGCTAAGAAAATCCAAAACTGAAAGTTGTAAATCAAACAAGGTCCTATGTGGATTTTGGAATAAAACAACTTTTGTATTTTGTGTTTTCAATACTTTAAAAATGCACAGAATAAGGGCAGGGGTTGAATACGATCGATATGAAGAATGATTTTGACATATTAAAAAAACGACTTTTTTTGGTTCTCCATCTTTTAGAAAATATAAAAAACCACTGTCTTCCGCCCGTTTCTCCACTTTGTTTGAATGACCACGATATCACAATTTCTCCTTCTCTCCCACATCATTTGACATGTAAATTGAGAACATAAAACTTATTTTCAAACTAAACACTACCTTAGCTTTTATGTCCATTTTCGTTTTTCAGTTTTGACAATCTAGAAACATTTGTAAACATGTTTGATTTGAATATTCTGGAAAATCATATTCTGAATGGTAAACATGTTTTGTTAGTTTCCAACTTTTAAATTTGTCTTTTTTCCCTTTATGGTTGTTTTTTTTTTGTCATTTTTTTTCTTCTGTAAACAAAAATATATTTTGTGCCTGTTTTATGTGTTAAATCCATTTTGAAAATTAATTATTTTAGTGCATTTTAAAAAAAAATGACAAACTGAGCCCATTTCGAGTGTACTGAACAACGCCTCAAAAATAAAAAACCAAGCAGCCTATCTTAGCATTTTGTGGAGTTGTGTTGTTCTATTTGGTGTATCTATGGCTTTAAGGTGATTGATTATGTCAATTGTCATGGTCTCATCCTTAATAATTTAGATAGTATAATT
The DNA here is from genome assembly GCA_030737875.1 of Allium sativum. Lineage (NCBI taxonomy): Eukaryota > Viridiplantae > Streptophyta > Magnoliopsida > Asparagales > Amaryllidaceae > Allium > Allium sativum. The sequence goes on along the minus strand of CM060916.1, from coordinate 389,937,466 downwards.
GATATGAGCATTTTGAATTTTGAACCGTGATGAAGCAAATGGAGAGTTTTCGAGAAATAATCAACACCATTTGTCATGCTTTTCTCGATAGTATACTGCACATCAGTATACTCTATTTTATTAGAGTAATGAATATATGTTTTCCCCATTATTTCACATTTTATTCATAGATATTTTAATTCTTTCAGTCAGAAGAGAAATTGAGGCTACTCCATGATAAGAAGTGTAGAGAAGTCAAACGACTTAATGAAAGAGGTGCAGACCCTACTAAGCAAGATGCGGTTCTAGCTGCTGTGAGGAAGTTGTCTACTAAGATAAGGGTATCAATTCAAATTGTTGATTCTATATCAACTAACATCAGCAAGTTAAGGGATAATGAATTGTGGCCTCAGATTAGTAGTTTAATCCAAGGGTATGATTTCTTAAATTATTTCAGAACTGTCGGTTTTTGCGTAGTCAGTCAATGGAATTTCAGTAAACATATTTATATATGATATTCTTTCTAGACCTATTTTCAAAAACACTGATCAGCATCCAGTAATTAGATAAATACACAATTACAGGCTTTTCGACTCTAGTATTTCTAGCTCTTAAAACCAACTAGAATTTTTTTGACAATGCTTCAGTTGTTTTCTTCATATAAAAGCAGTAATTGGTTTATTCCGAAGCTTCATGCAAATGTAATACTTTGTATTCAAATGCACTTGGGTTCAATCCCACAGGTTTTTAGGCATTAGCATCAAAGTTCCATAACATTATTTTACTTTGGATATATTGGTTAAGTCAAATTGTGAACATAAAAGAGATTTGTGCTGTCTTGAGCATGACATGTACATAGAAAAGATGGTGAATACCTAGTTTAATGTATGATAGCACAAGAAAGGATAGATGGGATTCTATAAAATTCTAGCAAAGGTGAGGCTATGTATGAATTCGAGAATGAAGAGCTGAAGTGAAAGATCAAGGAAGACATGAATGTGGATAATACGAGGAAAACATATGATAGAGATGGATGTGAGCTAGAGTATGATTTTATGTCACAATGTGTGCTGAACAAGTATTAGGTGGACCAGTTATTACTTTGTTATCGAGGATAGGATGACAGCTATCACTTTGTTTTTGTTGGATCGGGGAGCCAGGGTTGCTACTTGCTAAAACAGCAACATAGCCATGAAATATATTGTTTTTGTCGTATGAAATATGAAAACACATGCTCCTTTAAATTGGTGAAGACCAATGAACAACCACATCGTCTTCATCTTAAGTTTTCAAAACAGTAAAGGAACGTGCCTTTAGAAAGCACCATGTATTATGTAGACTTGTTCGGTTGTTCCTAAATATGTACTGATATAGAGTTGAATATTCTTCCAGGTTAATGAGAATGTGGAATGCTATGCTAGAATGCCACCGGATCCAGCATCAAGCTGTTTTAGAAGCTAAAAACCTCGATTCCGTGTCCTCAACTGGAATAACAACGGATGCACATATGGAAGTAACAAAACGTCTAGTACTAGAACTACTGGAATGGGTCGCAAATTTTTCTTCATGGATCGGTGCCCAAAAAAACTTTGTTGGTTCTCTAAATTACTGGCTTCTAAAAGGCCTTAGGTACGTGCAAGAGATAACTGCAGATGGAGTCGCTCCATTTTCCCCAGGAAGACTGGGCGCTCCGCCCGTGTTTGTTATTTGTTTTCAGTGGGCTCAAGCCATGGAAAGAATATCAGAGAAAGAAGTAACTGATGCAATTCATGCTTTTGCCTACGCAGTTCAACACTTGTGGGAAAAACACAATTTTGAGAAGAGGCAGAGGTTAATGGCGAATAAAGATATGGACGTAATGTTGAGAAATATCGAGAGAGAAGAGCAGGAAATGCATAGGGCTGTTGAAGCACATAACAAAAAATTAGCTCCTGTTCCTGATAATAAGAATCTTGCTATGCCTCAACAACAGCATGAAGCTGGGAATCTGGAGAATGGTTTGAGGCATATATTTGAAGCTATGGAGGACTACTCTAGTATCACATTAAAGGCTTACGAGGATCTTAGTAGTCGTGTTCAGGAAGAGAGTTCGACCAGGGAAAATGAGACCATTGAGTAGCTTTTTTTATATCGGTTATACTGTAAAAAGGGCAAAAGTTACGCATGGGTTCGAGTCAGAGTCGGTAACAGTCATCCTAGATATATTTCTTAATAAGATAGGAAAGAAGAGGTGAAAGTTTGATATGGATAAACATTTTGGGGTTAAGTAGTCTGCAAGGCCATTTTTCCGAAGGAAGCTATTGACTGCAGGGACTAAATTATTCATCGGCGGGCATCAACATTCTGATGCTATTGCTTTAGCGACTAATTTATTTTTTCTTGTAGAAGTGGAATGAGTCCATGGCTATGTAGGTTAGATAGAAGAATTAGCAGTTGTGTAATAACCAGTCAAGTGTTGATGGCATTTAGGTGTAGTGATATATGCCCTTGTATATTTAGGACAATGCAATCTGGGAGTTATAGCTCAGTTGTATATATTTTTACCTAATAAGCTGTCAATGTATTATTTTTGTGTTATGGAATAATAATCCTTTGTGCATATACCATATATGAAGTATTGAACATATATTTTAAATAGGTGCTAATGTAGTTGGCTGGGAACCTATATGATTCAGGCAGCCAGATTGAATTACAGTAAGGACAAGGGTACCATAATTGGAGATGGATAGAACAAAAAATAGCTTTGGCATCCATTAGGTTAATCCTGATAAGGATTGACATATTCTATGTCAATCCTTGCATATGATACGCCATAATTTGAGGAATAAACATCATTAATGATATGCAAGTATTTACATAGAATATGTCATTAATGATATTTCTCAAATTATGGCGTATCATATGCAAGGATTTACATAGAATATGTCAATCCATATCAAATCCAACCGATGGCACATGAAATCTTCTCGAGTAAAAGGTTCAAAGGCACGGCTCTTCTTTCACGACCCACAGCGAACAAACCCGAAAATCAAGATTTCTTAAATCTTAACGTGCGTGCGTTTAGGTGTAGGGGTAAAATAGTAAATTGATATTATTGGTGTTGCACCTTAACCATTTTAAAAATACAGCGAGTGCTCTTAAAATATATCACCTCTTAACCAAAATGGGAGTGCGAATAACAATGCCTATAAGCATTTTGTCTTGTGTTCTTGTTTACCCTGCATCTTCTTCCAAATTATACACGCAACAACGTTATGTCAAGTCTTCGTGTATGGGTTGCTTTTTTTGTTTTCATCAACTATAAATGTTTAATATGTCTGAAAGAAAATAATTTATAGAAATATTTAGTAATATTTTTTCCAACATGTAGTCTGAATTTTTTATTTATGTTATTAGCAAAGCGGAAGCCCGTGCATTGCATGGGTGCATAGTTTGCTTGGCATTATAATTTGTTGGTATGAATGGCGAGGCATAATTGACAAACATGGATATTTTACAATGGTTGTGTATTTGCTAGTGCTTTTGCAAATTTTTTGATTCAATTATATCATGTTGAAAATAATTTGTGAATTATTAAAAATATTGAAATAAGTGTATGAATGGCTCCTATATGTGAATAGTCCCACATCATGAGATTATAAGAAAGATGCAAGTATTTATACTTGTTTCTAAGAAGTCATGTTGGGGCCTTGGGCTCCCAACGTATGCTTTGTTGTGAGGAGGGAGACTATGCATCATGACCACCACACACGCGCGCGATCGACCGACTCGACCCGACCCGGCTCGGTTCGGGCTTGGCTTTGGCTTTGTGGTGTAAACACTTATATTTTTGGACTAGAAAAATTGCATTTTTCGAACTATGTTTTTTAAATACGAGATATATTTCTGAGCCGACTTATATTTGAAGCGGTAAACTATTGACCCGGTATTTTAGCAGATTTATCTACTGCCCAGTATTTTCTTTCAGCCCTAATCCACATCTATATATTATCTTTAGTTGTAGACACACGGTTTTTGCCTCCGCCATTAAAATATTCTTCCTGAAATTTTCGAGCAATATTTTTATTTTCGAAAGTGCAAATCTACACTGATTTGTTGTGCAAAGCAAATCTGTTATTATTGCAGAGGCTGTTTTATCCTAGAGGCGGCGGCGAAAGTACGAACTGGTTTTGCACCACCGGCCAGATCGCCGAATCGTCTTCAAGAAAGCGACCAAGTACGTGACTCAACTATTGTTTCCCAACAATTTGAAGACGAATCGAAACAATGGCTTTGACATCAAACATAGATGATGCTGCTCCTACCTCTGCTTTCCAGATCCCATTGGTGACTGCTCCCCCATTCCGTTTCGAAGGTCTGCACTTCAAACGATGGCGTCAGAAGATGGAGTTCTATCTGACGATGAGAAAGGTGGCTGCTGCTCTGACCACCGACAAACCGCAGTTGCCAAACAAACCTGACGGAACTGATGAAGTGCAGATGGCTTCCTGTACTGAACAAGCAAAACAACAACAGAACTGGATTGAGCAGGACTATATGTGCAGAAATTTCATTCTTAATGGTCTCAGCGATGATCTGTATGATTACTACAACTCGGACGACAAGACAGCGAAGGAGATCTGGGAAGCGCTGAAGAAGAAATACGATACAGAGGAGGCAGGGGAAAAGAAGTATGCTGTGAGCCGCTATCTCAAGTATCAGATGACAGACGACATGTCAGTAAAGATGTAGTCTCATGAGCTTCAGAAAATAGCTCATGAGATCATCTCCGAAGGTATGGTTTTGGACGAATAGTTTCAAGTTGCTGTTATTATTGACAAACTGCCCCCAGGTTGGAAAGACTTTAAGAATTTCCTGCGACATAAGACTAAGGAATTTTCCTTAGAGTGCTTGATCACTCGCCTCCGTATTGAGGAGGAGGCACGCAAACAGGACCAGAAAGAGGAAGTGCTGGTTGTCTCAAACAACAGCACTAAGAAGACCACATCCGCTGTTCTGAAACCGAATCAGAAATCATTTAATAATCAGAACAGGCGCAACAAACAGAATGGGAATCCGCAAGGAAACCGAAAAGGACAGCAGAAACCAGCCCAAAAGAATGACTCTGGACAGTTGTTTCTATGTTACAACTGTGGAAAACCAGGTCATATGACACGAAAGTGTCGGAACAGGCCAAGCTCTGCACCGCAGGCGAACCTGACTGAAGAGCCTCTTACGGCTATGATTACTGAGATTCACCTTGTTGGTGGATCAGAGGGTTGGTGGGTAGACACTGGTGCTTCTCGCCATGTCTGCTATGATCGTGATATATTCACCACATACACGGCTGCTGATGATCATAAAGTGTTGTTGGGAGATTCTCATACCACTAAAGTTGTAGGGGTTGGAAATGTGGAGATCAAGTTTACCTCTGGAAAGACTGTGATTCTTAAAGATGTTTTGCATACTCCAGAGATGAGAAGAATCTGGTTTCTGGCTTTCTCCTTAATAAGGCAGGCTTTACTCAGTTTATTGGGGCTGATGTGTATACCATAGGGTTTAAGGGAACTTTTGTAGGAAAGGGTTATGCTTGTGAGGGAATGTTTAAATTAAATGTTGAATCTAATAAAGTGAATAATTTTGCTTATATGTTCTAGATTATGTCATGTTAATAAACGAATAATTCATAACATGAGCACCCTAGATATGATACCTAAGATGTCAGAATCTGAAACTGATAAATGTGAATTCTGTACATAAGCAAAAATCACTAAGAAATCTCATAAATCTGTCGATAGAGAATCTGAACCCTTAGATTTGATTCATTCTGACATATGTGAACTTGATGGCACTTTGTCTAGACATGGACATCGATATTTTATCACTTTTATTGATGACTGTTCTGATTTCACATATGTTTACCTTTTGAAAAATAAAAGTGATGCTTTTGAAATGTTTAAAACGTTCAAAACTGAAATAGAGAATCAAACAAACAGGAAAATTAAGAGACTTCGTAGTGATAGAGGAACAGAATATGAATCTAATTCAATTCTGTACTTCTATAAATTACATGGTATTGTACATGAGAGAACTGCACCCTATTCACCTGAAATGAACGGTAAAGCTGAAAGAAAAAATAGGACTTTTACCGAATTAGTAGTTTCCATCCTATTAAATTCTGGTGAAGCAAAACATTGGTGGGGGATATTTTATTGACTGTTTGCTATATTCTAAATAGAATCCCCAAATCTAAGAATAAAATTTCACCTTATGAAATTTTAAAGAATCATAAACCCAATGTGTCATACTCTAGAACTTGGGGTTGTTTAGCATATGTTCGCATCCCAGACTCTAAGAGAATAAAATTGGCAAGTAGAGCATATGAATGTGTATTTATAAACTATGCTGTTAATAGCAAAGCATATCGATTTTATGATATAAATGCACATAACATAATTGAATCAAATGATGCCGATTTTTATGAAACAAAATTTCCTTTTAAATTAAGGAATAGTGGGGGCACTTCAAGTATGCCTATTAGAACAGAACTTAATAAAAGTTCTGAAGCTGAACCTAGAAGAAGTAAAAGAACAAGAACCGTAAAAGATTTTGGTTCGGATTTTGTGCTTTTACTATAGAGGAGGATCCCTCAAACCTCCAAGAGGCCCTATCTTCTTTAGATGCCGATTTTTGGCAAGAGGCTATAAATGATGAGATGGATTCTTTGAAATCCAATAAGACTTGACATTTGGCAGATTTACCCCCTGGTTGTAAATCTATAGGCTGTAAATGGGTGCTTAAAAAGAAATTAAAACCTGATGGTACTATTGATAAATACAAAGCAAGACTAGTAGCTAAAGGATTTAGACAAAAAGAAAATATAGATTTCTTTGACACTTTTTCACTTGTAACTAGAATAACATCCATTAGGGTATTAATCTCACTTGCTTCCATTCATAATTTACTAATACACCAAATGGATGTTAAAACCGCATTTTTAAACGGTGAATTAGACGAAGAAATCTATATGGACCAGCCTGAAGGATTTGTAGTACATGGTCAAGAACATAAAGTATGCAAATTAGATAAATCATTATATGGTTTAAAACAAGCACCTGAACAATGGCATGAAAAATTTGATAACTTAATCATTTCACATGGTTTTAAAGTTAATTAAAGTGACAAATGCATTTATTACAAATCTGAGAATGACATTTGCACTATTATATGCCTTTATGTAGATGACCTGCTCATCTTTGGGTCAAACATTCATGCCATAAATTCAGTCAAATCCTTATTAAGTGCCAATTTTGTTATATAAGATCTAGGTGAGGCGAGTGTAATCCTTGGTATTAAGATTACTAGGTCAGAAATGGGAATTTCTTTGGATCAATCTCATTACATTGAGAAGATACTGAAGAAATATAATTACTTTGACTGTAAACTTGTATGTACACCATATGATCCAAGTGTAAAGTTATTTAAGAACACCGGTGAAGGTGTAAGACAGTCTGATTATGCGAGCATCATTGGTAGCCTTCGGTATGCCACTAATTGTACTAGACCCGACATTGCCTATGTCGTGGGATTATTGTGCAGGTTTACCAGTAGACCCAATATAGAGCACTTGCATGCTATTGAAAGGGTAATGAGATACCTTAAACGAACTATGAACCTTGGGTTATATTATGAGAAGTTTCCAGCTGTACTTGAAGGATATTCAGATGCAGACTGGAATACTTTATCTGATGATTCAAAAGCGATCAGTGGCTATATATTTAGCATCGCTGGAGGAGCTGTCTCCAAGAAACAGACTATTTTGGCTCAGTCTACTATGGAGTCTGAGATGATAGCACTAGCCACAGTTAGTGAAGAAGCAGAGTATTTGAGAAATCTGCTAGCTGAGATTCCCTTATGGGAAAAACAGATACCAGCTGTGTTGATACATTGCGATAGTACCGCGGCTATTGCAAAAGTTCAGAACCGTTATTATAACGGTAAGAGACGACAAATACGTCATAAGCACAGCACGGTTAGAGAACTACTTTCCTCAGGTACTGTTAGAGTGGATTACGTACGTAGTGATGAAAATTTGGCAGATCCTTTGATGAAAGGACTGTCCAGAGAGAAAGTCCTTAATTCTTCTAAAAACATGGGACTATTTCCTTTTGATTGTTGAGTCACGCACAATGGTAACTCGACCTAAATGACTGGAGATCCCAAGAAATAGGTTCAATGGGTAAAAACAAGTTGTGTAGTGATAGTAGTTGAACATGCTATTTAATAAACCAAGAAGCATGTATTCCTGAAGTGATTAGAGGATGAGTTGATAGAAACTCTTAATGAGATCTATACTCTATTTGGAGTGGAGTACCTACCTTCAGGAGTACTCTTGATAGACTCACCTATGTGAATGTGGAAATGTGGCCGTTTCCTATGGAGTTTTAGGCAAAACTTCTAGAGCGTTCACTAAACTGGGATAGACGTGCATGGCCATAGATGCACGGGCTTATTTGATTGCACTATTGAAAACGTTGTGTGTGGTTTGATGTCAGGAATAGAGTTCAAGACTACGTGTCACTCTTGTAAAAACTGAATCTTATTCACTATGCAAAGGTTTAAGTCGGATGACACCTTTGTTTATGCACAATCTTATATATTTTTAGAAACTGCTCGAAGATATTTTTAAAAATTCAAGTGGGGGATTGTTGAAAATAATTTGTGAATTATTAAAAATATTGAAATAAGTGTATGAATGGCTCCTATATGTGAATAGTCCCACATCATGGGATTATAAGAAAGATGCAAGTATTTATACTTGTTTCTAAGAAGTCATGTTGGGGCCTTGGGCTCCCAATGTATGCTTTGTTGTGAGGAGGGAGACCATGCATCATGACCACCGCACACGCGCGCGACCGACCGACTCGCCTCGACCCGGCCCGACCCGACTCGGGTCGGTTCAGGTTCGGGCTTGGCTTTGGCTTTGTGGTGTAAACACTTATATTTTTGGACTAGAAAAATTGCATTTTTTGAACTGTGTTTTTTAAATACGAGATATATTTCTGAGCTGACCCGGTATTTTAGCAGATTTATCTACTGCCCAGTATTTTCGTTCAGCCCTAATCCCTATCTATATATTATCTTCAGTTGTAGACGAAAAAAAAAACACAGTTTTTGCCTCCGCCATTAAAATATTCTTCCTGAAATTTTCGAGCAGTATTTTTATTTTCGAAGTGCAAATCTGCACTGATTTGTTGTGCAAAGCAAATCAGTTATTATTTCAGAGGCTGTTTTATCCTAGAGGCGGCGGCGAAAGTACGAACTGGTTTTGCACCACCGGCCAGATCGCCGAATCGTCTTCAAGAAAGCGACCAAGTACGTGACTCAGCCATTGTTTCCCAACATATCATTAAACAACAACGCAGCGAGTGGTTCTTATGGTATATGAAAATTTAAGGAAATATGTAATTCAGCTACCATAGTAATCAATGTTAAAAGAACTAATTTTTTTAAGTTAATGTATATTAAGTTAAAAAAAAATCATTTTTTGTTTCATCTCAATTGATTGTTATTTCTTTAACTATCAAATTAGATATGGATTTGGTAAACAGTGATGGAAAGTAAAATGAAAGAAATTAAAAAGAAGGTAATGATGGAAAATTGGCTTTAGTAGAACGCAAATGCATGTTTTTAACGAGTGTTAGCACTTGTACATATTTCCATAAAGTTGATCTTCTTAATGTTGCTGCAACAATATCTTCACGTACACCTCATGAAATAATAGGTAGAATTTGACGAAAATTGCCTTGTAGAATCACTGTAATTCCACCATATGGGTTTGGGCTATCTCGGATGTCCTTTAACAATCGATCAACTGTGTCAACACAAAATCTATGTTGCATCGGCACTTCATCCCGTGTAATGACGCTTGTCCTTCTAATAAGTTCAGCTAGCTTGGAAAACCCACATAAAGAAACTTCTGCAATATTCAAAGATACAGAGAATGTCGAATAAGCAGTTCTACTGCCAAGTAAAAGAAGTGAAGCGATATCGGAGGAAGCAATAGTAATGACAATGTGACTATCACTACAACGTTTGTCTGCCCTTGTGTTGTATAAGTATGTTTTTTTTCGATGTCAGCGCCTCCGTTTAGGAAGAAAGTTGTACCATGTTGATGTTCTACCAATCATATATTTCACGTATGCATTATGTAACTATGTTGGCCATCATTTAAGGATTGGATTTTTTTTCAGCCTTTGCTGCTTATCCCTCATAGGTCAATTGTGCATGTTCCGATATAAGCCTGTTATGAATGAATTCGCTCCAATTTTCAGTTGGAAGTGGCATAGGTGGAAAATCTGATAAACTTTTCCCAGATTCTTGTAGCAGTTTGTTAAAGAAGATGCAAACGTAACGTTTGATTTGATTGTATGTTAAGGTAGAAATTGCGGAATTTGTTCTAATCAGATAAGGTAGATCATCACATCTATACAGGGGCGGATGTACATATACATCACATAGGGCCAAGGCCCGCCTCAAAATATAATTTTGTCTGATGTCACTGATAATGACTAAATATGCCCCATCTTGAGTAATGTTCTAACTCCGCCACTGCAACTATATATAGAAAATTTATTCCATAGATTATGCGGTTGTAGTATAGTGTTAAAGAAATGAGATATGCAGATATGAGATAACTAATGTATCTCTCAGTTATATGGACTGATATAATATTGCTTAGTGGGCTTGGCCCATTATCAAAATGTTTGTATATGTAAGTCGCAATTTGTACAGAGAGTATTATCATTCATTTTAATACAAGTACTTCATTACTCTGCAAATATTTCTCTTTCCATACTATTCAATTTCCTGATCATAAGATGGTAGAAATACAATCTACGTCGAATCACAACACTATGTATCAGAGCCGCACCAAGCTTAACAACAATCAACTAGGAAGTTGAATTCGGTTTTGAAAACAAAGATTCAACCAATCAGAGTAATATCATCACGTGGGTTACCTCTCATCAGGGATTGGATCCTTTCATCTAAGAGTTGCTGAACCCGATCAATTAATTCAGTGCCTCGCATGAATCATTAGATTAGGCTGCAACAAAATTGATCAACCAGATTCGAGTTAAAACAGTCAAGAAATCAAGAAAATAGAGAATCTAGTTCAGAAATTCAAGAAGTGTCATACAGGCAACTCATCATTCTCGCGATATCATTTGAGAGTGTTAGCACATACCTGAATCTGAACTTGTCTCTGCAAAAACTGAAAATAACTCCTTGATCATCTGAAGTTGTCTTATGTTTTCCCTTCTTCTGCAGGTCATCTCCTTGTCGATCAGATCAAGATTTCGATCGGTTCCTTCTCAAGATGGTTGGAGATACCGTTTCATCAACCGTAGAAAATCCATACACAACAAATCAACAAACTGAATCATCTATAGAATATTTAGTAAAGACAGTAATAAGCCTACGAAGTCAACTTATCACATTCAAAGCTTGAGGAAGATAGTTTTCTTCTCTGAAAATTGCGGGTAGAAACTGCAATTCAAGGCTATGGCCTTGGTGGATACATTCATGACACCTTGTTAATTCCACCAAAGTTTATAACTGACAACGACAACAATATCATCAACAATGAGGAATACACAAAGTACAATGGATAGGACAAACTTATAAGTTCTTGTATACTCTCTTCTATCAGTCCAAAACATCTATCTCAAGTCATTGGTTGTAAGAATGCCAATGATATATGGGCAACAGTTGAGAGAATTTTCAATATACGATATGCTGCCAAAGATAATGTACTACAGGAAATGATTGCGAAATATAAAGAAGGAAAGTTCGTTATGAGAGAATATCTTGTCAAAGTAAAAACAATGTATGACACACTTGTCTAGATACACAATAAAGGCCAACGGTTCAAGATAAAATAATCATCGATTAGCCAAGTAGATCCGATAAGTTTTAACTAGGGAAAGTTCAAAGTGAAATATCTAATTATCCACGATAAAACATCATTCCATATGTACTATGTGATATTTTATTTTGTGTGTGAGAAAAGTATATTATCATTCATGTGGGGGACTATTGAAGTAATCTGTTGAATGAAAAATAAATAGTCTCACATAGCCAAAATACACAACAAAATTCAAGTAAATGAATAGCCTCCTCATGAGGAGGTTGGGGCCTTGTGACACCCAAATGTGTGTTTTGTTGTGAGGAGGGAAGTCATGCATCACCACTACCACACACGTGCAGTTGTCGTCCGTCCGTCCGACCAAAGCGAACCGGTTTGGGTTTGGATCTAAAATGATCTCAATTTGGCTCCAAAAATTGGGTCTGTTTTTCAATAGTTTTAGACATAATTTTTTTTCTGAATTGATGCGACATCGACAAATAGTGACACGTCCTTTGGCGAGCAGTGGCGAGTTCGACTTGTTAGGCAGCAACAGTCATAGATTTTGGCAAATGGGTGTAATCCATTAGACGACAGGGACGAGCGAGTACGACAAAACCAAGTATATGCGGCCTGTTCAGTCAGCGAGACAAAAAACGATGGATGCGACTTTTCGAAGGGGTACAGACGAAAATATAAATATGGGAGAATACCGATCACATTCTCCATCCGATTTTTCCAGTCTTCATCCTTCTCTCTTCTCTACTATCGCTGCTACCTTTAATAAAAATCACATAGTTGACATACACATTACAATCTCATGCAGAAATATTTTGTTGTATCATGTAATGGCGCGTTTTGTAAGGTATAATAATTAAGTTATTTAATTATTTAAATAACGAATATATTAAATAAACGATAGTTGAACGTATAAATTATAATAATAATTATAATCGAGCCCGAAACGACGCGGCAGTTCGTTATTTGGCGAGTTGAACTTCAACTGAATATACAAGATTCGTTATAAGTCGGATTTCTGTGAAACAAGAAACGTTTGAATCTGTTAAGCTATATTTTTCTAATGGAAGAGAAAAATGAAGATTTCGTCGTGTAGATTTTTAGTTATGTCCAAATCAAATTTCAGAAAAGTCGCTGTAGAATTCCTTTATAATTTGTGATGCTTTATATACGTTATAAAAGGATTTTCGATATGAATTGAATATCGATAAATCTGAAATCTGAAATATCAAACTGTAAATTCGGATATGATATTCTGGAGCTGTACGATATCATATGTGGAGATATACGATAATATAAATTTATTTATATTTAATTTAATTTATTTAAATATATTTATATATTTATATCGTCTATTTAGAGCTTTAAAAATAGCCACTTTTGCAAACGAAGTCGGAATTCGACGAAACCAGTTTTGTTGAATCCGCAATGTCAAATAGTTGTTAGATGTCCAGTTCCATGATTTTTGAAGTCAGTGTGTGACCGCACGGATTTTTAGAGTGGAAAATAGTCAGTATTTTGACAGTTAAAAATACGCTGTGTGAGCATATGGAGTCGGAATTCGACGAAACCAGTTTCGTGGGGACCGTAATGTCGAACTCTAGCTACATGTCCAGTTTGGTGATTTTTGGGTATCGTATGTGGTCGCAGGGATTTTTGAGGACCGAGAACAAATATATAATCATTAAAATAAAATAACAAAATAAAAGGGAAAAATATCCAAACCCTTTCATGGTTCAACAGCAGGACACGCACCATGTATTTTCGACCACATATGCTACCAACCACCACAACAAGTATATATACCCGCATATGTTTTTACAGTAAAGTTTCAAAAGGAGAAATCAAAATAAAATCCAAATACAAATCCTATAAATCAAAGTACAAGCATATTCACACTCGTAAGTCGATCCTCTTCAACGAAGTAGCAATTTTGTTGGTATCGGTTTCAATTTTTGTTCGCTGAAAGTGGACAGCGAAGCTAGGGCAGGGGTTCGACGGAGCTAGGCGAAGTCAAAGGCCGATTCGATGGTGCAGTGATGTTCGGAGCGACGGGACGCAGCTGGTGGTGGCGCTCGGAGGAACTCCGGTGGTCTCTGGTCAAATCCGACGCGAGGCAGCAGCAGATCGAAGCTTGGGGGGGGGGCACCGAGTAGGGGATGATGGTGTCATTCAGGTAGAGGAGGAGGCGAGGAATCCTGGGGTGTTGACGGCGGCACAAACGGACGACCAAGGTGGATGATGGTGGAGGTCAAAGGGGCGGTCAACGAGGAGGTATTGGGTTCGTAATTTACTGGTGGAATCGGGTTTCAAGTTGGGGAAGGAAGGAGACTTATACGGGTCTGTTGAGAAGGAAATGGGCCAAGTCAAAAGAGTTAAGCCCAAATAGATTTTTAAAATCAAGTTTTATTTTATTTAAATATAGTGTATTAACTTGTAAACTCAATAACTTGATCATGCGAGGTCAGAATCGAGAACCGTAAGTTGCGTTGGGATCGTATGGACGGGAGCAACACAATGAGACTGACCGGGAGTGAATCCGAGCTCGTTACAATTTACGGCGAAATAAACTGTTTGATTCAAATCAAATAACGGTTTATCGTTCTTTAACGATGAACTGCAAATGTGAGTAAATCTCACTAACTCTGAACAGTTTATAATTTCATGTTGTATTGTTAGAACTGTTAAAATTGTCTGTTTGACTGTGTGTTGATTGTTTGATTGAACTGCTAGTCAGTTAGTTAAATTTCTATATTGATTCTGTTTAACAGAATATATCATATGGAACTGAAAGTGATGTTATCTATATTGTCTAACATCTGTGATTCAGGGAAACAGGTTGGAGGAATCCGACTGGATTCCTCAACAGTTATTTTATTGTTTTTCATATATTGCTATATGATGTGATATAAAATCTGTGGGCGATTATATGTGCTTGGACGATATTGAACATCGTGATTTGATATGATTGAATACCATAACATACCGAAATGTTGATAAGGGGATTTTCAATGTTTATATTGAAAATGAATCTTATTTATAAAATCGATAGGATTTTATAAAAGGAAAACATTTATTTAATTTGAAAATAAATAAATGAAAAAGGAAACATTTATTTAGAAAATAAATGAAATAAATAGAAACATTTATTTAGAAAATAAATGAATTAGAATATAAAGGAATATTTATTTAGGAAATAAATAAAGGAACATTTATTTAGATTTTAAATAAATGGAATAAAGGAATATTTATTTAGGGAATAAATAAAGGAACACTTGTTCGGAAAATAAATAGAATTATACAAGGATAGATTTAAACACGTGCTTCGCACACGGTATAACACGATATGGATTTAAATGAGATATTAAATAGGAAATCTATTTTAAACAGATAAATTGAAGTAGATTAATTTATAAATAATGTTTTATAAATTAAATAAATTATTTATCGTTGATAAATGGAATATATATAAGTCTGGACTTATATAGAGAAGTAGAAAACGTTATTAAAAGGACATTTATAAAGTAAAGAACCGTTACTAAAAGTAAATCTTTATAAATGTATAAACGTTGTAAAAAGTAAATCTTTATAAATGGATAAACGTTGTAAAAAGGAAATCTTTTGAAATGAATAAACGTTATAAAAAGGAGTTAATCGAATTTAGTTATTCGAAATGAGTTATTCGAATTAGTTATTCGAATAGAGTTCAACACGTAAGAGTTAACCGAATATTAGTTATTCAATTTGTGTTAATCAAATTTATTTATTCGAGAAGAGTTAAATCGAATTTAGTTATTCGAAAGGAGTTAATCAATTTGAGTTAAGTTAATCGATTTGAATTAAGTTGAATCGAAATGGAGTAAATCGATTAGAATTAAGTTAATCGAGTTAGAGTAAATCGAATATTAGTTATTCGAAGGTAAGTTATTCGAATTAGTTATTCGAATAGAGTTAAACACGTAAGAGTTAATTGAATATTAGTTATTCAATTTGAGTTAATCGAATTTAGTTATTTGAGAAGAGTTAAATCGAATTTAGTTATTCGAAAGGAGTTAATCAATTTGAGTTAAGTTAATCGATTTGAATTAAGTTGAATCGAAATGGAGTAAATCGATTAGAATTAAGTTAATCGAGTTAGAGTAAATCGAATATTAGTTATTCGAAGGTAAGTTATTCGAATTAGTTATTCGAAGGAGTTAATCAATTAAGTTATTCGAATGAGTTATTCGAAGGAGTAAATCAAATTAAGTTAATCGATTAGAGTTGAGTTAATCGATTTGGGTTAAGTTAAGTTATCGAGTTAAGTAATCGAGTTAAGATTTATCGAGTTAAGTAATCGAGTTAAGAAATCGAGTTGAGATAATCGAGTTAAGAAAATCAAGTTGAGTTAATCGAATAAGTTATTTGATAAGAGTAAATCCATTTAAGTTAAATCGGATGTTAGTTATTCGATAAGAATTGACACATTTAAGAAAATCGAATATTTGTTATTCGATAAGAGCTAATGAAATAGTGCCAACCAAGAAGAGTTATTCGAATATTAGTTATTCGATAGGAGTTAATCGAAATAGAGTTTATCGAATATCAGTTATTAAAAAGGGAGAGCTAATCGAATAGGGATTACTCGAAAGAGAGTTATACGTCGAATTCGATTATAGCGAATTCGGAAAAGTACTATTTACTTTCCAGGGTTTAAATCAAGATTTAGTTATTGATTTAGAAATTAGGTGTCTGTTAAATTATTCGAGTTAGGAAATAAATTTATAATTAAGGTTAGATATTTTAGGGGTAGGAATTATAACGTTATAGTTGTAATCAAACGTTGTCATAAAATAAGCGGAATCGTAACCTGAATCCGAGAATTTGCGTAAACAGATGATTGTAAAAAGTGAGTAATGAGCTTCATCTATTTCACAGTAAAGGACGTTGTTCAATTAAGGTCTGCGAGGTAATTATACCCCAACTTGATTGACTTCAGAATTGACAAAGGAATAGTTGTGGTTCGATCTAAAAGGTTGATTAGGAATAAAGTTAAGGAATAAGCGATAAATGGATTAAGCGAAACGATGTTTTATACAACGTTCATTGGAAATCCGTAAATGAGTTTTGGAAACGTTTTCCAAATATAGTCAGATATGTTTTCTAAACATAGAAAATGAAATGTTTTCATGATAAGAATTTAAGAAATAGAGTTAAGCAAATTCAGAAACTGACTGGAGAGGGTAAGTTGAATGGTTTTCTAAGTGACGATCTGATGTTGGTTTCGACCTTCCGGATTGATACTTAGAGAATTGTTCTCATACTAGTTACAGTTAGGGACTGATAGTTGCGAAATAATAGTGATGTGAAAATAAGCTATGGAAATGTTTTCCAATGATTAATAACAGATATTTTCTAAATATATGAAATAAGGAAATATGAACATATGATGATTGATCGATTGAATTTCCATTTGGAAATAAGATCGTTGTTTGTACACCGACATGTTTTCATTTGATAGTTGAATCACAGACTATCAAAGTTTTGACCCTATTTACGTTGTAAATATGGAGAGACCGGTTGGATTATTATCCGAAGAACCACTCCGTATTAGCATAAGCGTTGTGAATCAAGTACGCTGAAGATAATTGAAGACGGAGTGAAGTGCAAGGGCTATTGTGAAAAGCCTAGGTAGGATGGATTCACTGAATAGTGCCTTCGGTTTGTTCAGTCCCAGGACAACGTATATGGACGAGTGTCTGACAAAGTATTCTTAACGAATCATATATGTTGATCTCTTCAAACGTATTACATTGGGTGGCGGAGAAATTCGTTTCTCTTAGCTTTTATACTCGTGATGCCTTGAGAAATCGATAATGATTTGGCGGGTATGACGATGTGGCATTCAAAGTAATTGAAGCAATAATCTGTCAAAGTGATAAACGTGACCTCAAACCCCACAACCCGGAAATAACAGAAGTTGGGCTAGGCAGCATGGCTAGTTGGGCCATACCCAAGCAGGGTGTATTATCACCATCTAGAGAATATTCAATTGTACTTCTTTATAATCTATTTCAATGCTGTCCCTTATCGGGAAGGATGGTTGCTGATCCCAACCATCGGTGATAATATATTCGTTACACTCAAGCTAAATGAGTGGACGGTCATGTGTGGCCGGGTTGCAAGACGTTCTTGTTGAACCCTAGTGTATCTCCTCTAGAGTACACTGATCGAAAGGTGCTCCCATACCTTGTCTGTTGGAATCCAATCTCCAATAAGCGCTCACGGTTTTATTTGTATACTATGAATGTGGAACGTGAGATGCAAGCGTTCTGCTAGATTGATATCTATTTGTATTTAGACATTATTATAATATCAGAAAGATATCCTTTATTTAACCAAGTGTTGGAGTTTTATTCACACCAGTCCCATGACTGACCCGAAGTTTATTTTGTTTTGTTTTCCCTAAACTCTTGGGTGCCCTAAATTTGTACGGGCAGTCAAGTAGTCGGGATTTTACAGATACACTTGGAGAGCTTGGAGCAGGAGGCTTCAGGATTATAGCTATTATTATTCCGCTGTGTTGTTAAGTGTTGTACTTTGAAATGTTATGTATATACGAGTACTGATTTGTATTTCAAAGTTATGTTATATTTTATTCGTTCCGATGTGAGATTCGTGTTTACTCTGATGATGTAAGTTCTTCTTCTTCTTCTATTCTATTAGTTCTATCTTTTCTTCCTCACCCTCTACTTTCTTTCACTAACGTCTCGGAATTTTCGACTCTCGAGGAGTCGAAAATTTCCAGCCGTTACATATCATGGGAAATTTTGCAAATAAAAGTTTAAGGAAATTGATGAGGCAAGCCTCAAAATTTCATTTATTTAATTTGTAGTGACAAATCACTGCGATTTCTATGTTACTATACGACAGTCTTTATACTTGTTGTTATATTAGGTCTCATTTCTAACAGGTAGAAGATCACATATTTCTAATGAAACTAAAACAATAACAAATGAGAACATCATCAACAATAACAACAACATGTGTTAAAAAGCAACTCTGTATCTATAGTTTAATACAATACAAATACAACAATACTTCCAAGCCCGAAATGTATGTAAGGCAAAGTAGCAATACCAATTATGGCCACATGATATCCTAGCTTTCCTTATTTTTCACCTGACTTTATTTATTTAGGGGAATTAGGAAAATAGGGCCTACGTTAGTTACTTAATTAGTTTCCAGGCCTATCTTTTAAACGCATTAGTTTTGAGGCCATTCCAATGCAATTTTACAATTTTACCCTTAATTTTACTAAAAAAATATTCGGCTATATTCTTCAATCAATAGGGTTCATCGTATGTCTCTTTTTCCTAATTCATATCTCATTTCGATTTTTCAACTACCGAATTAAACCTAGCCATTTCCATTAAAAATTGCATTTCCCTTTTTCAATTATATTGCTTTACCAGGCCTTGAAGAATTCAATTCAGTGTTTAGTTCATTCTACATTGCAGTGAGAAAAAAGTGAAGGTATATTATATTAAATCGAGGTTATATTATGTGGATTTTCTTTTAGGTTATATTTAGTTTCCGAATCTAACCTAGTTATTTTGAAGCAGTTTAGATTCATCTCAGTTTTTAGTTCAAGCTACTGTATGTCTTCTTACTATTCATATTGGAAGAAGAAACCGAGGGAAATCAAGGTGATGTTTACTGTTTTTTGTTTCAATTCCTAAGTATATGTTTCTAATCTGAATTCTATATTTGCATGCTATTAAAAAAACTAATTAAAGTAATTCAAACATTATTCAGTTAATGCATGGCTTGCTGATTTCGTTAGTATATGTTATCCTTGGATTTAATGTTATTTTAACAGTTATTTTGCTACTATTTGTTCATTCTTAAGTAAATTTAACTGTTATTTAATATTATTTTAACTGATTTTGTTAGTATATGACTTGCTGATTTGATCCATCTTCACTTTAATGGTTTGGTAAAGGGTTTCACATAAAAATTGTTACCATTGCATACTTTTGGTACCCTATATCATCGATGTATAGGATTGTTTGGCCTTAAATTCTTTCAGCAAGGTTTCCTTATGGTTTGTCACCAATGCTTCCTTTACTTCTTGGTATTTTATCTATATAGCAATATGTACTACTTTTTAATGTAGAGATTCGTATATTTTGTTAGAGAACTTAATGCATATGTGTACACTCAAACATGTATATTAAGATGTATATGCATGTGTAGTTTGTCTGGCTTTGTATCATGGCTGATAGTGAATATAGTGTCAGTTTTGTTTGAAATGCTTCTTTCATTTTCAAGTTCATTGCTATTGTTGTTGATAAAATATGAATTATGTAATGCTGGTTAATTTGTGGGATACATGATGCATGTACCTTATCTTTGTTTAATAATGGAACCTGACAACGAAAACAAATAGCAGCAAGATCATGGTATATTAATTTTTAACACCAGTGTGGAAATTGGAGAAAGTATGACAAAAAAATAAAAATTATTATGTATGTTTGACATTGGTCTACGATCACAACCAGTTTTTATGTAGACTAGATAAAAAAGTATTATTATTTGCATTTTTAACTTCCTGATTTCTATAACTACATCTTTACACCATGCATAACGTATCATCCTAGGTGTTAAAAAATTCAACTTAAAAATGAAAAAATGAAGACCGAATTTGTTAGAATATGTTGATTCTAATATTGAATAGATGACTATCGTTTATTGAATTCCTGTGGTTCTTTAGCACATTAGAACATTTATCTATTCTTCATTGTGGTAATATATACTGCAAATACATCATAATAAAATTGTTTATTCTTTGTCTGCAATCCTTGAGTAGTTCATTACATTTTTTTGTTTGGAACATATCTGTAGATAATGCAATTTGAATTCTCTATTGATAGTTGTATACCTGAAACTGATCAGTAATGGATTACAATCTCCAACTTGTGCAAAAAATATTAAGACGGTCTATAAAATGCTGTGACTCAACAAAGGAGATGGTTGATTATTTTTACTGACTGAACTTAATGGAGGCTTTGAAATTTTTTGTCGATTGGTAATTAAGTGTTGCCTGACTAAGAGCTAAGCCTAGCACCGAAAGGTCTTAAAATCACCTTTTGAATAATTATTATTAGCAATTATTTTTTGTTGTGAATGAATTTTTTTAATTACTATACTACACAAAGTTGTATTTCCGGCTTTACGCAGTTATTGTATCCTTTATTTATGATATGGAATCTTTTGTTTATGATACTGTGTATTTACATGAAGTTTAAGATATTTTTTCCCCTTGACAACCTTAAATATTCCTTAATTAGCTACTAGGCGACTATCTATGTTATCTATTTTTTATGTGAAATGTCTTTTCCTCCTTGACTATTTTATTTGATGCATGCATGAAAGTTATGGTCCATAAATAGTGATTTAGACTTGTTTTGTTCCGTTTTGGGTATTGCATTTGTAAAAATACTTAAGCTATGAAGATTTAATGTATGAACTTTACTCTGATTTACATAAATCTGTATTGATAATGCATCACAATTTTAAATTATATGAAATTCGATCGCTTACTACTCATCCCCCTTTTATTATGCTTACACATGAGAAGCAAACATGTGGATTGTCATGTATATTGTTTTATTTAATATGAATTTAATAATTAACAATTTTTTTTTTTTTGCAGGATCATTATGTTAACTAGAAATAAAGAAAAGAAAAAGGGTGCTCAATGCATATTTATAAACAATAGCGGAAAACAGTGCATCAACTTTATATCTTCTAATACATCTTTCTGTGAACTTCATTTTCAAGAATGTGAAGAATTAAAGACAAGTGAACTTAAAAAAAATCTGTAAGTTTTTTTTTGCATTATTGTATTAATTTTAACATTGTGACTAGCACACTGCGACATATGTGTTAGACTTAACCTATCAAAATCAAATCCAAGGATCAAATACAAATCAGCAACAGTTGCAAAAATTATATTTTTAATGCCAGATATAATATAATAACAATATAACCTGGTTCATATTTTTTCCTCTTATATAAGTAGATAAAAAGGAATATGAAAAATGTAACAGAAGAATTAAATGGTTCTTTTTAACATGTAGAAACAAAAACTGATTCTCTATGTCCAAATCTATGTCCATCATCCATGTTCATCTTTGTCTGTCATGTGATCATATTTATGTATATTACTACTATTGTATTTACAAATATGTGTTACAAACAAGCAGGAAGGAAACATATATATGAAATGATAATAATGAATTAGGCATGAGTTAAACTAGGCTTGTTTACTTATATATAAGAGATGGAGTTTATTTTTAACCTAAATTCCTGGTATAATGACCAATGAAACTGACCATATACTAAATATGATATCATTTAAGGCTATTTAGATGAGTTTGATGCATATGTGATGGTGATTAAAGATTTTAAAAATATAATATGATGTGAAGTTTTGTTTGGTACTGAATTTTTTTTGTGACACTTTACTTAGTATACAAGGCATGCCAATGTAAGTTGCTTTATGTAGGTCTGCTATGACTGTCTGTATTTTTGTTTATGTATTTATTTGATTTAGTATACTATTTTTAAACATGTTTATATATGCATGTTTTTTTATCATGTGTATTTTTTTTATTGTTTAGGATGAAAAAAAGCCAAAAAGTATGACGAAGGATATAATGCCAAGCTATCAAGGAACTTCAAACACTAGTCTTGATGCACATTCGAATTCATCATACAAAAATTCAACGGAATCGGATGAAGAATTGAATTTAAAATCAATGCAAAATGATGAAGAGATGGTAACAAGTAAACAATGTGTCAATAGATTTGAAGATGAAGAAAATATGGACAATAAGAAAAAGGATGAAAAAATGTATGGATCTTATTATTGCAATCTTGATTCATTGCACAAAATATTTCTGAAATTAAGAAGCAAAAGGATTTTGAATCAAAATTTGGTGGAAAACATGAATAAAAGTCCATTTAAAAACTTCTCAAAAGTATTTGTTGAAAACAAAATAACAAGGAGTGATTTTAGGAAAAATTCAAAGACATTAGATGATGTCATTCAGACATATAATGTGGATGAAAAATCATTTCAAATAGGAGAAAATTTGTTAAAACTAACTGAAAAAGATATTACACTACAACAAAAAAGGCTTTTAACAACGTTTCAAAAACGCTGTTAAGAGTTATAACAGCGTTAGTATAAACGCTATATAACGACATGCTATCGTAGGCCCCTAATTTTCAACAGTAGAAAATAAACGCTGTTAAAAATTGATTTTCACAGCGTTTTTTCTGTGCTGTTAATACTTTATGCACAACGTTTATAATGAGCTATTAATAGTTTTCAAATGTGTGTTGCTCTCATTTTCAACAACGGATTATAAATGCTGTTACTAGTATTTCACAGCGTTTTTCGTATGCTGTGACAGTGAATACACTTTGTCTTTTCATAGAACTAACAGCGCTATATACACGCTGTCGTTAGTTCTTGATATTTTTATTATATTACTGTCACATTCCATTGCAATATTAATAATCTAAGCTCATTTCATCATATTCAACTAAACAATATACATAACATCGTATCAAACTAGAAGCTAACATATGAAAATATAATTATTAATCATTTTCATAAAGTAATATGAATACTATATCCGTAGGAAAAATTTACATAAATTCATAAACAAACGTCATACGACATCGGACAAACTTATGAAAACAAACCTATTTATGATGCATGTTAAAAACAAACATATTTGTCCCTTCAACCTTTGGTTCTGGCGCATACCACTTAAGAATGTCGTTTATTGCTTCCTTTTAGTCCACACTGCAGATCGCTCCATTGTTCGTCTCTTTAATGCTTCAAGTCCACTTGAGCTTCAACACTGCATTGAAAACTACACATACATCTGGGAGACATGTCTTTTGTGGTCAATCTTAGATGCAGTCATATAATAATCTACTAGAACAACAGCCTTAGATGCAGTCAATCTTACAGTCAATCAACAGCCTTAGATGTAGTCAATCTTACAGTCAATAATTTCTGGTTTACAATTAATCTTAGATGCAGTCATATAATAATCTAAAATGTATAGAATGAATTTACCGTGAACCCAGGTTGATAATCTACTATAACAACAGCCTTTTTTCCACAAATCACCTTAACCAGCATGAGAAGTCCCAAAGTATTGTTCTCTATCACCATATCTTCTCATATTCCCTTCTAATCAAACAAACAGACCTTAATGTCATGACTATTGTGAATGTTTCAAATGCAAGTGAAATTTCAAATTCAGCGACTGATAATGATATACCACATATTAAATCAGCAACTAAAATTACTGTATGCTTGATTTATCATTTTGTTCTTTTGACAAATTAAAATCTGGTAATTTTCTATAAAATAAACCAAGGTTGGTGTACATATTAAATCAGAAACTAAATAACATGTGTGGGCACACACTAAAAAATGTAAAATCCAAAATGTGTTATGTTTAGCTTCTAAATATGCTGAACTGTTTATTATTTCTTAATCAAATAAATTTCACTAATTTGATGACCCTTTCAATTTAGTAAATTGCTAATGGTTGTACAAATATTATATGAAAGGATTGTATTCTAAAATATTACACTTCACCTAGTAATGATCGGCAACTAGGTTATATGATTACTGTAAACAATAAAAGGGAAAAAGGTTTACCTTTCAAACCCATGATTCTGATGTTAACTAAGTCTTTCTAATGCCAACGAGTGTCCCCTGAATGATTATTACACCTGCTATTAAAGATGAAGCTCTGAATTTTTTTTTACAAAAAAATTGTGTGGATTATTGAATGCAATTTTGTATGGAAAGATGTGTTGAGATACATACAAGGCTCTATCTTGATAGAAAGTGATTTGGCTTGAAAAATACTGCTTAAATGAAGCCAAAATAAGAGGAAAATACTTACCTACAATTTTTAATTGCCATGCAACTTGGTAAAAAAATCAGCAACGACAGGCTCTGAACTTGTAAATTGAGAACCGGTGTTATACTGTGAATTGAATGAAGAAGGATACATTAGGAAAAAACCAGATATGAATGAAGTTTATAATTACAAATTGCAATAAAAAAAACACACAGTGAATAAATGCTTTTATTTCTATATTGCATCAACCAGTTTTTGAATCACACACAAACTGATGCACGTAAGTTATACCAAAACTAAAAATACTTAATCGTCTTATGATGCAGCATGTTGAATAAAGTAGATGATAGGCTAGCATGGATGACAGATAAATTTTGAGAGTGATGTAGTACCGATCAGAATTGACCTACTATGTTAGGATAAGAGTGGCACAGACAGTTGAAATTGGGTCTGGTGTGTTTGAATTGAGCAATCAATACAGGGGTGATGAAATGCACACACATCCACACCAAATTTCCAGGATGTGCGGACTGGATGTGTCAGAATTTATACTGGATATGCATCAAATATCAAATAAATCCCAGGTAAATAAAGAGACTTAAGTATTATTCTAATAAATCATTGTTGTTATTGGATCAGCATGTCTAAAATTTTGATTCATTAGAAGCTTAATTAGTTTCTTAATATATGTTTACCTGGGTGCAAACAGATAAACATGGCTTCATTAGTTGCTTAATATGTATAACTTTTTTAAATATATATATATGGAAATAAACATGTCTCTTATATTGTATAGCAAAAGTATTCAAAGGATCCCATATACAGAGTTCAATGTCATTATTTTGGTTTGTTCCTCTGAAATTCAACTAGAGAAACAAATACGAAGCATATATATTAGCTTGCATGATTTTTTGGTATAATTATTTATACTCAGACTGCTTAGACACATAACTATTTGTACTTGGCTCCAGCTATATACTGGCTCCTTATAACAACAAGTTCAATGGCTAGTACTTTCTTAAGATGATTGAGAAGCTCTTTGGCAAGACATAATCCGAAAAAGGATCTACAGTGCACATTAATTATGTACAAGGATCGAGAAGCTCTTTGTCAACTACAACAATAACTTGCTGTTTCATTGGTATTCATTACTACTGACGAGCATTGTTCAACTATGAGAATTACTCACCTCTCTATACTACAGTTATGGACTCTTCCTCTTGAAAGTTCCGCTTATAATCTTACTCAAATCTATCTAAGGCATGCAATTCATGGTATAGTTCCTCAAATTGCAACAAGTTGACAATAGACAAGTAAAGAAAGACAAATACGGTACATCTAAATATGCTAAAATAGGACATACTTCTTAAAGTAGCGATCTGAATTGTGCCATTGAGGATCTTTACAACGATTCCCAAATCAGATAATCTCGCCAGTAAATATTTTCAGCATCAAATCAGATAACCTCACTAGTAAATTTTTTCAGTGCGTCGACAGTCATGCCCTTAGTTATGACCTGCATCAACAAGGAAAAACCATCCTAAACTTAAAACACATTCATAGTTAGGAAAGCCTGAAATTTAGAACATTTCGGTGCGTCAACAATCATGCTCTTAGGCTTGCTGTTCCGAACAACAAGCTCTTAGGCTTGCTGTTTCAGAGCAACAAGCACAATTGCTGTTTCAGAACAGCAAGCCTGCGCTTGCTGTTCCGAACAACAAGCCTGCGCTTGCTGTTCCGAACAACAAGCGCATTTGCTGTTTTGGAACAGCATGCCTGCGCTTGCTGTTTCGAACAGCAAGCTAGAGCTTGCTGTTCCGAACAGAAAGCCAGAGCTTGCTGTTCCGAGGCTGCATAGCAACAAGCTTGCATTAGATGATGCTAGTGATTATATAGAATTGTACACAAGAGAAATGTAAGAACACTGAATAATACCAGGATAGAGGGAACATCTTTGGTTTCAGGTATATTACACTGCCGTAACTCTGAAGAAGAGTTTGATTTCGTGTTTGGTAAAACATTTCCCTTGTCGCTGACATAAACCAACTTTTCGGGGAATTCTTCGAAGATGGTACACAAGTTCTGGGAATATCCCTCTGATATCTGCATGTAGACCCTGCTTAATAGGCTGTATCATAGTTCATAATCAAATTTAAAATTAGCAGTATCTAAACATGTGAGCACATGGTCTAGACAAGCATAACTTACCCCGTCAAAAAAACTTGAACAGGTATTGCAGCTATGGAACCGAATAATTTTACAAGCTCATCAAATAGTTCTTTGGTCCTGCAAACTTAAATGAAGTTCAGATATTATAGGATTTGTCAGTAAGCTTCTTCTTTTATCTAGTCCTACCCTTTTCCTGCAAATCAAAAGGAAGAAGAAGAAAATTTGAGAATTTCTTGATTTACAATCTAATTTAAAAAGCAAGTTTGTTTTCATGCAGGATAAACTCAGGTCACGTCAAAATATGAATTGAAAGAGGCTTATATATAATAGAGGAGATCTAGAAAAATTGGGATGATGAAACAAACATAAAATCAAATCAAATGACATCATAGTTAGGATGAAACACATATTTATGATGTTGTATTATGTAATTTAGACACGATAAGAGAATATGGTAATTAAAATATATAGTAAAAAACACCAGAGTAATCACTCTGTAATAAAATGTACAGTAACTAATGTAATAATAGAATGGATTGAACAAACAAAATTGAATTACACGCACTGTATATCCATTGATTTATTGACAAATAATGGTTAATCATTCATTATAGCCATGACAATAGATGTGGGAGTTATGTGTATATTCATGTTTTCTAAAATTTCCTTGTTCAAAAATCAATTGTACTTCTAAACCTTTCAGTAGCCATCAGTGTTAAACTTTTGCAGACAGTAACCATGATCAAGAGTATAGCCAATAACACAATTGCAGTTATATTTTATTCATGAGTGATAGTTCTCTCTCTAGCTTTATTTCCATAATAGATATTCCTTTAAATAATATTACCATAATTGTAAAAAAAAAAGAGAATTTCTTGATTAATAATCTAATATAGAAATCCAGGTTATTTTCATGCAAAATTTGCTCAGATCACATCAAATGGAGAATAAAACTTCATAGCATATAAATAGAAAGAGGCTTATATATTATACAGGAGATTTAGAAAAAATAATGGAATGATGAAATAAACAACATAATCAAAGAAAATGGCATCATAGTTAGAATTAAACACATATTTAGGATGGTTTATCATGTGATTAGACAGGGTAAAGGATTATAGTAATTAAAATTTGTAGTAAAAATTGCCAGAGCAATCACCATATAAGAATACTACAGTAATTGTTGTAATAATAGAATGATTTAGATAAATGAATTGGGATTTCTTGCATCGCATATCCATTGATTGATTTACAGTTAACGATAAATCAATATATAATCGTTAGTAATTAATTATAGCCATGATAACTAGTGTAGGAGTTATGTGTACATTTCTATTTCTAAAAATTTCACCTGTTGAAACTTCAGTTGTACTTCTAATCTTTTTGTAGCAAACAATAGAAAACATTTGCAAACAGTAAATATGGAACATTTACAATTATGTGCATTTTATATTTTAAAAGTTCATTTCTGTTCCATGTTCCCAACCAGCAGTGCGGTTCTGTTAAGAAAAAGTTTTCATTTCATTTTACAGTGTTCTTACATTTCATCATCTGCTTTCTTATATTCGGCAATCAACCAAATAAATTACACGACACCCAATTCCATCCCCTCCCACAGTCAAAGCACTTGAAAAAATTTCCTACTAAATTGCCGCAACATAAACAATTTCACTTCATTGACATTCAGTCCTATGCAACACCCATTTGTAATAATGATACTACTAATATAAATAAAAATGGTTTGCAGAAATTTCACCTTAGGGTTACCAAGTAGCAAAAAAAAAAAAAAAAAAAAGGTTTGCAGAAATGGAGGTCTTCACTGACAATTTGGTTGTTGGCCAAACAAGAATCTTTGATCATCTTGAGTCATTGCTATATCAATTCTACTCCGCTTGGAACAAACAATGATTAAAAGCAAAATAGTTGTTTGACAAAAAAGGCCACAGCATGAACCCATCCACAGTCCCTAGAACAAATTTTCAAATACCACTTCTTATTCTCCATTGCATGCACAAGCATGCGTACACAAGCGTTTAATGTGAGGATATTTTATATGAGTAGAAATAAAGAAAATGAAAATAATCAAATAATAAAAAAGAAAGAAGGAAAAGATCAGAACAGACCATATCTAAAAATCCTAATTTGAACCCAACTAGAAGAGCTACTGGTATGCCAATCATGTAAAAGGCAACAAGATTAGTCCAGGCTGCCAAATGCTTCCAACCGCAACCTCAAGCCACAGCTAAACTTATTTGAAATAAATATTATACAAACGCAATAATTAATCACAAAGTTTACCTTACTAATATATAAATACCTGACATAACTCCTTGAGCAGAATCCAGCAATATAGACGTAGAGAGCAACAGAGTAATATAAGAAAATCGCTGAACAATTTCAGTACTCTCAATAAACTATAAAGCCGAAATTCAGCAACCAAATGCTAATGATAATAGAACTGTTAGAGCGAGAAAACTAGACAGTTTCAATGCCACGGATGCTACATTTTTTGCATTCTTGTTGTTCCCAACATCAATCTCATTTGACACACGAGTGCTGTTAATTTATAAATAAATCAATAACCAAG
Source organism: Allium sativum (assembly GCA_030737875.1). Taxonomy (NCBI): domain Eukaryota; kingdom Viridiplantae; phylum Streptophyta; class Magnoliopsida; order Asparagales; family Amaryllidaceae; genus Allium; species Allium sativum. The sequence goes on along the minus strand of CM060916.1, from coordinate 389,907,882 downwards.
ATGTTAAGGTACTATTATAATTATTTGAAGATAGTATATCTTGCAATGGAGATAAAATGGCCACTTCTTTTCGTAAGCAGTATTTAACGAAGCCCCACCAAATACATGGATGGACCACGACATATTTGTAACAGAATCCAAAATCAAAATAATATAAAAACATATAATTTGACTTCATGTTATTCGTTAATCCATTAATTTTGGTTACCTCTGATTCCATGATAGGCATTATCCTTTCTATCATGGCACGTTTGCTTATGATTTTAATGGACTTTGGAATATCCATATGATTTGTCCTCTATAGCAGCCACTGTAGTGTTGAAAAGTTATATTTATTGAACAACTTCTCTGCTAATTTCAAGTTACCATGTACTGAAGTCATCTTCAATGGATTGATCATCATCCCCAAGACCCACTAGCACAAGGGAATTCACATTTATATGTTCCAAATATAGATGATTAACAAATTAGCAATCGTAACAAAGACTAATCCTGTTTAACTAGTCACTGTAAAAAGTCTATACTGCTGCATTTTGAAATATCTTATGCGTGAATTATTTTAAAAATACTAATGCATGGGACCTTTAAAATGCCGTAACCAAGATGGCACTGAGGTGACCCAAAGTTGCATCCACTCTTTTTTTTAAAAAACACACATTTTACAAACGGGTACTCGGTTTTGAACTTTTTCTTTTCGACTGTATCTTCTTCTTCTTTTCTAAAAGCATTAGATACGTTATGTGGAAAGTATATCAAAACTACATTAGAACAGTGTTATGGTCAATAGTTTTATCCTGTTGTTATTCATGATATAATATTGTATTACCTCAAACCAATAACGTCTAGGATCATTTTATATATTATACGATTAAAAAAAAACAGGAAACTTCTCAGTCCATCAATTAAGTGCAGATGCAATCAACATACGCTACATTTCCTTCAGTGGCGGGGTTGTCTTTTTCATGGCCTACTAACTGTTCATATCTATGATTTAATACACAAAGACTTATGGAATAAAATAGAGCAAATCTAAATATATCTCAACAAGAAAAGTTGCTTAGGCCAAAGAAAAAGATTCGGCTTTAAATCTGAAGCAAACAAGTAAAGCAGGAAGCTAGACACTACTAAGGCACTAAACTAGGCAATGCAAGTACATAGGCTGCGTGTGCAAGCTGATCAAATGGAGGAAGGCAACAAACGACCCAACAACCATACTCATGGCGATAGGAAATAATGAAAATATAAACAGTAATCTTAACATTACTAATAGATACTGTGTGATTCATACAAAACAGACCAAGCCAGACCATATATAAGTTGAATTCATTCGGTTCAGCTTTATCTAAAACATAATGTACATGCGCACCTATACAAATACATTCAAATAAGACTAATCAAATACACTAACAGTACATGTAACACACACCCCAAACCCGCATACACAACATCATCGACACTTTCAAGCCAAACCGAGTACAGGTTAGGTACAAGTAGTACGTATAAGCGAAAACTTGGACTGACTAGATGGAATAAACTACGCAGTAATGACACTGGTAGCAAAGGCTGTGATTTAGTTTTGTTGGACAGTTCCATTTAGACTTACAAGGAGTTAAATATACCATAATAACATACCACTATGTTATGTAGGACTACTGCCCATTCATGTTTATCTTAACTCATTTTTGCTTGTTTTTTGATCCATTAACTTACATCTACATCTCAATCATTAAAAGAATACCAAAATTTATGTCTAAGTTAGCCCATCAAATCTAATTGAAGCAAAAACAACAAAATCTATAAAATTTGAAAATTAATGATTAGGAAAGGAACTCTAACATGTGGAAAGCTTCCCAAAATCATGAATTCAAGGTTTGAATTTTACAGAAGCACATAATCCCAATTTGTTCGTTTAAAGCCTGAGCAGCGGCGATTGACTAAGTGGATTTAACTTTCCAACGCAAGCACCAAGCGTATTGAAGTGACCACGAGTTCCTCTTTCGTGAAGGGAGCGTAACAGGGAGGGAATCGTTTCTAGGGATTTGAAAAGGAGAAGCACTTCAGTAATTAGGCTCAACGACGTAGTAATGGATGATTTGGGATTTATGGGTTACCATGGGTGGAAGGGAAAATTACGTTTAAGGCGGTAAATGAAAAAAAGAAGAGGGAAACTTTGTTAGGCTTAGAAATTGACGGGGTGGAGATACAAAATGTTTTATTATGATGTCTTTTTTTTTTGGATCTTCTGCTTTTAAATCTATGGAACATTGACGACTGCATTTACTGCTCAAACGCTGAGCTATACTACAGTTAAAAGCAACTTTCCTTGTAGTGGTAGTTTGATATTTTCTTTTCTGATCGGTGGTAAGGAAATATTTCCTATTAAACATTCCGGTAGAAGGTTCGTACTGAAAGTATATCATGAATTAATAGATTTTCACTTTCAAGAGAGCAACATGATCACAAAAAAAATGTTAGAGATGAGAATTAAAAATTTTAATCTCTCAGAGATATCAAGGGGAAGATTTGATGAAATTAATTATCATATTGTTTGTGGTATCTTTCTTGTATTCGAATAATTAGGGATATTTGTCATGGTGCTTCATACCATATTTACTTGATTGGGATAATATGAATTCCGTATGTTGGTCAAAATTTGGTTGAAACATTGAATAGGAGTTTAGAGAAATTTATTGATGATTATCGAGGTACGCCTGGTTGTACGTTGTTCTTACTGGTAAGGATTTTTTTTCATTAGTTTTAAGTTCCATTGTTATATATATATAGTATTGGATATGTGAGATAACAACTCTTATTGAAGGGAAAAAAATATTAGTGGATATCCTCGTTTCATAAAATGGAATTTATCAAGTTTGAAAAATCATCTAACATATTTGAGATTGCAAAAAATTAAAGACAATCAAGTAGTATTATTTTACTTGTTATATTTTTAATAATTTTATATACAATGTTAAGCTTTAGTTATTTGCATATATAGCACTGGCTGAAACAATTCCAGTATTAGTAAAAAATAATAATTGCATCACTGTTTATTTGGATTGGCAACCCACTGTTTTCTTTTCAGTTCTGAAAATTAAATATTTTAGTGTTGCCAACTATGACAGTTAAATGGGATGTTGTGTGCTCACTCTCAGTTTTACAATTGTGTGCCCATCTTATGTGCTTTTTTTCAACTACATAGCATAACATCCGAATAATCAGTCCATTATAGAACCACATTTTGACACTTACAAATACAGGGTTAGCCATAATATAAAAACCTCAGATTTGTGCATTCATGATTTTTATGCGTAGATGGTTCATAACTTGTGTGTAACTTAGCAGTATTATTATATTCCCTAATCTAATTATGCCAAACAGCACATATCCCGTCAACCATTAGAGTAACACCTCCATATGTGAATACATTGTGCAAACGCTTTTGCGTATGTTTATTCAATGGGAACAAGTTCAAAGGTCATAAGTATAATTTTTTCTCGAAGCAATGCTTCTAAGGAAGATTGCTATGTATTTTTAAAATTTACGCCATCCACTAATATATTGCAGATTTTGCAATCGTCCAACTATATCAAACACTAATAAAATATGATTCAACTAAAAAAAATGATAAATTTTTTAAGAACTGATTTTTCTTTAAGATCCACATTTCACTCCAAAATTCCTAGCATATGTGTACTGGTTTTCCTTTAAGAACTTTCATACTTCAGCTTTTAGAGTTAGTGTAATGACCCGCATTGGCAGAGGTATTATAATTAATTTATTTAATTATTGAAATGGTGGTTTAGAGAATTTAACGATCGTGGAATTAAATAATGGTGAATATTTAATTTAAAATAATAAATTAAATAATATATTTAATTTTGAAATAATCAAAATTGGCTGAAATGGCGATATCGTGTGAACTGGATTATCTGTGATATTTAATTCAGTTTGGAATTGAATTTGAATAACGAATATATTATATAAACGACAGTTTGAACGTATAGTTTATAATATAATTATAAACAAGCTTGAAATGGTGCTGCAGTTCGTAAATTGGCAATTCGAACTTCAACTGAATGTACATGATTCGTTTTAAGCCGGATTTCTGTGAAACAAGAAACGTGTGGAGCTGGTGGAGTATATCTTTCTAGTGGAAGAGAAAAATCGGGATTTCGTCGTGTAGATTTTGATTCACATCCAAATCAAAATTTAGAAAAGTCACCGTGGAATTCCTTTATAATTTATAAAGGAATTATTTATATTTTTAAAAGGAATTTCAATATAAATCGAATATCGGGTTGACCCAGAAGTGAATATCGAGTTGTAAATTCATACAGGAATATTCTGGAGCTGTATGGTATGCCACTATGAATATAGACAATAATTTTTATTTTTAAATATTAAATTTATTTATATTTAAATATATTTATATATTTAAATAGGTTATTTAGAGCGTTAAAAATAGCCACTTTCGCATACGAAGTCGGAATTCGATGAAACCAGTTTTGTGGGATCCGCAATGTCAAATAGTTGTTAGATTTCTAGTTTCATGATTTTTAGAGTCACTGTGTGGCAGTACGGATTTTTAGAGTGAAAAACAGTCAATATTCGACAGTTAAAAATACGCTGTGTGAGCATACGGAGTCGGAATTCGATGAAACCAGTTTCGTTGGGACCGTAATGTCAAACTGTAGGTGCATGTCCAATTTCATGATTTTTTGGTATCGTATGTGGTCACAGGAATTTTAGAGGACATATGTAAACAGCGTATGCTAGAAAATAAATAGAATAATGGAATATAAAAATATTATATTTTTCCTATATAATACAATTTCAAAACCTAAACCTAATTCACTACTTCCTCAGTCAACCACACTTTTCCGGTGTCAATTCTTTGTATTGTTCTTCAGCAAACGAAAAGAAAATCAAAGTATATTCAAAGGAAAATACAAACAAATTCTTATAAATCCTTTAACCAATATTCTTGCAATCCTGGTGAGATCCTCTTCAAGTCTATACCCTTGATTTCTTGTTCGACGTCAGTATTGGTTTGCTGGGTTTTAGACAGTGAAACCTAGGGTTGAGATAATTGAAGCCGTGTGTCCTTAATTCACGAAATGGAGTTCAAATCTAGGATTAGCACAACGTTTAACACCTCGTATGGGTTTTTGGTGGATTTCGGTTGTAAATTTGATCGAAGGGTTGCTGTGTCCGATGGTTTTGGGTTTCGACGAAAACCGGGAAGTGAGCTCGAGTTGATCTTCGTTGGTAGGAGTTTGAAGAGGAGATCGCGACAAGAGTGGGGTGTGCTTAGTTTTTGATTCGGTTTTGAGAAGGAGTGTAACACCCCGTATTTTTTGTAAACATAAGAGTTAAAAATCAAGGTATAATTAATTTTTAGGAGAAGAAATAAGGGAAACGGGTTGCGCCATTGTGTTCGTCTCGGAAAAATACGCGAAATAGAGTCCGAATTTGCGTAAATCGGAGTCCGTATGAAGAAGATATGGACGAACGAAGTTAGGCAGAAAAACCGGAAACAGGCCAGAATACACTGGCGCACTTGTGAAGTGCGCCAGTACAAAAATACACTGGCGCACCTGCCAAGTGCGCCCATACAAATCCAGCACCGAATTCTGGAGTGTTCTGAGGTGACGTGTCTTCTTTTGAGTGGCTGGATGATGTGTATTCGAGCTGTGCGATTCTGATGACTTCTGGACTGATCTGAAGGCTCTAAATCACCCTATCCTCCAATAAATACATCCCTAACCTAAACCTAAGTCTCTTACACAATTCTCTAGCCTCCATTGCTCTCTTCTTCTAATTAAAAATAAAAATGGCGTCGCTACTCTGCTAGAATCAAAACTAGAAGTCAATCAACATCATCCTAAATTCAAATTTGAGATAAAAGCTTCTGCAACAATTCTGTAACAACTAAAGTTCTTTCTTAAATCCAATCAAGGCAAGTACAGTTATTTTCTGCTATAAACATTAATTATAATTCTGATATGCTTTTAAATCTGAATCTGAGATTGTGTATCTGTCAGATCTGTTTTTCTGTGACTGTTCTGTATCCCTTTCTGCTTCCTTTCTGTTTCTATAGCCAGGCTACCACGAGCCTGTGCCTAATCTAATAAGAGATTAACGTATGAACGCAAATTTTGGGATAAATAATGAATGATGTGAAATTTGACGAGACTGAATTGAACATATGACTTTAGATCTGAGGCATAAAATATATTGACATATGACTTGGGATTGGATGCATGAATTTGACTGTAAACATATAATTTATATATGTTGTATGCATAGTGTACGTTGTAATCTAGATCTGTAACTAATTAGAGAAATGAACATATGTTATTTAGATCTGTAATTAATTAGAAAAATAAGCATATGTTATAAACTAGTTTTAGACCTATGCATATTCTGTGATAAAAGAAGAAGAGGAACCACTGTAAGATTACATATGATTTGAGACTTTGGACAAAATGCATATAAAAGTCAAGATCTGATTTTTAGAAGATATGATTTAAAGATTTAGATTGTTGGGTATAGTTTGCATAATAATTCATGACTTAAAAAGAAGAAGATATGGAAACTTAGGTGTAAAGATTTACATTAATTAGGATATCTATTATTGTGATTACACCTAAATAGGGATTTTTGGATATATGGCATGCATTGAAATTAATGGTTATATTTGGTATAATTTATATGTGAATCTGCTGTAAAATGCTAGTTTAACAAAAATTGGAACATATGTTATATGGCAAATTATGTCCATATTCTGCGCTTATGCAAACATGGAGTATATGTTGTGAATCATGACAATTATGTAGGCATATGAATTTAGGCCAATTTATGATTAGGCAAGGCATGTAAATAGAACCTTTAGAAATATTAAATTTGCTAAATCTGCTAATTTGCCAAGTTGCCTAAACTGCTAGTTTTGTTATATTGCCTAGACTGCTAATTAGATTGAAATGCCTAATCTGTTAAATTTGTCGGTTGAAATGTCTAACCTGTTATATGCCAAAATCTGCTAAGTTGCTAAATCTGTTAAATCCGTTAAGTCATATAAAATCTGTTATCTGCTAAAATATGTTATCTGCTGTGTTGATATAATCATCCTGTTATTGATATAATCTGAATTGGCATATATATTGGGCGTGCGCATAAACGGTAAATTATTAATTAATTGGCCGCAAAGATAAACGTGACTAACTCGAGGTTAGAATGAGTTTGCGGCGTAATTCTGCCCGGAACCGCCCGGCACATCCAGTGGCCGCAAACAATAGGTTCTAATGTGAGAAGTTAGTCATAACCTGCTTAAGACACGAGGTTAGGTCTGGCTTGTGGCAGAAGTCTGCCCGGAACCGCCCGGCCCATCCAGCGGCCACAAGTTAGCGACCTAATGTGAGAGGTCTAGGCATTAATAATTAATTAATGCAAATCTAAGATAAGAATGACGTCTAAAACGTATTGGGGGAAAATAGGGTTAAACCAACTGGATTAATAGGTGTAGTAAACCCGTCCATGAATCTGTAGGCCCAATACAAAGTTAGACAAATCTGAAAAATCTGTACATCTGATCTGTTAGTCTGAAAACTTGTTAACTTAATCTGTGAACTAGTAAATCTGAATTCTGTATGTCTGAACTTGTAAACAAGTTAATCTGAGATCTGTTAGTCTGGGGACACAAGGTTAGGAGGGGAATTACTTGTGTCATCTGTTGTTTGGGACCCATATTAGTCAGTAACCCTTTCTGGTATCAAAACTTTGACCCAACAGTAGGTAGGGTCCGGGCACGCTTACTGAACTAATTATAAGTGGTTCATTCTGATAATGGCGAGGGGTGTTGATGGTGCGTTCCAACCGGGTCATGTGCGTGCATGGATCCTGGTCTGCCTCTGAGGATGTAAGACGCCGTGACATCTGTAAATAGGTCTGTGCCAATTGGTTGTCACTTTAGGGAGTGATACACCCTACTGTGGGGCCGACACAGGATATTTATGTATTAGGGAGCCGATCGCTTGGGGTAGGGTTTTAGGGTACGCTTAGTTCTGTCTGTTTCTGTTGGTACCGTCTGTTTCTGTTGGGTGGTAACACCTGTCTGTTTCTGTGTGGTACCGTCTGTTCGGGTGGTAAAGGCCCATTACTAGTGTACACCTAATTCTACATTCTGTTTCCGTAGGGATAAATCTGTTTCTGCTTCTGTCTGTTTCTGATCGGGTAGTAAAGGCCCATTATTAGCATTCTGTTTCTGTTAAAGTATTCTGTGCCCGTTCCTGCTTCAATTTAGACATTAGGGTGACACCTAATTCTGCTATACTAGTATTAGTGCAGAGAAGTGTAAAACAATAGTTTATATCATTCTGTTTTTCTATTATATCTGCTACACCTGTTACAGTTATCTCACATCCAGTTTTATGTTCATATCATATTATTATTATCTGTTCATATGTTGAAAGTCACTGGACTTGCCAGACTTTTTGTCTGACCCTTGTTGTTTCGCCTCCTTTCTTCCGTTTCCCCCCCAGGTTATCCAAGGAGGAAAATACTTTAGCTTGATCCGGATTTCTCTTTGCTTGAAGTGCTTAAAGTATGGCTTGGCTCTGTATAGCTTCCGTTCCATGGGGATTATGATTTTAAACCATGCATTTTGAAGGCTTTTGTACAAGACTGATATTTTGTACTTGAATTCTGAAATTTGAAAGGATGTAACCATATTAATTTCTGTTTCCGCTGTAATAAAGTTAAAAATTTTCAAGTACTGTTTTATCTGTCTTGTAAGTTTCTGTTCTGTTTACTAAAATGCTCCACCAAAGTTAAGGCATTCCCTTTGTGAGTGACCTTAACGGAGGTGGGGTGTTACAAGGAGGATATGGAAGCAGTCAACGTTCGGCCGTTTTCGGTTTGAGAATACTGGAGCAGGTTGCGTTCAAGTTTTGGGGGAAGAAAGTGTTTGAGCGGGTCGGGTTTAGAAATGAGTGGATGGGCTGAGTTTAAAGGTGAAGGCCCATTTAATTAGTTAAATCCAAGTGTTAGTTATTTTAAATTGTATGAACTTCGTAATGTCGTATCTTCTACATACGATATCAGATTGACGAACCGCAAGTTGCGTTGGGATCGTATGGACGATGGCAACACCTTGGAACTGACTAGAAGTCCATTGGAGCTTGTTACAATTTATGTTAAAATAAATTGTCCGTCTGAATCAAGCGACAATTATCGTTATTTAACGATGATAGTCCAATGTGAGTAAATCTCACTAACTCTGAACAGTTTATAATTTCATGTTGTATTTTTAGAAGTTAAATATTGATTGATTGATTGTGTATTGACTGTTTGATTGAACTACTAGACAGTTAGTTGAATTTCTATATTGATTCTGTTTAACAGAATATATCATATGGAACTGAAAGTGATGTTATCTATATTGTTTAACATCTGTTATGCAGGGAAACTGATTCGACGTGGTGTCGAAGATGAAGACGGTGGTCGAAGACCGGAAATCTTCACATCGTTTAGGTGATTGCTGATGATCTCGATTGGTCTGTACACCCAAGAGGAGAGAAATAGTTGGTGATCGTCCTGACGTACTTGGAGATCGATGGATATGCGAGGAAAGTGCCTCCAGTTTCGTTCAGACCCAGAACGAACTTGTAAATGGACTGTGTGTACGACATTGGATTTTATTCTGTTTGGTTGATTTCTATTAAATATATATCTGTTTGGCGGCGGAGAATTTATTCTCTTGCTTAACGCCCTTCTTTGAGACGTACGAGCTCAGAGGTTATATATTGATGGATATCAAACGCATGGAGTGAATTGCCTGTGTGGCATGCCTAAGTGGCAATATGATCAAGGCTTCTGTTGAAAAGCAAAGACTTGTGGGTGATGATCAAAGCACAGCCTGTGTGGCACAGCTTTGTGTAACGTGAATTCGTGAGCCTCATACCCCGGTGGTGAACCAAAAACGGGAGAGGACCTCAGGGAGGACATGCGTTTCCTTCTAGCTAGAAGTGGCGTCAGTGGGTTTACACGCCCTGACGAGTTTGACTTATGTGGTTGTTGCTGTTGCGAGGCGCCTCGGATTGATCAGACGATCCGGGTCCGATGGAGTCATTCGTTGGCTCATTTACGCCACATAGGGCGGGGAAACGCAGTGTTCAGGCATTTTAATCCACATCGGTGGACCGGCCTTGACGATCCAAGTTGCTTGACTGAGTACTTGTCCTGAGGCTCGGGCTAGAGAGTCTCGAATCGGTGAGGACTATCTTTTGCCTCGATTCACAGATGGAAATCCAACTTCCAATACATGACTTTGCGGTTTTATTTGTAGAGCCTAGTATGGCGACATAGTGGGATGGGGCGCTTATGCCGTCTATGATTGATACTTATGATTTGAAGTTGATTTGTACACTATGCACATATAATATTATCAAATGATTTGTTTTAAACGTACCAAGCATTCTTAGCTATTATAAGGTAAAAACCCTATCCTCCGGCTTGCGTTGCATTGTGTGATGGGACTTGGGTCTTATAATAGCTTCATTGTTCTTTATTTAGCATTGCGCTGTTGTTTTATGCACTGGTATTCTTGGGAGGAAACCCGTTCCGTGTTATACGGCGTGGTCCCTTGATTTACCTAACTTTAAAATAAAGATTAACAACTGTTTTAGTTCTCACACCAGTCCCATGACTGACCTGGAGTTTATTGTTTTAACCTAAACTCTGGGTGCCCCTATTTTCCGCACGGGCAGCTAGTAGTTTTGGTTTTGTAGATTTATATTCACAGGATCCTAGTTTACAGCTGGAACGATATCCGGAAAGCTTTGTATCCGTGTATCTTCTTCGGTATTATTTTGTATTATTTTCCACTGCTATGTAATGTATTGTAATCTCTGGTATTTTCTGTTGTAATTTTATTTGTTTATACTCTGTATATTCATGTATTCTGATGAATTGTTGTAATAAACAATGAAATGTTCTTCCGCCTGCGTTCTTTTGTGTCGTGTTCTGAAAGCACTCAGGCATTTCGAACGGTCTTGATCGGTTTAGCGACTGATTCGGATCGAGCGAAATTCCTTTTCGTTACAGTATTGGTTCGCTGGGTTTTAGACAGTGAAACCTAGGGTTGAGATAATTGAAGCCGTGTGTCCTTAATTCACGAAATGGAGTTCGGATCTAGGATTAGCACAACGTTTAGCACTTCGTATGGGTTTTTGGTGGATTTCGGTTGTAAATTTGATCGAAGGGTTGCTGTGTCCGATGGTTTTGGGTTTCGATGGAAACCAGGAAGCGAGCTCGAGTTGATCTTCGTTGGTAGGAGGTTGAAGAGGAGATCGCGACAAGAGTGGGGTGTGCTTAGTTTTAGATTCGGTTTTGAGAAGGAGGAGATGGAAGCAATCAACGTTCGGCCATTTTTGGTTTGAGAATACTGGAGCAGGTTGCGTTCAAGTTTTAGGGGAAGAAAGTGTTTGAGTGGGTCGGGTTTAGAAATGAGTGGATGGGCTGAGTTTAAAGGTGAAGGCCCGTTTAATTAGTTAAATCCAAGTGTTAGTTATTTTAAATTGTATGAACTTCGTAACGTCTTTTCTTCTACATACGATATCAGATTGACAAACCGTAAGTTGCGTTGGGATCGTATGGACGGTGGCAACACCATGGAACTGACTAGAAGTCCATCGGAGCTCGTTACAATTTATGGTAAAATAAATTGTCCGTCTGAATCAAGCGACAATTATCGTTATTTAACGATGATAGTCCAATGTGAGTAAATCTCACTAACTCTGAACAGTTTATAATTTCATGTTGTATTTTTAGAAGTTAAATATTGATTGATTGATTGTGTATTGACTGTTTGATTGAACTGCTAGACAGTTAGTTGAATTTCTATATTGATTCTGTTTAACAGAATATATCATATGGAACTGAAAGTGATGTTATCTATATTGTTTAACATCTGTGATGCAGGGAAACAGGTTGGAGGAACCCAACATGGTTCCTTAACATTTATTTTACTGTTTTTTATATATTGTGATATATGATGTGATATATAATATGTTGTCGATTATATGTGTTTGGACGATACTGATCATCGTGATTTGATATGTTGAATACCATAACATACCGAAATGTTGATAAGGGAATATTTTCAAAGTGATATTTGAAATAAAATATTTATAAATGGAATATTTATAAATAAGAAATATTTATAAATTGGAATATTTATAAATAGGAGATATTTAGAAAAAGGGAAAACGTTATAAAAAGGAAACTGTTATAAGAAGTGTTAGATCAAAATTTGGACCTAACACCAAAATCGTTCTGAATCTTATAGAGTTTCAAATGAAGAATGAGGAAAAAGAAAATAACACACAGAATTTATAGTGGTTCGGCGTTAACGAGCCTACGTCCACTTTATCTATTATTGATTATACTTTGAAAGCTAATACAATCAACGATTTCTCTTAATACTCTCGTAGTCTGACAATAATGGCGGATTCAATACTCAATATTGCCAAAAAGATCCAAAAAAATGCCAAGCTCCGGGCTATTTATAGCTGATTTTGTCAGGCGGGTCGTGATAACACGTGGAACGAATCCCGAGAACATCGGATCGCAACGCTGCAGTTGAAGAAATAGTCAAATTAGCCGTTGTAGACAGGTGTCGCGATCTCCTGGAAAATCAGATCGTGCAGATGGGGAGAATTGGTCAAAATGACGGTTAGGGACACGTGTCGCTAGATCCGTGCGTCTCGGATCGCTGAAGACTAGCTCGTGTTTGAACGGGTCAGAGGGTTCGCCATGCATCAGGGGATCGGATTGGTCTACGCTGGACAACAATATAAGTTCGGATTGAGTCGCATAGAGGTTTCGTTTCGCTGATGAATCAGGGGATCCGATGGTGGGCGAGTCGATAGTGTGCGATCCGATATGGTGCGATCTGATATGGGGCGATCCGATCGTGCGATTCGAGGAGGGGCGATCCGATACTTCATGCTCTTAGGGAACGCAGTTTCATACTTTCTTCTTATGAATGAACCTGGATGGCTTGGTCAAAAAGCTAGCCAACATTTTGCCCCCTCGAAGTATGTTTTATTGATGATGGAACATGCTTCGAATACTTTAGGATCGTCTTTTCACAACGAGTTGCCAATCAGTGAATGATTCCTTTTCTGGAACTTTTTAGAGTCTTCATCACTGAATCTGTTGGTGATTTATCGATTCGTATCGCATACTCGAGTCGTGGTCCTTTATCAAGCCATTCGAGCCATTCGTCTCGTTCTTTGGTGAGCGCTCGAACTTCTTTACGAAACGAAATGAAATGGGCTTCTCTCCGAGACGTAGTGGGCTTTTGGTTCGCGGCCCGTCTATTTTCGCGGATCGAATAAAACAAAAAAGGGGAGACAAACGGTCGCCCTTTTGCCTATATAAGCCGTCCCTCCTCTTCACTTTCTTCTTTCTTCTTTCTTCTGTATCGTTTCGCCTGCATCGTTAAGGAAAGAACCCTAGTTTTTCAAACCTTCAAAAATCCGAGTACTTTCCCAATTTTTAGAAAGGTAACTCCACCGAAACACCCTTATTCGTAATCGCTGTTGTTTATGAATTTTTTCGACTAGCTTGAGGGAAGAAACAATGGAATATCGTGATTTTTTGGGGAACCCTCGAGGCGCCATGGCTGATGGGTTCATAGGTTGGAGTTCGGAGATGAGAAGGAGAGGAGAAAAAACGGAGGAGGAAGAAGAAGAGAGAAGTCCAGTTAGGATCGGGGGCAAGGAGAGGAGAGGAAGAAGATGAAGGCGAGTGGCGAGACGGAGGGTCGTGGTGATGGCAGTGGCACGTACCGTGGGGGGCTGCAACGATTCGGCAAAGACCCTGATCACTTAATCTCACGATCCGTGAGGGGGCGATCCCCCTGCCCTGCGATGTGATGGAGGGCGATCCATTTACCCTGCGATCCGAAGGAGGGCGATCCCTCTACCATGCGATCCGACTCGTAGTTCACGATCCGAACGAATTTCGAATTTTAAACGACGCCTTGTCACCATAAAATTCTGAACAGTTAGGATAGGGCCTTGATATCGGACTTTCTGGACTAAATGATCACATAATTTGACTGCATATGACGACTAATATTTTGATGACCTTGATAGCTTTCACGCTTTATCTTTAATGTACACACAAGCACACACACCGGCACTTGCACACACGGGGGACGGGTAGTTTTAATCTCATTGTTCATGTTTTCTCGTCCTAGCAGTAATGTCGAATAATCAATCTTCTTCAAGATCCGCAACAGAAGCGGAATCCGAGGTTCCTGAGCAATACAACCCCGAGATTCCTCCAACTAATCCAGGAGGCGAAGATTCCGGATCTGAATATGAGGCAACGGAATCAGATCCGTCCGAGAGTACTTCATCTAGCGAAGAGTCTAAGATAGATGGGTGAGCTCCCGACGAGATTTCTAGCGCGCTCGGAATAGATAAATTTTCTGATTCTTTAGCATCTAAGCTCGACGATATAAAGCTTAAAAGAATCTGCTTGAGACATGGGATTCCTTGGGATGATGTTTTGACACCCGGTAGCGAAGATAGACCCCACTTAGCTCCGGAAGGATATATGGCAATCAGTCGAACCATGTGCTTGGTAGGAGCCATTCCTCCGTTTCCTCCGATCGCCATCGAGACTTTAAAACGACTGGGTATTGCTCCGATGCAGCTTCATCCTAACGCCTACGCATCTCTGTACTCCCTATATGTTGCATACGCGGAGATCCTACACGCCGAACTTAAATTCAGAGATTTGACATTCTTCTTTCTTTTCAAGCATCGTTCTTCGGCAACTCCAAATTTCTCTTTCTTTGAATCAGTGGCGAATAAGAAGGTTCTGTACGACGGATATAGCAATATAGGGGATCCTAAGTCTGATTGGTTTTATATAAAGAAACAAGCCGGATGCTCAAGAAGATGGCTCAAATCAAGTAAACTTTAAGCTTTTAATTGAATATCTTGTTCAAGAAGTCTAGGCGTTAACATTCTCCCCTCTTTTTCTTTGTCTTAAACAGATCACGTCTTCCCGAAAACGGAGGGTCCGCTATACAACAATCGATTGGCCATTCTTCTACAAAGCAGATCCGACTTTCTAAGGATCAAAAAATGCATTACTGATGAAAATCTTCATAACCATCATCTTCTGGATAGAAGATTTGGACTTGGCGCTGGCGGGAAACCTTATAAGTACGTGCCCCCAACGGAGGGAGAGGGAACTTCGCAAGCGGTAGAAACGACTAAGTTCCGCAAGAGTCCTTCCCCTATAGTCATCCAAGATGATGAGGATCTGAATATATACAAAGGGGATGAAGCCCGTGGAGACAAGTCCCAGGAAAGTCTAGTTTCTACTCCAATCGAATCCACTGCTCCCGATGACTTGACAGACGAGTAACTATTCAAAGAACTGAGCAAGATTCCTCTGCCCGATATGTATATACAGAGAGGGACTTTGAAGGCGAGCCATTCTTCCCTAGTTTTGAGGGGGCCATCGCTCCAACGAGAGAGCAAGAAACTAGTCAGATGAGCCTGTCTTCAGGCCCGGGTCTGTTAGGGGGAATTATATGGGATGCACGAATCACACACACTATCTGACCCCGCACTCTTATAGCGTCAGTATTCAAGGTTTTAATATGCTCTTTTCTTTTTTGCAGGAAAGATGTCCCACAGGCGATCCTATTCTTATCGTTCCCTGCGTGAGGGCACACCCAGTCTTCATCCGGGTACTGAGCGTTCTCGCGGCCCTTCTCACAGGCCGACTTCCTCGCAACCCCGGTCTCCACCAAAATCGACCTCTGTCAAGCCTTCCAGTTATCCTGTAGTTCCTACAGGGGGGAAGAAACTTCCTAAAGAGTTAACTCCTCCAAAGAGTGCACCTTCCCATAGCAGGTCGTCAAAAAGGCATCATGAATCTAAAGACAGAAGCAAAGATCCAATCAGAGAATCTGAAAAAGAGAGGAGTGACATCGTCCCTTCCAGCCAGCCAGAGTTGGCTCCCCCCGGGTCACGGGATTACATGCATGGTCCCGAGATTCAAGGTAGACTGGAAAAGCTGCGAGAACAATTCCCAGACATATTCTTTGACAGGATGGCATTTGTTCCAGCCTTGGAACCGGTCCCCAAGAACTGGGATAGCGAAGTTGTCGGGCACATCCGCCATGTAGCCAAGCAATATGAAATGATGAAGAAACATGCAGTTAACCTTTCGGAAGTCATCCGAACACTTGAAATAGAAGCACATAGATCCAAGGCGAAACTTGAAAACAACGAAAGGGCCAGGACAAAGATGGAGAAGGACCTGGAAGATGCTCAATCCCAGCTTGCTTTAGCACGGAGGGACGCTGAAAATTATAAGATTGAATTAGAGAATGCTAAGCAGCGCTTTCATTCATAACTTGACTCCAATAGCCAAGAGAAAATGGCCTTAAAGAAGGAGGTTGAAGATCACAAAATGGCTAATATCGAGTTGAAAACAGCACAAGGCCATTTTGAAGCCGAGAGAGCTGCTTGGGAGGCAGAAAAAGCAAGTTTAAAAGAAAGTTTGGCTTTGGCTAGAGCAGAAAAGGTGATCTTAAATGATCAGGTCGCGGACACGGAGAGACGGGCAGCTCTCGCCGAAAAGAATGTTGAAAGTGCCATCGAGCTGGCCATTGCTTCTAACAATAAGCTCCTCGAAAGAGAGAAGGATATCGAGGGGTTTGAAGAGATGATTTTCGACTTCCTTGGCCAAGTTCTCAAAACTCGCAACATCTCGTGGATCCCGGATTACCACGTTACTTTAGCCAATTTATGGGATGCCATTGTTGAGGGTGAAAAGCAGAGATTGGGGGTCGAAGAAATTGATGAGGATGAGTTGATGAAGAGCATCTTAAGGGATAATGAGCCTGAGGACCTAGCAGAGGGTCGTCGTCTAATTCTAGCGGAGATGGAAAAGGAGAGGGCCCTGGCTAAGGGTAAAAGCAAAGCTGACGAGGGTTCGAGTTCAGCCGTGGAGCCCAAGACCTCCGGGGTTGAGGAATACCATCCCGATGATCCATTAATCCCTTTGGGTCTAACTCCCGTGGTCATTGGAGCCTCTGCAACTACTCAAGAGGGAGCATCTGCGGAAGGTATCTCTCTCTTTTCCCCACAATTTGTCAAAGCAATTGTGAATTGTCGTCGTCTGGTAGAACAACCAATTGAATTAGTAATGTGTGTTCCTCCAAATACAGGTGGCGAGCCCGTCGACAAGGGTGCTGAAAAAGAAAAAGAAGTGGAGAAGGAGGCGGTCTCGCCAGGTACTGGTATTGATATATCAAAGCAGGCTGAGGTCACAACAGCAGAAAGAAGCATCCCAGTACCTAGTATTGACGTTCCCAAAGATGCTGAGACCATCGAAGCCTTGAAAGACATGGATGGGCGCCATGTAGAGGATGAGGAAGACATTGTTGGCGCCAAAAAAACCGACGATGACGACGACGAAACCTTGGCCAGCCGAAAGGCTAGGCTGGAGAAAGAGATGGCTTCGAAGAAGGTGGCAGATGAGGCTTTGGAGGTAGTCCCTCTTGCAGAATTTGATCCCAAAACTGGGATGATTGTGAAAATCCAGCCCAAATCCATCAGCCGACAGCTTCATTTTGCAAATCCCGATGACTTCCTGGCTTCCCTTTCTGATAGAAGGAAGAGAAAAGAGGTGGAAGAGGAATCTTCGGAAGAGTCAGATGTCCCTCTCATAGACAAAAGGAAGAGGAAGAAAGGGGATCAGTCCGATGCTGACAGGGCGAAGCTGGAGAGACAGAAGCAGGAGAAGAGGTCAAAGCGTAAATAGGATATTGTTGCTTGTTGATATTTTGTCTTTAGGTTTTCCACTGGCCAGGAAGTGTAATTGTGAGACTGGCCCTCACTTTCCTTTCTAGGTTGTTTTTCACTTTGTTGGTTCACAGTATATAAATAAAAGTTTATCTCTTTTTGCATCATTGTGTACCTGTATTCAAATAAACTTTCCATGTTTAGTCATAGGCCATCTAATAATAACTACAAATCAGTTAAACAACAGAAAGAAAAATTTTCGTGCTGCGTTGCTGTATTAAAGTTCAGTATATGTATATGAGTATATGTGCCCCCAATCAGTTGTTATCATAGCGCCTGACGGGGGTTTACTAAGGATTGGTTAGTATTGTCGGCAGGTTGCCCCCTATTTCTGAATATGGGGGACTTAGAGGATTTCATAAGATAATTGTTCTTGTGGTACCGAATTTCTGGCACCTTTCTCAGCGCTTAATCACAGACTTCTTTATACTCTCCTGACGGTTGCCAAGGTTAGAGTTTGGATTCAGTAGTTCAGTCGGTCCCCGATCCTTTAGCAGGGAAGAAGTTCTTTCTCAGCGCTCAATCGGAGACGCTTTTATACTCTCTCTCTCTCTGGAGAGTTAGAGTTCGAGCTTAGCGATTCATTCGCTCCTCGATCCTTCAGCGGGGAAGGAGCTCTTTCTCAGCGCTCAGTCGGAGACGCTTTTATACTCTCTCTCTCTGGAGAGTTAGAGTTCGAGCTCAGCGATTCATTCGCTCCTCGATCCTTCAGCGGGGAAGGAGCTCTTTCTCAGCGCTCAGTCGGAGACGCTTTCATACTCTCTCTCTCTTTCTCTCTCTCTCTCTGGAGAGTTAGAGTTCGAGCTCAGCGATTCATTCGCTCCTCGATCCTTCAGCGGGGAAGGAGCTCTTTCTCAGCGCTCAGTCGGAGACGCTTTTATACTCTCTCTCTCTGGAGAGTTAGAGTTCGAGCTCAGCGATTCATTCGCTCCCCGATCCTTCAGCGGGGAAGGAGCTCTTTCTCAGCGCTCAATCGGAGACGCTTTTATATTCTCCTGGCGGTCGCCAAGGTTAGACTTTTGCTCAGGCGGCTCCGATCATGGTACACCGTCATGCCTTGTGGACGTCATCTTCGTGTCCTTTATACTCTCTCTCTACTCTAGAGAGTTAGATTCACGGATCAAGCAGTTTGCAATCATGCACGCTCATCAAACTCGTCCTAGGTTTACATTTTAATCCAAGCTCCGAGGATTAAAGCCAGTCGGACAAGCAGTCGGAGCATTTGCCAAGGCTTCGAGTTCCTCCGAGCAGTCTATGGGAGGCACAGTTGGCACCAGACTTCGGGTACGTGCATTATTCACGCCGATTTCCATAAAATAATCAGGCAGATAAATAAGGATGCAATAAAGGTAAATGACACACAATATTTTTATAGTGGTTCGGTCGAATCATGACCTACGTCCACTTTATAATTTTTTGCTTCAAGGAATCAAACTATTCTAGGCTACTCGTGCCTTATACATGGTTTTCAGCAAAGCAAAAGAACAGATTTGAAACTTTTATGCTAGGTATGGCCGTAAATGTTGGGCATTCCACACTCTGGGGATTTCCCTTCCATCTACGGTTGCCAGCTTGAAGGTTTCATTATCAAGCTTGCTCAGAATGGAGTACGGTCCTTCCCACTTCGCTCCCATATGAGTTGGGGGTGGAAAGGCATGTTTCAGAACCAAGTCTCCGGGTTCCCAGGTTCGGGCTCGAACCTTTTTGTTGTAATATCGAGCGATCTGTTGCTTGCATCTCAAGGCACGCAGGTCCGCCTCATCCCTCTTTTCTTCGATCATATCTAGGGACTCAAGGAGCAATTCATTATTGGTCATCGGATCATAATAAGTCACCCGGTGAGAAGGTACCTTTATCTCAACCGGGATGACTGCTTCCGTTCCAAAAGCGAGGGAGAACGGGGTATGTCCTGTTGCCGATTTATATGTTGTCCTGTAGGCCCATAGCGCCAAGGGCAATTCATCAGCCCACATAGCTCTAGCCCGCTTCAGTCTTCTTTTTAGAATAGACTTAATCACTTTATTCGCCGCTTCGACTTGTCCGTTCGATTGCGGGTGCGCCACAGAGGTGTATCGATTCTCAATGTGGTATTTTTGACAGAAATTTATGAATTCAGCGCTATCGAACTGAGTTCCGTTATCCGTTATCACAATCTTTGGAATCCCAAATTGACAGATGATGTTTCTCACGATAAAGTTGATTACTCGTTTGGTTGTGATTGTAGTTAGTGGTTCAGCCTCGACCCACTTAGTGAAATAATCCACAGCCACAATAGCGAACTTTGCTCCGCCCCTTGCTATGGGGAGACTCCCAATGATATCAATTCCCCACATAGCGAAAGGCCATGGGCTCATCATTGTTTTTAACTGATTAGGAGGTGCTCTAGGTATTTTCGAAAATCTCTAACACGCATCACACCGTCGTGCGTATCTTGCCGCATCCTTGTTTATGGTAGGCCAGAAATAACCATGCCGCAACACCTTTTTTGCCAAAGTTTGCCCTCCAGTGTGGTCGCCACATTCGCCTTCGTGAACCTCTTGCAGCACACGCTTGATGTCATCGTGGGCTATACACCGGAGGAGGGGCATCGAAAACCCTTGTCTGTAAAGAACTCCGCCTTGCAGAACGTATCGGGCGGCTTTACGAATTACTTTGCGCCTCTCGCTTTTCTTGGTCGGAAGCACTCCATTCATCAGAAAATTCTTTAGAGGGGTCATCCAGGACTCCCTTTCTGGTTCCGTCTCTAGTGTTAGGTCGATTTCCATTTGATCTACGCTAGGGGACCGAAGTACTTCAACGGGGGCTAGCCCGGTCACTTCAGGATCGTCGGAACTAGCCATCTTTGCCAACTTATCTGCCTGCTGATTCTCTGAACGCGGAATATGAGATATGCTGTAGTGATCAAAATCGTTCAGCAACTCTTTTACTTTCTTTAAGTATAAAATCAATCTTGCACTTTTAGCTTGGAATTTTCCAGTAACTTGGTTCACAACTAACTTGGAGTCGCAGAAGATGTTCAGCTTTGTGACTTCTAATTCCTTTGCGATCCTTAATCCAGCTATCAGAGCTTCATATTCGGAATCGTTGTTAGTGGCATGAAACTCCATCCGGATTGCATAGGTTATCAATCGTTTCTCGGGAGTTTCAAGCACTATTCCAGCGCCGGATCTTTCGTCATTCCTAGCGCCATCAGTATACAATGTCCAGGCATTGGGATCGAAAGGTAATTTTGAAGGATTGTCCTCTTCATTGGCTATATCTTCCTCCGGTACGGTAAACTCTGCTATGAAGTCGGCTATCACTTGCCCCCGAGTTGACCGTCTAGGCTGAAAGTTCAAATCAAATTGACTTAACTCAATATTCCATTTGAGTAATCTTCCAGATGCCTCTGGTCTCTGTAGGACTTGCTTGAGCGGATGATCTGTGTATATGGTAATAGGATGCGCCTGAAAATAATGTCGAAGCTTTCTAGAGGCGATCAGTAAACTATACGCCAACTTTTCTATCCTTGGATAATTACGATCTGCTGCCGTCAATTTTTTGCTCACGTAATACACAGGTCTTTGGACCTTATCTTCTTCTCTTACCAACGCTGAGCTGATTGCATGGGATGACACTGCCAGATACACGAATAAGTCCTCGTGATCCATTGGCTTAGACAATATCGGAGGTTTCTCCAGGTGCCTTAGTAAGTTCTGAAACGCTTCTACGCAGTCGGGTGTCCATTTGAAGTGGCGTTTTCCCCGCTTTATTAGTTCGAAGAACGGTATGCATTTATCAGTAGCCCTGGAGATAAATCTGCTTAGTGCGGCTACTTTTCCTGCAAGGCTTTGCACATCCTTAATTTGCCTGGGTTCCTGAATGTCTCTGATTGCCGCGATCTGATCTGGATTAATCTCAATCCCACGGGAACTGACGATGAACCCCAAGAATTTTCCGGAGGCAACACCGAATGAACATTTGGTTGGGTTGAGTTTCATTCCGTACTTTCGAAGGATGCTGAACATCTCCGCCAAGTCCGTAGTGTGATGGGAGGATTGCTTGGACTTAACCAACATATCGTCGACGTATACTTCCATTGTTTTCCCGATCTGGTTATAAAACATTTTGTTAACTAAACGTTGATATGTAGCGCCCGCATTCTTCAAGCCAAAGGGCATCACTACATAACAATATAACCCCAGATCTGTGATAAAACTAGTGTGTTCTTGATCTGGAACATGCATTGGAATCTGGTTATATCCTGAGTAAGCGTCCATGAATGAGAGAAGTTCATGACCCGCCGTCGAGTCCACCAACTGATCAATTCGGGGCAACGGGAAACTATCTTTTGGGCAGGCTTTGTTCAAATCCGAGAAGTCGATACACGTTCGCCACTTCCCATTGGCCTTCTTTACCAGGACTGGATTCGAAATCCAGTCTGGGTAGGTCGAGTCTCTGATAAATCCATTACTCTTCAGCTTTCCAACTTCTTCTTTCAAGGCAGCGGACCTCTCTGGGCCCAACATTCGCCTTTTTTGCTTTACCGGAGGATGTTTAGGGTCAATGCTTAATGAATGGCTCATGATTGATGGGGATATCCCACACATATCCGCGTGGGTCCAAGCAAATACATCCAAGTTGTTTTCTAAGAAATCCGTCAATTCTTTAGCGAGATTCGGATTTAACTGGGATCCAATCTTAAGGACCTTCTCCGGGTCACTGTCATCGATCGGTACATCCACAGTTGTCTCATTGGGAGTCTCCATTCTGCCCCCGGGTTCTTGATCCTCTCTGGGATCTATATCCTCGGGCCACTCTCTGGGCGACTCTCCAACGACTATCCTCTTTAGTTGCTATAAGGTCTCCGCCCACGAAGGGGGAGAAGCGCCTTTAGTTTCAATGTCCCCTCCATTGCGAAGTAACTTTAGTTCGGCAACATAACATGCTCGCGCAACAACCTGATCTCCTCTGACGATACCAATGCCAGCTTTCGTGGGGAATTTCAATAACAAGCACCAGGGGGCTATGCAGGCTCTAAACTTTGCGAGGGCCGGTCGGCCCAAGAAGGCATTATAGGGCGATTCAACGTCCAAAACCACGAATGGAAGGATTCTCACTCTCTGGCGTTCTCCTTCCCCAAGTGTAACCGGTAACTCTACATAACCCATTGGAGCGGTTGATGCTCCGTTGAATCCACGGATCCATCCTTGACAGGGCTTCAAGTCTTTTATTTCGAGGTTCATCTGGTCAAATGTCCTTTTGAAAAGAATGTTGACGGAACTCCCGTTGTCCACTAAAACCTTATGAACAGTGGCTGGTCCAATAGGTACTGTAATTACAAATGGATCTTCTGTCGGAGCATGGACTCCAATGCTTTCTCGTTCTCGGAAAATGACATCGTCGGTCATCATCTTTTGTTGCTTCACCGGGATATTGTCCTCGGGGTTGCTACACTCCCCTACCACGAGGTGTTGCTTAGCTGCATTGACATATTGATCTAATGCCTTGGAACTATGCCCGGCAAGATAAAGTCCTCCGATTACGGTATTGATAACAATGTTCTTTCCCTTTTGCTGGGCAGTCGGCCTAGCAGCAAGTTGATTCTGGTTCTGATTTGGGGCCTGTAGTGCTTGCCCCCTTTCTCTGGGCATTACTCTGTATTCATCTAACTTTCCTTCTCGAAGCAGCCTTTCGACTACATCTCTTAGGTGACGGCATTCATTTGTCGAATGGCCGTGAATCTGATGAAAGAGACAAAACTTCCCCATTTCACGTTCTTTCTCCGTCGACTCTCTGGGAGGTGGCCTCTTATTCTGGAGGACTTCATACGCATCCATGAAGATATTTTCCAGAGTATCATTTATTGGTGTATAACTTTCAAAGGCCCTGGGACGAATCCTTCTCTGGGAGTCGTTTCCTCGGTTCCTCTTCCGGTTGTTGCCGTTACCATTATTATTGTTGTTACCTGACTGATGACCACCCTGATTCCGATTTCCGACGTTAACCTCGACTTTCCCCGAGCTATCTCTTGTCTGCTTAATGGCGACATTGCTCTGGATTTCCTCCTTATCAGCTGTTTTTGCCTTTCGGTTAGCATATACTTCTTCCCGGCGCAAGTGTACGTTGGCTTTTTCGTAGAATAACTCTCTAGTATGGGGTGGTTTGCCTGCCAGGTATCTCCCGAATTCAGTGTCTTTATCTACTCCATCAATCAGTGCTGCGACAACGGTGGTTCATGGGGATCTTTAACTTCAGTAGCGGCCAAGTTGAAACGGTCAAGGTATGCCCTCAAACTCTCGCCTGGCCGCTGTTTGACAAGGAACAAATCAATCACACTCTTTGTCTTTTGTGCATAGATACGGAATTGTTCTATGAACTTCTCACTCAACTCCCTGAAACTAGAAATCGATCTTGCTGGCAAGCGAGTAAACCATAACAATGCTACATCCTCCAGGAATATGGGAAATGCTTTGCACTTGACAGCGTCAGAAGCTGCGGCAGCGGTCATTGACCAGGAATATCTCATCAGATGCTGGACGGGATCAGACATGCCCACGTATCGATTCATCTGTGGCATGTTGAAATGCCTTGGGAAAGTCGCATCCAAAATATCATCAGTGAAAGGGGTGTGACTGTGGTCGATTCCCCAATCTTTGTTCCGTTGTCCACGGCTATCTGCCAGAATCTGATGGATCATGGCTGCAACATTTGCACTGGTCAGCGGAGGTTCAGGGTCAGTGCCTCTGGCTCGGCGGGGTTCTCTAATCTCTCTTCTGGGAGCAGTCACAAAATCCGGGGCTCGGATTGGGCTTCGTTGCCCCCTGTTACCATGAGCATGTGTACGGCGACGGGGCTGAGGTAGTCTGTTATGTACAGGACTGTCCACATCTCGAGTCCTGGGAGTTGCGGCTTGATCGTTCACATTACGGTTTGAAGGCCCCGCCTCCAGTGCTTCTTCTTCCCGTGATGGCAGGGTTCTGAACCGAAGCTGCTCTATGTTTTCGGCTCTCTCATACGGTCGTCGCGGAGGTCTCGGCGATTCCTCAGACGAAGAGGAATATCCTGGAGTGAGTGGACGAACCGGTGGCATCCTTTGCCTTGCGAGCTCATCAAGCCTTCTATCCATAGCAGTCAAATTTTGTCGTTGGACGGAGCTTTCCTGCCTTTGGGCAGCCAATTCATCAAACAGTCTCTCCCACATTTCGGAAAAGCGAGAGAGATCCCCCTCAGTAACGGGAGCAGCAGGGTCATATTGGTCATCATCACTTTCTCTTATGCGCAAAGAGCTTGAGCCAGGTCGAGCGGAGGGGCCAGGACGGTAGGAGCGAGCCATATGCTCCTTTCCAGGTCGAGTTGTAGTCTGATCATCAATTCGAATCGCTGTGGTTCGAGGATGACAGCTCGCAACGCCCCCCTGAGATCGATTCGCGGTCGCGGTGCGTGGAGGATTCGAGACGTTGCCTCGGGATCGAGTAACAACGCCTTCAGCAGTCCGGATCGCCTCGTTCTCGTCGACTCGGAGCGTGGCATCTTCATCGGATTGGTTCGCCCCCTGCGCTCCGCGATCCAGAGTCTCCTCATTGCCTAGCTCGTGCACACTTTCTTCAATTGTTTCATTGGTTTGCGAAGCTCGTGCTTCCTTAGATCTTTTTCCAGCCATGATATCCGAATCGCTGGAATCTTCAAAGAACTGAATAGTGAAACTTTAGGATTATTCTCTCAGTGAAAGCACCAAAATGTTAGATCAAAATTTGGACCTAACACCCAAATCGTTCTGAATCTTATAGAGTTTCAACTGAAGAATGAGGAAAAAGAAAATAACACACAGAATTTATAGTGGTTCGATGTTAACGAGCCTACGTCCACTTTATCTATTATTGATTATACTTTGAAAGCTAATACAATCAATGATTTCTCTTAATACTCTCGTAGTCTGACAATAATGGCGGATTCAGTACTCAATATTGCCAAAAAGATCCCAAAAAAGCCAAGCTCTGGGCTATTTATAGCTGATTTTGTCAGGCGGGTCGTGATAACACGTGGAACGAATCCCGAGAACATCGGATGGCATCGCTGCCATTGAAGAAATAGTCAAATTAGCCGTTGCAGATAGGTGTCGCGATCCCTTGGAAAATCGGATCGTGCAGATGGGGAGAATTGGTCAAAATGACGGTTAGGGACACGTGTCGCTAGATCCGTGCGTCTCGGATCGCTGAAGACTAGCCCGTGTTTGAACGGGTCAGAGGGTTCGCCATGCATCAAGGGATCAGATTGGTCTACGCTGGACAACAATATAAGTTCGGATCGAGTCGCATAGAGGTTTTGTTTCGCTGATGAATCAGGGGATCCGATGGTGGGCGAGTCAATAGTGTGCGATCCGATATGGTGCGATCTGATATGGGGCGATTCGATCGTGCGATTCGAGGAGGGGCGATCCGATACTTCATGCTCTTAGGGAACGCAGTTTCATACTTTCTTCTTATGAATGAACCTGGATGGCTTGGTCAAAAAGCTAGCCAACAAGAAGGAAATCATTTTTAAAGTGGAGAATCGTTACTAAAAGTAATTCTTTATAATGAATAAATGTTGTTAAAAAGGAAATCTTTATAAAGCGAATAAAGGAGTTAAATCGAATATGGTATTCGAAAGTAGTAAATCGAATTAGTTATTCGAAAGGGGTTAGTCGAGTCGAGTCAGTTGAATAGAGTAATCGAATATTTGTTATTCGAATAAGAGTTAACCAGTTAGAGTTAAATCAATTAGAGTTAACCAGTTAAAGTTAACCAGATCGAGTGAATTAATTAGAGTTAACCAGTTAGAGTTAAACCAGTAGGAGTTAATCGAATATATAGTTTATTCGAATAGAGTAAAGGAGTTAATCGAATATATAGTTTATTCGAATAGAATAAAGGAGTTAATCGAATATATAGTTTATTTGAATAGAGTAATGGAGTTAATCGAATATATAGTTTATTCGAATAGAGTAAAGGAGTTAATCGAATATATAGTTTATTCGAATAGAGTAAAGGAGTTAATCGAATATATAGTTTATTCTAATAGAGTAAAGGAGTTAATCGAATATATAGTTTATTCAAATAGAATAAAGGAGTTAATCAAATATATAGTTTATTCGAATAGAGTAAAGGAGTTAATCAAATATATAGTTTATTCAAATAGAATAAAGGAGTTAATCGAATATATAGTTTATTCAAATAAATTTAAAAGAGTTATCGAATATAGTTTATTCGATAGGAGTTAAGTGAATAGTGTTAGAGTTAAATCAAAAGAGTTAAGTGAATAGAATAAATTGAATAGAGTTATCGAATATACCTTATCGAAGGAAAGAATTATCGAATAGAAAAGATTTGGAAGAGAGTTACGTAAGGAAGTTTGTTAAAGAATTAGAAGAGTGAACTTTGTCTATTTCAAGGTTAGAAACGTTGTTCAGTTAAGGTTTGAGAGGTAGTATTACCCCAACTTGATTGACTTCATTTTTAACTAAGGAATGGTTAAGGTTCGATAGTAAAGGATGGTTAAGTGAATTTAGTAATTAAAGCAAATGGTTTGAGTTGGCATCGCGATGGTTTGTTTTAAACATCTGCCTAAGTCCAATGAAGAAGCTTTGGAAATGTTTTCCAAATAAGAAACTAGAAATGTTTTCTAATAAAGAAAACAAGAAATGGAAATGTTTTCCATTGTTAATAACGTATATTTTCCAAATTTAGAAAATAAGAAATATTGAATATAAGGAAACAGGAGATAAGTAAATTAAGGAAATAAAGAGATAAATGTTGAATGATGTTTGATCGATATAAATTTCCATTTGGAAATAATATCGTTGTTTGCACACCTGTTTTTCTTCGATAGTTAAATCACAGACTATCGAAGTTTTGACCATTTTAACGTTGTTAATATGGAGAGACCGGTTGGATTATTATCCAAAGAACCACTCTGTATTGGCATAAGCGTTGCGAATCATATATGCCAAGGAAATTAAAGGCGGAGTTATGCAAGGGCTATCCCGTTTACAGAATAGTGCCTTCGGTTCATCCTGTTCCTGGATGACTTGTATGGACGGATGTCTGACAGAGTATTTCCAGACGATCACGTACATTGATTTCTCCAACCGTACCAAGAGTGGAAGCGGAGAAGGAAACTTCTTTTAGCTAACACATAATGTATGGTTGAGGACGTCAATCGGTGATTTGATGGATTTGACGATGTGGCATTCAAAGTGAATCTGGTGTGATGAAAAAGCGTAGCTTCTAGCCTCACATCCGGTAAATGATTGAAATCGGGCAGGCAGCATGGCTAAGTCGGTCGCACCGAAGTAGGGTGTATAATCACCTGATCTAGAGTTTCATTTACTTCTAAAAATATATTGTTGATGCTGTCCCATTCGGGAACGATTGCTGATCCCAACCGTTGGTGATATACATTCGATACACTCAAGCGAAATGAGTGGTCAGTCATGTGTGGCCAGGTTGCAAGATGTTCTTGTTGAACCCAGTGTATTCCTTTCTAGAGGTACACTAGCGAAAGGTGGTTCCATACCTTGTCATAGTTGGAAATCCATTACCCAATACGTGCTTGCGGTTTTGATTTGTATACTATATATGTAGAACGTGAGATAAAAACGTTTCTGCTAGATGATTATATATATACTGTGGTCGATAGACATTATTATAATATCAAAAGGTTTTTGATATAAAGATAATTTGGATTCTCATAAGGGAAAAACCCGTTCCGTTATACGGCGTGGCCTTATGAGATATCTTTTACTTGTTCAAACTATTTTAAACTGTTTTACTCATACCAGTCCCATGACTGACCTGGAGTTTATTTTGTTTTGTTTTCCCTAAACTCTTGGGTGCCTAAATTTGTACGGGCAATCAAGTAGTCGGGATTTTACAGATACAATTGGAGAGCTTGGAGCAGGAGGCTTCAGGATCATGTAGCTATAGTTTATTTCCGCTGTGTTGTAAGTGTTGTACTTTGATAAATGATATGTATATTCAAGTACAGATTTGTATTTCAAAGTTATGTTATGAAATATATTTATTCGTTCCGCTGTGAGATTCGTGTTACTCTGATATTGTGTTCTTCTTCTTCTTCTATTCTAAGTTTCTATCTTATCTTTCCTCATCCTCTAATTTCTTTCGTTAATGATCGGTATTTTTCGATGTTTGGTTAGTTGTCATCGTGTTTATGTCGATAACCAAAGTCCTCAAAATCCCGCGTCATTACAGTTGGTATCAGAGCGAGGTTAAGTGAATTACCTTGGCTCTGTGGCGTGACTCAGTAGAGATAGGGTTAGTAATACCCTAGATTGAGTTGAGTATATATATACGAGTGAACGTATTTGTAGATGATATAAAAAAAATTTATATTGTGAAGATTTATTGGTTGAGTAGTTTATGAGCTCTGGTCGATCAGTTTGATCCACTGTATCGGTAGGAGTTACTAAACACTCGAATACGATGGGTCGGCACGATATGTTTTTAAAAAAGAGGGTAAATTAAAATAAGTTACCCAAGGTATATCTTGGTATAAAGAAGATATATATATCAAAATTTTAATATAGTGGATATATTGGTTGTTATTATAATCGAGTATGATTATAAATTAAATGGTTATGTAAATAACCAATCAGAATTCATATAAGTGAAATACGTGAAAGATGAGTTAAATCTGAAATTTTAGCTAGAAATTGAATTAAAATTATGGAAAATTGGATAAGTATTTGTAAATGGATTTGGATTAAAAGTAAGGAAAATTTAAGATCCTGGGAGATTCTAAATTGTTTTACAAGCAGTGTGAATTATATTTTGAAATGAATTTCAAAGTGGAAATGTTTAGAAATGGTTTTATAGTATTGAACTCACTTCGATCGCTGGAAAATAGATTCTGATGATGACAGCTGCATCATCAGTATTCATTTTCGAGTTGTAAGTGACGAATTACTACCAGAGATACTGTTTTGAATTTGTTTTGGGAAAGACAAGTTGTGTTGAATTTCAAAATGGGATTTATAATAAAGAATGAATAAAGAAAGTTTGAAATAGAAATTGAATATAGAAATTCAAAGGGAGTTTGAATATATGAAATTCAATGGAATAGAAATAGAAATTGAATATAGAAATTCAAATTGAGTTTGAATATATGAAATTCAATGGAACTGATATAAAATTTGAATATAGAAATTCAAATGGAATTCAAATATAGAATTTGAATATAGAAAATATAAAGGAACTCAAATATAGAATTTGAATATATGGAATTTGAGTATAGAATTCAAAAGGAATTCAAATATAGAATTTGAATATATGGAATTTGAGTATAGAATTCAAAAGGAATTCAAATATAGAATTTGAATATATGGAATTTGAATATTGAAGTGTAATAGAATTTGATATGGAATTTGAATATAGAAATCAAATAGTTTGAAATGGAATTTGAATATAGAATTTTAAAATAGAGTTGAAATGGGAATTGGAATATATAATTCAAATGGAGTTTGAAAATAGATTTGAATATAGAAATTTAAATGGAATTTGAATCGAAATTTGGCTTTAAACAAGGAAAGAGATTTGTAAATTCATATTCGAAATCGAGTATGAAACTTAGATTGAAATTGAGATTCAAAGAGTTATAATCAAGTTTAAAAATATATTGAACATGTTATGTTCAATTATTAAATGAAATAAGCAAAAGTGCCAGTTAATAAATAGATTAACAAATTGAGTTAAAACGATCAGGTATAGTTAAAATAGATTGGGCAGGTATAAATATACATGAGATAGGTATGGATAAGATATGAAGGTATATAAATAGAATGCTCGACGAAAAGGTATGTATTTAATTCATATATGAGATTTTATGCGCCGTATCGGCTAGCTGCTTGGCTTTTTCTTTTTCTTGTGGATTGGTGAGGGCCATGGGAGGCTATTTGAAATATCCCGATGCTCCTGGTACAAAGGAGGTTATGGCGAATTTTTCCGGGAATTTAAGGAGCTAGAATATTTTTAAGATAATTTGATAGTTAGAAATCAACGTATCGATATATATATAGAAGTCGATAAGGAAACGAACCTAGAAATATAATAGTAAAATCAAAAAGGAAGACTAAGAATAAAATCTTGTAAGAATAGAAAGAGGAAGCGTATACGTGTTTAAAAGTGAATAAGTAGTCGTATGGTATTGATTATTCGAGTAAGTAGTCATATCTGTTTTGACGTTATAAATGTTATTCAGTCAAGGTCTGAGAGGTAGTTATACCCCAACTTGATTGATTTCATTATTAACAAATGAATAGTAAGATTTATGGCTCGAAGATCAATGTTGAATAAGAGTTAGTTGAATATAGTATTTGGGTTGTCGTAACGATGTTATACACAACATCCGTTTTAACCCAAATAAGTGTAAGCTTGGAAATATAATAAAGAATATTTCCTAAGTATAGAAATAAACGAGATCGGAAAAGAGATAAGTAATTGGAATATTTTCCAATTATAAATAACATATATTTTCTAAAGTTTAGAAAATAAAGGAAGGTGATATTCGGAAATGTTTTCCAAATAACATAAAAGGCCAATATGGTTATTGAAAATATTTGGTTAACAAATATTGATAAAGAAATAGAGAAGTGATTTAACTAATGGAATATTAATTAAGGGCTCAGTGACATGTTCAAAAGGAAATTTTGATTTTTGAAAAGAGTAAACTGTTTAAAAAATCCCAGGGAAAGACTGTTTGAATTAAAAACAAATCTAACAGGAATTTGTGAAAGAAAATTTGAATTAAAGTAAAGCCAGTAAAGTGGTAACTGAGGTTGAATTAGAATGATATCAAGACAAATTGGATTGTGAGATTCAAAGTTGAAGTGTAAATTAATAATCAAGTTAAGAGTTGGGAATCGAGAACGAAACATGAGTTTGAAATGAAAATTTGGCTTGGTAAAAAGTGAATGGTTGTATTGGAGATAAAAGTCATTTCAGAGTTTGATTGGGATAACATTGGTATATGCTGAGTTGATAGCATATGGAAGTGATAGAGTTGATATGCCCGACAAAAAGGTACAAGTTTATATTTCATATGGTATGAGATTTTGATGAGCCGAATTAGCAAGCCGCTTGGCTGTTTGATTTTCTTTTGGGTTGGAGATGGCCCAGAGAGGCAAGTTGGAGTTTGACCTATTAACCAGTACAAAGGAGGTGCTGGCGAAATATTTCGAAAAGTTAAGGAGTCAGAAAATTTTCGTTGATAAGAATTAATTAATAATTTAATTGAAATTAAATTGGTTCAGTGGAAACTGAAGATTTAGAAGTGAACAAATATGTTCTAACCAGTCGATAGGGTCGTTCTCTACCTTAGCAATTTCGAGGACGAAATTATTTTAAGTGGGGAAGATTGTAATGACCCGCATTGGCAGAGGTATTATAATTAATTTATTTAATTATTGAAATGGTGGTTTAAAGAATTTAACGGTCGTGGAATTAAATAATGGTGAATATTTAATTTAAAATAATAAATTAAATAATATATTTAATTCTGAAATAATCAAAATTGGCTGAAATGGCGATATGGTGTGAACTGGATTATCTGTGATATTTAATTCAGTTTGGAATTGAATTTGAATAACGAATGTTTTATATAAACGACAATTTGAACGTATAGTTTATAATATAATTATAAACGAGCTTGAAATGGTGCTGCAGTTCGTAAATTGGCAATTCGAACTTCAACTGAATGTACATGATTCGTTTTAAGCCAGATTTCTGTGAAACAAGAAACGTGTGGAGCTGGTCGAGTATATCTTTCTAGTGGAAGAGAAAAATCGGGATTTCGTCGTGTAGATTTTGATTCACGTCCAAATCAAATTTTAGAAAAGTCGCCGTGGAATTCCTTTATAATTTATAAAGGAATTATTTATATTTTTAAAAGGAATTTCAATATAAATCGAATATCGGGTTGACCCAGAAGTGAATATCGAGTTGTAAATTCATACAGGAATATTCTGGAGCTGTATGGTATGCCACTGTGAATATAGACAATAATATTTATTTTTAAATATTAAATTTAATTATATTTAAATATATTTATATATTTAAATAGGTTATTTAGAGCGTTAAAAATAGCCACTTTCGCATACGAAGTCGGAATTCGATGAAACAGGTTTTGTTGGATCCGTAATGTCAAATAGTTGTTAGATTTCCAGTTTCATGATTTTAGAGTCACTGTGTGGCCGTATGGATTTTTAGATTGAAAAAAGTCAGTATTTCGACAGTTAAAAATACGCTGTGTGAGCATACGGAGTCAGAATTCGACGAAACCAGTTTCGTTGGGACCGTAATGTCGAACTGTAGGTGCATGTCCAGTTTCATGGATTTTGGGTATCGTATGTGGTCACAGGAATTTTAGAGGACATATGTAGACAGCGTATGCTAGAAAATAAATAGAATAATGGAATATAAAAATATTATATTTTTCCTATATAATACCATTTCAAAACCTAAACCTAATTCACTACTTCCTCAGTCAACCACATTTTTCCGCTGTCAATTCTTTGTATTTTTCTTCAACAAACGAAAAGAAAATCAAAGTAAATTCAAAGAAAAATACAAACAAATTCTTATAAATCCTTTAACCAATATTCTTGCAATCCTGGTGAGATCCTCTTCAAGTCTATACCCTTGATTTCTTGTTCGACGTCTGTATTTGTAATATCCCGGAAATCCGAGCCAATTTAAATTTTTTATTTTGGCAATTTTAGCGAATTTTGAATATTTAAAATGAATTATTTTAAATAATATCGATGAAAAATTTATTTTGAAGGGAATTCGAACCTATATATTATATAGATCGTCGTTAGAATATAAATATTTATTTATATATATAAAAGGAATTGGAAATGGCGCGATAGTTCGATAATTCGATTTCAAATTTCAAATGAATGTACCGGGTTCAAAATAAACCGGATTTTAGTGAAACCAAAAATATTTGTATCTAATTGAGAATATCTTTCCAATGAATCCGAAAAATCAAAATTTCTTAGCGGGAATCAAAAGATATGCCCAGTTGAAAATTTAGAATAGTCACTATGGAATTCTGGCCCTTAAAAATGGAAATTTTGCAAATGACCTCGGTTTTTGACGAAACAACTTTTGTTGGATCCGTGATGTCAAGTTATTGCTAGATTCCAATTTTCATAATTTTTCGAATCAATAAGTGAGCGTGGCGAAGGAAAACGCGTTTGACCAGTTTTAGTTGATTTTAATCGACTGGAAAATGGCCATTTTTCAAACGGTCTCAGAATTTGACGAAACTAGTTTTGTTAGGACCGTATCATCAATACGAAGCTAGAAATAATTTTTCTGGAATTTTTCGGATCCGTATCTGGCCCCAGTAAATGGGAATGTGCATTCAAATTCAATATATAGAGTTATATTTTGATTTTGACGAAAACTTATCGAAACGATCGAATCGGCCTACGATACATATCCCATTGTGTTCGGAATGGGGGTAATTAGCTATGGACGATAGGCAGTGGGTTCGATTTAGAAGTCGAAATAAAAGGTTGCTTTTTTTTTAAAAAAAAAAAGAGAAGGAAGGGGGAGGAGCCGCCGCTCCTCCCACCGTCGGCGCCTGGCGCCGTCCTCCCCTCCACTTCCTCTCCGCCCTCCTCTTCTTCTCCTTCCCTTTGTTCTTCAACCGACCGCGCCCCCAAACCGCAACACCCCACCTCGTACGCCACCCCCTCTCCCCTCCGCGCCCTCCTCCCTTCTTTGATCAACCGACGACCCCTCCCCCCTCTTGCGACTGGCCAGCGAGATTCTCCCCCCTCCATTCAACAACACTGTAAGTTTTAACTTTTAATTTTAAAACAGTTTTTATATGTTAAAGTAATGATTTTTAGGATGTAAAAGTAATGATTTTTACGATGTTAAAGTAATGATTTTTATGATGTTAAAGGAATGATTTATATATGCGGAAAAAAATATATGATTTTTATATAAAGAGATTTAAAAAGAAAAGGCGATTTATATGTAAAGATATAATTTTTATTATAGTAAAAGGTTGAAGATATAATCTTTATTATGGTAGAAGGTTAAAAATATAATTTTTACATAAGCAAGAAGTTAAAAATATGATTTTTACTTGTGTAGAGTATTAAAAATATGACATTTATATAATAGAAGATATAAAAATACTATTTTTATATAAGTAGTGTATTGAAAATAAAATTTCTATATAATAGAGAATATAAAAATATTATCTTTATATATGTAGCGAAATAAAAATCTGATTTTTATTATATATATGTTGAAATAAAAATGTGATTTTTATAGTGATGAGATGAAAAGGCGAAATCTTTATATTTGAAAAGGCGAAATCTTTATATTTGAAAAACGAGATCTTTATATTTGAAAAGGCGAGATCTTTATATTTGAAAAGGCGAGATCTTTATAATTGAAAAGGCGAAATCTTTATATTTGAAAAGGCGAAATCTTTATGTAGAGAATAGCGTGATAAAAATATAATCTTTATTATACGAACACCGTTGTAAAAATAGAATTTTTATCTATATAAGCGGGGTAAAAATAGAATTTTCATCCATATGGCGTGATAATAAAAATGTGATTTTTATATACATAGCAACAATATAAAAATGTGATTTTTATATATGTAGTGGCTACGGGCAACGAAAGTGATGAAAGGCGAGCACGGTGAAGATCTTCTACATAAGAAGAGTCGTGGCGTTGGTTTAGCTATCTTTGAGAACTTCTCACCTTTAATTTAATATTTCTTGTTAATAATATATACTAGGATGCAGACGGTGTTTAGTAGCGCCCGACACCTGTCGTCCACAGACCATGGACGGCTTGTATGCTTGTTTGTTTGATTTTGATGTGTAGTTGATTGTGTGATGTGATGTGAAATGAAATAAAATATTTTATAGTGGAAAATATTTTATAGTTAAAAATAGAATTTTTAACGTGTATTTAAAATAAATATTTATAAACAAATCGGAGATTTGTTTATATACACTAATTTGATTGATATTGATTGGGACGATAAATTTTACACATCGCCCAACTGCACAAATAAAATCTGTGTTTGATTGTTTGAAAACCCCACACGGGTATTGGGGTGATATATGACGTACACTAATCCCAATAATTAGTTGTATGTCGATCGATTGATTGACAGACTGTTATAAGCGTTGAATAATTATATTTGATGCCTATACAGTGTAGAATGCACTTTGGATGATGGTTGATTATTTGTCATTGTTGATATATACATGCGTTGTATGGAAATCCATAGAAATAAAATCTATGGTAATTGATTGGGCCTCATTCCAGTTTTGAAAAGAAATATTTGAATAGAATATTTGAAAATAGAAATATATGAAGCCGTGTTGATTAGATTGACGCCATTTTGAAGTGAACGATATTTATATCGATTTTATTCATCTTATAATGAATATCGAAAGTGATTTCAAAATCTGATATTTTGAAAAGAATTAGAATTCGAATTGAAATTGAATAGAAATGAATTCGAATTGAAATGGAATAGAAATGATTTCGAATTGAAATTGAATAGAAATGAATTCGAATTGAAATTGAATGGAATTGAAAATGAATTGAAATTGAATTAAAAGTCGATTTGAATTGAAACTAATTTGAAATGAATTTAAAACGAATTTAAAAGGGAAAATTCAATTTTGATTTGAATTTGAAAAGGGGGTTGAAATCGTTTTGAAAACGAATTTAAAACGATTTACAAAATACGTTTTAAAAGGAAATCGACGAAATATATAATATATATATATATATATATATATATATATTATATATATAATGGCCTGAAAAGAACGCGCCGCGCCGCGGTAGTTCGCGAATTTCGACCATTGACTTCAAATGGATATTGCGGGAGATCCGACGATCGGATTCTCCTAAAATCGGAACCGTTGGGTTCGTATCAAAAAGAGCTTTCTAACGAATATTAGAAATTAGAAATCTAACGGTTGGATTTGGAATTATGTCCAAATCAAATTTGGAAAACGTCGGTGCAAGTGCAGTTCGATGGCCGTTGGTGGAAATCGACTGTACAGGCCTTGATAAAATTATTAAAAATATCAATAATTTGTGTAATATCATAAGAAATGATTTGTGAAAAATTGGGATGAAAAACTCCATCTTTGAAAAGATAAAAATAGATTTTTATCTAAATGAACTAGTTTTGAACTAGAATAATAAATATTTATTTTTAAAATAAATAAATTGGATTTGAAATGGTTTTGAAAATAACCAGAATTTCCAATAATTGAATTGGAATGGATTTGAATCGAAATTGTCTGTGGAATATGTTAAGACCCGCAACTTCCCCGTAAAGGAAAGCGTCGGATAGTTCGAGAACAAGCCACAACAGAACGCATACAGAAGAACATTTCATTGTATATTACAACAATGCATCAGAATACAGGAATATACAGAGTAAAAATGAATATTACACAGAGATATCAGAGATTTAAATTGCATTTAAATACATAGCAGCGGAAAAATAATACAATACACAACTAGAATGAGATATACGGATACAAAGCTTTCCGGATATCGTTCCAGCTGTAAACCAGGATCCTGTGAATATAAATCTGCAAAACCAAAACTACTAGCTGCCCGTGTCAAAATAAGGGCACCCAGAGTTTAGGTTAAAACAATAAACTCCAGGTCAGTCATGGGACTGGTGTGAGAACTAAAACAGTTATTAATCTTTATTTTAAATCATTAGGTAAATCAAGGGACCACGCCGTATAACACGGAACGGGTTTCCTCCCAAGAATACCAGTGCATAAAACAACAGCGCAATGCTAAATAAAGAAAAATGAAGCTGTTATAAGACCCAGGTCCTATCACACAATGCAACGCAAGCCGGGGGATAGGGTTTTTACCTTATAACAGCCAAAGAATGCTTGATACGTTTAAAAGAAATCATTTGAAACTATTTATAAGTGTATAGTGTATAAAACAACTTCAAATCATAAGTATCAATCATAGGCGGCATGAATGTCCCATACCACTATGTCGCCATATATAGGTTATACAATCAAAATCGCAAAGTCACGTATTTGGAAATTGGGTTTCCATCTATGAACCGAGGCAAAAGATAGTCCTCAACCGATTCGAGACGCTCTAGCCCGCCCCTCAGGACCCAGACTCAGGTGGGCCCTAGGATCCTCAGGGCCAGTCCACCGATGTGGATTAAACTTAAACCCTGGACATGCATTTCCCCGCCTTATGGGGCGTAAACGAGCCAACTAAATGACTCCATCGGTTCGAGAACGACCGATCAATCCGAGGCGCCTCGCAACAGCAACAACCACATAAGTCAAACTCGTCAGGGCGTGTAAAACCACTGACGCCACTTCTAGCTTGAAAGAAACGCATGCCCTCCCTGACGTCCTCTCCCGTTTTTGGTTCATACCGGGTGTGAAACACGCGAGGTAAACGTTACACAAAGCTACGCCACAAAGGCCGTGCTTTGATCATCACCACAAGACTTTGCTTTTCAACAGAAGCCTCGATCAATTGCCACTTAGGCATGCCACACAGGCAATTCACTCCATGCGTTTGATATCCATCAATATATAACCCCTGAGCTCGTACGTCTCAGAGAAAGGCGTTAAGCAAGAGAATAAATTCTCCGCCGCCAAACAGATATATATTCAATAGAGATCAATCACACGGACTAAAATCCAATGTCAGACACACAGTCCATTTACAAGTCCGTTCTGGGTCTGAACGAAACCGGAGGCACATAGTACCCCGCATATCCATCGATCTCCAAGTACGTCTGGACGATCACCAACTGTTTCCATCTTCTTGGGTGTACAGCCCAATCAAGATCATCAGTTATCACCCAAACGACGTGAAGACCTCCGGTCTTCGACCATCGTCTTCATCTTCGACTTATCGTCGTATCAGTTATTCAGAATGGGATAAACCCCGTCTTTCCGAATAACTCGCGTATATATTATAAAAGTGTCACACAAACACAACATACGCCTCATTCCAATTCATCAGTCACTAACCGTAAATTAATCAAGAGAATAATTTCCCAAATATTAACCCCGAAGGCCGAAACCAACATCAGATCAATATCCAGAAAATCATTCTACTTAGCTAACCGACAGTTAGTTTCTAATTTCACATTCATAGGGAAAGGTTCCCATTAATTTTATCAAAGATAAATTCTTGAATTTATTCTTTAATCAACTTTTGAATATCAATTCAAACTAGTCGGGATTAGCGAACCTTACCGAAGTAATCATTTGTTTTAATTTCCCAATCCCAACCTATTCATCCCATGAAGTAAAACTAGTAATACTTCATATCTAACACCACAGTGTTATCGGTAAATTCAATTACCATTTCACGTTCAAATCTAATTAAAGATTTAACTATCGCCTGGAGCAAAACTGGTGATACTCCATTTTCGATCTTTTCAATCTAATTAAAGATTCATTAAAACTCCACTTAGTTTTAATCTTCGACTGGGTTAAAGAATCAGTGTCATTTAAAACACGGTTCACGATAAACCCAAAATCCCATTCATTAATTATCGGGTTAAAGAACAAGTGTTATTTAAAACACTGTTCACGATAAACCCAAAAATCAATATCAATTCCAATTAAATATTATTTAATTGGTACACTTCATTAAATCTAAATAAAAAGATTTAATCTTTTCTCAACTGGGTTCAAGAACAGTGTTAGTGAAGACACCATTCACGACAAACCCAAATCACATTCGATATTCAATACAAGGCTCTGAATAGATAATATATCGGCTTATATTCAATATCGAATTCTACGACTAACAAATGTCGTATTGGAAATAACGATACAAATATATATCTTTCAAATTTCCATAACAACACCTGTAATATCACGAATTCCAACATCGAAATATTCCGAAGACAATTTCGATTCAAATCCACTCCAATGCAATCATTGGAAATTTTGGTTATTTTCAAAACCCTTTTCAAATTCAATTTATTTATTTAAAAATAAATAGAATTATAATTCTAGTTCAAAACTAGTTCATTTCGATAAAAATCTATTTTTATCTTTTCAAATATGGAGTTTTTCATCCCAAACTTTCACAAATCATTTCTTCTGATTTTACACAAATTATTACTATTTTTAATAATTTTATCAAGGCCCGTACAGTCGATTTCCAACAACGGCCATCGAACTGCACTTACAGCGACCTTTTTCGAATTTGATTTGGACGTATCTCCAAATCCAACCATTAGATTTCAAATTTCTAACATTCATTAGAAAGCTCTTTTCGATACGAACCCAACGGTTCCGGTTTTAGGAGAATCCGACGGTCGGATCTCCCGCAATGTCCGTTTGAAATAAATGGTCGAAATTCACGAACTGCCGCGGCGCGGCGCGTTCTATTCAGGCCATTATATTATATATATAATATATATAATATATACTTCGTCGATTTCTATTTAAAACGAATTATATAAATAGTTTTAAATTCGTTTCAAAAGCAATTTCAACCTCCTTTTCAATTCAAATCAAAATTGAATTCTTCTTTATAAATTCGTTTCAAAATTCATTTCTATTCAATTCAAATTTCAATTCAATTTGAATTCATTTCAATTCGTTTTCAATTCAATTCATTTCGAAATCGTTTTCAATTCAATTCATTTCGAAATCGTTTTCAATTCAATTCATTTCGAAATCGTTTTCAATTCAATTCATTTCGAAATCGTTTTCAATTCAATTCAATTCGAAATCGTTTTCAATTCAATTCATTTCGAAATCGTTTTCAATTCAATTCATTTCGAAATCGTTTTCAATTCAATTCATTTCGAAATCGTTTTCAATTCAATTCATTTCGAAATCGTTTTCAATTCAATTCAATTCGAAATCGTTTTCAATTCAATTCATTTCGAAATCGTTTTCAATTCAATTCAATTCGAAATCGTTTTCAATTCAATTCATTTCGAAATCGTTTTCAATTCAATTCAAAATATTCGATTTCGAAATCACTTTTCAATATTCATTTTTAAGATGAATAAAATCGATATAAATATCGTTCACGTCAAAATGGCGTCAATCTAATCAACACGGCTTCATAAATTTCTATTTTCAAATATTCTATTTCAAATATTTCTTTTTCAAAATAGTTGTTATTATCAAAATATTTTGTTCAACACATGACCAATCTCAATGAATGAGTACTGTCAACACATGAACTTTTATTTTATAATATTCTTTATTTTTCAAATTGGAATGAGGCCCAATCAATCACCATATAAAGTTAATTATATGGATTTTCATACAACACATGTATATAATAACATTGAAAATAATCAACCATCAACCAAAGTGCACTACACTGTAAAAGCATCAAATATAGATATTCAACGCTTATAACAGCCTGTCAATCAATCGATCGACATATTTAATCAATCAGGATGAGTGAACTGCAAATTTCATCCCAACACCCGTGTGGGGTTTCAAACAATCAAACAAATATTTTATTCGTGCAGTTGGGCGATGTGTAAAATTTATCGTCCCAATCAATGTCATTCAAATAGGTGTACATAAACAAACCGTCTGGTTTGTAAATGAATATTCTATTTTATTCACTTCACGTTAAAAATTATATTTTTAACGATAAAACATTTTATTCC
Organism: Allium sativum; assembly: GCA_030737875.1. NCBI lineage: Eukaryota > Viridiplantae > Streptophyta > Magnoliopsida > Asparagales > Amaryllidaceae > Allium > Allium sativum. The sequence continues at coordinate 389,866,276 of CM060916.1, read as the reverse complement.
AACATATGAATTTCTATTCAGTTCATTCTTTAAATAAAATGATATTTTTTTTTTCTAACACATTTTAGAAAATTTCGGCGGCATAACGGCACGATACTAGAAACGGGACAAGGCCTAGCCTTATCCCCGGTCTAGTGAAGGCCCACGCCATTCACACATCAATCATATTCAATTCGTTATGCAAACCACAAGATTTTGGAGTAAGAGTCTAACCTAGCCTTACTCCTTCGCCTTATAACGGCGCACGTCTAATCCTAACCAATTTATCGATTCGATTTTTCACACCACAAACCACATTCAAACCAATATCGCAATCAATCACCAAACAGCCAAACAAACAAGTCCATGGCCTGTGGACGATTGTGTCGGGTGCTACTAAGCACCGTCTGCATCCTAGTATATATATATAACTAGAAAATAAATTGAAAGGTGAGAAATTCTCACATATAGCTATCCTAGCTCCACGGCTCTTCATTTGCAGAAGTCTTCGTCGTTTCGCCTTCTTGTCACCTTCGTTGTCCTCTTTCACTACATATGTAAAAATCGAGTTTTTAGTTCGCTATTCAATATATAAAAATCGATTTTTTACTTCGATGTTCAATATATAAAAATTCTATTTTTCTATCGAAGTTCAATATATAAAAATTCTATTTTTCTATCGAAGTTCAATATATAAAATTCTATTTTTCTATCGAAGTTCAATATATAAAAATTCTATTTTTCTATCGAAGTTCAATATATAAAAATTCTATTTTTCTATCGAAGTTCAATATATAAAAATCCTTTTTTTCCTTCAAAGTTCAATATATAAAAATCGAATTTTTTTCGATTCGACGTTCAAAACCTTTTTCTTTTAAATCAGAATTAAATCTTTTTCTAATCAGTTTCTTGTTAAAATCGAAATCAGTTTTACATTTTTAAAACAAAATCAGTTTTACATTTTTAAAACAAAATCAGTTTTACATTGCTAAAACAAAATCAGTTTTACATTGCTCTAAATCAGTTTTACATTGCTCTAAATCAGTTTTTAACGAATTAAAAAAAAAAAAAAAAAAAGAAATAAAATACAATAAATACTTACGCGGGGGGGGGGGGGGGGGGGGTTCTGGTGGGTCTTGGGGTGCTGGCGACGTCGGCGGTCGTCGAACGGAGGAGGGGGGGCTCGAGGTCAAACGGCGTCGTCGATGGTAGGGGGCGGGTGCGCCTCAGGCGACGGTTCGATTTAGGGTTCAGGGGGCGATGTCGATCTTCGATGGAGGCGGTAGAGGACGTCGGAGGATGGAGCGGTGGGAGGGGGTGCGACATCCATCCGATCGACGATGGCGGCGGCTGTAGCGCGACGGGGTAGGGCTACAGTGGAGTAGTTTTTTTTTTTATTATTTTCTTTTAAAATTAGTCGGGGAGAGAGAACTGAAGAGAGGGGGGGGGGGAGTATAAGGAAAGCATAAAATATATTTTATTATTTATTTTAATTTTAAAAAGTAAGTTTTTCATTCGAACTCGAAACGAAACCCAACGTCTGTCGTTCATAGCGTTTCACCCCCATTCCGAACACAATGGGATATGTATCGCAAGCTGATTTGATTGTTACAATTAGTTTCCGTTAAATTTACATTTAAATCACTATATTGAATTTTAAACGTACATTTCAAATTACCGGGGTCGCATACGAACTTTAAAAATTCCCGAAAAATATTTTCTAGCTTCGTATTGACGATACGGTCCTAACAAATCTAGTTTCGTCGAATTCTGAGACCGTTTGAAAAATGGCCAATTTCCAGTCGATTAAAATCAACGGATACTGGTCAAACGCGTTTTCCTTTGCCACGCTCACATATTGATTCGAAAAATTATGAAATTTAAAACCTAGCAATAACTTCACATCACGGACCCAACAAAACTGGTTTCGTCGAAATCCGAGGTCATTTGCAAAATGTCCATTTTTAAGGGCCTGAATTCCATAGCGACTATTCAGAATTTTCAACTGGACATAACTTTTGATTCTTGCTACTAAATTTTGATTTGTCGGATTCGTTGGAAAGATATTATCAATTAGATCCTAATGTTTTTGGTTTCACTAAAATCCGGATTGTTTTGCACCCGGGACATTCAATTGAAGTTTAAAATCGAATTATCGAACTACCGCGCCATTTTCAATTCTATTTATAATTATATATAAATATTTATATTCTAACGACGACGCGTATAAATATATACGTTCGAATTATATTCAAACTAAATTTCTCGTCGATATTATTTAAAATAATCCATTTCAAATAATCAAAATTCGCTAAAATTGCCAAAATAAAAATTTTAAACTGGCCCAGATTTTACGGGTTGTTACAATCTCCCCCACTTAAAACTTTTCGTCCCCGAAAAGGAACAAAGTCGAAAGTGGTTTGATTAATCAACTCTACGCTCGATCTGGCTTCCATTCTCCAACTCTTTAGTATCTGAGAATTTTCAAAATTTCAAAAATTTGGCTAACACCCTAAATTTTTGAAAAATTTCGCCATAACCTCCCCTGCACCGGGAGCATCGGGGAATTTCAAATAGCTTCCCCGGTCCTTCAGATCTCAAAAAGAAAAAGAAAAAGCCAAGCGGCTAGCCAATAGGCTCACAAAATCATCATCACCCAAACAAAACAGGAAATTATGTAGTAAACATGTACCTATTTGTCGGGCAAACAAATTTTATTCTCTGGCTCTAGCCTCCTTGCTATGACCTGTTCAAAGATATATATGCATATGCAAGCAAATGCGACCAAATTTCAATACAAGTCAATATTTGATTCAGTTAGGCATAATGGTTCAAAATTATCAAACAATTAAACAAACAACACAAACATCAATCAATTAGTGGATTAACGTTTCAAATTCATAATTTTGATACATATACAAAAATCATGTTTTTGATGCCAAATCATAACAATGTATTCTAGCTATATTAGTTTTGGTTCTCACACCAGTCTAATGGAAATATATAGATATCACACCTTCGTAACACGAACATAAATATTGATGATGCGATCGCTATCATCAATATCATCTCCGGGCGTCTAGAATGTGATTCTATATCTATCCAGTATATTAAAACTTCGACTATACGTTCATGACGCGTATACGCGAAATCTACATATACTCGATTGTCCATATTCAATATAAATAATCAAATACGAATAATTGATTTAAATTTTCAAAACAAAATTTGTTTTCATTTGAAAAAATATAATCTTCACACTCGTTCTAGGATACTACTGATCCTATCTCTAACGAGTCATTCTAATTGGATATTACTAATCCAATATCTGATGAATTCTTTCGTATGTTTCTAATGTGCCTTGTTCTCTGCTTTGTAAACCAAAGCTCTGATACCAACTGTTAAGACCCGCAACTTCCCCGTAAAGGAAAGCGTCGGATAGTTCGAGAACAAGCCACAACAGAACGCATACAGAAGAACATTTCATTGTATATTACAACAATGCATCAGAATACAAGAATATACAGAGTAAAAATGAATATTACACAGAGATATCAGAGATTTAAATTGCATTTAAATACATAGCAGCGGAAAAATAATACAATACACAACTAGAATGAGATATACAGATACAAAGCTTTCCGGATATCGTTCCAGCTGTAAACCAGGATCCTGTGAATATAAATCTGCAAAACCAAAACTACTAGCTGCCCGTGTCAAAATAAGGGCACCCAGAGTTTAGGTTAAAACAATAAACTCCAGGTCAGTCATGGGACTGGTGTGAGAACTAAAACAGTTATTAATCTTTATTTTAAATCATTAGGTAAATCAAGGGACCACGCCGTATAACATGGAACGGGTTTCCTCCCAAGAATACCAGTGCATAAAACAACAGCGCAATGCTAAATAAAGAAAAATGAAGCTGTTATAAGACCCAGGTCCTATCACACAATGCAACGCAAGCCGGGGGATAGGGTTTTTACCTTATAACAGCCAAAGAATGCTTGATACGTTTAAAAGAAATCATTTGAAACTATTTATAAGTGTATAGTGTATAAAACAACTTCAAATCATAAGTATCAATCATAGGCGGCATGAATGCCCCATACCACTATGTCGCCATATATAGGTTATACAATCAAAATCGCAAAGTCACGTATTTGGAAATTGGGTTTCCATCTATGAACCGAGGCAAAAGATAGTCCTCAACCGATTCGAGACGCTCTAGCCCGCCCCTCAGGACCCAGACTCAGGTGGGCCCTAGGATCCTCAGGGCCAGTCCACCGATGTGGATTAAACTTAAACCCTGGACATGCATTTCCCCGCCCTATGGGGCGTAAACGAGCCAACTAAATGACTCCATCGGTTCGAGAACGACCGATCAATCCGAGGCGCCTCGCAACAGCAACAACCACATAAGTCAAACTCGTCAGGGCGTGTAAAACCACTGACGCCACTTCTAGCTAGAAAGAAACGCATGCCCTCCCTGACGTCCTCTCCCGTTTTTGGTTCATACCGGGTGTGAAACACGCGAGGTAAACGTTACACAAAGCTACGCCACAAAGGCCGTGCTTTGATCATCACCACAAGACTTTTCTTTTCAACAGAAGCCTCGATCAATTGCCACTTAGGCATGCCACACAGGCAATTCACTCCATGCGTTTGATATCCATCAATATATAACCCCTGAGCTCGTACGTCTCAGAGAAAGGCGTTAAGCAAGAGAATAAATTCTCCGTCGCCAAACAGATATATATTCAATAGAGATCAATCACACAGACTAAAATCCAATGTCAGACACACAGTCCATTTACAAGTCCGTTCTGGGTCTGAACGAAACCGGAGGCACCTAATACCCCGCATATCCATCGATCTCCAAGTACGTCTGGACGATCACCAACTGTTTCCATCTTCTTGGGTGTACAGCCCAATCAAGATCATCAGTTATCACCCAAACGACGTGAAGACCTCCGGTCTTCGACCATCGTCTTCATCTTCGACTTATCGTCGTATCAGTTATTCAGAATGGGATAAACCCGGTCTTTCCGAATAACTCGCGTATATATTATAAAAGTGTCACACAAACACAACATACGCCTCATTCCAATTCATCAGTCACTAACCGTAAATTAATCAAGAGAATAATTTCCCAAATATTAACCCCGAAGGCCGAAACCAACATCAGATCAATATCCAGAAAATCATTCTACTTAGCTAACCGACAGTTAGTTTCTAATTTCACATTCATAGGGAAAGGTTCCCATTAATTTTATCAAAGATAAATTCTTGAATTTATTCTTTAATCAACTTTTGAATATCAATTCAAACTAGTCGGGATTAGCGAAATTTACCGAAGTAATCATTTGTTTTAATTTCCCAATCCCAACCTATTCATCCCATGAAGTAAAACTAGTAATACTTCATATCTAACACCACAGTGTTATCGGTAAATTCAATTACCATTTCACATTCAAATCTAATTAAAGATTTAACTATCGCCTGGAGCAAAACTGGTGATACTCCATTTTCGATCTTTTCAATCTAATTAAAGATTCATTAAAACTCCACTTAGTTTTAATCTTCGACTGGGTTAAAGAATCAGTGTCATTTAAAACACGGTTCACGATAAACCCAAAATCCCATTCATTAATTATCGGGTTAAAGAACAAGTGTTATTTAAAACACTGTTCACGATAAACCCAAAAATCAATATCAATTCCAATTAAATATTATTTAATTGGTACACTTCATTAAATCTAAATAAAAAGATTTAATCTTTTCTCAACTGGGTTCAAGAACAGTGTTAGTGAAGACACCATTCACGACAAACCCAAATCACATTCGATATTCAATACAAGGCTCTGAATAGATAATATATCGGCTTATATTCAATATCGAATTCTACGACTAACAAATGTCGTATTGGAAATAACGATACAAATATATATCTTTCAAATTTCCATAACAACACCTGTAATATCACGAATTCCAACATCGAAATATTCCGAAGACAATTTCGATTCAAATCCACTCCAATGCAATCATTGGAAATTTTGGTTATTTTAAAAACCCTTTTCAAATTCAATTTATTTATTTAAAAATAAATAGAATTATAATTCTAGTTCAAAACTAGTTCATTTCGATAAAAATCTATTTTTATCTTTTCAAATATGGAGTTTTTCATCCCAAACTTTCACAAATCATTTCTTATGATTTTACACAAATTATTACTATTTTTAATAATTTTATCAAGGCCCGTACAGTCGATTTCCAACAACGGCCATCGAACTGCACTTACAGCGACCTTTTTCGAATTTGATTTGGACGTATCTCCAAATCCAACCGTTAGATTTCAAATTTCTAACATTCATTAGAAAGCTCTTTTCGATACGAACCCAATGGTTCCGGTTTTAGGAGAATCCGACGGTCGGATCTCCCGCAATGTCCGTTTGAAATAAATGGTCGAAATTCACGAACTGCCGCGGCGCGGCGCGTTCTATTCAGGCCATTATATTATATATATAATATATATAATATATACTTCGTCGATTTCTATTTAAAACGAATTATATAAATAGTTTTAAATTCGTTTCAAAAGCAATTTCAACCTCCTTTTCAATTCAAATCAAAATTGAATTCTTCTTTATAAATTCGTTTCAAAATTCATTTCTATTCAATTCAAATTTCAATTCAATTTGAATTCATTTCAATTCGTTTTCAATTCAATTCATTTCGAAATCGTTTTCAATTCAATTCATTTCGAAATCGTTTTCAATTCAATTCATTTCGAAATCGTTTTCAATTCAATTCATTTCGAAATCGTTTTCAATTCAATTCAATTCGAAATCGTTTTCAATTCAATTCATTTCGAAATCGTTTTCAATTCAATTCATTTCGAAATCGTTTTCAATTCAATTCATTTCGAAATCGTTTTCAATTCAATTCATTTCGAAATCGTTTTCAATTCAATTCAATTTGAAATCGTTTTCAATTCAATTCATTTCGAAATCGTTTTCAATTCAATTCAATTCGAAATCGTTTTCAATTCAATTCATTTCGAAATCGTTTTCAATTCAATTCAAAATATTCGATTTCGAAATCACTTTTCAATATTCATTTTTAAGATGAATAAAATCGATATAAATATCGTTCACGTCAAAATGGCGTCAATCTAATCAACACGGCTTCATAAATTTCTATTTTCAAATATTCTATTTCAAATATTTCTTTTTCAAAATAGTTGTTATTATCAAAATATTTTGTTCAACACATGACCAATCTCAATGAATGAGTACTGTCAACACATGAACTTTTATTTTATAATATTCTTTATTTTTCAAATTGGAATGAGGCCCAATCAATCACCATATAAAGTTAATTATATGGATTTTCATACAACACATGTATATAATAACATTGAAAATAATCAACCATTAACCAAAGTGCACTACACTGTAAAAGCATCAAATATAGATATTCAACGCTTATAACAGCCTGTCAATCAATCGATCGACATATTTAATCAATCAGGATGAGTGAACTGCAAATTTCATCCCAACAACCGTGTGGGGTTTCAAACAATCAAACAAATATTTTATTCGTGCAGTTGGGCGATGTGTAAAATTTATCGTCCCAATCAATGTCATTCAAATAGGTGTACATAAACAAACCGTCTGGTTTGTAAATGAATATTCTATTTTATTCACTTCACGTTAAAAATTATATTTTTAACGATAAAACATTTTATTCCAACATATGAATTTCTATTCAGTTCATTCTTTAAATAAAATGATATTTTTATTTTTCTAACACATTTTAGAAAATTTCGGCGGCATAACGGCACGATACTAGAAACGGGACAAGGCCTAGCCTTATCCCCGGTCTAGTGAAGGCCCACGCCATTCACACATCAATCATATTCAATTCGTTATGCAAACCACAAGATTTTGGAGTAAGAGTCTAACCTAGCCTTACTCCTTCGCCTTATAACGGCGCACGTCTAATCCTAACCAATTTATCGATTCGATTTTTCACACCACAAACCACATTCAAACCAATATCGCAATCAATCACCAAACAGCCAAACAAACAAGTCCATGGTCTGTGGACGATTGTGTCGGGTGCTACTAAGCACCGTCTGCATCCTAGTATATATATATAACTAGAAAATAAATTGAAAGGTGAGAAATTCTCACATATAGCTATCCTAGCTCCACGGCTCTTCATTTGCAGAAGTCTTCGTCGTTTCGCCTTCTTGTCACCTTCGTTGTCCGCTTTCACTACATATGTAAAAATCGAGTTTTTAGTTCGCTATTCAATATATAAAAATCGAATTTTTACTTCGATGTTCAATATATAAAAATTCTATTTTTCTATCGAAGTTCAATATATAAAAATTCTATTTTTCTATCGAAGTTCAATATATAAAATTCTATTTTTCTATCGAAGTTCAATATATAAAAATTCTATTTTTCTATCGAAGTTCAATATATAAAAATTCTATTTTTCTATCGAAGTTCAATATATAAAAATCCTTTTTTTCCTTCAAAGTTCAATATATAAAAATCGAATTTTTTTCGATTCGACGTTCAAAACCTTTTTCTTTTAAATCAGAATTAAATCTTTTTCTAATCAGTTTCTTGTTAAAATCGAAATCAGTTTTACATTTTTAAAACAAAATCAGTTTTACATTTTTAAAACAAAATCAGTTTTACATTTTTAAAACAAAATCAGTTTTACATTGCTAAAACAAAATCAGTTTTACATTGCTCTAAATCAGTTTTACATTGCTCTAAATCAGTTTTTAACGAATTAAAAAAAAAAAAATACAATAAATACTTACGGGGGGGGGGGGGGGGGGGTTCTGGTGGGTCTTGGGGTGCTGGCGACGTCGGCGGTCGTCGAACGGAGGAGGGGGGGCTCGAGGTCAAACGGCGTCGTCGATGGTAGGGGGCGGGTGCGCCTCAGGCGACGGTTCGATTTAGGGTTCAGGGGGCGATGTCGATCTTCGATGGAGGCGGCAGAGGACGTCGGAGGATGGAGCGGTGGGAGGGGGTGCGACATCCATCCGGTCGACGATGGCGGCGGCTGTAGCGCGACGGGGTAGGGCTACAGTGGAGTAGTTTTTTTTTTATTATTTTCTTTTAAAATTAGTCGGGGAGAGAGAACTGAAGAGAGGGGGGGGGGGAGTATAAGGAAAGCATAAAATATATTTTATTATTTATTTTAATTTTAAAAAGTAAGTTTTTCATTCGAACTCGAAACGAAACCCAACGTCTGTCGTTCATAGCGTTTCACCCCCATTCCGAACACAATGGGATATGTATCGCAAGCTGATTTGATTGTTACAATCAGTTTCCGTTAAATTTACATTTAAATCACTATATTGAATTTTAAACGTACATTTCAAATTACCGGGGTCGCATACGAACTTTAAAAATTCCCGAAAAATATTTTCTAGCTTCGTATTGACGATACGGTCCTAACAAATCTAGTTTCGTCGAATTCTGAGACCGTTTGAAAAATGGCCAATTTCCAGTCGATTAAAATCAACGGATACTGGTCAAACGCGTTTTCCTTTGCCACGCTCACATATTGATTCGAAAAATTATGAAATTTAAAACCTAGCAATAACTTCACATCACGGACCCAACAAAACTGGTTTCGTCGAAATCCGAGGTCATTTGCAAAATGTCCATTTTTAAGGGCCTGAATTCCATAGCGACTATTCAGAATTTTCAACTGGACATAACTTTTGATTCTTGCTACTAAATTTTGATTTGTCGGATTCGTTGGAAAGATATTATCAATTAGATCCTAATGTTTTTGGTTTCACTAAAATCCGGATTTTTTTGCACCCGGGACATTCAATTGAAGTTTAAAATCGAATTATCGAACTACCGCGCCATTTTCAATTCTATTTATAATTATATATAAATATTTATATTCTAACGACGACGCGTATAAATATATACGTTCGAATTATATTCAAACTAAATTTCTCGTCGATATTATTTAAAATAATCCATTTCAAATAATCAAAATTCGCTAAAATTGCCAAAATAAAAATTTTAAACTGGCCCAGATTTTACGGGTTGTTACAGAATATTTCGATGTTGGATTTCGTGATGATACAGGTATTGTTATGGGAATTTGAAAGATATATATATATATATATCGTTATTTCCAATACGATATTTGTTGGTCGTAGAATTTGATATTGAATATAAGCCGATATATTTTCTATTCAGAGCCTTGTATTTAATATCAAATGTGATTTGGGTTTGTCGTGAATGGTGTCTTCATTAACACTATTCTTAAGCCCATTTGAGAAAAAAATTAAATCTTTTTATTTAGATTTAATGAAGTGTGCCAATTAAATAATATTTAATTGGAATTGAATTGGTATTGATTTTTGGGTTTATCGTGAACAGTGTTTTAAATAACACTTGTTCTTTAACCCGATAATTAATGGAATGTGATTTTGGGTTTATCGTGAACCGTGTTTTAAATGACACTGATTCTTTAACCCAGTTAAAGATTAAAACTAAGTGGAGTTTAATGAATCTTTAATTAGATTGAAAAGATCGAGAATGGAGTACCACCAGTTTTGCTCCAAAGCGATAGTTAAATCTTTAATTAGATTTGAACGTGAGATGGTAATTGAATTTACCGATAACACCGTGGTGTTAGATATGAAGTATTACCAGTTTTACTTCATGGGATGAATAGGTGGGGATTGGGAAATAAAATAAATGATTACTCCGGTGTGGTTCGCTAATCCCGACTAGTTTGAATTGATATTCAAAGAAGATTAAAGAATAAATTTAAAGAATTTATCTTTGATAAAATTAATGGGAACCTTTCCAAAGTATAAGAATATCTGAACAAAAGAATATTCTGAATTGGAATGAGGCGTATGTTGTGTTTGTGTAACACTTGTTTATTATATACGCGAGTTATTCAGAAAGATCAGGTTTATCCCATTCTGAATAACTGATTCGACGTGGTGTCGAAGATGAAGACGGTGGTCGAAGACCGGAAATCTTCACATCGTTTGGGTGATTGCTGATGATCTCGTTTGGGCTGTACACCCAAGAGGAGAGAAATAGTTGGTGATCGTCCAGACGTACTTGGAGATCAATGGATATGCGAGGAAAGTGCCTCCGGTTTCTATCAGACCCAGAACGAACTTGTACATGGACTGTGTGTCTGACATTGGATTTTATTCTGTGTGGTTGATTTCTATTAAATATATATCTGTTTGGCGGCGGAGAATTTATTCTCTTGCTTAACGCCCTTCTCTGAGACGTACGAGCTCAGAGGTTATTTATTGATGGATATCAAACGCATGGAGTGAATTTCCTGTGTGGCATGCCTAAGTGGCAATATGATCAAGGCTTCTGTTGAAAAGCAAAGTCTTGTGGGTGATGATCAAAGCACAGCCTGTGTGGCACAACTTTGTGTAACCTGAATTCGCGAGCCTCATACCCCGGTGGTGAACCAAAAACGGGAGAGGACCTCAGGGAGGACATGCGTTTCCTTCTAGCTAGAAATGGCGTCAGTGGTTTTACACGCCCTGACGAGTTTGACTTATGTGGTTGTTGCTGTTGTGAGGCGCCTCGGTTTGATCGGACGATCCGGGTCCGATGGAGTCATTCGTTGGCTCATTTACGCCCCATTGGGCAGGGAAACGCAGTGTTCAGGCATTTTAATCTACATCGGTGGACCGGCCCTGACGATCCAAGTGGCTTGACTGAGTACTTGTCCTGAGGCTCGGGCTAGAGAGTCTCGAATCGGTGAGGACTATCTTTTGCCTCGGTTCACAGATGGAAATCCAACTTCCAATACATGACATTGCAGTTTTATTTGTAGAGCCTAGTATGGCGACATAGTGGGATGGGGCGCTTATGCCGTCTATGATGGATACTTATGATTTGAAGTTGTTTTATACACTATGCACTTATAATATTATCAAATGATTTGTTTTAAACGTACCAAGCATTCTTGGCTATTATAAGGTAAAAACCCTATCCCCCGGCTTGCGTTGCATTGTGTGATGGCACCTGGGTCTTATAATAGCTTCATTGTTCTTTATTTAGCATTGCGTTGTTGTTTTATGCACTGGTATTCTTGGGAGGAAACCCGTTCCGTGTTATACGGCGTGGTCCCTTGATTTACCTAACTTTAAAATAAAGATTAACAACTGTTTTAGTTCTCACACCAGTCCCATGACTGACCTGGAGTTTATTGTTTTAACCTAAACTCTGGGTGCCCCTATTTTCCGCACGGGCAGCTAGTAGTTTTGGTTTTGCAGATTTATATTCACATGATCCTGGTTTACAGCTGGAACGATATCCAGAAAGCTTTGTATCCGTGTATCTTCTTCAGTTGTATTTTGTATTATTTTCTGCTGCTATGTAATGTATTGTAATCTCTGGTATTTTCTGTTGTAATTTTATTTGTTTATACTCTGTATATTCGTGTATTCTGATGAATTGTTGTAATAAACAATGAAATGTTCTTCCGTCTGCGTTCTTTTGTGTCGTGTTCTCAAAGCGATCAGGCATATCGAACGGTCTTGATCGGTTTAGCGACTGATTCAGATCGAGCGAAATTCCTTTTCGTTACAGTTGGTATCGGAGCTTTGGTTTACGAAGCTCAGAGAACAAGGCATATTAGAACCAAACAAAAGAATTCATCAGAAATTGGATTAGTAAAATCCAATAAGAATGACTCGTTAGAGATGGGATTAGTAGTATCCTAGAACGGGTGTGAAGAGTATATTTTTAAAGTGAAAACAAATTTTATTTTGAAAATTTAAATCAATTATTCGTATTTGATTATTTTTTTATATTGATTTGGACTATCAGGTATATAGAAATTTTGCGTATACGTCTGATCCGCGTGTATTAGAAGTTTTAATATATTGGGTAGATATAGAATCCCACTCTAGTCGATCGGGTCAGATTCTGATGATGGCGCGCCACCATCAGTGTTTATATTCGAGTAGCGAAGGTGGAATTTCTATATATTTCCAATTGACTGGTGTGAGAACCAAAATTAAATAGGGCCTATTGTTGTGATTTGGCATCAAAAATGTGATTTTTGACTATATATCAAAGTTATGAGTTTAAAAAGCTAATCAACTAATTGATTGATGGTTGTGTGGTTTGATTATTGGTTGATTAATTAAAATTTGAACCATTTAGCCAAATTGAATCAAATAGTGAGTTGTATTGAAAATTAGTTGCATTTGCTTGCATATACATGTACTTACATTGAACAGGTCATAGCAAGGAGGCTAGAGCAGAAGAATAAAATTGTTTGCCTGACAAATAAGTACATGTTTACCATAATTTACTGTTTTGGTTGGGTGATGAAGATTTTATGAGCCGATTGGCTTTTTCTTTTTCTTTTGGACTGAAGAAGGCCATGGGAGGCTATATGAAATATCCCGAAGTCCCCGGTGCAGGGGAGGTTATGGCGAAATTTTTCGAAAATTTAGGGTGTTAGCCAAATTTTTGAAAAATTAGAAAAGTTCTTAGAAACTGAAAAGTTGAAGAACTTAAGCCGTAATGAAAATAATGGAAGTCGAGTTGATTAGTTAAACAATTTTCGGCTTCGTTCCTTTTCGGGGACAAAAAGTTTTAAGTGGGGGAGATTGTAATAACCCGGAAATCCGAGCCAATTTAAAATTTATATTTTGGCAATTTTAGCGAATTTTGAATATTTAAAATGAATTATTTTAAATAATATCGACCAAAAATTTATTTTGTAGGGAATTCGAACGTATATATTATATAGATCGTCGTTAGAATATAAATATTTATTTATATATATAAAAGGAATTGGAAATGGCACGGTAGTTCGACCATTCGATTTCAAATTTCAAATGAATGTACCGGGTTCAAAATAAACCGGATTTTAGTGAAACCAAAAATATTTGAATCTAATTGAGAATATCTTTCCAATGAATCTGAAAAATCAAAATTTCATAGCGGGAATCAAAAATATGCCCAGTTGAAAATTCAGAATAGTCGCTATGAAATTCTGGCCCTTAAAAATGGAAATTTTGCAAACGACCTCGGTTTTCGACAAAACCACTTTTGTTGGATCCGTGATGTCAAGTTATTGCTAGATTCCAATTTTCATAATTTTTCGAATCAATATGTGAGCGTGGCAAAGGAAAACGCGTTTGACCAGTTTCAGTTGATTTTAATCGACTGGAAAATGGCCATTTTTCAAACGGTCTCAGAATTTGACGAAACTAGTTTTGTTAGGACCGTATCATCAATACGAAGCTAGGAATAATTTTTCTGGAATTTTTCGGATCCGTATGTGGCCCCGGTAAATGGGAATGCGCGTTCAAATTCAATATATAGAGTTATATTTTGATTTTGACGAAAACTGATTGAAACGATCGAATCGGCCTACGATACATATCCCATTGTGTTCGGAATGGGGGTAATTAGCTATGGATGATAGGCGGTGGGTTCGATTTAGAAGTCGAAATAAAAGGTTGCTTTTTGAAAAAAGAAAGAAAGAGAAGGAACGGGGAGGAGCCGCCGCTCCTCCCACCGTCGGCGCCTGGCGCCATCCTCCCCTCCACTTCCTCTCCGCCCTCCTCTTCTTCTCCTTCCCTTCGTTCTTCAACCGACTGCGCCCCCCAAACCGCAACGCCCCACCTCGTATGCCACCCCCTCTCCCCTCCGCGCCCTCCTCCCTTCTCTGATCAACCGACGACCCCTCCCCCCTCCTGCGACTGGCCAGCAAGATTCCCCCCCTCCATTCAACAACACTGTAAGTTTTTACTTTTAATTTTAAAACAGTTTTTATATGTTAAAGTAATGATTTTTAGGATGTAAAAGTAATGATTTTTACGATGTTAAAGTAATGATTTTTACGATGTTAAAGTAATGATTTTTATGATGTTAAAGGAATGATTTATATATGCGAAAAAATATATATGATTTTTATATAAAGAGATTTAAAAAGAAAAGGCGATTTATATGTAAAGATATAATTTTTATTATAGTAAAAGGTTGAAGATATAATCTTTATTATGGTAGAAGGTAAAAAATATATTTTTTACATAAGCAAAAAGTTAAAAATATGATTTTTACTTGTGTAGAGTATTAAAAATATGACCTTTATATAATAGAAGATATAAAAATACTATTTTTATATAAGTAGTGTATTGAAAATAAAATCTCTATATAATAGAGAATATAAAAATATTATCTTTATATATGTAGCGAAATAAAAATCTGATTTTTATTATATATATGTTGAAATAAAAATGTGATTTTCATAGTGATGAGTTGAAAAGGCGAAATCTTTATATTTGAAAAGGTGAAATCTTTATATTTGAAAAGGCGAAATCTTTATATTTGAAAAGGCGAGATCTTTATATTTGAAAAGGCGAAATCTTTATATTTGAAAAGGCGAAATCTTTATGTAGAGAATAGCATGATAAAAATATAATCTTTATTATACGAACACCGTTGTAAAAATAGAATTTTTATCTATATAGTAGCGGTGTAAAAATAGAATTTTCATCCATATGGCGTGATAATAAAAATGTGGTTTTTATATACATAGCAACAATATAAAAATGTGATATTTATATATGTAGTGGCTACGGGCAATGAAAGTGATGAAAGGTTAGCACGGTGAAGATCTTCTACATAAGAAGAGTCGTGGCGTTGGTTTAGCTATCTGTGAGAACTTCTCACCTTTAATTTAATATTTCTAGTTAATAATATATACTAGGATGCAGACGGTGTTTAGTAGCACCCGACACCCGTCGTCCACAGACAATGGACGGCTTGTATGCTTGTTTGTTTGATTTTGATGTGTAGTTGATTGTGTGATGTGATGTGAAATGAAATAAAATATTTTATAGTGGAAAATATTTTATAGTTAAAACTAGAATTTTTAACGTGTATTTAAAATAAATATTTATAAACAAATCGGAGATTTGTTTATATACACTGATTTGATTGATATTGATTAGGACGATAAATTTTACACATCGCCCAACTGCACAAATAAAATCTGTGTTTGATTGTTTGAAAACCCCACACGGGTATTGGGGTGATATATGACATACACTAATCCCAATAATTAGTTGTATGTCGATCGATTGATTGACAGACTGTTATAAGCGTTGAATATTTATATTTGATGCTTATACAGTGTAGAATGCACTTTAGATGATGGTTGATTATTTGTCATAGTTGATATATACATGCGTTGTATGGAAATCCATAGAAATAAAATCTATGGTAATTGATTGGGCCTCATTCTAGTTTTGAAAAGAAATATTTGAATAGAATATTCGAAAATAGAAATATATGAAGCCGTGTTGATTAGATTGACGCCATTTTGACGTGAACGATATTTATATCGATTTTATTCATTTTATAATGAATATCGAAAGTGATTTCAAAATCTGATATTTTGAAAAGAATTAGAATTCGAATTGAAATTGAATAGAAATGAATTCGAATTGAAATTGAATAGAAACGAATTCGAATTGAAATTGAATAGAAATGAATTCGAATTGAAATTGAATAGAAATGAATTCGAATTGAATTGAATTGAAAACGAATTGAAATTGAATTAAAAGTCGATTTGAATTGAATTTAAAACGAATTTAAAAGGGAAAATTCAATTTTGATTTGAATTTGAAAAGGGGGTTGAAATCGTTTTGAAAACGAATTTAAGACGATTTACAAAATACGTTTTAAAAGGAAATCGACGAAATATATATAATATATATATTATATATATAATGGCCAGAATAGAACGCACCGCGCCATGGCAGTTCGCGAATTTCGACCATTGACTTCAAATGGATATTGCGGGAGATCCGGCCGTCGTATTTTCCTACAACCGGAACCGTTGGGTTCGTATCGAAAAGAGCTTTCTAACGAATATTAGAAATTAGAAATCTAACGGTTTGATTTGGAATTATGTCCAAAACAAATTTGGAAAAGGTCGCTGTAAGTGCAGTTCGATGGCCGTTGGTGGAAATGGACTATACATGCCTTGATAAAATTATTAAAAATATCAATAATTTGTGTAAAATCATAAGAAATGATTTGTGAAAAATTGGGATGAAAACTCCATCTTTGAAAAGATAAAAATAGATTTTTATCTAAATGAACTAGTTTTGAACTAGAATAATAATTTATTTATTTTTAAAATAAATAAATTGGATTTGAAATGGTTTTGAAAATAACCAGAATTTCCAATAATTGAATTGGAATGGATTTGAATCAAAATTGTCTATGGAATATTTCGATGTTGGATTTCATGATGATACAGGTATTGTTATGGTAATTTGAAAGATATATATATATATATCGTTATTTCCAATACGATATTTGTAGGTCGTAGAATTTTATATTGAATATAAGCTGATATATTTTCTATTCAGAGCCTTGTATTTAATATCAAATGTGATTTGGGTTTGTCGTGAATGGTGTCTTCATTAACACTATTCTTAAGCCCAGTTGAGAAAAAAATTAAATCTTTTTATTTAGATTTAATGAAGTGTGCCGATTAAATAATATTTAATTGGAATTGAATTGGTATTGATTTTTGGGTTTATCGTGAACAGTGTTTTAAATAACACTTGTTCTTTAACCCG
Organism: Allium sativum; assembly: GCA_030737875.1. Classification (NCBI taxonomy): domain Eukaryota; kingdom Viridiplantae; phylum Streptophyta; class Magnoliopsida; order Asparagales; family Amaryllidaceae; genus Allium; species Allium sativum. Next base: position 389,848,638 of record CM060916.1, on the reverse strand, counting down.
ATAATTAATGGAATGTGATTTTGGGTTTATCGTGAACTGTGTTTTAAATGACACTGATTCTTTAACCCTGTTAAAGATTAAAACTAAGTGGAGTTTAATGAACCTTTAATTAGATTGAAAAGATCGAGAATGGAGTACCACCAGTTTTGCTCCAAAGCGATAGTTAAATCTTTAATTAGATTTGAACGTGAGATGGTAATTGAATTTACCGATAACACCGTGGTGTTAGATATGAAGTATTACCAGTTTTACTTCATGGGATGAATAGGTGGGGATTGGGAAATAAAATAAATGATTACTCCGGTGTGGTTCGCTAATCCCGACTAGTTTGAATTGATATTCAAAGAAGATTAAAGAATAAATTTAAAGAATTTATCTTTGATAAAATTAATGGGAACCTTTCCCAAAGTATAATAATATTTGAACAAAAGAATATTTTGAATTGGAATGAGGCTTATGTTGTGTTTGTGTAACACTTGTTTATTATATACGCGAGTTATTCAGAAAGACCGGGTTTATCCCATTCTGAATAACTGATTCGACGTGGTGTCGAAGATGAAGACGGTGGTCGAAGACCGGAAATCTTCACATCGTTTGGGTGATTGCTGATGATCTCGATTGGGATGTACACCCAAGAGGAGAGAAATAGTTGGTGATCGTCCTGACGTACTTGGAGATCGATGGATATGCGAGGAAAGTGCCTCCGGTTTCGTTCAGACCCAGAACGAACTTGTAAATGGACTGTGTGTACGACATTGGATTTTATTCTGTGTGGTTGATTTCTATTAAATATATATCTGTTTGGCGGCGGAGACTTTATTCTCTTGCTTAACGCCCTTCTCTGAGACGTACGAGCTCAGAGGTTATATATTGATGGATATCAAACGCATGGAGTGAATTGCCTGTGTGGCATGCCTAAGTGGCAATATGATCAAGGCTTCTGTTGAAAAGCAAAGACTTGTGGGTGATGATCAAAGCACAGCCTGTGTGGCATAGCTTTGTGTAACGTGAATTCGCGAGCCTCATACCCCGGTGGTGAACCAAAAACGGGAGAGGACCTCAGGGAGGACATGCGTTTCCTTCTAGCTAGAAGTGGCGTCAGTGGGTTTACATGCCCTGACGAGTTTGACTTATGTGGTTGTTGCTGTTGCGAGGCGCCTCGGTTTGATCAGACGATCCGGGTCCGATGGAGTCATTCGTTGGCTTATTTACGCCACATAGGGCGGGGAAACGCAGTGTTCAGGCATTTTAATCCACATCGGTGGACCGGCCCTGACGATCCAAATGGCTTGACAGAGTACTTGTCCTGAGGCTCGGGCTAGAGAGTCTCGAATCGGTGAGGACTATCTTTTGCCTCGGTTCACAGATGGAAATCCAACTTCCAATACATGACTTTGCGGTTTTATTTGTAGAGCCTAGTATGGCGACATAGTGGGATGGGGCGCTTATGCCGTCTATGATTGATACTTATGATTTGAAGTTGATTTGTACACTATGCACATATAATATTATCAAATGATTTGTTTTAAACGTACCAAGCATTCTTAGCTATTATAAGGTAAAAACCCTATCCTCCGGCTTGCGTTGCATTGTGTGATGGGACCTGGGTCTTATAATAGCTTCATTGTTCTTTATTTAGCATTGCGCTGTTGTTTTATGCACTGGTATTCTTGGGAGGAAACCCATTCCGTGTTATACGGCGTGGTCCCTTGATTTACCTAACTTTAAAATAAAGATTAACAACTGTTTTAGTTCTCACACCAGTCCCATGACTGACCTGGAGTTTATTGTTTTAACCTAAACTCTGGGTGCCCCTATTTTCCGCACGGGTAGCTAGTAGTTTTGGTTTTGCAGATTTATATTCACAGGATCCTAGTTTACAGCTGGAACGATATCCGGAAAGCTTTGTATCCGTGTATCTTCTTCAGTATTATTTTGTATTATTTTCCACTGCTATGTAATGTATTGTAATCTCTGGTATTTTCTGTTGTAATTTTATTTGTTTATACTCTGTATATTCATGTATTCTGATGAATTGTTGTAATAAACAATGAAATGTTCTTCCGTCTGCGTTCTTTTGTGTCGTGTTCTCAAAGCGCTCAGGCATTTCGAACGGTCTTGATCGGTTTAGCGACTGATTCGGATCGAGCGAAATTCCTGTTCGTTACAGTATTGGTTCGCTGGGTTTTAGACAGTGAAACCTAGGGTTGAGATAATTGAAGCCGTGTGTCCTTAATTCACGAAATGGAGTTCGGATCTAGGATTAGCACAACGTTTAGCACCTCGTATGGGTTTTTGGTGGATTTCGGTTGTAAATTTGATCGAAGGGTTGCTGTGTCCGATGGTTTTGGGTTTCGACGGAAACCAGGAAGCGAGCTCGAGTTGATCTTCGTTGGTAGGAGGTTGAAGAGGAGATCGCGACAAGAGTGGGGTGTGCTTAGTTTTAGATTCGGTTTTGAGAAGGAGGAGATGGAAGCAATCAACGTTCGGCCATTTTTGGTTTGAGAATACTGGAGCAGGTTGCGTTCAAGTTTTAGGGGAAGAAAGTGTTTGAGTGGGTCGGGTTTAGAAATGAGTGGATGGGCTGAGTTTAAAGGTGAAGGCCCGTTTAATTAGTTAAATCCAAGTGTTAGTTATTTTAAATTGTATGAACTTCGTAACGTCGTATCTTCTACATACGATATCAGATTGACAAACCGTAAGTTGCATTGGGATCGTATGGACGGTGGCAACACCATGGAACTGACTAGAAGTCCATCGGAGCTCATTACAATTTATGGTAAAATAAATTGTCCGTCTGAATCAAGCGACAATTATCGTTATTTAACGATGATAGTCCAATGTGAGTAAATCTCACTAACTCTGAACAGTTTATAATTTCATGTTGTATTTTTAGAATTGTTAAATATTGATTGATTGATTGTGTATTGACTGTTTGATTGAACTGCTAGACAGTTAGTTGAATTTCTATATTGATTCTGTTTAACAGAATATATCATATGGAACTGAAAGTGATGTTATCTATATTGTTTAACATCTGTGATGCAGGGAAACAGGTTGGAGGAACCCAACATGGTTCCTTAACATTTATTTTACTGTTTCTTATATATTGTGATATATGATGTGATATATAATCTGTTGTCGATTATATGTGTTTGGACGATACTGATCATCGTGATTTGATATGTTGAATACCATAACATACCGAAATGTTGATAAGGGAATATTTTCAAAGTGATATTTGAAATAAAATATTAATAAATGGAATATTTATAAATAAGAAATATTTATAAATTGGAATATTTATAAATTGGATATATTTAGAAAAAGGGAAAACGTTATAAAAAGGAAACTGTTATAAGAAGGAAATCATTTTTAAAGTGGAGAACCGTTACTAAAAGTAAATCTTTAAAATGAATAAATGTTGTTAAAATGGAAATCTTTATAAAGAGAATAAAGGAGTTAAATCGAATATGGTATTCGAAAGTAGTAAATCGAATTAGTTATTCGAAAGGGGTTAGTCGAGTCGAGTCAGTTGAATAGAGTAATCGAATATTTGTTATTCGAATAAGAGTTAACCAGTTAGAGTTAAATCAATTAGAGTTAACCAGTTAAAGTTAACCAGATGGAGTGAATCAATTAGAGTTAACCAGTTAGAGTTAAACCAGTAGGAGTTAATCGAATATATAGTTTATTCGAATAGAGTAAAGGAGTTAAACGAATATATAGTTTATTCGAATAGAGTAAGGAGTTAATCGAATATATAGTTTATTCGAATAGAGTAAAAGAGTTAATCGAATATATATTTTATTCGAATAGAGTAAAGGAGTTAATCGAATATATAGTTTATTCGAATAGAGTAAAGGAGTTAATCGAATATATAGTTTATTCGAATAGAGTAAAGGTGTTAATCGAATATATAGTTTATTCGAATAGAGTAAAGGAGTTAATCGAATATATAGTTTATTCGAATAGAGTAAAGGAGTTAATCGAATATATAGTTTATTTGAATAGAGTAAAGGAGTTAATCGAATATATAGTTTATTCGAATAGATTTAAAGGAGTTAATCGAATATATAGTTTATTCGAATAGAATAAAGGAGTTAATCGAATATATAGTTTATTCGAATAGAGTAAAGGTGTTAATCGAATATATAGTTTATTCAAATAGAATAAAGGAGTTAATCGAATATATAGTTTATTCAAATAAAATCAAAAGAGTCATCGAATATAGTTTATTCGATAAGAGTTAAGTGAATAGAGTTAGAGTTAAATCAAAAGAGTTAAGTGAATAGAATAAATTGAATAGAGTTATCGAATATACCTTATCGAAGGAAAGAATTATCGAATAGAAAAGATTTGGAAGAGAGTTACGTAAGGAAGTTTGTTAAAGAATTAGAAGGGTGAACTTTGTCTATTACAAGGTTAGAAACGTTGTTCAGTTAAGGTCTGAGAGGTAGTATTACCCCTACTTGATTGACTTCATATTTAACTAAGGAATGGTTAAGGTTCGATAGTAAAGGATGGTTAAGTGAATTTAGTAATTAAAGCAAATGGTTTGAGTTGGCATCGCGATGGTTTGTTTTAAACATCTGTCTAAGTCCAATGAAGAAGCTTTGGAAATGTCTTCCAAATAAGAAACCAGAAATGTTTTCTAATAAAGAAAACAAGAAATGGAAATGTTTTCCATTGTTAATAACGTATATTTTCCAAATTTAGAAAATAAGAAATATTGAATATAGGAAAACAGGAGATAAGTAAATTAAGGAAATAAAGAGGTAAATGTTGAATGATGTTTGATCGATATAAATTTCCATTTGGGAATAATATCGTTGTTTGCACACCTGTTTTTCTTCGATAGTTAAATCATAGACTATCGAAGTTTTGACCATTTTAACGTTGTTAATATGGAGAGACCGGTTGGATTATTATCCAAAGAACCACTCTGTATTGGCATAAACGTTGCGAATCATATATGCCCAAGGAAATTGAAGGCGGAGTTATGCAAGGGCTATCCCGTTTACAGAATAATGCCTTCGGTTCATCCTATTCCTGGATGACTTGTATGGACGGATGTCTGATAGAGTATTTCCAGACGATCACGTACATTGATTTCTCCAACCGTACCAAGAGTGGAAGCGGAGAAGGAAACTTCTTTTAGCTAACACATAATGTATGGTTGAGGACGTCAATCGGTGATTTGATGGATTTGACGATGTGGCATTCAAAGTGAATCTGGTGTGATGAAAAAGCGTAGCTTCTAGCCTCACATCCGGTAAATGACAGAAATCGGGCAGGCAGCATGGCTAAGTCGGTCGCACCGAAGTAGGGTGTATAATCACCTAATCTAGAGTTTCATTTACTTCTAAAAATCTATTGTTGATGCTGTCCCATTCGGGAACGGTTGCTGATCCCAACCGTTGGTGATTTACATTCGATACACTCAAGCGAAATGAGTGGTCGGCCATGTGTGGACGGGTTGCAAGATGTTCTTGTTGAACCCAGTGTATTCCTTTCTAGAGGTACACTAGCGAAAGGTGGTTCCATACCTTGTCATAGTTGGAAATCCATTACCCAATACGTGCTTGCGGTTTTGATTTGTATACTATATATGTAGAACGTGAGATGAAAACGTTTCTGCTAGATGATTATATATATATATATACTGTGGTTGATAGACATTATTATAATATCAAAAGGTTTTTGATATAAAGATAATTTGGATTCTCATAAGGGAAAAACCCGTTCCGTTATACGGCGTGGTCTTATGAGATATCGTTTACTTGTTCAAACTGTTTTAAACTGTTTTACTCATACCAGTCCCATGACTGACCCGGAGTTTATTTTGTTTTGTTTTCCCTTAACTCTTGGGTGCCTAAATTTGTACGGGCAGTCAAGTAGTCGGGATTTTATAGATACAATTGGAGAGCTTGGAGCAGGAAGCTTCAGGATCATATAGCTATAGTTTATTTCCGCTGTGTTGTAAGTGTTGTACTTTGATAAATGATATGTATATTCAAGTACAGATTTGTATTTCAAAGTTACGTTATGAAATATATTTATTCGTTCCGCTGTGAGATTCGTGTTACTCTGATATTGTGTTCTTCTTCTTCTTCTATTCTAAGTTTCTATCTTATGTTTCCTCATCCTCTAATTTCTTTCATTAATGATCGGTATTTTTCGATGTTTTGATAGTTGTCATCGTGTTTATGTCGATAACCAAAGTCCTCAAAATCCCGGGTCATTACAGTTAGCTTCCCTAATATCAACTTTTAATTATAATAAGTTCAACTGTTAAAACAGGTTTTTGATGAAATTCCTAAAGTTAGTGAAGTTGAAAATGAATTGCTTGAAAAAACAGAGGTTCAATTTGATGAAAACAAAGAAGTGAGTGCAAAAAGATTAAAAGTGCAAATGTTAGAAAGCATGTCCAGCATGTTAAAAAATAGTCTTGTTCATGTGACAGCAAAGCCCAAGTGGATTTATTGAGGGCAAAATTGAATATTGTTAAAAAAGAAGTGTCATGTTTATCTACAAGTCTAGATGAAGAAAAAAAAGAGAATTGATGGAACAAGAGTTGAAAGAAATAAAAGAAAAATTTAACATTGAAAATTATATGTCAACTATTGCAGAAAAAGTTTTTGAATTAGACAAGGAAGAACAAAAACAAGGAGGGGAGAATGTGGATTTCAAAAGCAATGAAGAGGACAACAATGATTCTAAAATGAAAAAATAAAGAGTATGTTTTGATAATTACATTTCATTCTTTTTAAATTATTTGGTGAACTATTGTAAATATTTCTTGTTAATATTTTGTTTAGACTGATCATTTAAATGATGTTCAAGAAGGTGCAAGAATATTTTCTGGTGTGAGTGTTGAAGGAAAAAAATCAAATGTGATTTCAAAAAGAAGAAATAAACTTTATGTGAGCAAAAGTAAAATGGTTAGTGTAGTTTTTAGTTTTACAAATATATTACTTAATAATGTAATAATTGAATTGAATTAATTTTTATGTTTACTACAGGTTGATGATAAAAATGAATATCCAAATTTTAATTTAGGAATTACACAGCAGTTTTTAAAAATAGCCAATGAAGATCAGGGAAGTATTGAGCTTGTGGATTTTGAATCTAAATAAAATAAAAGAACAAAAAAACTACTACTTCTATCCCTTCCATGATGAAAAGAACTAAAAAAGAAACAAGGCTTCACAAAGAAGACCCATATTTTGTTTATGCAAAAGCGATTGTTCCTAGTAAAATAATATACGATATAGAACATTGTGATTTGATTCATGATATGAATCAAGAAATGAGTAAAGTTGTAAAATCTTTCTTCAAAATTGTTGAAAATAACAAGTAAGTGTTATAGTTTTATTCTTTCATTCAATACAATTATGAAATAAATGTTTTTTATTACTTTTTTACAGCGAGATAGCATGGAATTATGATGACAAGTCATTTGAGTTGGAGATTACAAAGGAAATGATAGGGGAATTAATTTTTAAACGTTATGCATTTGGATAGGTATTTTATAAATTACTGAATAGAACATTAGGATGCAAAAAATGTTTTACTACATACAATTGTATAGTTTTCAAACAATCTATATGTTTGTTCAAGATCAGTTTTTTGTTGTTGTGAAGATCATCTAATCGTTGAAACATATACTAGTTTTAGACAGGAGATTGGACGCTATAATGTTTTATTCATTTACTGTTTGCATACTAAGGTTCATATATATTAACTCTTCTATTTATAGAAACATATATGAGACATGATATTTTAGTCAGTTTCTAACTTGATAAGGAAACATTTGATGCTTAGATCCCTAATGGACAATTTACTTTTAACTACTACTCCAGCACTTCTTATTGCCTCTTGTCTGTTTAATAAGTATTCAACAATCAAAAAAATTGTTTTGAACATACACCTGCTTATTAAAAAACATTATTCATGTAATGTTTTCCAGATATGTCAAAAAGCTATATAAATTTTGTTTTGAACATGCACTTCTTATCAACTCTTGAAATTTATACAATTCATGTTTTCTCTGTCGTGTGACTGATTTCTTTTGTTGTTAATCTGTAATTTATATACAGTTTCAGAAATGTATATAGAAGTTTTATAGAACTTAAACTAAAGCTCATTCAAAACGTAAAATAACAAACACGTTGATCATGACATGGGACCAAAACTGGTAGAATTATTAAAAAAAGGTAAAATTCGGTCTTGAATTTTAGATAGTAGCAATTGATACTAAAATTTGAATAACAAATTACTTGGCATTTGCACATTGGTTGGTTTTAATGCTAAGAGTGAGTAAGAAAAGATGGTGAGAAAAAATCCATATCAACTACACATCATGCATCTTGAATTAACTACTTTATTTTTTTAATTGTTCAAATAATAGATTGGTACTGGGAACGAAAATTGAAATTCCTAGATGAAAGTGAAAGCTTCGTCTATATAGACACCGTTATGACCGTAAGTTATTTTTTTTTCATAATATGTCATTATACTATAGTTGTTTGTTTAATTAATTACAATATACTAATTTGAATATGAATTTTTTTGTAGAAAAGTGCAACCACATGCTTTAGTAGCACTAGAGAATCTTTATTCATACCAGCTATACGAAAAGCCCTTGCAAACAGATTGTGTTGCAGCATATTGTTTCTTATAAATGATGTCCATCATTGGACTCTTCTAGAATTAGATATTGCGGACTCTAATGGTATTTGTACGATTCTCTTTAACCCCGTCGTACTTCATCTAAAAGAAATAATCACATGAAAGCAGCACTGAAAATTGTAGGTTTTTTTAAAGTAAGAAGTCTTTAGTTTAAAATTGTTCTCATTATTTTTTTTCACTGTTTCTATAATGTTTTTGCAGAAAAGTTTTGTATAAGATGTTGCAATAAAATTAAAGGATGAAGGATTATCAATCAAGTTAAATAAGAAAAAAGTGATTATGAATTCGAAGTGTACACAACAGTCTAACGGGTAATTTTTGCAATTTGATTTATTTCTTATTTATATTAATTTTTATACAATGTATTATATATTATCTTATGTAGCAAGATTTTTGTGAGAGTCCATATCCATGTGGTTCAGATACATGTGATTATTTGTTTATGTTTAAACCACCTATATCACATTTGTTGCATGGTTTGAGTTGCCACATATGTTGACACACTTCTTGTTGGCATTCTTTATTTGGAGAGACTTAAAGACCTTAGTTTCCTTGCGTGACTTGTTAACTGCCGATCAAGTTTCAGTCTATTATTTTAATAAACCACATCACTTTCTTTTGCTGTTGGAACATTTGGTTATATCTTACTGTATGTTTGTTTACACCTGGATTTGAACTTGAACTTGGGAATATTTGGGTTGTCTTATAATGGTTGTATGCTTCCTTGTTTCCCACTGTTTGACACTTTTTTAGTTGCATGGCAAATATATATCATGTGAGGCCAAGCTTACTGCTTAAGATTTACTATATGTTGTCAGTTTCCATGGGATGTGTGAATTCTTTGAACGTGCAGGATACACTAAGGTATAATTATTGTTAAATACAATGTCGTATTTTCGTATGTAAATCTATGTCTCGGACAGTCAGCTATAGTTTATACCATGTAAATCCATCTATAGGTCCAAATGCATGTATGTTATCTATTGTTTGGATGTGTTAGATAGATAATAGACATCAGTGACTACATCATTATACTTATATATTTAGGGTGCTACTATTCACACCCCGATTTACACTTCTGGTCACCAAAACAAAAAGCACCTCAAATATTTCAATTTTGTTTAACTGGCCACCGTCAAAATTAATAACCTAAAAATAAAGAGGCCACTAGCACCTTCCTCTGCACGAATGCTTCCTTCCTCACTTACATCATTTATTTATGTCTTTTGAGTCATTTGATCGAACATCTTGCAACATATTATCACAACCATCATGTTTATCATCCAATTTATCATCATTCAAATACTCCATCTATCAAACAATAAAAAAGTTAACGTACCAATTTGTAAAAGAAGATACATAAGTTATACGGATAAAAACCCAACAAGTCAAACTTATATTGTCATTCTCTATTACAACATCGTCAAAATTAATGTCCTTCAAGCTTGAAATTTCCAATGAAGAAGAAAATATATCCTAAAACGCAATGGTAAACCCTAACTATTACAAAAAATCTAACAACATGTTCTATAACATAATAGAAAACAATAAAAATCAAGCAATTCTAAACTTTCTTTTTTTATCTTCATTGTCCATCTCTATTAGGTACAAAAGAATATATGCTTTTGTTAAGGTTTAGGATTTGAAATTGCAGAGAAGTGCATGTTTTTCTTAGGAGAATGACGTTGGTTAATAACTAAATGAAAGAATAATATACGTTGGCCAAAAGAATATAAATAATAATCATTCGTATTAAAATTAGAAAGGTGGCCGGAAGTGTAAACCGGGGTGTGAATAGTAGCACCCTATATTTATTATGTTTTAAATTTTCAGAGTTGATTGTGGACTATTTGTGATGCTAAACATGGAAAGAAGAGTGAAGGGATTGAACGTTACTGAAGATGTATCTGAAGAATTAATACGAAAGATGAGAGGACAAATAACACATGACATTTTGTCAGACAATCCATACAATTGGATAGTTGAAAGATTCTACAGTTCTAAATGTTGAAGATTGAATTTTTCTTAATGTTTCTTAATCTTTCACTTTTTTACGTACTTGTTAAACTACTGTCGTGTAAGTTTGTTGAAATGTTGGGGTATTTGAAATATATGTAGTCTGTTGTGTTAGTTTGTGGTATGCAGTCTTAAATTGGAGTATTAAAAGCATGAGTAGTTTGTTGTAGTTTGTAGTTACTGTTATGCAGTTACTGTTGATTTTATTTGTTGTAGTCTGGGATTTTAACTGTTATGTAGTTAATGATGATTTTATTTGTTTACCGTGTTGTTTACCGTGTTGTTTACAATCCACTGAATATAGATTGAATCTATTTGATGATTTTAACTGTTATGCAGTTACTGTTCAAATTCACCATCAGTCTAGGATTTTAACTGTTATGCAGTAAAACGACTTTGCCATCACCATTTACTATATTTTTATACCTTTCAGCATAGAAAATACTATAAATGTAACAACCTGGAAAATACGAGCCAATTTAAAAATTTTAAATTGGTTATTTCAAAGGAATTTGAACAATTGAAATAGAATATTTCAATAAAATAGTGAATTAGAAATAGTGAGTCAGTTTGAAAATTTGAATTCAAACTTTGACTGACTGTGCAGGGTGGAAAATATAAGGGATTTTAGTGAAACCAAAAATATTTAAATTTGTTTATCAATACCTTTCTAACGAATCTGAAAAATCGAAGTTTCATAACGGGAATCAAAAGTTATGGCCGAATGAATTTTCAGAAAGGTCGCTATATAGAATACATAACCCTGGAAAATAGATATTTTGCAAACGACCTTGGTATTCGACGAAACCACTTTTGTTGGGTCCGGGATGTCAAACTATTGCTAGGTTTCAAATTTCATAATTTTTGAAGCTAGTATGTGAGCGTGGCAAAAGAAAATGTGTTTGGTCAATTTCTGTTAAATTGGATCGACCAGAAAATGGCCATTTTTCAAATGATCTCAGAATTCGACGAAACTAGTTTTGTTGGGACCGTAGCGTCAAAACATAGCTAGATTTATTTTTCTGGAATTTTTATAATCAGTTTGTGGCCCTGGCAAATTGAAATGTACGTTCAAAGTTAAAAATTAAATGTTTTATACTTTAATTTGAAAAATAACTGACTGTAGCAGTCAAATTGGTCAACGAAACATATCCCATTGTGTCCGGGATGGGGGTAATTAGCTAGGGACGACAGTCATTGGGTTTGAATTGGTGTCCGTGTGGAGAACCACTATTTAAAAATTTATTAAAACTATGGGCCAATAAGAATTTTCCATTCATTATTTTTAAAAAATAAAAAAATTCAGAAACCATTTTTCTCTCTCCCGATCGACGATTCGCGTCATTCAATCCTTCACCGCCAAATCGCTGCTGCCACAGGCGATTTCAGCCTGCGCCACCCCCCTACCTCGACGCGCCTCCCTCCTCTCTTCCAATCCGACCCTACCCCGACCCCTATCGCCTCCTCCATCGCCAGTAACGTCAACCCAAAGTCGAACACTTCCCAGCACCGCCACGTGCGCCACCGACCACCGAACCACCTCAAACCACCCTGCGCCGACTCCCCTCTCCTCCCTCTTCCACGTCATCACCTCTGATCATCCTATCGTTCCTCGGTTCTCGCGAAAACTGCAACCCTAGTTTTGAACCATCGATAAAGGTGAGTTCTTTTTGATGTTTGAACTTTGAAAAATCATATCTTTATGGTGTGTTGACGAAATTCGATGAAACAGGAAACATCGGGACCGCAAGGAAGCTCTCTACCACATAGAAGAGACCGCGGATTTTTCTGAGTCATCTACGATTTTTAGCACTCTGAAAACCAATGTGAGAAATCTAAATTAAATGAATTTGAATGGAAAATGTCGTGTATAAATTATATAAGCGAAATATAAATTACACACGTGTTGTATATTTCATGTACATGCATTGTGTAAGCTATATAAGCGAAGTATGAATTATACATGCATAAATAAAATAGTCATGTGTTGAAATGCAAGTGAAATATAATATATATATATATATACACTCCCCTCATCCACAAACCATGGACGATATTTATTGTTGTGAATTGGTGTGAAATATTGGACGAAAATGCGAATGGTTGAATAATTGTTTGTGGTTGATATTTTTTGGTTGTGGTTGAAAAATACCAATTGGTGATTGAAATGAATTGGAAATAATTGTGGAAATAAAAATAAAACATGCCGCCTGCGTGCGAATTAAATGCATGAATCCCCATTGTCAAAAACCGCGAGGTTTTAAGGTAGAGCGAGGAGTCGTACTAGGGACGGTGTCGGTTTTAACTACCCTGTCGTTGTGCTGCCGAAATTTTGAATAATATTCATGTGTTAGAATTATTTTCATATGTTATCTTCATGCGTTGAAATTAAAGTCATGTGTTGAAACTATATCCATGTGTGGAAATGCTCATGTGTTGAGAAGTGATGTGTGAAAATAAAATTCATGTGTGAATGAATGAAGTGTTTAAACAATAAAAATCACATTTTTATAATATATATGAAGTATGTAAAATATTCGCCTTATATATAAATAGTTTCAATAATAAAAATTTCATCTTTCTTATATGAACAACATATATAAATTACCCATGTGTGGAAATGCTCATGTGTTGAGAAGTGTGTGTGTTAGAAAAGTTCATGTGTTGAATAAAATGATTGAACAATAAAAATTACATTTTTATTGAAACTATGAAGTGTTAAAAACATTCATTGGTTGAATAAATATTTTAAATGATAAAAATATCATTTTTGTCATATATGTGATATGCTAAAGATATGCGAGCGTTGAAATAAATATTTGTGAGAGAAATATTATTTTTAACATGCATAGGAACTAAATAAAATAGTCATGTGTTGAAATATATTTTAGTTCACCAAAATTATCCATTTTGAAATGTGAAGTGTCAAAAATAGGCACTTGTTCAAATAAAATAGTCATGTGTTGAAATATATTTTAGTTCGCCAAAATTATCCATTTTGAAATGTGAAGTGTTAAAAATAGCCACTTGTTCAAATAAATATGCATGAGTTGAAATATTCATTAATTAGCTAATGATATGATTTTTGCCTATGCATGCAACATTAGAATGAATGGTGTTTTTAAACCAAAGTGAATCAAATATGAAGTTGAATGGAAAATGATAAGTGATAAGAATTGCATATATGTACATGCATATTTATTGAACAGGTTATAGCAAAGAGGCTAGAGAAGAGGAATAAAATTTTGTGCCCGACAAATAGGTACACGTTCACTGTTTTGTTTGGGTGATGATTTTATGAGCCTGTTGGCTAGCCGCTTGGCTTTTTCCTTTTCTTTTTGACATGAGACGCCCGTGTGGCTATTTGGGAATTTTCCCAGCCCCTCCTATACAAAGGAGGTTATGGCGAAATTTTCCAAAATTTAAAGGCGTTAGTGAAATTTTTGGAGTGAAAACGATATAGGAAGTTTTGAATGAACTATATTTATATAAATATATAAATTTAAATAAAATTAAAACGAAACGTGGCCGTGCAGTTCGTGTTTTTAAACCGTGATTTCAAACGACTAGTGCAGGAAATCCGACCATTGGATTTTCCCGTAACCGCAACCGTTGGGTTCGCCTTGGAAATATCTTTCCAACGACACCAACTTTGTAAAGATCCGACGGTTGGATTGTCTGGAATGTTTAATTCAAATCTAAAGAAAAATAGCACCAGAAACGATTATATTTATATATATATATATATATATATATATATATATAAATATAATTAAATTAATTCGAATAACGACGCTGCAGTTCGTAAATTGAAATCATAACTTCAAACGACTAGTGTGGAAGATCCGACCGTTGGATTTTCCCAAAACTAAAACCGTTGGATTCGTTTTGAAATGATCTTTCTAATGACATAAAAATTGTGAAGATCCAACGGTTAAATTTCCAGATATATGTAAAACAAATTTAGTGAAAAACAGCACCAGTGCATCTGCACGACCTGAATCGCCGTTTTAAATAAATAAAAATGGAGATATATCATTATAAAATACTATAGACGATATAGAGTGGAAATAAACCAATTTTGTTGTGTTTGCTTGATATGTGATGGTTGAATGTATTTAACATGAAAATTATAACTAAAGAACTGAAATGTGAATGTTGAATAGTCCAACCATGTGATAAATTGATTTGAAAATCTAAATATACGTGGGTTATTTGAAAAGGCCGAGTTCATCTCATTTCAAATAATCGATCGACGTTGAGAAGTCGAAGAGTCGAAGACGGTTGAAGACCGACGATCTTCACATTGGATGGATGGGCGCTACTGATGCTCGTGATTGGTGTAGCTACCGTGAAGGAGCTGAAGTAGTAGCCGTCCAGACATACTGTTGATTGTACGGATATGCGAGGAATTGGTGCCTCCGGTTTCGTTCAAACCCAGAACGGACTAGTAAATGGACTGTGTCTCTGACATTGGATTTTGTTCTATGCTGATTGATCTCTGTTAAATATATATCTGTTTGGCGGCGGAGAATTTATTCTCTTGCTTAACGCCCTTCTCTGAGACGCACGAGCTCAGAGGTTATGTATTGATAGAAATCAGTCGCGTGGAGTGGATTGCCTGTGTGGCACGCCTAAGTGGCATATGATCAAGGCTTCTGTTGCAAAGCAAAGTCTTGTGGTTGATGATCAAAGCATGGTCTGTGTGACGTAGCTTTGTGTATAATGTGAATTCGCGAGCCTCACACCCCAGTATGAGTCAAAAACGGGAGAAGGACCCAAGGAGTGCACGACGTTTCTTTCTAGCTGTGGTGGTGTCAGTGACCTCCCAGCCCTGACATTTATATCTACTTTTCACTTGTGTGGTTGTTGGAATACGAGGCGCCTCAATTATAGGTCTGTAAGGACCGGGAAACGTGTGTTCAGGAATAACTAATCCTCAAAAGTAAGAGAGGACCGGTCTTGGAGGATCCAGGGATTGCTGTGTGCGGTCCCGGGGCATTTCCTAGAGTGTCTCGAACGGAGAGGAGCTTGCCCCTTGCCTCGACTCATGATGGAACCCAATTTCCAATACGAAATTCCGGATGTGATTGTATTACTTGTACGACGACATAGTGGTATGGGTCATTTATGCCGCCTATGATTGATATTTATGATTGAAATCGCTTTTGAAACATATATGCACTAGTAATAATATCAAACACTTTTGTTTTATTCGTATGAAGCATTTTTGGCCATTATAAGGTAAAAACTCTATCCTCCGGCTTGCGTTGCATTGTGTGATGGGATCTAAGTCTTATAATGGCTTCATTTTATAAAAAGCATTGCGATGATTTAATCATTTACTTTATTTCTTGCACTAGCACTCATTGGAGTAAACCCGTTCCGCGAAAGTGGCGTGGTCCTTTGATTTTCCTTATTATTATTGTTAATAAGTTAAGTAGATTTCTCATACCAGTCCCATGACTGACTCGTAGTTTGTTTCACCTTGCAAACTCGGGTGCCCTCATTTTCACACGGGCGGCCTAGTTACAGGTATCTGGTGCACCTTTTGGCTCATGGCGAGGCTTGACTACACCGTGCTGACTTTGACTCTTTCCGCCATTATAGTATATGTATTATGATTCCGCCATTGGCGATGTAGACTGATATTAGTTTGTGTACTCTTTATGTATGATTCCGCCTCTGGCGATGGTGACTGATTATGTATTATTATGCACTAAGTTGTATCCTGCACTGTGCTCTCTGATGTGGTGATATCTATATGATTCCACTGTCATATGTGTGTAAATTATTCTATTTTATGTTTATGCTATTATCTGTGATCTGCTAATGATGATTGATGTGTTATATTCCAATGATTATCCTTAACACCGTGTAACGGGGTTTTGGGGTCGTCACAGCTGGTATCAGAGCTTTGGTTAACCTTAGTTCTGGAGTTTAGCACATTAAACACTTCATCAAAATAGAATCAGTAGTATTTTAAGGCAAGTAGTTCATTAGAGATAGGACTAGTAAAGTCCTAGAATGAGCTAAGCAGAATAGCAAAAACAATTTGATCTGTCCATCGTAATCTTTCCTTAAGTTTTTCTGCTTAACCATGCAATAAATTATCGTTTCTGTTAGCTGAATCTTTTCTTGCTTATACAGAATTTGAAAAATCGGAACCCGAGCATGAAAAACACTTAGAACAAGTATTGGAGATTCTGAGAAAGAACGTCTTCAAAGCCAAATTCTCTAAATGTGTCTTCTGGCAAGAAGAAGTGAAGTTTCTTGGCCATGTTGTGTCAAAGAAAGGGATTTCTGTAGATCCGAGCAAAATAACAACAATTTAAGACTGGAAACAACCCACTACACCCATAGAGGTTAGAAGTTTTATGGGGTTGGCTAGTTGTTATCGAAAGATCATTAAGGATTTTTCGAAGATATCCGGTCCGTTAACGAAGCTCACGAAGAAGCATGAGAAATTTAAGTGGACTTCCGACTGTGAAGAAGCTGTCCAGGATTTGAAATCGAAACTGACAACTGCTCCAGTGTTAACCATTATTGATGGCAATCAGGATTTGACAGTTTGGACAGATGCTTCTATTAGAGGTCTTGGTGCAGTGTTAATGCAAAGAGGCCAAGTAGTCGCTTATGCAAGCCGCCAACTGAAACCGCATGAGAAGAATTATGTAACTCATGATCTTGAGTTGCTGGCTATCGTTTTTGCGTTGAAAATCTGGAGGCATTATTTATTGGGTGAGAAATTTGTACTGTACACAGATCATCAATCATTGAAGTATTTATACACCCAAAAAGATCTGAATTTGAGACAGCAGCGTTGGCTAGAATTTCTTGCAGCATATGATCTTGATATCCTGTATACGCCGGGAAAGGCTAACGTTGAAGCGGATGCGCTTAGTAGAAAAACCACAATCATTGCCAATCTTATAATTACGCCAGGAGTGATTGATAAAATATCTGTTCTTCAGAAAAGTGACAATTTTGTGAAAGAGATGATAAGAAGGATCCAAAGGGGCGAAGGCTCCAGTTTCCAAGTGGATAGTGAGGGAGTTCTGAGATTAAATAGAAGAATATGTGTTCCCGACATTCCTGAGCTCAAAAGAGAAGTGCTAGATGAATGCCATAAATCTAAACTTTGCATTCATCCTGGTGTGAGTAAAATGTACAATGATATCAAACACACTTTCTGGTGGAAGGCAATGATGAGGGATATTTCTTTATATGTTAGCAGATGCCCTACTTGTCAATTAGTCAAGAGCGACCAACATAAGCTAGCTGGATTGCTGCAACCGTTGGAAGTCCCGGGTTGGAAATGGGAACAGATTTCCATGGATTTCATAGATGGTTTGCCGCGAACCAGGAAAGGTAATGACAGCATTTTGGTACTCGTAGATCGCTTCACGAAGACTGCCCATATCATACATGTCAGATCCAATAGAACCGCTTAAAGTCTAGCACATATATACTTCAAAGAAATCGTTAAGCTGCATGGAATTCCCATCAGCATAGTCAGTGATAGAGACTGTAACACCCCATGTCCATTAATGTCACTCACAAAGGGAATGCATTAACTTCCATGGAGGTTTTAAGTGAATATAGAACAGAAAAATTACAACAAGACAGATAATAAGTAGTACATGGAAATCTAAAACTTCATTTTATTGCAGTGGAAATTAAACATGTTTGTTACATCATAAAAACCATAAATCAGAGTCAAGTACAATATCCATCTTGCTTAACAAAATACATAATCCCATTACATAAATAGCCATTAAAGAAGATAACAAGCTGGACTTTACTTCAACGGTCCAAGCTTTCCAAGAGAGATAAAGCAATCCAATTAGACTCCACTAGAGATGGGTCCAACCTGAGGACCTGGAGGGGGAAAAAGGATAGAAATGGAGGGGGTCAGACATAAAGTCTGGCGAGTATGATAATTCTAACAATACTATTATCAAAATAACTAGACTAAGGCATAAGCTGGAAGACAAGTAAATGTCTATGAACTATTAGATATGGAATGAGCAGATAAGGATAACGTTAAAGATAACGTTAAAGGCATACCTAATTACTAACGAATGATTACTACACTGCACCGCACATTACTACACTGCACCGCACCAGTCACCCTAAAGGTTGATCCCACTTGCTTCACACAGAAACTATATAAATAGCCTTGCGTACCCCTAGCTGACTACATAGGTGCCGTCTGCCCCTATCTCCACTAGGTGTACCCCACTACCCACTTTCGATCGGCTCCCTACTCGTAGATACCCGTGCTGGCCCCACAGTGGGGTGTATCACTCCCCTAAAGTGGCAACCCGATACAACTTGAGAATGCACGGCTTATACCTACACGATGCAACAACGTCTTACCTACCAGCCCGGGTCCACACACGCATATGAAACCCGTTGGACTTGCGTTGCCACCGCTACCCCGTTTTGGCCTCTTATAGTCAAGCCCAGTATGCGTGTCCCGTCCTCGACTTGGGTCGAGCCCACAAAGATACGTTTGGGATACTGGTTGAAATGGGCCCCCACAAGCTACCCACCTAAGCTTGTCACTAGTACATCCCACTTAACCCTCTTAGTCATGTTCATTTACATGTGTGTTTGGTTAAGTCTTACTAATCGTATTTAACATGCCACTAAGGGCACCCACTGGATTCCTTATGCCACCCAAGGCACCTACTTAACCCCCATGTCCCACCTTACATGTTTATCTGGTTAAGTATTTCTTAATTCATTCAGGCCATAACCTCATAAAGACCTCTCACATTAGACTGGCATTCATGGCAGCTGGATTTGCCGGGCGGGTCCGGGCAGTCTTACACCATAAAAGAGTCTAACCTCGTGTCTTTACAACTGTTATGCTTTAGTTTAGGCCTAGGACCTCTCACATTGGGCTGACATTTGTGACCACTGGATTTGCCGGGCGGGTCCGGGCAGGTTTACGTCACAAACGAGTCCAACCTCGTGTCCTAAGCATTGATTATCACTTATAATCTTTTACCCCAGTTTTAATAATTCCCTATTCAAATTATTAATTAGGTCCACTTTTAATGATGCCCATAATTGACTCAATTATGGTCATCCACTCATGGCATGCAAAATCGTATCAATTGCACCCCAACTTCTTACTATTAAATCCTTAATATTACCCCTACCCCACGTTTATATGTTTGCTTATTCGACGCAAAATTTACGTTAGACTCGAATAGTCTAACTCATAACACAAAGATAAATTATCACAACATATAAACAAGTAAAATAATCCAATCATAATAGGGGTGAAACTTGCATAAACTACACATGTTAAGGATCTAAAGGTGTCAACTTGTTAAATGTCATAATTTACATGATATGATCATAACCCAAATTTATGTATAAACCTGCATATGGGGTTTTAGGCAACATAATGATAGTGTGAACTAGCATAGAATTTCACATATGTCATAGCATAATTCTAGATGTCATAATAGATGTCATGGCATATGTTCATCATCTTTACTAATCAATCTAACCTTGCATACATGGTTTGTCATATAGATCAACATAGCCCAAACATTATGATTTGATTAACATGAACTAACTAGCATAGGCAATAACATCATGACTTTATAACATGTATGATTCATCTCAACTTAGCATAGAAACTTTCAACATATATAACATCATCATAGCATGATTTACAACATATAGGATATCATCATCACATAACATAGGATTTACAACATACTTGGTAGTATGAGATTTACAACAACATATATGACAATCCACATCATTCACTTATAATCCATTCATGACTTAATCGAATTAGTTTAACAATAATCTTGTTAAGATCATCATACTCACAATTAGAGAAGAAAAGAGAGTCTTGATTTACTTTAGAGTTGAGTAGAATTAGGTTTTGATTAGCTTTTCTTCCTTCTTAGTTGGCGGCGGCTCCACTGAGTTCCATGGTGGCGGTATGACGGTAGCTATTCTATTTTTCATATGAATTAGGGTGAGAGACTACCTAGGTATTTATAGAGTTTGAGATTTATTTAGACCGTCAGATCAACTTAGGACTAATCTCAGCAAACCAGATTAGGTCAAAACCCTAATGGGTCATTACTCAGTCAAAAACAGGCTCAGAACAAAAACTACTCGAGGGGGGGGGGGGGCAGGTCGACTGCCAGGTCGACTCTGTAGTCGACCTGGTAGGCAGGTCGACTGCCCAGTCGACCCTAGGGTCGACCTGGGCCTGGCGGGAATTTTCCTGCCTGCCTGTTTTGACTCCGAATTTAAAATTTAAATTTTTCTGAAATCTGTTTTGAATTTTCTGAAACTTCCGATGGCCATAACTTCTTCATACGAAGTCCAATTCACGCAAACTCGGACTCTATTTCAACCAGAATTCCGAGATGAACACAATGGCGCAACCCGTTTCCCACAATTCTCACATCTGAGATTATTTATTCTTTAGTTTGTGAATATTAATATTAATAGAATTACGGGGTGTTACATTCTCCCCTCCTTAAAGGATTTCGACCCCGAAATCTTCAAGTCAAGAAGAATGTATATCCTAACATCCAATCGTTCATCTACTCAACCATCAAACACAGGCATCCATTGTCCTTATTGACTTCTAATGCTTTCATGTTTAAATGCACAGTGTGTGTATATGTCCATATCTAATGCAAAATCAGGCGGTCCACTGATTCAGTTGACCTCCATAATGCAAACCATGATAGTGCCATGTGTCCTTTATGTATGCAAAAGTTCCCTAATGCTACATATTATCTCTATATTCGTGCACAACCATCATCTGAATGCAGCATCCATATGGTAATACAATCATCATACATCCATTTTACTAAATACATCCATTTATATGCAATATGCAATATGAAGTGACTGAGTCGATCTAGTGCCTAATAGTGTGTGTATATGCGTCCACGAGCAACCACTAGCAAACACTTGCATCCACTTTGCATCCATCATACATAACATGTCTCAAACAAATGTTTCAACCATAGGATTATCCTAACTAAAGGTTAAAGATACTAGCGAGAGGATACTCTAAAGGTAAGATAAGTACAAGATAAGCGATAAAGGAGAAATTAAAGGACATACCCTCGAAAAGAAAAGGGTATCGTGAACGCATCTTCTCTTCTGTCTCCTAAGTAGCGTTGCTCTCATCATCTCCCCATTGTACTTTGACTAGTCTGACCTCTCGATTCCTCAACTTCTTGATCTCCGACCCAAGAATGCGCGTAGGAGCTCGTCGAATCGTCGCATCACGCTCTATCTCCTCCTCTCTAAGCAAGTTCGGCTCTACCACCTCCGCGGTCTCGTGCAAGCACTTCCTCAAATGTGACACATGGAATACGTCGTGTACACCACTAAGTCTCTATGGCAACTCCACTCTATACGCTATTTGTCCAATCCTCTCCTTAATAGGAAATGGCCCTACGAACCTTGGTGCTAACTTCCCAATGGACCCAAAGCGAACAATGTTTCGTGATGGAGACACTTTGACAAAGATCATGTCCCCAACCTCAAACTCAAGATCTGTCCTCCTCTTATCCGCATAAGATTTTTGCCTATCTTGCGCTGCTTTCATCCTCCTTCGAATCAAGTCGATCTTTTCCGAAGTCTCTCTAATCATATCGGGCCCAAGTAAGACCTTATCCGTAGATTCCCACCAACATGTAGGTGAACGACAAGGTCGTCCATAAAGAGCTTCGAAAGGTGCCATGCCAATGCTAGACTGAAAGCTGTTATTATATGCGAACTCCACTAATGGAAGATGCTCTTCCCACGTACCCCCAAAGTCTAGGATACATAGCCTCAAAAGATCCTCTAGAATACGATTCACCTTCTCGGTTTGGCCGTCCGTCTGAGGATGATATGCGGTGCTCAAACATAACTGAGTCCCTACCGCCTCTAGTAAGCTTCTCCAAAATTCGCTAGTGAAAATAGGATTGCGGTCGCTCACTATGCTAGAAGGAACACCATGCAACCGAACTATTTCTCAGACATATACAGAAGCTAACCATGGAGCAGTCCTCTTACTCTTTACGGGAATAAAATGGCCGCTTTTAGTAAGTCTATCTACTATAACCCTAATCCCCGTATTACCCTTCCTTGATCTTGGTAATCCATCCACAAAATCCATCGAGACACTTTCCCACTTCCATAGTGGAACCTCCAATGGGTGAAGCAACCCACCGGGTTTCTTTTGCTCCGCTTTTACTTGTTGGCATACCAAGCATCTAGCGACATACTCGGCCACGTCTTTCTTCATGCCGGCCCAAAAGTAAACTCGTCTCATGTCTTCGTACATCTTGTCCCCGCCGGGATGAATGGTCATCTTCAAACGATGTGCTTCGTCAATAATAGTCTTCCTTAGGTCATCGTCTTTTGGTACACAAAGTCTACTATCCCTACGTAACCAACCCTTATCATCTAGGGTATACCTATGGAGATGGCTTGATGACTCCCCTCTTTTGAGCGTTTCTACTAACTCAACCAACTGTGGGTCGTCTCGCTGTGCCTCGCCCATTTGTCCCAAAAGCGTAGGTCTAACCTCCAAGGTTGCTAGCAAACCGGGTACAAAGTCAACAGAAGGTCTAAAGTCAAACATCGAAATGAATTCTAAGTTTTGCCGCTCAACAAACAAAGGACTTAAGGATAATTTTTTTCTACTTAAGGCATCGGCCACTACGTTACCCTTGCCGGGGGTATATGCTATCTCGAAGTCGTAGGATGCTAAGAACTCCATCCACCTTTGCTGCCTTAAGTTCAAGTCCTTCTGAGAGAACAAGTATTTTAAAGATTTGTGGTCAGTGAATAATTCGAATTTCTTGCTAAGATGACAACGACGCCAAGACTTAAGCGCGAAAACAATAGCGGCTAACTCTAGGTCATGTGTATGGTAATTCTTCTCATGCGCTCTCAACTGCCTTCCACCATAGGCTATTACCCTACCCTCTTGCATTAAGACTGCGCCTAGTCCTGTCCCACAAGCGTCAGTATAAACAGTAAATGGCTTACTCCCATCTGGCAGTACTAAGACTGGGGCTGAAGTCAAAGCTCTCTTCAAACGTTGAAACGTATCATCACAATCTACGTCCCATGTGAAAACTAGGTTCTTCTTCGTCAAGCGTGTTAATGGAGCTGATATCTTTGCGAAGTCTTTGATAAACTTCCTATAGTAGCCAGCCAACCCCAAGAAACTTCTTACTTCGGTAGCATTTTTAGGGACCTTCCAATCTTGGATGGCCACCGCCTTCGCGAGATCCACAACTATCCCTTCTTTGGAAACCACGTGCCCCAAGAATCGTACTTCCTTCCTCCAGAAGTGACACTTAGAAAATTTAGCTTTAAGCTTATGCGCTCGTAGGGTCTCCAACACTTCCCTAAGATGTAGGGCATGCTCTTCTTCATCCTTAGAAAAGATCAAGATGTCGTCTACAAAGACTACCACGAATTTATTAAGGTACTCCCTAAACACACTACTCATCAGATCAACAAAGTATGCGGGGGCGTTTGTCAAACCGAAGGGCATCACTAGCCATTCATAGAAACCGTCTGGAGTCCTAAAGGCAGTATTATATATGCTATCCTCAGCCACTCTCAACTGATGGAAACCAGTGGCTAAGTCCAACTGCGAAAACACTGAGGCGCCAACTAACTGATCGAAGAGATCGTCAATCCTCGGCAGTGGGTGTCTGTTCTTCTTAGTATGTTTATTAAGTTCTCTATAGTCCACACAAAGTCTAAGGGACCCATCCGCCTTCGTGGCAAACACTACGGGAGCACCCCACTCCGATATACTTTGTCATATGAACCATGTGGCGTACTGGCAAAGATACTGGTTTCACATTATCCACAAGATATATTCGAAAATCTTTCTCCTGCTTCGGAGGCAAGCCCTTCACCTCCTCAAACACATCCGAATATTCTCGGACCACTCTAACAGATCGTAGATTTTCCTTAGACGCGTCAAGCGATTCTAAATAACTTAGCATAACAGAATTTATGGGATTACAAAAGATTTCGACAGTGTTGCCAAGGCGAGTCACGAGCCTAACTACTCTCCTTTCACAATCAAGAACGGCCCCATTTCTGGATAACCAATCCATTCCTAAAATTAGCCCATAGCCCGTGAAGCCCAACACAAAAGCATCACATCTAAACTCAATGCTAAGTATAGAAATTTTCAAATCCAAACACATCATGGACAAATAAGCTGAGCCCCTTATTGGATTCGAAACAACTAAGGGATCTTCTACTAAACTGGTGTTTAAGTGCAGTGATTCAACTAATGATGTAGAGATAAACGAATGCGATGCGCCCGAATCGAATAAGGTACGGACAGGATGATCAAACAGAAAAACTAAGCTTTCAACAGAAATGGTTCTACCTCGTTCTTGCAACGGTGGGACCGCGAGAGCCTGAACTTGTCCCCTTGCCTGCCCTGGTGCCAAAAGAGCCAGCACCTATCCTCCCGAGGTAGACCCTGCCCTCTGCCCCTTCTTTGGGCAGTCCTTCATTAGATGTCCCGCTTCACCACAATGAAAACAGTCGGTCTTCTTTTTCTTTCGGCAATCCTTGCTGAGATGGCCAGGTGTCCCACAGTTAAAGCATTTCTTCTTTCCCTTGTCGTTATTGTCTTTACCACCCTTCTTGATTTGCTGTTGTGGTTTCTTCTGATCCCCTTTCTTCTCGGGTGCCTTATTAGCATTAGCGCTTTTCTCCTCGTGCATGAGCGCCATTTCTACTAGCTTCTCAAAGGTGGCCCCCATAGGGATGTGGGTCATAGCCAACCCTTGCAATGGTTCATTCAATCCATTAACGAACCTCAGAGCCTTCTTCTCCGGTGTGTTCACTAAGTCCAAGCCAAACCTTGTTAACTGATTAAATTTGTTAACATATTCTTTCACTGATGAGCTTCCTTGCTTTAACGTCAAGAACCTTTCCATATATAGATTTTCTTCCTCCCATGAGAGAAACTTTGCCTCAAACCTGCCTAAGAATCAACAGGACGCTCCCCATTAGTGACCTCCCACCAAAACGAGGCCTCTCCCTTCATCAACCAAGCTGCTAAACAAACTTTCCTCCCTTCTTCTACTTCAATGATTTCTAGCAATTCTTCCACCTCCTTAAGCCAATCTCTAGCTTCCACAAACATTTCTGACCCTAGAAAAGGTTTTCCACCCATAGTCTTAAATTCCTTGCACGTCTTTGCAAAAGTATCTACACGAGGAGGAGGAGGAGGAGGAGGAGCGGGTGCAACTGGTGGTGGAGGAACATTGGCTAGACCCGCAGCGGCCCTAGCCTCTAATAACCTCCTATACCATCCTGGTATCGTTACACCGTCTGGAAGGTTAAGATCTTCAGCCATGCTGAAACGAAAAAGGAAAGACTCAAAATGGAGAATTCGAAAGATAAAGATATATGGCTATTGGGGATTATGTTTTTCATAAAAGCTTTCCTCTTTAAATTACTCATTAAGACATGTTTTTGAAAACACTTCTTCCAAAAATACTTTAGGAAAATAGTTTTTCTAAAAAATTTATCTGTTCTGGCAACCTTAAGCTCTGATACCACGTGTAACACCCCACATCCATTAATGTCACTCACAAAGGGAATGCATTAACTTCCATGGAGGTTTTAAGTGAATATAGAACAAAAAAATTACAACAAGACAGATAATAAGTAGTACTTGGAAATCTAAAACTTCATTTTATTGCAGCGGAAATTAAACATGTTTGTTACATCATAAAAACCATAAATCAGAGTCAAGTACAATATCCATCTTGCTAAACAAAATACATAATCTCATTACATAAATAGCCATTAAAGAAGATAACAAGCTGGACTTTACTTCAACGGTCCAAGCTTTCCAAGAGAGATAAAGCAATCCAATCAGACTCCACTAGAGCTGGGTCCAACCCGAGGACCTGAAGGGGGGAAAAAGGATAGAAATGGAGGGGGTCAGACATAAAGTCTGGCGAGTATGATAATTCTAACAATACTATTATCAAAATAACTAGACTAAGGCATAAACTGGAAGACAAGTAAATGTCTATGAACTATTAGATATGGAATGAGCAGATAAGGATAACGTTAAAGATAACGTTAAAGGCATTCCTAA
The DNA here is from genome assembly GCA_030737875.1 of Allium sativum. Lineage (NCBI taxonomy): Eukaryota > Viridiplantae > Streptophyta > Magnoliopsida > Asparagales > Amaryllidaceae > Allium > Allium sativum. The sequence goes on along the minus strand of CM060916.1, from coordinate 389,821,775 downwards.
TTACTAACGAATGATTACTACACTGCACCACACATTACTACACTGCACCGCACCAGTCACCCTAAAGGTTGATCCCACTTGCTTCATACAGAAACTATATAAATAGCCTTGCGTACCCCTAGTTGACTACATAGGTGTCGTCTGCCCCTATCTCCACTAGGTGTACCCAACTACCCACTTTTGATCGGCTCCCTACTCGTAGATACCCGTGCTGGCCCCACAGTGGGGTGTATCACTCCCCTAAAGTGGCAACTCGATACAACTCGATACAACTCGATACAACTCGATTGACTCAATTATGGTCATCCACTCATGGCATGCAAAATCGTATCAATTGCACCCCAACTTCTTACTATTAAATCCTTAATATTACCCCTACCCCACGTTTATATGTTTGCTTATTCGACGCAAAATTTACGTTAGACTCGAATAGTCTAACTTATAACACAAAGATAAATTATCACAACATATAAACAAGTAAAATAATCCAATCATAATAGGGGTGAAACTTGCATAAACTACACATGTTAAGGATCTAAAGGTGTCAACTTGTTAAATGTCATAATTTACATGATATGATCATAACCCAAATTTATGTATAAACCTGCATATGGGGTTTTAGGCAACATAATGATAGTGTGAACTAGCATAGAATTTCACATATGTCATAGCATAATTCTAGATGTCATAATAGATGTCATGGCATATGTTCATCATCTTTACTAATCAATCTAACCTTGCATACATGGTTTGTCATATAGATCAACATAGCCCAAACATTATGATTTGATTAACATGAACTAACTAGCATAGGCAATAACATCATGACTTTATAACATGTATGATTCATCTCAACTTAGCATAGAAACTTTCAACATATATAACATCATCATAGCATGATTTACAACATATAGGATATCATCATCACATAACATAGGATTTACAACATACTTGGTAGTATGAGATTTACAACAACATATATGACAATCCACATCATTCACTTATAATCCATTCATGACTTAATCGAATTAGTTTAACAATAATCTTGTTAAGATCATCATACTCACAATTAGAGGAGAAAAGAGAGTCTTGATTTGCTTTAGAGTTGAGTAGAATTAGGTTTTGATTAGCTTTTCTTCCTTCTTAGTTGGCGGTGGCTCCACTGAGTTCCATGGCGGCGGTATGACGGTAGCTATTCTATTTTTCATATGAATTAGGGTGAGAGACTACCTAGGTATTTATAGAGTTTGAGATTTATTTAGACCGTCAGATCAACTCAGGACTAATCTCAACCAACCAGATTAGGTCAAAACCCTAATGGGTCATTAACTTCTCGGCGCCGGGGGGGGGGGGGGGGTGCAGGTTGACTGCCAGGTCGACCCCAGGTCGACCTGGTAGGCAGGTCGACCCCAGGTCGACCTGGTAGGCAGGTCGACTGCCCAGTCGACCCTAGGGTCGACCTGGGCCTGGTGGGAATTTTCCCGCCTGCCGTTTTGACTCCGAATTTGAAATTTAAATTTTTCTGAAATCTGTTTTGAATTTTCTGAAACTTCCGATGGCCATAACTTCTTCATACGAAGTCCAATTCACGCAAACTCGGACTCTATTTCAACCAGAATTCCGAGATGAACACAATGGCACAACCCGTTTCCCACAGTTCTCATGTCTGAGATTATTTATTCTTTAGTTTGTGAATATTAATATTAATAGAATTACGGGGTGTTACAGAGACCCAATATTTGCTAGCAAATTCTGGGAGGCTTTCCAGACAGAATTGGGAACAAAACTGAATATGATCACCGCTTATCACCCTCAAACAGATGGACAAACTGAGCGGGTGAATAGAATTCTAGAAGATTTATTGCGGGCGTGTATAATTGATTTTGGTGGGTCATGGGAAGATCACTTGCATTTGGCAGAATTCTCATATAACAATAGCTATCAAGCAAGCTTGGGAATGTCGCCATTTGAAGCATTATATGGCAGACCCTGCAGATCTCCAGCATGTTGGGTAGAACCTGGCAGTAGACTTGTGTTAGGACCCGATATGATTAGAGAAGCATCTGATAGAGTCGACTTCATCAAAAAGCGATTGAGAACCGCGCAAAGCCGACAGAAAAGTTATGCAGATTCTAGAAGAAGAGATTTGACATTTGCCGTTGGTGACCATGTTTATTTGAAAGTTGCTCCGATGAGAGGAGTAATCAGATTTGGCAAAACTGGGAAGTTGGCACCGAGATTTATTGGTCCCTTTCCTATACTTGAACGAATTGGAACTCTTGCTTATATGGTTCAATTACCAGATTGGTTGCCTGGAGTGCATGATGTATTTCACGTATCTCAACTTAAAAGACATGTACATGATCTGGATCTTGTTGTAGAAGAAGCAGTGCAACAAGATATAGACATAACTCCAGAATTAGCAGTCAGAAGAGAGCCATTAAAGATTGTTGGCAAGGAAACTAGAGAACTAAGAAGCAAAAAGGTTCATTTAGTTAAAGTGCAATGGAGTAGTGATCCTAGAGACTGTACTTGGGAGACTGAGGAAAGCATTAAGCAAGCTTACCCCAAATGCAGAGTGGACATCTCTGACTAACTCCGGTGCAAGGTACCTTTACAATACTTTGCATTTACATTTTGTTTCCCACTTTACTGTTGTTTCCTTTTCGAGGACGAAAAGTTTTAAGTGAGCGAGATTGTAACAACCCGGAAAATACGAGCCAATTAAAATTTTTTAAACTGGTTATTTCAAAGGAATTTGAACAATTGAAATAGAATATTTCAATAAAATAGTGAATTAGAAATAATGAGTCAGTTTGAAAATTTGAATTCAAACTTTGACTGACTGTGCAGGGTGGAAAATATAATGGATTTTAGTGAAACCAAAAATATTTAAATCTGTTTATCAATACCTTTCTAACGAATCTGAAAAATCGAAGTTTCATAGCGGGAATCAAAAGTTATGGCCGAATGAATTTTCAGAAAGGTCGCTATATAGAATACATAGCCCTGGAAAATAGGTATTTTGCAAACGACCTCGGAATTCGACGAAACCACTTTTGTTGGGTCCGAGATGTCAAACTATTGCTAGGTTTCAAATTTCATAATTTTTGAAGCTAGTATGTGAGCGTGGCAAAAGAAAATGTGTTTGGTCAATTTCTGTTAAATTGGATCGACCAGAAAATGGCCATTTTTCAAACGATCTCAGAATTCGACGAAACTAGTTTTGTTGGGACCGTAGCGTTAAAACATAACTAGATTTATTTTTCTGGAATTTTTCGAATCAGTTTGTGGCCCTGACAAATTGAAATGTACGTTCAAAGTTAAAAATTAATGTTTTATACTTTAATTTGAAAAATAACTGACTGTAGCAGTCGAATTGGCCAACGAAACATATCCCATTGTGTCCGGGATGGGGGCTAGGGACGACAGTCGTTGGGTTTGAATTGGTATCCGTGTGGAGAAACACTATTTAAAAATTTATTAAAACCATGGGCCAATCGGAATTTTCCATTCATTATTTTAAAAAAATAAAAAAACGTCAGAAACCCTTTTTCTCTCTCCCGATTGACGATTCGCGTCGTTCAATCCTTCACCGCCAAATCGCCGCCGCCACAGGCGATTTCAGCCTGCGCCACCCCCTACCTCGACGCGCCTCCCTCACCTCTTCCAATCCGACCCTACCCCGACCCCTATCGCCTCCTCCATCGCCAGTAACGTCGACCCAAAGTCGAACACTTCCTAGCGCCGCCACGTGCGCCACCAACCACCGAACCACCTCAAACCACCCTGCGCCGACTCCCCTCTCCTCCCTCTTCCACGTCATCACCTCTGATCATCCTATCGTGCCTCGGTTCTCGCGAAAACTGCAACCCTAGTTTTGAACCATCGATAAAGGTGAGTTCTTTTTTATGTTTGAACTTTGAAAAATCATATCTTTATGGTGTGTTGACGAAATTCGATGAAACAGGAAACATCGGGACCGCAAGGAAGCTCTCTACCACATAGAAGAGACCGCGGATTTTTCTAAGTCATCTACGATTTTTAGCACTCCGAAAACCAATGTCAGAAATCTAAATTAAATGAATTTGAATGGAAAATGTCATGTATATATTATATCTGTGAAATATAAATTACACACATGTTGTATACTTCATGTACATGCGTTGTGTAAGCTATATAAGCGAAGTATGAATTATACATGCATAAATAAAATAGTCATGTGTTGAAATGCAAGTGAAATATAATATATATATATATATATATATATATACACACACACACACACTCCCCTCGTCCACAAACCATGGACGATATTTATTGTTGTGAAATATTGGATGAAAATGCGAATGGTTGAATAATTGTTTGTGGTTGATATTGTTTGGTAGTGGTTGAAAAATACCCATTGGTGATTGAAATGAATTGGAAATAATTGTGGAAATAAAAATAAAACATACCGCCTGCGTGCGAATTAGATGCATGAATCCCCATTGTCAAAAACCGCGAGGTTTTAAGGTAGAGCGAGGAGCCGTACCAGGGACGGTGCCGGTTTTAACTACCCTGCCGTTATGCTGCCGAAATTTTGAATAATATTCATGTGTTAGAATTATTTTCATATGTTGAAATTAACTTCATGCGTTGAAATTAAAGTCATGTTTTGAAACTATATCCATGTGTGGAAATGCTCATGTGTTGAGAAGTGATGTGTGAAAATAAAATTCATGTGTGAATGAATGAAGTGTTTAAACAATAAAAATCACATTTTTATAATATATATGAAGTATGTAAAATATTCGCCTTATATATAAATAGTTTCAATAATAAAAGTTTCATCTTTCTTATATGAACAACATATATAAATTACCCATGTGTGGAAATGCTCATGTGTTGAGAAGTGTGTGTGTTAGAAAAGTTCATGTGTTGAATAAAAAGATTGAACAATAAAAATTACATTTTTATTGAAACTATGAAGTGTTAAAAACATTCATTGGTTGAATAAATATTTTAAATGATAAAAATTTCATTTTTATCATATATGTAATATGCTAAAGATATGCGAGCGTTGAAATAAATATTTGTGAGAGAAATATTATTTTTAACATGCATAGGAACTAAATAAAATAGTCATGTGTTGAAATATATTTTAGTTCGCCAAAATTATCCATTTTGAAATGTGAAGTGTTAAAAATAGCCACTTGTTCAAATAAAATAGTCATGTGTTGAAATATATTTTAGTTCGCCAAAATTATCCATTTTGAAATGTGAAGTGTTAAAAATAGCCACTTGTTCAAATAAATATGCATGAGTGAAATATTCATTAATTAGCTAATGATATGATTTTTGCCTATGCATGCAACATTAGAATGAATGGTGTTTTTAAACCAAAGTGAATCAAATATGAAGTTGAATGGAAAATGATAAGTGATAAGAATTGAATATATGTACATGCATATTTATTGAACAGGTTATAGCAAAGAGGCTAGAGAAGAGGAATAAAATTTTGTGCCCAACAAATAGGTACACGTTTACTGTTTTGTTTGGGTGATGATTTTATGAGCCTGTTGGCTAGCCGCTTGGCTTTTTCTTTTTCTTTTTGACATGAGACGCCCGTGTGGCTATTTGGGAATTTTCCCAGACCCTCCCGTACAAAGGAGGTTACGGCGAAATTTTCCAAAATTTAAAAGCGTTAGTGAAATTTTTGAAGTGAAAACGATATAAGAAGTTTTGAATGAACTATATTTATATAAATATATAAATTTAAATAAAATTAAAATGAAACATGGCCGTGCAGTTCGTGTTTTGAAACCGTGATTTCAAATGACTACTGCGGGAAATCCGACCATTGGATTTTCCCGAAACCGCAACCGTTGGGTTCGCCTTGGAAATATCTTTCCAACGGCACCAACTTTGTAAAGATCCGACGGTTGGATTGTCTGGAATGTTTAATTCAAATCTGAAGAAAAACAGCGCCAGAAACGTTTATATTTGTATATATATATAATTACATTAAACCGAATAACGACGCTGCAATTCGTAAATTGAAATCATAACTTCAAACGACTAGTTTGGAAGATTCGACCGTCGGATTTTCCCAAAACTGAAACCGTTGGATTCGTTTTGAAATGATCTTTCTAATGACATAAAAATTGTGAAGATCCAACGGTTAGATTTCCAGATATGTGTAAAACAAATTTAGTGAAAAACAGCGCCAGTGCATCGGCAGGACCTGAATCGTCATTTCATTAAATATGGCCATTTTAAATAAATAAAAATGGCGATATATCGTTATAAAATACTATAGACGATATAGAGTGGAAATAAACCAATTTTGTTGTGTTTGCTTGATATGTGATGGTTGAATGTATTTAACATGAAAATTATAACTAAAGAACTGAAATGTGAATGTTGAATAGTCCAACCATGTGATAAATTGATTTGAAAATCTAAATATACGTGGGTTATTTGAAAAGGCCGAGTTCATCTCATTTCAAATAATTGATCGACGTTGAGAAATCGAAGAGTCGAAGACGGTTGAAGACCGACGATCTTCACATTGGATGGATGGGCGCTACTGATGCTCGTGATTGGAGTAGCTATCGTGAAGGAGCTGAAGTAGTAGCCGTCCAGACATACTGTTGATTGTACGGATATGCGAGGAATTGGTGCCTCCGGTTTCGTTCAAACCCAGAACGGACTAGTAAATGGACTGTGTGTTTGACATTGGATTTTGTTCTGTGCTGATTGATCTCTATTAAATATATATCTGTTTGGCGACGGAGAATTTATTCTCTTGCTTAACGCCCTTCTCTGAGATGCACGAGCTCAGAGGTTATGTATTGATAGAAATCAGTCGCGTGGAGTGGATTGCCTGTGTGGCACGCCTAAGTGGCATATGATCAAGACTTTTGTTGCAAAGCAAAGTCTTGTGGTTGATGATCAAAGCATGGTCTGTGTGACGTAGCTTTGTGTATAACGTGAATTCGCGAGCCTCACACCCCGGTATGACTCAAAAACGGGAGAAGGACCCAAGGAGTGCACGACGTTTCTTTCTAGCTGTGGTGGTGTCAGTGACCTCCCAGCCTTGACATTTATATCTACTTTTCACCTGTGTGGTTGTTGGAATACGAGGCGCCTCGATTATAGGTCTGTAAGGAGCGGGAAACGTGTGTTCAGGAATAACTAATCCTCAAAAGTAAGAGAGGACCGGCATTGGAGGATCCAGGGATTGCTTTGTGCGGTCCCGAGGCATTTGCTAGAGTGTCTCGAACGGAGAGGAGCTTGCCCCTTGCCTCGACTCATGATGGAACCCAATTTCCAAAACGAAATTCCGGATGTGATTGTATTACTAGTACGACGACATAGTGGTATGGGTCATTTATGCCGCCTATGATTGATATTTATGATTGAAATCGCTTTTGAAACATATATGCACTAGTAATAATATCAAACACTTTTGTTTTATTTGTATGAAGCATTTTTGGCCATTATAAGGTGAAAACTCTATCCTCCGGCTTGCGTTGCATTGTGTGATGGGACCTGAGTCTTATAATGGCTTCATTTTAGAAAAAGCATTGCGATGATTTAATCATTTACTTTATTTCTTGCACTAGCACTCATTGGAGTAAACCCGTTCCGCGAAAGTGGCGTGGTCCTTTGATTTGCCTTATTATTATTGTTAATAAGTTAAGTAGATTTCTCATACCAGTCCCATGACTGACTCGTAGTTTGTTTCACCTTGCAAACTCGGGTGCCCTGATTTTCACACGGGCAACCTAGTTACAGGTATTTGGTGCACCTTTTGGCACATGGCGAGGCTTGACTACACCGTGCTGACTTTGACTCTTTCCGCCATTATAGTATATGCATTATGATTCCGCCATTGGCGATGTAGACTGATATTATTTTGTGTACTCTTTATGTATGATTCCGCCTCTGGCGATGGTGACAGATTATGTATTATTATGCACTAAGTTGTATCCTGCACTGTGCTCTCTGATGTGGTGATATCTATATGATTCCGCTGTCATATGTGTGTAAATTGTTCTATTTTATGTTTATGCTATTATCTGTGATCTGCTAATGATGATTGATGTGTTATATTCGAATGATTATCCTTAACACCGTGTAACGGGGTTTTGGGTTCGTCACAATAAATTGTTGAGCTAGCTATTATAATCTTAAGTAGTCTTTATTTCTACCATTCTCTTGTAATTCTTCGTAGTTGTAACTTGAAAGTGATAAATATATATAGAATGAGACCTCATAGTGAATGTATGCAAAGTTTTGCTGAATCGCTTTACATTATGTGTCATCTGCTCTAGTTGATCATTACTCCTCATTCTCAATTTTTAAGTCTAGTATTAGTACATAACTTCTGCTAATACAAATGATTTATCTTAATTTTAAGATCGGCTAAATTTATGGCCAATATCTTAGAAAGTAAGAGTGTACTGTGATATTCAAATAAATAATACTTAGTGAGTTTCAAAGTGATGTGTCATGCGTGAATTTGTTTTATGACTTAACGTGTACATTTTTTTCTTTATTTCATTGTTATTATGTTTTGTTGCCAAGCATTGATGTATAATATATAATTATGTTATGTGTTTGTTTAACTGGAACTAGAGATTTGGATATGTTGGTTTTCTTTTTAATTACACTTAGTTCTGTTTGCAGCCCTTGTACTACAAATTTTTTATTTTTGCTGTCAAGTAAGGAGTTCAATAGCTTTACTATTGCGATGCATGTATTGTTGGGTTTTATGTTTAGTTTTGCTTCCTGTGAGAGTCAGAGCTTTCTCTTAATATATTTCTCTCCTTTTGCTTGCGTATTATGCATGAGTGCCAATTTTTGAAATGACCCGAACTTCCCCGTGAAGGAAAGCACGGATAGAGTTGAGAACAAGCCATATCAAAACACAAACAGAAGAACATTTCATTGTTTATTACAACAATTCCATCAGAATACAAGAATATATAGAGTATGAATAAATAAAATACATTCGATAAATATCAGAGATTACAATAAATTACATAGCAGCGGAAAAGCAATACAAAACACAATTGAAAGTAATACACGGATACAGAGCTTTCCGAGCATCGTTTCAATTGTAAATCAGGATCCTATGAATATAAATCTACAAAACCAAAACTACTAGCTGCCCGTGTGGAAAATAGGGGCACCCAGAGTTTAGGTTAAAACAATAAACTCCAGGTCAGTCATGTGACTGGTGTGAGAACTAAAACAGTTATTTAAAACTTTACTTTAAAAGAGAGTAATTCAAGGGACCATGCCGTATAACACGGAACGGGTTTCCTCCCAAGAACACTAGTGCATATAACAAAACAGCGCAATGCTTTTTCGAAAAATGAAGCTATTATAAGACCCAGGTCCCATCACACAATGCCATACAAGCCGGAGGATAGGGTTTTCCCTTATAATAGCCAAACATACTTGGTACGTTTAAAACAAATCATTTGATACTATTATAAGTGTATAGTGTCAAAACAATTTCAATCATAAATATCAATCATAGACGGCATGAGCGCCGCATCCCACTATGTCGCCATACTAGGATCTACAAATAAAACCGAAATATCTCGTGTTGGAAATTGGATTTCCGTCATGAGTCGAGGCAAAGGGAAAGTTCCTCTCTGCTTCGAGACACTCTAGTAAACGCCTCAGGACTACACACTCTGGGTAGCCCCTGGAATCGGCTGGGCCGGTCATCTCTTGTGATTGAGGATTGGTAATTCCTGAACACACGTTTCCCGGTCCTTACAAACCTATAATCGAGGCGCCTCGCAATCCAACATCCACATAGGTATAATAATCAACGATGTCAGCGCTAGTAAAACACTAACACCACCCATAACTAGAAAGAAACGTCGTGTTCTCCCAGCGGTCCGTATCCCGTTTTTAACTTATACCGAGGTGTGAGGCTCGCGAATCCATGCCATACACAAAGCTACGCTGTATTAAAGCCGTGCTTTGATCATCAACCACAAGACTTTGCTTTTCAATAAAAGCCTTGATCATTGCATCTCAGCATGCCACACAGGCAATTCATGCCATGCGACTGATATCTATCGATATATAACCTCTGAGCTCGTACGTCTCAGAGAAGGGCGTTAAGCAAGAGAATAAATTCTCCGCCGCCAAACAGATATATATTTAATAGAAATCAATCAACACAGAATAAAATCCAATGTCAGACACACAATCCATTTACAAGTTCGTTGTGGGTCTGAACGAAACCGGAGGCACCATATACCTCGCATATCCATCGATCTCCAAATACGTCTGGACGATCACTAACTATTTCCATCCTCTTGGGTGTACAACCCAATCAAGATCACCAGTGATCATTCAAACGATGTGAATACCTCCAGTCTTCAACCACCGTCTTCATCTTCGACTTATCGTCGAATCAGTTATTCAGAATGGGTATAAACCCGACCTTTCCGAATAACTCGCGTATATAATAAACAAGTGCTAGAAAACACAACATACGCCTCATTCCAATTCTGAATATTCTTTTATTTAAATATTCACATCTTTTGGGAATGGTTCCCATTAATTTTATCAAAGATAAATTCTTTAAAATTTATTCTTTTAATCTTCCTTTGGATGTCATTTCAAACCAAATTATGGTTTTCCAAAGTAGTCGGGATTAGCGAACCACACCGAAGTAATTATTTATTTTATTTCCCAATCCAAACCTATTCATCCCATGGAGCAAAACTGTTATTACCCCATAACTAACACCATGGTGTTATCGGTAAATTTAATTACCATTTTTCCGTTCAAATCTAATTAAAGATTTAACTATCGCTAGGAGCAAAACTGGCGATACTCCATTCTCGATCATTTTCCAAATTTGATAATTTAAATTATCAATCTGCCTTTCAATCTAATTAAAGATTCATTAAAACTCCACTTAGTTTTAATCTTCCCAAAAAATCATTATTAATGATTATTTAACTTTGGAAAATCAAACATGTCGCATCGATAATCTACACCGTACTATTGATTTCTGCCGATATATAACCTATGAGCTCGTACGTCTCAGAGAAGGGCGTTAAGCAAGAGAATAAATTCTCCACTGCCAAACAGATATATATTAAGCAAAGATCAATCACACAGTTCGAAATACAACGACAGACATGTAATCCTGTCTTTTATTGGGTTAAAGAACTAATGTCATTTAAAACACAGTTCACGATAAACCCAAATCACATTCCATTATTTATGGAATCTTCAAGGAAAAACAAATCAATATATATATAATCGACATCAATTTCTGTATCCGACCAATAATATAAATGGAATAACGACAAAGCCTTTTAAATTCCATATGTATTAACAGTCTTCCTCCACAGAATTTCATTTCGATTATTATCAAATCGAATTCAATTCAATTCCAATTCAATATATTGAACTGAAAAACTTTACTTTGGAAAATTACTTTAAATCTTTATAAAAAGATTTATAAATTCCAAATCATATTTCACTGTAAATCGGGTTAAAGAACGAATGTCATTAAAAACACGGTTCACAATAAACCCAATTCACATTCTATTAATTATCGGGTTAAAGAACGAGTGTTATTTAAAACACCGTTCACAATAAACCCAAAAATCAATTCTAATTCAATTCCAATTAAATATATCAATTAATTGGTATACTTCATTAAATCTAAATAAAAAGATTTAATCTTTTCTCAACTGGGTTTAAGAACAGGGTTAATGAAGACACCATCACGACGAACCCAAATCCCATTTGATATTAAATACATGGCTCTGAATAGAAAATATATCGGCTTATATTCAATATCAAATTCTGAAATCAACAAATATCGTATTGGAAATAACGATATAAAATATATCTTCCAAATTTCCATAACAATGTTCGTATAATCTTGAATCCAATCATTGAAATATTCCGAAGATAATTTCGATTCAAATCCATTCCAATTCATATATTGGAAATTCTAGTTATTTTTAAAACCATTTCAAATCTGTTTATTTATTTTAAAAATATTGAATTTATAATTCTAGTTCCAAACTAGTTCATTTTGATAAAAATTGTAACGAGCTAGATTTTTGGCCATTTTAATTTGAATATTTAATTATGTTTTAAATATTTTAATTGGAATATTAATATTTTATTCGTTGTTAAAAACGAAGTTTAAAAGTTAAAATTTATATTTAATTATAAACGAGCTCGAAAACGACGCAGTAGTCCGTAATTTTCGATTTGAATTTCAACTGAAGATACAGGATCCGATATAAGTTGGAATTTCGTGAAACAAGAAACGTTAGGATCGAATTGATGATAATTTTCTAATGGAAGAGAAAAATCAAAATTTCACTGTAAAAAGTGTAAGATATGTTCAATTCAAATTTTAAAATAGTCGCTATGGAAATCTTTAAATAAAGATAACGTTTATTCAATAAATTTAATAACATTTTCTATATAAATTTCGATATCGAGTGACTCAAACTGGTTAATGCGGAGTTATAATTCGATATTGGCCAAATTTGAAGTGCTATGCTATTTCATACGGCCATATCTAACGATGATAATAATTTATTTATTTTGAATTTAATAGTTTCGGGATTTATTTAAATATTTATCGATAATATTTTATAAACTATTTACAGGCCTTGCTATGTGATAAAAGACGGCATAACATGCGCAACATATATAGAAATCATATATAGACAAACTATTTATATATTTCCAAGTGCACGCATGACCAATCATATATAGACAAAGCATGTGTAAATATAGAAATCAACATACAGGACTTTGAAAAAAAACTAAGCTAAGCAACATATATAGAAGAAGGAAAAATACAGTAAAATAAGACCAGCTTCTCACATTCATATACAAGGACTTTTGCCTAGCCGAATTAACAAACTTAAACCCTGAAGCCAATCTATTACAAGACATCAATGAAAGTGAATGTGTATTGCGCAAGAATCACACCATCAATATTAAAAGACAACACTTGTAGTAGATATCTACCAACTTGTCCAAGTAAATATCTACCAATTGTTCTGCCAATATGAAATCAAATCTGCACATGTAAATATTTCAATTCAATAGCTCACAGATAGCTTCACAGCTATGATACATACCAAAAATCTCTTAATTTAAACAAACAATTGATATCAGGAATATACGAAGTAATGGATATTGAATTCAAGAAAAAAAAATCTAGTACAAGATCTTTTGGCCAAACCAAAATTTCAACTTTAATATGATATGAACCCTTTCCAACAACAATAAATAAAGGGGAGAAATGAAAAAAAAAATATAGAAGAGAAAAAGTGAAAATACATAGTAAACTAAGAACAGTTTTTCCCTTCTATCATGTGCCCTATACAACATGTTTTGACAAGCCGAATTACAAACCTGAACACTAACACAGATTCATCACAAACCATCACTATAGATGATAAATGACAACACTTATGGAAGACCACTCAGGCCTAGACTATCCTTTACATTAGCACAGACCCTATTTGAAGAAGACAACTCATGTCTGGAGCCTAAGCCATCCCTTTCACCATAGCATGCACAACCTATTTGAGAAGACAACACAAGATCCATCCACCAACCTGTACAACGCTTTCAACTCAAAACTCCTCACATCAACAGCTGGTCAGAATTGAAAACACACTGCAGTGAAGCCACCCTACTACCGATCCTATATTCATTGCCTTGATCCCCAATCCATCTCCTACTATAAATACCACTGAAAATCAACACTTCCCAAACCAAACCAGTCCCATTTTTTTCACTTCAAAACCGATTCAAAATCGCGACCAAACAACCCAAATACAGTGACGAAATTTACAGGAAACGACAATAATCAGTTCAGATCCTTCCTCCACACAAACCACCCAATCCGCATACGTGTTCACAAAATTTTAAACAGCAAATAACGAAGAGGAAGGAGATCTGTACGCTAACCTTTTTTGGTTGAATTCGGAGTAGCGTTGGTGACCAGATCTCGCTTGAAAGCCATGAACTTTGTAGATGATCTGCAAGATGACGTCAGGGCGATGGGCGATGGGATTCAAGCCAAAGGAAGAGATGGCTAAGGCGTTGGATTTTGAAGGCACGGTAGGATCTCCGATCGACGGAGAGGTGGGAAGGCACCGCGATTTGATTTTTGGACAGAAGAGTGTTTTAGACGAGAGAAAAAAAATGAAGCAGTGGGATAAGAACAAAAGGCGACTCTGATTCTTTAAGGTGAAGGGTATAGGACGTGGATCAGTTTTGATGCATACCCAATGGGCTTTAAAATGGTAAAAGGCCTGCTAAGGTTAAAATTAGTACAAACTATTAAGTTAATTAGAAGTTGTTTAATTTATAATTTAAATTATCGATGATTACATAATAGTTATACCCTGTCAGGGTTGAAAACCATCTGGCCAGGGTTTGAGATTGCGGTCATGGTTTGGAACGAGGCAGAGAACGGACAAAGCAGTGAATGGAGTAGCCGACCAGAGAATTTAAAACAAAGTAATTTGTTTATTTATTTAAATTAGATTTAGAATTTATTTGTTATTAAAATAATTTTTTTTAAATATTAACGTCGTATTTATATTATATCAGAATTGTCTGATTCCAGATGAACTGAAACCGTATTGAGGAAAACGACGTTACAAGAATTGAATCGGACGAGCTGGGAATTTTTCTGAAACGAGCAGTGTTTACAACGCAGATCAGGTGAGTTAACCTCACTCAGTTTCCCTACTTATATTAATTATAAGTCGGGTTTATCATTTGTTTGCTATGACTGCTAATTAGTTGTTTGATGGTTGTTTGAATGCGTGTAAAATATTTTTATCAATCATTTTAATTAAACGGTTGTTAATTTAAATAAAATAACATTGTTATTTTTAACGATGATTTCCAAACAAGGTAACGTACCTTGTTGATTACATTTATTATAATACAAACATATTGGGTGCTTGGATTACTATTGGTTGACCATTATTCGTTAGATTGATTACTTATCTGTATATGACCATGATATGAAACTGTGGAACCCGTATGATTGGCTTATAGAATTGGTTGGTGATTGTGAAACGCAAATTCAACCTTTGTTTGGTTATCAACCAATTGTGATATTGGTTTGGAAATTCATAGCGGATGGCCAAATTATAAACTGTTTTATTCAGTTCGATCTACCGTTAGGTGAATCGATAATTATGAAATTATGAAATTCAGTTTATAACTGAATATAAATTTTTAATATATTTTTAAATAAAGTTTTAAAAAAGGAAATAAACCAACTATATATATATCGTTTGTTTTAACCACTATTTTTATACCAAGATTTACCGTGTGGGAAGCACGTGCTTCACTGTAATTACTGAATAATTTTATAAAGTGGATTCTTACATTAATAAGTTTGAGAACCAAGTAGGCGGGAATTAACTTGACGATGAATAACAAGGATTTATTGTTTTTAAGAACAATTAAAGTGAGATTATTCAAAAATAGATTATTATTTATTTAATAGTAATCGATGTAATTGAGATTATTCGGATTTAATAAATGTTATTTATTAATTCAAAATGAAATGACGAGTTGGGGTTGATTAATGACTAATCATGGTTTAATATTTATCAAGCCAACTGTTTTATCAGTAATTGGTTATTAAATTAAATTAGAATGTGATTGAGTTTCAAAGGAAGTTTACGAACAGTTTATATTTAAACCAAATTTAGTAAAGAATGTTATAAAGTGATTTTTAGCGATTATGGCGAACTTAAAATAAATGTTACTTAATATTTTAAGTAAAGGAAATCAAGATGGAAAAGGGATTTGTATTTAACCAGAAATAAGAACGAGTTGTGAATAAGGAGATGGGGTGTTAGAGCGTTAAGTTGTAAATTAACGTTAGGTATAACGGATAAGATTGAAGTAAGATTTCCCAAATGAAATGATTTAAAGAATTAGGAAAAGGGGTTTAAAAAGCAAGACGGTTTTATAAAACCATACTCTAACTGTGAAGTGGTGTTAAAATGAATATGAGTTTTTGAATTACGATTCATCTTCATCTTAAGATGAGAACGTGGTTGATCAAGGTCTGAGAGGTAATTAAATACCCCAACTTGAGCGACTTCAGGATTGTCGAAGGATGGTATGAATCGTGATAGTGGAGTTGTTAAAGAAGATTATTTTTGGGAAATAATAGTGAATTGTTATTTGAAGAATTTCGATATATGATGAGTTTCAAAATAAAAGGAAATAAAACGGGGCATGAGAGTAGGAAATGATATTTCCATGGTAACAAAATAAAAGGAGATTTTGTAACAATTTTTTACGATAGTAAGTGAATTAATCTCATCAGTATGAATGATAAGTAATGTGGTGGAAATATTTTGAAAAATAGTAACGAGAAATTGGGCTAGACTTTAAGACATTTCTTTTAAGTATTTAAAAAAAATGATTTGAGAAAATTTATCATAACCTATATATTATCTTTGGTATTACTACGGATATATTATTTTAATGGACAAGTGATGCTGTGAAATAAACCAATGAATTTATTTGTTTTATGATTGTTTATTTTGATAGTTAAATAACCGACTATCAAAATCATGCCTAATACGTTGTTGGTACGAAAAGTCCGGGATCGAATTTATATTCGAAAACCATTCTGAACCAACAAATACGAAAAGATGCTGATTGAAGATGGAGTAGTTAAAGACCATGGATCTCCATAAGCGGAAGGGCTACTTGATAAATTTCTCTGATGTTGCAACCATAGATATTTTGATAGTAATTTGGTCATGGTTGAAATCTATGGATTGCAAGGACTACTCGCTACTTATCGATAGGGTGATTCCTAGGATGCAGTAGGAGGGTGCCTTCGGTTCATCCTGTTCCTGGATGACTTGTATGGATGAGTGTCTGACAAAGTATTTCCAAAGGACTGCGTACGTTGATTTCTTCAAACGTATCATAGTTGGTTAGCTACCAACTAGGGTATTTTTGTGGAAGTCAATTAGTGATATCTGACGAATCTGACGATGTGACATTCAAAGTGAAAAGTGACCAGATGTTCTGAAAGGGAATTCAAACCTCAAACCTCATCAACCAGGAAATGACAAAAATCGGCCAGGCAGCATGGCTATGTGGGTCGCTCCCATTTGGGTGTATAATCACCTATCTAGAGAAATTCCTTTTGCTTCTTTAATCTATCGATGTTGTCCCTTTTCGGGAAACGGTGGATCGCACCCAACCGTTGGTCATATACATTCGATACACTCAAGATAAATGAGTGGTCGGTCATGTGTGGGCTGGGTTGCAAGACGTTCTTGTTGAACCCAGTGTATTCATCTCTAGAGATACGCGATGGGCAGGTGGTCCCATACCTTGTCACAGTCAGAATCAAATGTCCAATAAGTGCCCGCGGTTTTGTATGTATACTATATATGTGGAGCGTGAGATGAAAACGTTCCGCTAGATTCTACTTATTTGCATTTAGACACTATTATAATATCAGAGAAGTATTGGTTTTCAAAAACTGTTTTGGGTTATCGTAAGGTAAAAACCGTCCGTCTTTATGTATGCACCGGTCTTACGATTATCCTTTTCTTCAAAAGGGAATTTGAACGTAAAAATCAGGTTGTGTGATACTTTTAAACTTAGTGGGTTTTCTCACTCTGGTTCACCAGACTGACCCGGTATTTGTAATGCTCGGGTTAGCCCAGGTCTGCAGGTTCAGGTTATAGAATGCTATGAAGTCCAAAGACATGTTGGAGAAGTTCAGACGTATGATGTTATATTCTTCCGCTGTGTGTTGTATATGAGGACAGATTATTATAACTGTCCAGATGTGTGATGTACTCTGATGATTGTAAGTATATTTTCAAAGCTCTCAATAAAGATTTATTTCTATATTATATTTTGTTCCGCTGCGATGTGAGACTCTGTGTCGTGTTGGATCTTCTTCTTCTTCTATTCTAATATTTCTTTCTAATAACTATCTGGTGGTTTTCTGTAACACCCCACTCCCGCTATGGTCACTCTCTAAGGGAATGCCATAGCATCGGTGGAGTATTTTAGTGAATATAGAACAGAAAAATTACAACAAGACAGATATAAATAGTACTTGAAATTTAAAACATCATCTCATAACAGCGGAAATAAACATGTCTGGTTACATCATAAAACCACAATAAAAGTCAAGTACAATATCCATCAAAATAAAGAAGTACATAATCCCACTCTCTCATACAATAGCCAGGACAAAAGAAAAGATAACTGGGTAACTGGAGCTTTACATCTATCCAAGCTCCTAAAGACTGGAACAGCAATCCGATCAAGCTCCACTACTGCTAGGATCCACCGTAGGACCTGAGGGTTGGGAAAAAAGATAAAAACAACGGGGTCAGACATAAGTCTGAGCGAGTCCTATAACTTTAACAATACAATTATTAAAGTAACCAGAGAAGATATAAACTTGACCTACGGTAATGTCTGGGGATGAATGGCTACACTAAGCAGCTTGGTAGACTTAGGATAAACTAAGATAACTGTAAAGACGCATCTACCCACCCAAGGATAATTACTAACTGCACCACACCAGTCATTCCTACTCAAGGATTGATCCCACCCAAGGACTTACAAGAAAGATATAACTAGTAGTTTCATGTACCCCTAGCTGACCACATAGGTGCCGTCTGCCCCTATCTCCACTAGGTGTACCCCACTACTCCCCAAGCGATCGGCTCCCTACCGTAGATACCCGTGCGGGTCCCGCAGTGGGGTGTATCACTCCCCTAAAGTGGCAACCCAATACTATCAACGGTGCACGGCTTATACCTACACGATGCAACAACGGCTAATCTACCAGCCCGGGCCCACACACGCATATGAAACCCGTTGGACTTGCGTTGCCACCGCTAACCCGTTTTGGCCTCTTATAGTCAAGCCCAGTACGCGTGTCCCGTCCTCGACATGGGTCGAGCCCAATAAGATACATATGGGTTACTGGTTGAAATGGGCCCCCACAAGCTACCCACCTAAGCTTGTCCCTTTATCTAGTGCATCCCACTTAACCCTTTAATCATGTTTAATTACATGTTTCCACTTGGTTAAGTATTCTAATCGTATTTTCTATTGCCACCCAAGGCAACCCACTAGATTTCCACATGCCACCCAAGGCACCCACTTAACCCCTCATGTCCCTCTACATGCTAATATGGTTAAGTGTTTCTTAATTAATTAATTAAGATCATGACCTCATAAAGACCTCTCACATTAGACCGTCTTTTATGACTGCTGGATATGCCGGTCGGTTCCGGGCAGACTTCTGTCATCAAAAGGGTCTAACCTCGTGTCTTTACTTTAATCATGTATTTAATTTATGACTAAGACCTCTCACATTGGGCCAATCATTTGTAGCCGCTGGATGGCCGGTCGGTTCCGGGCAGACTTCCGCTACAAAAGGGTCCAACCTCGTGTCTTAGTTGATTAATTACTCCTAATTAATCACCCCCATAATTAATTATCCCTAATTAATTACACATTTTTATAACATGGGTAGACCTAACTCAATAGGTAAATTCCCATGGGGTAGACCTAACTCAATAGGTAAATTCCCACTTATGTTAATTTATTTTTATGGTATGCTTAATCATACCCAATCATACTTTTATTAACATATTTATTAACCCCATCGTTCCCCACGTAAATCGTTCTCATTTCATAACATGAAAAAGGGAAGATCCATCACAAGTATCATGGGTTTAACCACATCTTAGCATATAACTTTATCATGGGTTAAGAGGATGTCAACTTGCATATATAAGCATATATTAACCCAACTACATTTAACCCAAACTTGCATATTAACATACACATATCTTGCATAACATGTTAAACTTGCATATAAGCATTCTCATAACTTGCATAACATGTTAAACATGCATTTAAGCATACACATAACTTGCATAAGCATTCACATACTTGCATAAGCATTCACATACTTGCATAAGCATGCATAACTTGCATATCATGTTAAACTTGCATTTAAGCATATACATAACTTGCATAAGCATTCACATACTTGCATAAGCATCCACATACTTGCATAAGCATGCATAACTTGCATATCATGTTAAACTTGCATTTAAGCATATACATAACTTGCATATGAACTTGCATAACAACCTACACATAACTTACATAACATCATACACATAACTTGCATATGAACTTGCATAACTCACTTTGTTAAACATGCATAAATCCACTTATTAAATATGCATAAAACCACTTATTAAACATGCATAAACCCACTTGTTAAACATGCATAAACCAACTTATTAAACATGCATAAAACCACTTATTAAATATGCATAAACATAGGAAAACATAGAGTAGCATATCATTACAAATGATTCAAACTCACTAATCCGCATTTAAGACCATAAGTCTCATTACACCCAATCTACTTACTTCAACAATTGATGTTAAAGTGATAGAAACTCACCAAACCCAAGATTAGCAAACTTATGAAGTGGAATTAGTTGCTAAATATGAAGATGGTGATGATTAGAGATTGATTAGAGAGTGATTAGCTTGCAACTTCCTTCATAAACTAGTGGAGGCTCTCTCAAGTTTGATTTTGGCGGCATGAGGCCATCATTACTATTTTTAGTATGGATTAGGGTAGGTTTAGGGTGTATTTATAGATTAGGTGAGTGTTTTAGGCCCTTAGATTAACCCTAGGTTAGATTAGGTCCGTTAGATTTAGGAAATCTCTAGAACCCAGCCCTCCAAGCCAGCCTAAAACCCAACCTGGTGCACCCAGGTTCTCTGGACGCCGCGCCCATGTCGACAGGCAAGTCGACCCCCCCTGTCGACAGGCCTGTCGACAGCCCTATTGACATGGTTAGGCGGGAATTTTCCCGCCTGGCCCCCTGGTTCTATTTTGAAATCTGAATTTGAATTTTTAAATCTGTTTTTATCTTTAATTTTCCTGTAAACTTCTTTGGGCCATAACCGGGCCATACGGACTCCGATTCTCGAAAACTCGGACTCTATTTCGCGTATTTTTCCGAGACGAACGCAATGACGCAGCCCGTTACCCCCAATTCCCACATCTGAGATTATATATCCTATAATTAGTGAATTTTAGTATTAACTAAAATTCGGGGTGTTACATTCTCCCCTCCTTAAAGGATTTCGTCCCCGAAATCTCTAAGCCAAGGAGAATGCATATCCTACCATCCAAACAACCATCTACTCAAACCATCAACCACGGGCATCCATTGTCCTTAAATAGTTTCTAATTATGTATGAGCATATGCAAAAAAAGTGTGTGTATATGTTCCCTATCTAATGTATGAACATATGCAAACCATGATAGTGCCATGCATCCATTATGTATGCGAGAGAGCCCTATCGACACATACAATATCTACATGAGTGCACAATCATTCACCAAAATGCATCATCCATATGATAACACAATCATTATACATCCATAAATATAGCTTCCTACACACAATTTTATGCAATATGCAATATGAAGTGACTGAGCCGATCTAGTGCCTAGAGTGTGTGTATATGCATCCACGAGCAACCACTAGCAAACACTTGCATCCACTTGCATCCATCAACCATAACATGTCTCAAACACATGTTTCAACCATAGGTTTACCCTATCTAAAGGTCAAACAGTACTAACGAGAGGACATACAAAAGATAAGATAAGTACTAGACAAGCGATAAAGGAGAAGTTAAAAGACATACCCTCAAAAAGAAATGGGTACAATGAACGCATCTTCGCTTCCGTCTCCCAAGTTGCGTTGCTCTCATCTTCTCCCCACTGCACTTTGACTAGTTGAACCTCTCTGTTTCTCAACTTCCTAGTCTCTGACCCAAGGATGCAGGTAGGAGCTCGTCGAATAGTCGCATCACGTTCTACCTCCACTTCTTTAAGCAAGCTCGGCTCTACCACCTCTGCGGTCTCATGTTTGCACTTTCTCAAATGGGACACATGGAATACATCATGTACACCACTAAGTCTGTCACGCAACTCCACTCTATATGCCATCCGTCCAATTCTTTCCTTAATGGGAAATGGCCCTACGAACCTTGGTGCTAACTTCCCAACAGATCCAAAGCGAACCACATTTCGCAATGGAGACACTTTGACAAAGACCATGTCCCCAACTTCAAACTCAAGATCCGTCCTCCTCTTGTCCGCATAAGATTTTTGCCTATCCTGCGCTGCTTTCATCCTCCTTCGAATCAAGTCAATCTTCTCCGAAGTCTCCCTAATCATATCAGGCCCAAGCAAGATCTTATCTGTAGATTCCCACCAACATGTAGGTGATCGACAAGGCCTTCCATAGAGAGCTTCGAAAGGAGCCATACCAATACTGGACTGAAAGCTGTTATTATATGCGAACTCCACCAATGGAAGATGCTCTTCCCATGTGCCTCCAAAATCTAAGATACAGAGCCTCAAAAGGTCTTCTAGAACACGATTCACCCTCTCAGTCTGGCCGTCCGTCTGAGGATGATATGCGGTGCTCAGACACAATTGAGTCCCCACTGCTTCCTGCAAACTTCTCCAGAACTCGCTAGTGAAGATAGGATCTCGATCACTCACTATGCTAGAGGGTACCCCATGCAATCGAACTATCTCTCGAAGATATACAGAAGCTAGCCATGGAGCGGTCCTCTTGCTCTTCACAGGTATGAAATGGGCGCTCTTAGTAAGTCTGTCTACCACCACCCAAATTCCCGTATTACCCTTTCTTGATCTGGGTAACCCGTCAATAAAATCCATCGAGACGCTATCCCACTTCCATTGCGGAACTTCCAATGGGTGAAGCAACCCACCAGGTTTCTTTTGCTCCGCCTTCACTTGTTGGCACACCAAGCATCGAGCGACATACTCGGCCACATCTTTCTTCATACCGGCCCAGAAGAAAACCCTCTTCATATCTTGGTACATCTTGTCCCCACCGGGATGAATGGTCATCCTAGAACGGTGTGCATCATCAAGAATAACCTTCCTCAAACCCTCGTCTTGTGGTACACAAAGTCTACCGTCTCTACGCAAGCACCCCCTATCGTCTAGGGTGTACCTACTCAAATGGCTGGACGACTCCCCCCTTATGAGCTTCTCCACCAACTCAACCAACTGTGGGTCGTCCCTCTGTGCTTCCCCAATCCGCCCCAAAAGAGTAGGTCTGACCTCCAAGGATGCTAGCAAACCGGGTACATAATCAATGGAAGGTCTGAAATCAAACATCGAGATAAATTCCAAGCTTCGTTGTTCCATGAACAATGGACTCAAGGACAGCCTCTTTCTGCTCAAGGCGTCCGCCACCACGTTACCCTTGCCAGGAGTATACGCTATATCGAAATCATAGGATGCTAAGAACTCCATCCACCTTTGCTGTCTCAAATTCAAATCCTTCTGAGAAAACAAGTACTTTAATGATTTGTGGTCGGTGAACAATTCGAATCTCTCACCAAGAAGATAATGGCGCCAAATCTTAAGCGCAAAAACAATAGCGGCCAACTCTAAATCATGGGTAGGGTAATTTTTCTCATGCATTCTCAACTGCCTTCCACCATAGGCTATCACCCTTCCCTCTTGCATTAAGACTGCGCCTAGTCCTGTCCCACAAGCATCGGTATAGACAACAAATGGCTTGCTCCCATCTGGCAACACCAAAACTGGAGCAGTGGTTAAAGCTCTCTTTAACCGTCGGAACGCATCATCACAATCTACGTCCCATGTGAAAACAAGATTCTTCTTTGTTAAGCGGGTTAATGAGGCTGATATCTTCGCGAAGTCTTTGATAAACTTCCTATAATAACCCGCCAACCCCAAGAAACTTCTTACTTCGGTAGCATTCTTCGGAACCTTCCAATCCTGAACTGATACTACCTTCGCGGGATCCACAGCTATCCCTTCCTTGGAGACCACGTGCCCCAAGAACCGCACCTCCTTCCTCCAGAAGTGACATTTAGAGAATTTAGCCTTAAGGCTATGTGCTCGAAGAGTCTTCAATACCTCCCCAGATTGTAGGGCATGCTCTTCTTCACTCTTAGAAAATACTAAGATATCATCAACAAAGACCACCACGAATTTATTAAGGAACTCCCTGAACACCCTACTCATCAAATCAACAAAGTATGCAGGGGCGTTCGTCAACCCAAATGGCATCACCAGCCACTCATAGAAACCATCTGGAGTCCTAAAGGCAGTCTTGTCTATGCTATCCTCAGCCACTCTCAACTGATGAAACCCCGTGGCTAAGTCCAACTGAGAAAATACTGAAGCGCCAACCAACTGATCGAAAAGATCATCAATCCTCGGCAATGGGTGTCTATTCTTCTTTGTGAGCTTGTTGAGTTCTCTATAGTCTACACAAAGTCTGAGGGACCCATCCGCCTTCGTGGCAAATACTACTGGAGCACCCCACTCCGACATACTTCGTCTTATGAACCCCTTCTCAAGCAACTCCCCTACTTGCTTATGGAGTTCCCTCCTCTCACGAGGAGCCATGTGGCGCACTGGTAAAGATACAGGTTTAGCATTATCCACCAGATATATTCGGAAGTCAATCTCCCGCTTCGGAGGTAAGCCCTTCACCTCCTCAAACACATCCGGATATTCCCGGACCACTTTAACAGATTGCAAACTCTCGACCGAAGCGTCAAGCGATTCAAGATAACTTAGCATAACAGAGTCCATGGGATTACAAGAAATCTTGAGAGTGTTACCCAAGCGGGTCATGAGCCTAACAACTCTCCTTTCGCAATCAAGAACGGCACCATTACTGGATAACCAGTCCATGCCCAAAATCAACCCATAGCCCGTGAAGCCCAACACAAAAGCATCACATCTAAACTCAATGCTAAGTATAGAAATCTTCAAACCCAAACATATCATGGAAAAATAAGTGGAGCCCCCAATTGGGTTTGAAACAACCAAGGGATCATCTACCAGACTGGTGTCTAAGTGCAGTGACTCAACTAATGATGATGAGATAAACGAATGCGATGCGCCTGAATCAAACAATGTACGGACAGGATGATCAAATAGAAAAACCAGACTTTCAACGGAGATAGTTCTACCTCTTTCCTGAATCGGTGGAACCGCGAGAGCCTGTACTTGCCCCCTAGCCTGACCCGGTGCCATAAGAGCTTGCACCTGTCCTCCTAAGGTAGATCCCGTCCTTTGCCCCTTCTTAGGACAGTCTTTCACTAGATGCCCTGCTTCGCCACAGTGGAAGCAGCCAGTCTTCTTCTTCTTGCGACAATCCTTGCTTAGGTGGCCAGGTGTCCCACAATTGAAACACTTCTTCTTCTTGCCCTTGCCACCGTTGCCTTTCCCACCTTTGTTTTGTTGTTGTTGCTGAGGTCTCTTTTGATCTCCCTTCTTCTCGGGTGCCTTATTAGCATTGGGACCCTTATCTTCTTCATGCATGAGTGCCATGTCAACTAGCTTCTCGAAGGTGGCCCCCATAGGGATATGCGTCATAGCCAACCCATGCATCAGTTCGTTCAAGCCTTTCACGAACCTCAAAGCCTTCTTCTCCGGTGTATTCACCATATCTAGGCCAAACCTTGCCAATTGATTAAACTTGTTGACATATTCCTTCACCGAGAGATTTCCTTGCTTTAGAGTCAAGAATCTTTCCATATACAAGTTTTCCTCCGCCCTTGAGAGAAACTTTGCCACAAATCTTTGCCTAAAATCCGCCCAAGAGTCAACGGGGCGTTCTCCATTAGTGACCTCCCACCAAAATGAGGCCTCACCTTTCATTAACCAAGCAGCTAACTTGACTTTCTTTCCTTCTTCCATCTCAAAGATATCTATCAACTCTTCCACCTCCTTAAGCCAATCTCTAGCCTCCACAAAAGTTTCAGATCCTTGAAAAGGTTTTCCTCCCATAGCTTTAAATTCCTTGCAAGTCTTAGCAAAAGTATCCATGCGAGGAGGAGGGGAAGGAGGAAGATCGGGTGCTACGGTTGGTGGAGGAACATTTGCTAGACCCGCAGTGGTGGCCCTAGCCTCCATCAATCTCCTATACCATACTGGTACTGTCACACCCTCCGGAAAGTTAAGATCCTCAGCCATGCTGAAACGAAAAAGGAAAGACTCAAAATGGAGAATTCGAAGGATATAGATATGGCTATTGGGGATTATGTTTTTCTTTCAAAAACTTTTCTCTTAAAAGACATGTTTTTGAAAATATTTTTTCCAAAAATGTTTTTAGAAAAATAGTTTTCTAAAAAAAATTTTATCTGTTCCGGTAACCTTTGCTCTGATACCATGTGTAACACCCCACTCCCGCTATGGTCACTCTCTAAGGGAATGCCATAGCATCGGTGGAGTATTTTAGTGAATATAGAACAGAAAAATTACAACAAGACAGATATAAATAGTACTTGAAATTTAAAACATCATCTCATAACAGAGGAAATAAACATGTCTGGTTACATCATAAAACCACAATAAAAGTCAAGTACAATATCCATCAAAATAAAGAAGTACATAATCCCACTCTCTCATACAATAGCCAGGACAAAAGAAAAGATAACTGGGTAACTGGAGCTTTACATCTATCCAAGCTCCTAAAGACTGGAACAACAATCCGATCAAGCTCCACTACTGCTAGGATCCACCGTAGGACCTGAGGGTTGGGAAAAAGATAAAAACAACGGGGTCAGACATAAGTCTGAGCGAGTCCTATAACTTTAACAATACAATTATTAAAGTAACCAGAGAAGATATAAACTTGACCTACGGTAATGTCTGGGGATGAATGGCTACACTAAGCAGCTTGGTAGACTTAGGATAAACTAAGATAACTGTAAAGACGCATCTACCCACCCAAGGATAATTACTAACTGCACCACACCAGTCATTCCTACTCAAGGATTGATCCCACCCAAGGACTTACAAGAAAGATATAACTAGTAGTTTCATGTACCCCTAGCTGACCACATAGGTGCCGTCTGCCCCTATCTCCACCAGGTGTACCCCACTACTCCCCAAGCGATCGGCTCCCTACCGTAGATACTCGTGCGGGTCCCACAGTGGGGTGTATCACTCCCCTAAAGTGGCAACCCAATACTATCAACGGTGCACGGCTTATACCTACACGATGCAACAACGGCTTATCTACCAGCCCGGGCCCACACACGCATATGAAACCCGTTGGACTTGCGTTGCCACCGCTAACCCGTTTTGGCCTCTTATAGTCAAGCCCAGTACGCGTGTCCCGTCCTCGACATGGGTCGAGCCCAATAAGATACATATGGGTTACTGGTTGAAATGGGCCCCCACAAGCTACCCACCTAAGCTTGTCCCTTTATCTAGTGCATCCCACTTAACCCCTTAATCATGTTTAATTACATGTTTCCACTTGGTTAAGTATTCTAATCGTATTTTCTATTGCCACCCAAGGCAACCCACTAGATTTCCACATGCCACCCAAGGCACCCACTTAACCCCTCATGTCCCTCTACATGCTAATATGGTTAAGTGTTTCTTAATTAATTAATTAAGATCATGACCTCATAAAGACCTCTCACATTAGACCGTCTTTTATGACTGCTGGATATGCCGGTCAGTTCCGGGCAGACTTCTGTCATCAAAAGGGTCTAACCTCGTGTCTTTACTTTAATCATGTATTTAATTTATGACTAAGACCTCTCACATTGGGCCAATCATTTGTAGCCGCTGGATGGCCGGTCGGTTCCGGGCAGACTTCCGCTACAAAAGGGTCCAACCTCGTGTCTTATCCTAATTAATCACCCCCATAATTAATTATCCCTAATTAATTACACATTTTTATAACATGGGTAGACCTAACTCAATAGGTAAATTCCCATGGGGTAGACCTAACTCAATAGGTAAATTCCCACTTATGTTAATTTATTTTTATGGTATGCTTAATCATAACCAATCATACTTTTATTAACATATTTATTAACCCCATCGCTCCCCACGTAAATCGTTCTCATTTCATAACATGAAAAAGGGAAGATCCATCACAAGTATCATGGGTTTAACCACATCTTAGCATATAACTTTATCATGGGTTAAGAGGATGTCAACTTGCATATATAAGCATATATTAACCCAACTACATTTAACCCAAACTTGCATATTAACATACACATATCTTGCATAACATGTTAAACTTGCATATAAGCATTCTCATAACTTGCATAACATGTTAAACATGCATTTAAGCATACACATAACTTGCATAAGCATTCACATACTTGCATAAGCATGCATAACTTGCATATCATGTTAAACTTGCATTTAAGCATATACATAACTTGCATAAGCATTCACATACTTGCATAAGCATCCACATACTTGCATAAGCATGCATAACTTGCATATCATGTTAAACTTGCATTTAAGCATATACATAACTTGCATATGAACTTGCATAACAACCTACACATAACTTACGTAACATCATACACATAACTTGCATATGAACTTGCATAACTCACTTTGTTAAACATGCATAAATCCACTTATTAAATATGCATAAACCCACTTATTAAACATGCATAAACCCACTTGTTAAACATGCATAAACCAACTTATTAAACATGCATAAAACCACTTATTAAATATGCATAAACATAGGAAAACATAGAGTAGCATATCATTACAAATGATTCAAACTCACTAATCCGCATTTAAGACCATAAGTCTCATTACACCCAATCTACTTACTTTAACAATTGATGTTAAAGTGATAGAAACTCACCAAACCCAAGATTAGCAAACTTATGAAGTGGAATTAGTTGCTAAATATGAAGATGGTGATGATTAGAGATTGATTAGAGAGTGATTAGCTTGCAATTCCTTCATAAACTAGTGGAGGCTCTCTCAAGTTTGATTTTGGCGGCATGAGGCCATCATTACTATTTTTAGTATGGATTAGGGTAGGTTTAGGGTGTATTTATAGATTAGGTGAGTGTTTTAGGCCCTTAGATTAACCCTAGGTTAGATTAGGTCCGTTAGATTTAGGAAATCTCTAGAACCCAGCCCTCCAAGCCAGCCTAAAACCCAACCTGGTGCACCCAGGTTCTCTGGACGCCGCGCCCATGTCGACAAGCAAGTCGACCCCCCTGTCGACAGGCCTGTCGACAACCCTGTCGACATGGTTAGGCGGGAATTTTCCCGCCTGGCCCCCTGGTTCTATTTTGAAATCTGAATTTGAATTTTTAAATCTGTTTTTAGCTTTAATTTTCTTGTAAACTTCTTTGTGCCATAACCGGGCCATACGGACTCCGATTCTCGAAAACTCGGACTCTATTTCGCGTATTTTTCCGAGACGAACGCAATGACGCAGCCCGTTACCCCCAATTCCCACATCTGAGATTATTTATCCTGTAATTAGTGAATTTTAGTATTAACTAAAATTCGGGGTGTTACATTTTCGATGCTAGAGTTTTGGCAAGTAATACAGGGTTTATGTATTATTGTCAGAATTCGGGGCTCGAATAAATACTGGGTCGTTACAGTGGTATCAGAGCTATTGGTTTAGTAATAACCTTGGCTCTGTGGCGTGACTCGGTAGAGATGGGGTTAGTAATACCCTAGATCGAGTTGAGTGTTTATATATGAGAGTGTATTTGTAGATTTTATATAAAAATATTTTGTATTATGTTGTTTGATCGGTTCAAGTGTTGAGAAGCATTGAACTTAGAATGTACGCAATATCGTTTTGTAAATAGGGTAAATGAAATAATTTTGCCCAAGATATAATATAAAGAAAATAATTTTATTAAATTATTGGGATGTTGTGGCTTGGTTTATTTGAATGGAATTTCAAATAGAAATTTGAATTTTAATGGTTAATATAACCAAAATTTACATATATAATTATGAATGAGAAATTTAAAATGAAATTGAAATCATAATTTAAGATAAATTAAGACAGAATAAATTAAAGTGGTGGTGTTTAATATAGAATCAGAATTGGGATTATAAAATGAAATGTTTGAAAATCAATTTGGTAATTGGACGTTAAATGAGACTTGAAATGGTAAAGAAAATATTAATGTTGAATGTTAATGGGATTTAATGTAAATTGAATGCTTGGTTGAATTGGTGGAATGTTGGATGTTATTTAGACACAAGATTGGTTGAGATTAAGTCATCAATGGCTGAATGAAGAAGTTGAATGGATTGAAAACTAAGTTCCACTATAATAAAATTCGAATGGAATTGCTTATAAGTCAAAACCGGGGATTTAAATCTGTTTTTTGCATATACCTGTCTGAAAGATACCTTGGGTATTGGCGAAATTATACGAGTTGACTAATGAAGTATTATTTATAAATTTCATGTAATGCTCACTTACATGATGAACTGAGTTGAGTACAGGTGCTAGAGGGCAGTGAGGATAAATTTTGGATGAGTAGATCGCAATAAGTTAAGCAAAAATACTCAATAACACTCGCACAAGGTATGCCTACGTGAAATATAATTTTTGGATTTTGGATTTTGTTTTCCGACCATGAGAGTCGATGAATATATATTTTTGTTCCTGCGATATCGCTGAAGTCACTCCATACAGGGGAGACTCTGCCAAATTATTCTGGGAATTTAAAGCATTTGAATTTTTTTGATATTTTTGGGAAATTTTTATTTACGATATTGAAATAGTTTTGATTTATAATGAATTGGATTTAGAAAATACAATGGGTGGCGACGTTTTTCTTACCCAAGCAATTTCGAGGATGAAATTATTTTAAGGGGTGAAGAATGTAACGACCTAGATTTTTGGCCATTTTAATTTGAATATTTAATTATGTTTTAAATATTTTAATTGGAATATTAATATTTTATTCATTATTAAAAACGAAGTTTAAACGTTATAATTTATATTTAATTATAAACGAGCTCGAAAACGACGCGGTAGTTCGTAATTTTCGATTTGAATTTCAATTGAAGATACAGGATCCGATATAAGTCGGAATTTCGTGAAACAAGAAAAGTTAGGATCGAATTGATGATAATTTTCTAATGGAAGAGAAAAATCAAAATTTCACTGTAAAAAGTGTAAGATATGTTCAATTCAAATTTTAAAATAGTCGCTATGGAAATCATTAAATAACAATAACGTTTATTTAATAAATTTAATAACGTTTTCTATATAAATTTCGATATCGATCGACTCAAACTGGTTAATGCGGAGTTATAATTCGATATTGAACAAATTTGAAGTGCCATGCTATTTCATACGGCCATATCTAACGATGATAATAATTTATTTATTTTGAATTTAATAGTTTCGGGATTTATTTAAATATTTATCGATAATATTTTATAAACAATTTACAGGCCTTGCTATGTGATAAAAAACAGCATAACATGCACAACATACATAGAAATCATATATAGACAAACTATTTATAAATTTCAGAGTGTACGCAAGACCAATAATATATAGACAAAGCATATGTAAATATAGAAATCAACATACAGGACTTTGAAAAAAAAAACTAAGCTTAGCAGCATATATAGAAGAAGGAAAAATACAGTAAAATAAGACCAGCTTCTCACATTCATATACAAGGTCTTTTGCCTAGCCGAATTGGCAAACATAAACCATGAAGCTAATCTATTACAAGACATCAATGAAAGTGAATGTGTATTGCGGCAAGAATCACACCATCAATATTGAAAGACAACACTTGTAGTAGATATCTACCAAATTGTCCAAGTAAATATCTACCAATTGTTCTGCCAATACAAAATCAAATTTGCACATGTAAATATTTCAATTCAATAGCTCACAGATAGCTTCACAGCTATGATACAGATCAAAAATCTCTCAATTTAAATAAACAATTGATATCAGGAATATATGAAGTAAACGATATTTAATCCAAGAAAAAAAATCCAGTACAAGATCTTTTGGCCAAACCAAAATTTCAACTTTAATATGACATGAACCCTTTCCAACAACAATAAATAAAGGGGAGAAATGAAAAAAAAAATTAGAAGAGAAAAAGAGAAAATACACAGTAAACTAAGAACAGTTTTTCCCTTCTATCATGTGCCCAGTACAACATGTTTTGACAAGCCGAATTACAAACCTGAACACTAACACAGACTCATCACAAATCATCACTATAGATGATAAATGACAACACTTATGGAAGACCACTCAGGCCTAGACTACCCTTCATATTAGCGCATACCCTATTTGAAGAAGACAACTCATGTCTGGAGCCTAAGCCATCCCTTTCACCATAGCATGCACAACCTATTTGAGAAGACAACACAAGATCCATCCACCAACCTGTACAACGCTTTCAACTCAAAACTCCTCACATCAACAGCTGGTCAGAAATGAAAACACACTGCAGTGAAGCCACCCTACTACCTATCCTATATTCATTGCCTTGATCCCCAATCTATCTCCTACTATAAATACCACTGGAAATCAACACTTCCCAAACCAAACCAGTCCCATTTTTTTTCACTTCAAAACCGATTCAAAATCGCGACCAGATCAACCCAAATAAAGTCACGAAATTTACAGGAAATAACAATAATCAGTTCAGATCCTTCCTCCACACAAACCACCCAATCCGCATACGTATTCACAAAATTTTAAACAGCAAATGACGTAGAGGAAGGAGATCTATACGCTAACCTTTTTTGGTTGAATTCGGAGTAGCGTTGGTGACCAGATCTCGCTTGAAAGCCATGAACTTTGTAGATGATCTGCAAGCTGAAGTCAAGGCGATGGGCGATGGGATTCAAGCCAAAGGAAGAGATGGCTAAGGCGTTGGATTTTGAAGGCACGGAAGGATCTCCGATCGACGGAGAGGTGGGAAGGCACCGCAATTTGATTTTTGGATAGAAGAGTTATTTAGACGAGAGAAAAAAATGAAGCAGTGGGATAAGAACAAAAGGCGGCTCTGATTCTTTAAGGTGATGGGTATAGGACGTGGACCGGTTTTGACGCATACCCAATGGGCTTTAAAATGGTAAAAGGCCTGCTAAGGTTAAAATTAGTACAAACTATTAAGTTAATTAGAAGTTGTTTAATTTATAATTTAAATTGTCAATGATTACATAATAGGTTAAACCCTGTCAGGGTTGAAAACCATCTG
This sequence comes from Allium sativum, assembly GCA_030737875.1. Taxonomy (NCBI): domain Eukaryota; kingdom Viridiplantae; phylum Streptophyta; class Magnoliopsida; order Asparagales; family Amaryllidaceae; genus Allium; species Allium sativum. Next base: position 389,788,592 of record CM060916.1, on the reverse strand, counting down.
GCTAGGGTCTGAGATTGCGGTGATGGTTTAGAATGAGGCAGAGAACGGACAAAGCAGTGAATGGAGTAGCCGACCGGAGAATTTAAAACAAAGTAATTTGTTTATTTATTTAAATTAGATTTCGAATTTATTTGTTATTAAAATAAAAAAATTTAAATATTAACGTCGTATTTATATTATATCAGAATTGACTGATTCCAGATGAACTGAAACCGTATTGAGGAAAACGACGTTACAAGAATTGAATCGGATGAGTTGGGAATTTTTTTGAAACGAGCAGTGTTTACAACGCAGATCAGGTGAGTTAACCTCACTCAGTTTCCCCACTTATATTTATTATAAGTCGGGTTTATCATTTGTTTGCTATGACTGCTAATTAGTTGTTTGATGGTTGTTTGAATGCGTGTTAAATATTTTTATCAATCATTTAAATTAAACGGTTGTTAATTTAAATAAAATAACATCGTTATTTTTAACGATGATTTCCAAACAAGGTAACTTACCTTGTTGATTACGTTTATTATAATATAAACGTATTGGGTGCTTGGATTACTATTGGTTGACCATTATTCGTTAGATTGATTACTTATCTGTATATGATCATGATATGTAACTGTGGAACCCAAATTCAACCTTTGTTTGGTTATCAACCAATTGTGATATTGGTTGGGAAATTCATAGCGGATGGCCAAATTATAAACTGTTTTATTCAGTTCGATCTACCGTTAGGTGAATCGATAATTATGAAATTATGAAATCCAGTTTATAACTGAATATAAATTTTTAATATATTTTTAAATAAAGTTTAAAAAAGGAAATAAACCAACTATATATATATCGTTTGTTTTAACCACTATTTTTATACCAAGATTTACCGTGTGCGAAGCACGTGCTTCACCGTAATTACTGAATAATTTTATAAAGTGGATTCTTACATTAATAAGTTTGAGAACCAAGTAGGAGGGAATTAACATGATGATGAATAACTAGGATTTATTGTTTTTAAGAACAATTAAAGTGAGATTATTCATAAATAGATTATTATTTATTTAATAGTAATCGATGTAATTGAGATTATTCGGATTTAATAAATGTTATTTATTAATTCAAAATAAAAAGACGAGTTGGGGTTGATTAATGATTAATCATGGTTCAAGATTTATCAAGCCAACTGTTTTATCAGTAATTGGTTATTAAATTAAATCAGAATATGATTGAGTTTCAAAGGAAGTTTACGAACAGTTTATATTTAAACCAAATTTAGTAAAGAAAGTTATAAAGTGATTTTTAGCGATTATGGCGAACTTAAAATAAATGTTACTTAATATTTTAAGTAAAGGAAATCAAGATGGAAAAGGGATTTGTATTTAAACAGAAATGTGAACGAGTTGTGAATAAGGAGATGGGGCGTTAGAGCGTTAAGTTGTAAATTAACGTTAGGTATAACGGATAAGATTGAAGTAAGATTTCCCAAATGAAATGATTTAAAGAATTAGGAAAGGGGATTTCAAAAGTAAGACGTTTTTATAAAACCATACTTTAATAGTGAAGTGGCATTAAAATGAATATGAGTATTTGAATTACGATTCATCTTCATCTTAAGATAAGAACGTGGTTGATCAAGGTCTGAGAGGTAATTAAATACCCCAACTTGAACGACTTCAGGATTGTCGAAGGATGGTATGAATCGTGATAGTGGAGTTGTTAAAGCTAATTATTTTTGGGAAATAATAGTGAATCTTTATTTGAAGAATTTCGATATATGATGAGTTTCAAAAAAAAAGGAAATAAAATGAGGTGTGAGAGTAGGATATGATATTTCCATGGTAACAAAATAAAAGGAGATTTTGTAACAATTGTTTATGATAGTAAGTGAATTAATCTCATCAGTATGAATGATAAGTAATGTGGTAGAAATATTTTGAAAAATAGTAACGAGAAATTGGGCAGGACTTTAAGATATTTCTTTTAAGTATTTAAAAATAATTGATTTGACAATATTTATCATAACCTATATATTATCTTTGGTATTACTACGGATATATTATTTTAATGGCCAAGTGATGCTGTGAAATAAACCAATGAATTTATTTGTTTTATGATTGTTTATTTTGATAGTTAAATAACCGACTATCAAAATCATGCCCAATACGCTGTTGGTACGAAAAGTCCTGGATTGAATTTATATTCGAAAACCATTCTGAACCAACAAATATGAAAAGATGCTGATTGAAGATGGAACAGTTAAAGACCATGGATCTCCATAAGCGGAAGGGCTACTTGATAAATTTCTCTGATGTTGCAACCAGAGATATTTTGATAGTAATTTGGTCATGGTTGAAATCTATGGATTGCAAGGACTACTCGCTACTTATCGATAGGGTGATTCCTAGGATGCAGTAGGAGGGTGCCTTCGGTTCATCCTGTTCCTGGATGACTTGTATGGACGAGTGCCTGACAAAGTATTTCCAAAGGACCACGTACGTTGATTTCTTCAAACGTATCATAGTTGGTTAGCTCCCAACTAGGGTATTTCTGTGGACGTCAATTAGTGATATCTGACGGATCTGACGATGTGACATTCAAAGTGAAAAGTGACCAGATGTTCTGAAAGGGAATTCAAACCTCAAACCTCATCAACCAGGAAATGACAAAAATCGGCCAGGCAGCATGGCTATGTGGGTCGCTCCCATTTGGGTGTATAATCACCTATCTAGAGAAATTCCTTTTGCTTCTTTAATCTATCGATGTTGTCCCTTTTCGGGAAACGGTGGATCGCACCCAACCGTTGGTCATATACATTCGATACACTCAAGATAAATGAGTGGTCGGTCATGTGTGGGCCGGGTTGCAAGACGTTCTTGTTGAACCCAGTGTATTCGTCTCTAGAGATACATGATCGGCAGGTGGTCCCATACCTTGTCACAGTCGGAATCAAATATCCAATAAGTTCGCGCGGTTTTGTTTGTATACTATATATGTGGAGCGTGAGATGCAAGCGTTCTGCTAGATTCTATTTATTTGTATTTAGACACTATTATAGTATCAGAGAAGTATTGGTTTTCAAAAACTGTTTTGGGTTATCGTAAGGTAAAAACCGTCTGTGTTTATGTGTGGACCGGTCTTATGATTATCCTTTTCTTTAAAAGGGAATTTGAAAGTAAAAATCAGGTCGTGTGATACTTTTAAACTTAGTGGGTTTTCTCACTCTGGTTCACCAGACTGACCCGGTATTTGTAATGCTCGGGTTAGCCCAGGTCTGCAGGTTCAGGTTATAGAATGCTATGAAGTCCAAAGATGTGTTGGAGAAGTTTAGACGTATGATGTTATATTCTTCCACTGTGTGTTGTATATGAGGACAGATTATTATAACTGTCTAGATGTGTGACGTACTCTGATGTTTGTAAGTATATTTTCAAAGCTCTCATTAAAGATTTATTTCTATATTATATTTTGTTCCGCTGCGATGTGAGACTCTGTGTCGTGTTGGATCTTCTTCTTCTTCTATTCTAATATTTCTTTCTTTCTTATCTCACCCTGTAAATTCTTTCTAATAACTATCTGGTGGTTTTCGATACAAGAGTTTCGGCAAGTAATACAGGGTTTATGTATTATTGTCAGAATTCGGGGCTCGAATAACAACCGGATCGTTACAAAAATACATTTTTATCTTTTCAAATCTGGGATTTTTCATCTCAATTCTTTCCAAATCATTTATTATGATTTTTCACAAATTATTGATATTTTTAATAATTTTATCAGGGCCCGTACAGTCAATTTCCACAAACAGCCATCGAACTGCACTTACAACGACCTATTCCAAATTTGATTTGGACATAATTCCAAATCCAACCGTTATATTTCTAATTTCTCATATTCCTTAGAAAGCTCTTTTCGATACGAACCCAACGGTTCCGGTTTAGGAGAATCCGACGGTCGGATCTCCCGTAATGTCCGTTCGAAGTCAATGGTCGAAATTCACGAACTGCCGCAGCGCGGCGCGTTCTATTCAGGCCATTATATATAATATATATTTCATCGATTTCCATTTAAAATGAATTTTATAAATCGTTTTAAATTCGTTTTCAAAACGATTTCAACTTCCATTTCCAATTCAAATCAAAATTGAATTTTTCCTTATACATTCATTTTGAATTCATTTCAATTCAATTCGAATTTCAAATTCTATTCCATTCAATTCGAATTTCATTTCTATTCAATTTAATTCGAATTTCAATTCTATTCAATTCGAATTTCATTTCTATTCAATTTCATTCGAATTTCGATTCTATTCAATTTAATTCGAATTTCGATTCTATTCAATTTAATTCGAATTTCATTTTCAAAACATTCGATTTTGATATCACTTTTCGATATTCATTATAAAATAAATTAAATCGACAAAATTCCCATTCGTGTCAAAATGGCGTTTAACTACTTAACACGACTTCACATTTCACTATTCACTTTGTTATTTTAAAATATTCAATAATTCTGAACTGGAATCAGACATAGTCAATTACCATATAATTTGATTATATGGATTTCATCCAATACATGTATACAACAATGACGATAAACAATCAACCATCATCCAAAGTGCGTTCTACACTGCATAAGCATCAAATATAAATATCTAACGCTTATTCTAACCTTTTCTATAAAAATCACATTTTTATACTACTACTATATAGATAAAAATTCTATTTTTATAACCCTAACTTCATGATAAAAATTATATATTTTTATCGCTTCTTTCTATATAAAAATTATATTTTTATATTTCTACTTCTTCTATAAAGATCGAATTTTTATTTTGATGCTACAAAAATCACATTTTTATTTCAACATATATATAATAAAAATCAGATTTTTATTTAGCTACATATATAAAAATCGTGTTTTTATATTCTCTATCTCATAAAAATCACATTTTTTATTATCTCTACTATATAAAAATCATATTTTTATTCTCTACATATAATAAAAATCTAAGCTTTCCTATTTTATAAATCTTTTCTTTGCATTTATAAAAATCTATTCTTTTCTCCATATTGTAATCCATATAGTAATCACATTTTTATGTACACAAATAAATAGAATAAAATTAAAAGCTTACTTTTTAGCGTTCGGAGGTGATTGGCGGCTGCTGCGCTCGAGGGGGAGGGGGTGTTCTTCGCGGTGGTTTCAGCTTAGGGCATAATGAGGAGGAGGTGGAAGAAGGAAGCGGTGGAGGGGAAGAAGGGGGGTGGCCGCGGTTTGGAGGACGTCGCGAGGTGGAAGAGGTGCAGCGCGGTTTGTTCGGAGGAGGGAGGCCGGGGCGCGGCGCCGTGCCTGGCGGCGGTGGTGTCTGTCGCGCGCGGCGCGATGGCTTCCCCTTTTACTTTTTAATTTCAATTTTGAAAAAGTAAACCGGGGGGGGGGGGGGGGGCGCTGAACTGTGATAAACGGGGAAAGGGAGAGAGGGGTTTTTATTTTAATTTAATTAATTTCAAAAAGGTACTTTTTTATTTTGACCTCGAAACGAAACCCACCGCCTGTCGCCCCTAGATAATTACCCTTATTCCGAACACAATGGGATATATATCGTAAGCTGATTCGATCGTTTCGATCAGTTTTCGTCAAAATCAAAATATAAATCTATATATTGAATTTGAACGCGCATTTCAATTTACCAGGGCCACATACGGACTCTAAAAATTCCCGAATTTTTTTTTCTAGCTTCGTATTGACGATACGGTCCTAACAAAACTAATTTCGTCAAATTCTGAGACCGTTTGAAAAATGTCCATTTTCTGGTCAATCGAAATTGATTGAAACTATCAAAACATGTTTTACTTCGCCACGCTCACATATTGATTTCAAAAATTACGAATTTTGGAATCTAGAAATAACATGACATCATGGATCCAACAAATGTGGTTTCGTCGAAAACCGAGGTCGTTTGCAAAATTTCCATTTTTAAGGGCCAGAATTCCACAGCGACTATTCTGAATTTTCAACTGGGCATAACTTTTGATTCCCTCTATGAAATTTCAATTTTTCGGATTCGTTGGAAAGATATTATCAAATAGATTCTAATATTTTTGGTTTCGTTAAAATCCGGTTTATTTTGAATCCTGTACATTCATTTGAACTTTGAAATCGAATTTTTGAACTACCGCGCCATTTTCAATTCCTTTTATAATATAAAAATAAAATATTTATATTCTAACGACGATTCAAGTAAATATATACGTTCGAATTCTATTCAAAATAAATTTCTAGTCGTCATTATTTAAAATAATTCATTTTAAATATTCAAAATTCATCAAAATTGCCAAAATAAAAATTTTAAATTGGCTCGGATTTTCCGGGTTATTACAATTTCGTACTTCATTTTTTTCGTTTGTTTTATATTTACTCATTTTCACGATGCTCACTGTGATTGAGTTAAATATTTTCAAGGTTATGGACTCGGTTATGTGAGATCGGTTATGGGCTTGGTTATGGACTCGGTTATATGGCTCGGTTATGTGATTGGTTATGGGATCAATTATGGGTCTGATTTTGGCTCTGTTATGTGCTTAGTCGTCGGCTTGTTTATGGACTAGTTCAAAGGTTATGGGCTCAGTTATTACCTCGGTAATGAGCTAGATTTAGATTTCGCTTATGGCCTCGGTTATGTGATCGGTTATGGGTTATGAAAAAAAATCCAAAATTATAATATAAAAAATAAAAATATAAAGTAAAATATAAAGTATAAAATATAAAACACAAAGTATAAAGTATAACATATAAAATATAAAGTATAAAATATAAATTATAAAATATAAAGTATAAAATATAAAGTATAAAGTATAAAATATAAAATATAAAATATTAAGTATAAAGTATAAAGTATAAATTATAAAGCATAAAGTATAAAATATAAAATATAAAATATAAAGTATAAAGTATAAAATATAAATTACAAAATATAAATTATAAATTATAGACTATAAAGTACAAAAATATAAAGTATAAAGTATAAAATATAAAGTATAAAGTAAAAAACATAAAAAATAAAATATAAAGAATAAAATATAAAGTATAAAATATAAATTATGAACTTGATTGGAGGTTTGGTTAAAACCTCAATTATGAGCTCAGTTAGGGTCTTAGTTATGGGTTCGGTCTTGGCCTCGGTCATGGGATCAATTATGTTCTTGGTCATGTGCTCGGTTATGAGCTCGTTCTTGGGCTCAGTTATGAGCTCGGTCATAGGCTCGGTTATGTTCTCGGTAATGTGCTTGGTCATGTGCCTGAGCATGTGCACGGTTATGGGCTTGGTCATGGCTCGGTTACGTTCTTAGTTATGGGGCTCGGTCATGTGCACAGTCATGTGCTCAGTTATGGGCTTGGTCATGTGTACGGTTATGGGCTCTGTCATGGGATCAGTTATGCTCTTGGTTATGGGACTTGGTCATGTACACGGTCATGGGCTCGGTCATAAGCTCGGTCACGCGCAAGTTTATGGCTCGGTTATTGGATCGATTATAAAATAAAAGCTAAATTATAAAATATAAAAAAAATATAAAATAAAATTGTAAAATATAAACTATAAAGTATAAAATATAAAATAAATTATAAGTTATAAAGTATAAAGTATAAAATAGAAAATAGAAAATAGAAAATATAAAATAAATTATCTAATATAAAATATAAATTAAAATAAATAAATTATAAAATATGAAATATTAAATAAGAATAAAATATAAATAACTAATTTAAGTTATAAGCTAGATCATAACCCCGATTAAGAGCTTAATTATAAATTCAACTACAAGTTTGTTTATGAGCTCGGTTATGGTCTGAGTTATGGGATCAGTTAGGGGTTTGGTTTTGGCACGGTTATGTGCCCGGTTATGGTCTCGATTATGGGCTAGGTTAAAGGTTTGATTATAACCTCAATTATGACCGTGGTTATGTCCTCGGTTATTACCTTAGTTATGAGCTAGGTTTAGATCTTGGTTATGGGCTTGGTTATTGGATCGGTTCTGGAACAAAAGATAAATTAGAAAATATAAAATAATAAATATAAATACAAATTATAAAATATAAAATATAAAGTATAAAGTGTAAAATAAAAATTATAAATTATAAAATATAAATATAAAATATAAAATATAAAGCATAAAGTATGAAATATAAAATATAAAGTATAAAGTATAAAATATAAAATATAAAGTATAAAGTATAAAATATAAAATATAAAATACTAAATATAAAGTATAAAATAAAAAGTGTAAATTATAGAGCATAAAGTATAAAATATAAAATATAAAGTATAAAGTATAAAGTATAAAGTATAAAGTATAAGATATAATGTATAAATTACAAAATATAAAATATAAATTATGAGCTTGATTAGAGGTTTGGTTAAGACCTCAGTTATGAGCTCGATTAGGGTCTTACTTATGGGTTCGGTTATGAACTCGGTTATAGGATGAGTTATGGGTTTGATTTTAGCTCAGTTATGTGCTCGATCATGTGTTCAGTCAAGTGCTCGCTCATGTGCTCGGTCAAGTGCTCGGTCATATGCTCGGTTATGAGCTTGGTCATGGACTCGGTTATGTTCTCGGTCAAGTGCTCGGTCTTGTGCCTGGTCATGGGCTCGGTCATGGGATCGGTTATGTTCTCGGTCATGTGCTCGGTCAAGTGATCGGTCATGGGCTCGGTTATGAGCTCGGTCATGGCCTCCGTCATGTGCTCGGTCATGTGCACGGTCATGGGCTTGGTTATGTTCTTGGTTATGGGGTTCGTTCATGTGCTCGATCAAGTGCTTGGTCATGTGCTTCGTTATGGGCTTGGTCATGTGCATGGTTATGGGCTCAGTCATAGGCTCGGTATGGGGCTCGGTCAAGTGCTTGGTCATGTGCTCAGTTATGTGCTTGGTCATGTGCTCGGTTATGGGCTCGGTCATAGGCTCGATTATGTTCTTGGTCATGGGGCTCAGCCATGGGCTCGGTCATGTGCTCGGTCATGGGCTCGGTCATAGGCTTTGTCCTGCGCAAGTTTATGGGCTCAGTTATTAGATCGGTTATGGAATAAAAGCTAAATTAGAAAATATAAAATAAAAATGATAAAATATAAAGTAAAAAATATATGAATAAAATATAAATAATTAATTTTGACTACAAATTATATCATAACCTTGATTTAGAGTTCAGTTTTAAATTCAATTACAAGCTTGTTTAAGAGCTCGGGCTCGGTTATGGACTAGGTTATGTCATCGATTATGAGTTCGGTTGTGGTTTGATTATGGGTCAGGTTAAAGGTTTGGTCATGACCTCAATCATGACCGTGGTTATAAGCTTGGTTATTACTTCAATAATGAGCTAGGTTTATATCTCTATTATGAGCTTGGTTATGTGACTCTGTTATGTGATCGGTTACTTTCTTATCACATAATCGATAGATTAGAAAATAAAGTAAAAAGTACAAAATATAAAGTAAAAAATTCAAAATTACAAAACAAAAAATATAAAATATAAAATATAAAATATAAAGTAAAATATAAAGTATAAAGTAAAAAATATAAAATATAAAGTATAACGTATAAAGTATAAAATATAAAATATAAATTATAAATTATAAAGTATAAAATATAAAGTATAAAGTATAAATTATAAATTATAAATTATAAATTATAAAGTATAAAATATAAATTATAAAATTTGAAGTACAATATATAAAGTATAAAGTATAAACTATAAAATATATAAAAAAATATATAAAAAGAATAAAATATAAAGTATAAAATATAAGTTATGAGTTTAATTAGAGGTTTGGTTAAAACCTCAATTGTGAGCTCAGTTAGGGTCTCAGTTATGGGCTCGGTCATGGGCTTGGGCTCGGTCATGGGATTGGTTATGTTCTCGGTCATGTGCTCGGTCAAGTACTCGGTCATGGGCTCGGTTATGAGCTCGGTCTTGGGCTTGGTTATGTTCTCGGTCATGTGCTTGGTCATGTGCCTGAGTATGTGCACGGTTATGGGTTCGGTCATGGCTCGGTTACGTTCTTGGTTATGGGGATCGATCATGTGCTCAGTAATGGGCTTAGTCATAGGATCGGTCATGGGCTCGGTCATGGGCTCAATTATGTTCTTGGTTATGGGACTCGGTCATGTGCTCGGTCATATGCTCGGTCATAGGCTTGGTCATGCGCAAGTTTATGGCTCAGTTATTGGATCGGTTATAAAATAAAAGCTAAACTAGAAAATAAAAAAATAAAAAAATTTGTAAAATATAAACTATAAAGTATAAAATAAATTATAAAGTATAAAATAAGAATAAAATTTAAATAACTAATTTAAATTATAAGCTAGATTATAACCTCGATTAAGAGCTTAATTATAAATTCAACTACAAGTATGTTTATGAGCTCGGTTATGGTCTTGGTTATGGGATCAGTTATGGGTTTGGTTTTGGCTCGGTTATGTGCCCGTTATGGTCTCGATTATGGGCTAGGTTAAAGGTTTGGTTATTATAACAACCCAGAATTTCTGAACCAATTTAAAATTTTTATTTTAGCTATTTTAATGGTTTTGAATATCTAAAATGATTTATTTTAAATAATGATGACTAAAATTTATTTAAATCGAAGTAAAAACGTATAAATTTATTTTAATTATAAAACGAACTCGAAATGGGCGGTAATTTGAAATTCGGTTTTGAACTTTAAATGAATGTACGTAATGAAATATAAGTCGGATTTCAGTAAAACCAGAAACATTTGAATCTGTTTAATTATATCTTTCTAACGAATGTGAAAAATCCAGATTTCTTAATATAAATTGAAAGTTATGACCAGTTTAAAATTTAAAATAGTCGCTGTGGAATTTATATATATTTTAATATAATATATAGCCCTTAAAAATAGCCATTTTGCAAACGACCTCCATTTTCAAAGAAACCACTTTAGTTGGATCCAGAATGTCAAATTATTGTTAGGTTTCGTCAAATTTCATAATTTTTGGAATTAATATGTGTGCATAGTGAATTTAAATGTGTTTGGTAATTTCAGTTTGAATTTAATCAACTGGAAAATGTCCATTTTTCAAACGGTCTCCAAATTCGACGAAATTAATTTTGTTAGGGTCGTATCATCAAAACATAGCTAGATTAATTTTTCTGTAATTTTTGGAGTCAGTATGTGGCCCCTGTAAATTAAAATGTACATTTAAATTCAATATATATTGATTTATATTTCAATAATGACGAAAACTGGTTGAAAAAGTCGAATTGGCTTACAAAACATTTCCCATTGTGTCCGGAATGGGGGTATTTAGTTGGCAACGACAGTCGTGGGGTCTCGTTTGGAGCTCGAATACAAAAGTTCACATTTGAGAAATAATTGAATTAAATATTAGGGTCCGTTTGGCATAGGTCCCTATTAAGTTTCAAAATTAGACTCACATCCGGTCCTAAACTTATTATAAATTAGGTCCCTATTTTTTGAAAATTCATTAAAAATATATTTAAAAATGTTACGTCCCGCCTTTTTTACCGCTTCAAATTGGTGATTAAACCGACTTAAAACGTCCTAAACGATGAATCGTTATTTAGCTTATAGAGTTTAAAATAGAATCAACTCATAAAACACAGAATAAATAATACAGTATTGAACAGCGAAATAAACTTTTATATATTTATCATAATTTTTGAATACAAGAATTTTTCTCTATACAGCGGAATGAAAGTATAGTTTGAATACAAAGGAAATATTTACTGTTTTAAAATTCTTCAAAGTGCGCGTCTCCTGGAATCCCCAGCTTCACCAATCCTCGAATACTAAGCTGAAATCTTTAAATCTGTACTGCTCGGGTCTTACCCGAGCGTTCCATGCAAAAAAACATTAAACACTCGAGTCAGGATTAATCATAGTTCAAGTAAATTATTTTCAACAGAAACTAAAATATAGTAGTTAATCCCGACGTCGATGTCATATATAAACAAATAGTTGTGATATTTGTTCATATCATTATAACTGGACCAAGGGTGGTATCTACTCATATCAGTGTATCTAGATCAGGTGCGGTATATGTTCATATCAGTGTATCTATTTCCAATGACTGTAATTCCAGAAGCTTGCGTATACACACATGTATAAGTACATGTGTGTACCGCCTCAGCATTCCAGAATCAGAAATACAAGCATTTGAGATCCTCACTTACTCTCCCAAGAGATAAAGTATTTGTCAGCTAACAAGGAAGAGGGTTATCACAACCGAGAAATTGAGGTTAATTTATTATACTAATGGGAACAATTCTAAATGCTTAACTTATCATATTTATTCTATATTGTGTATTCAACAATATGTAAAATACCAACAGGTCAGCAGGCAAAATACACAGATGCAACAAGTCTAGTAGACAGACAACCCCAATCAACCCTCATATTTTTAACTTAAGTTGAAATCAATTTACTTGAAAACAAGATGAATCATGAGTCGAAACTCACCTTAAAATGACAGTGGCGAAGTGGCTGAATGGTGCATAGACTTGGCTTAAGTCGGAGCTAACACCGTGCTCGGAAACCGATTGCAGGCAACGACGAAGGACATGGCCGCACCAGTGCGGTTAAGCTTGCGGTGGTGGAGCGGACCCAAGGCAATGGCGATATCTAATTTCGGCAGTGGCTAGTGGCTCAACGCGAGCGTCGGTGGCTCATGGTCTGTCTGTGATGGGTAGCGACCGCTGTTTCTTTGATTTGGAAAAGAACGGAACTTTGATTCAGGGATTTGGTAAAATGTAGTTGCGGTGGCTAATTAAAATGAAGTGGAATAAATAATGTTTTTGCTGAAGGAATTAGGGCAAGGAACTAGATTTTATAGAATAAGAAAAGAGGAGATAGAAACGACGTAAAATCATAGGTCTAGGGTAGTTGTGCTAAGCAGAAAAATAGGTCGGTGGATTTTTATATGGGGTAGGTTATACTTAGGGTAAAATTAATATTAAATGGTACCGTAAAATATTGCTAAATTCCCAAAAATTGTAAACACAGTCTCCAAATACAACAAAAGTAACACGTACCTCTTCGTTTCAACATTCTGAATCTGATAAAATTAGTCTGGTTGTAATCCGACTCCATCTATATATAACGTTTTTTTTTTAATTTTAAATTATTTGTCGGTTTACCGATTTAATTCCGCTTGCCCACCGACAATCCCATTCGATTCCGTATTTAAAACGTAAAATGTCATTTTTCTTTTTATACACAAATACACATATCTAGACTAATTTCTATATATGTAACAGATGAAATTCCCAATTCATCTAACGTTGTTAACATTTATTTTTTAAAATTCAACCATGTATAATTTCAATCGAATTTTAAATCTAATTCAAATATCCTACCCAACTCAATTCAAATAAATAAATATTTGGTTTTCAACCGATCATTCTAAATTAAATATTTGATTCAATTTATACTCAAGACCACATATTTGATTTCTAACTCAAATATCAATATCAATATTAATAGTTAACTATTTAATTAACTCCATATTCCAGTTGTCGAAATTTCTGGGACATTACAATCTTTCCCCCTTTAAAACTTTTCGTCCTCGAAAAGGAGAGATCGTTAGAGTTATACCATTGTATACTTTAATTTTCATATTTGTGTGAAATTCTTTCACGACTAATTTAAATATCGATATTTAAGTCATCGATCCTCTTTATTTATCCATTATATCATCATATTCAATTTCGAGGGAAAATCAAATTTCTTCTCAAAATCAATCTCTTCTTAAATCTCAATTTCTGCATATGTTGGATTTACGCATCCCAATTTATTTCAAAATTTCTTTACAAACTAATCTATCACTATTTACTTATCCATCGTTCCACGTATTCATTACAATCCAAGTTCAATCTCATCTCCTTATATTCAATCCATTCAATTTTTCCCAACACTCATTGAAGAGTGTAAATAATATTTCCTCTTCAAGTCACAAATCATCGACTTGGAAATTTCCCAAAATCAGATAACTCGAAGCTTGACAATATCTGATAACTCGAAGTACTAAATATCCTTGTTCAACACCCAGTGAAAAATATTTCAAAAATTCTCTTTTAAAAACAGATACGGAAAGTACCAACGTGATATTTACATGTTGATTGTTCATGAATCATAAATACACAATGGTTTCGTCTGGATCCCCCAAAAAACATCCGTATCCGTAGGAAATCACTTCCCTACGAATTTTGTCATGTACAGATGAATGGAAGAAATTTAAGAATCAAAAGGAATCTGAGGTCACTGAGCATTGACTGCTCTATCTCAGGGTCACGGAAACAAACTATCAATTTATGAAGATAAACTAAGTCACGAGAACAGCTCCAATCATGAGCACAAATCATGCCACGAAGACACATCGAGTCACGAGGACAAATCCAGTCACGAAGACACAGTGATGCATCAAATAGGTGGCTCCACATTACTAAGATATTCCACACATTACATGGCTCCATTCTACCTTTAGTAACTCTAGTTGTTACATCTCTTTCACTTGCAGATATGCCATGGGGACCGCAGGTACACAATGATTACGCCTGATTCCCTCAGGAAACATCCATACCCATAAGCTCTCGCAGCTCTGCGGATTATGCTATCATCACGACTGTTGATCGCAGCAGAGACAATCGTTACACTTGGTTCCCCCAAGAAACATCCGTTCGCCGTAGGCCATCTATAGCCCTGTGAATTATGCTACACGGTCGTGTTCTTTTAGACAACTCGAGTTTTACGTCCGAACAACCTACTACCACCAGTAGGACATCTCACTAAGCTCGAAATTTAGAGGAGAAGGAAGGTACTTTCCTTATTTTGCTTTGAAAACATATAATATTATGTAATATAGTACTTCCTTCCGCATATCTCGTACTTATAAAATTTCCTCAACACATTTTCCAAATCATATTTTTCGATCCTTCGTTCTTATATAAATTTTATTATATAAGATTTTATCTCAATTCGTTACCTTTCAACCAATAGCTTCTGAATTCGCTATACCCTTATATATATTTTTCATAAATTTCGGAAAGTTCTATACTTGTTAAAATCTAATATCCTCGGACTTCGATTCAAATTTCAAATTTTCAGTTTTGATCATTTAACCAATTCAGATATTCGATATTCTTTCAAACTCATCCTTATAAATCCATTGGTTATAAACCAAATTTCCAATTACTAAGTTCATTAGTTAATTTCAATCTTTCTGATTTAAAATTTTCCATTCTGATCTAATAGGTTTCATACATCCTTATATTGATAAATTCCTATCCAAAATTCCTTGTTTTTGTTTTCAGTCTTTCAAAATTTTCATTTCTATGGAAATTTATTCATGTCTGCTTACAATATTTTACACATTCCCTACTTATTTGAATTTGAATCTCAATTTAGATCTAAACAATCATTGAATTATTCACTACCCAACAATTCACCTTCTAATTCAACAATTCGAAATTTACGAATTTAATCCTTTTCATCAATACATCTCTTAGATGTTTAATCTCATTATTCCGATATATCAGATTACCATTCACCCAATCTTGATAATCAATTCCAGTTTTTTATTCCAAATATTTGAAAATACAAATTTATATATATATATTCATATTCCGAAATCAAGTTGTTTTGTCAAATCATATTTCAAAATGAATTTATTTTATCAAAACATCCTAGCCGTAGTACTAAAAAAATGGTTTACTTCTATTTGCAAATATTTCAATTGAAAAATACACACATATATATATATATACTGTAATTCTCAAATTACTAAAAAATCAATTTTCAAAATTTTCCGGAATCGAATTTTCAAATCTCATCAAGCGACCTCCTTAATTGTAATCAAATTGATATGCAATTTAATTCATTTTGGGTTCATTTCAAATATACACCATTTATTTTCTTCAACGGTTTCCTTAATTATAACCTATTTGATAGGTTATTTTATTCCATCATTTAAATTAGTTTGGAATATACTCATTTTATCTCATTCAACTGTTTCTCATTCTCAAATCTATTCACATATATACTTCTTACTTCATTTCGATGGAACTTGCAAATGAGAATATGCCTTCTCAATTTCCTTTTTCAAAGAAATTTTATTCATTCAACAATTTCCCTTAATTAATTGGGATATACAATCATTGGTGATTGTCTGATCAGTAATCCACATCCTCGCATAACCGACTTCATGGTATTCACCATTCTTATTCATCGAAATTTCCCAAATTTTACGATCTTCAACCAATCTACTCTTACCATTATCTTTCCCTCGATCCTCTTCATATCATTTTGATCGCTATATATATGCTTAATCAAATGGTTATATGTATTATCATGTATCTCTATCCTTCCACATTCATCAGTACATGACCGTAAATTAGTGAGTGGACAATACTCTAAGTACCAATCCCGAAGGCCGAAACCAATATCAGATCAACACTCAGAAAATTATTCAACTTAACTAATCTCTAGTCAGTTTTCAATTTCCTTAATTTCATCTCCTAATTCCTTATCCAATTAATTCTTACATAACTCTCAAATTCAGTTTTCGAATCCACTTTACTTACGTTCTGCCGTCCTTCGTTCTCGACGCGCGGCTCTTTGTTCTTCAGTTCTCGTCATTCTGATTTGTCAAAACCCATTAACTTCTCACAGTATTTGAAAAACAATTCATATTCATTTTCTGTAATTCTAGAAAATCTCCCATCATCATTGGAAAACATTTCCAAATATTCACAAATCTTTATTTTCATGAGGAAATATTTCTAAATTCGTTATTTGGATTAAAACAGATATTAAATAAAACATTGCTATTCTTACTCAACTGCCAACACTCATTTACTTACATCACTTACCACTCTTACTATCGAACCTTAACCATTTCTTAGTCGACAATGAAGTCAATCAAGTTGGGGTATATTTATCTCTCAAACATTAACTGAACAGCATTATTAACTTTGAAATAGATAAAATTCATAACTTCGAACACCAACAAAACATTCATTCTTGAAATTTCCAATTTCAAATTAAGAATTTTCTTCTTTTACAATAATCGCTAATTGTAACAATAATTCACGTTTTTAAAATATTCAAATTTAAATTATACTTCATACCCTAATATGAGTACAAACTAATTAATTAATGATATATTAAATTTTTGATTAATAAACACGAGTTCAATAATATTTTCCTGCACTTTGCATAATCGATTCTCATGAAAAACTTCCTTCCGAATAATCCCTTTTTCGATAATATATTTCGAACTTCGAAAAATTTTCCTTTGATTTATATTCTGAACTTCAGAATAACCACACTGTACTAGTCAACTCCATTTCCTTTATCCCAATTCCATTTTCCACATTTTCGCTTCCAAAAATTACTTCTGAAAAGTAAATATTATTTCTTTTACAAGAATATGGACCCGTCACATCAAATTAGTTTTGATTTCATTTGAATACTGGTTCAAATCTCTTCACAGTCTTCCTTCATATTTCATTTACAGTTCTTGTTTGTAATTCACTTCTTGTTAATTAATTAACAAGTTTACATTTTTCTATCGAATTCCTGTATTCGATTATACATTATTAGTTTGAACCCAATTACAAATCATCTTATCACGTTCTGAATAATTCAAATGAATTAGTTATATCATTTGACACAATTGAATCTCAATTATAACCTTTTAGAATCTAATTTCATTGATTTATATTCCAAATATCGAAATAGAATTCATCGTTTCATCTTTGAAACAATTTCAAATTTTCCCTTTTTATTCAGTTTCTCATCTGAATTCTTATTTCCAATAAATTTCAGTCGTATTTGAATTCTAAAATACATGATCAGATAAATTGTTTCGTTGATTCTATTATACTTATCTTCCTTTGGTATCAGTCGATGATGGATTCTGATTTTAAATCTAAAAGGACTTTGGCAACGATTAGCACTCGCAAGCCGAGATTCGAAGGTTGGGGATTCCGAAAAGAATTTTAAATCTCAAAATAAATTATTGTTTCCGCTGTATAAATTTCAAAATACAAGTAAAATAATTTTTCCTTCAAAATCTATTTTAAAATTATTTTACTTTAAAATTTTATTTTCAAGATTCGTTTTTAAACCCAATAAGCTAAGCTTTGAATAAACCAAAGCTCTGATACCACTTGTAACGTCCCGCCTTTTTGACCGCTTCAAATTGGTGATTAAACCAACTTAAAATGTCCAAAACGACGAATCATTATTTAGCTTACAGAGTTCAAAACAGAATCAACCCATAAAACACATAATAAATAATACAGTATTGAACATCGAAATAAACTTTTATATATTTATCATAATTTTTGAATACAAGAATTTTTCTCTATACAGCGGAATGAAAATATAGTTTGAATACAAAGGAAATATTTACTGTTTTAAAAATCTTCAGAGTGTGCGTCTTTTGGAATCCCCATGTAACAACCCGGAAAATACGAGCCAATTAAAAATTTTTAAATTGGATATTTCAGAGGAATTTAAACAATTGAAATAGAATATATCAATAAAATAATGAATTGGGAATGGTGTGGCAGTTTGAAAATTTGAATTCAAACTTTGACTGACTGTACCGGGTGCAAAATAAAACGAATTTTAGTGAAACCAAAAATATTTAATTTTTTTTATGAATATCTTTCTAATGAATCTAAAAAATCGAAGTTTCATAGCGGGAATCAAAAGTTATGGCCAAATGAATTTTCAGAAAGGTCGCTATAGAGAATATATAGCCCTTGAAAATAGACATTTTGCAAACGACCTTGGAATTCGACGAAACCACTTTTGTTGGATCCGGGATGTCAAATTATTGGTAGGTTTTAAATTTCATAATTTTTGAAGCTAGTATGTGAGCGTGGCAAAAGAAAACGTATTTGGTTAATTTTTGTTAAATTGGATCGACCAGAAAATGACCATTTTTCAAACGGTCTCAGAATTCAACGAAACTAGTTTTGTTGGGACCGTATCGTCAAAACATAGTCAGATTTATTTTTCTGAAATTTTTCGAATCAGTTTATGGCCCTGGCAAATTGAAATGTACGTTCAAATCGAATATTGAATTTTTTATATTTTAATTTGAAGAATAACTGACTGTAACAGTCAAATTGGCCTACGAAACATATCTCATTGTGTCCGGGATAGGGGTATTTAGCTAGGGGCGACAGTCGTTGGGTTTGAATTGGTGTTCGTGTGGAGAAACACTATTTTAAAATTTAATAAAACCTACAGCCAATAGAATTTCTCCATTCATAATAAAATAAAAAAATATCAGAAAAACCCTTGTTCCCTCTCTCGACCGACGACACACGTTGCTCCCCACTTCCTGACCAAATCGGCGCCGCCTCAGCCACCTGACGCCTCCGCCACCACCCGATCTCGATAGCGCCGCCTCCCCTCTTCAAATCTGACCAACCCTCGACCTCCCTCGTCGCCCCATCGACGAGAATGAGCTCGCCAAAGTCGGAGACTTTCCAGCGCCGCCGATCACGCCTCCAACCACCGATCCCGACGAAACCCCCCTGCGCCTGAAGCCCTTTCCACCCTCTTCGACGTCATACAACCTGATCGGGACGAAGTGCTACGGATTTCACGAATTTTCAAAACCTTGTTTTGAATAACTTTGAAAGGTAATTGCTTGGGTATATTTAAACTAAAATTAACACTTTTAAGTGTTGCAAAACTTTGAAATCATATATTTATCATGTGTTGATGAAATTCGATGAAACAGGAGACATCGTGACCTCAAGGACGCTCTCTACATTCTAGAAGAGACCGCGGATTTTTCTGAGCTCGCTAGGATTTTTAGCAAAGCAACGAACCAATGTGAGATTTCTAACTGAATTGTGAATTGAAATGTCATGTATAAATTATATAAGCGAAATATAAATTATACACGTGTCGTATACCTCATGTACATGCGTCGTGTAAGCTATATGAGCGAAGTATGAATTATACATGCATTGTATAAATGATATGTGTGTTGGAATGGTAATAAAATATATGTATATATATACTCCCCTCGTCCACAAACTATGGACGATATTTATTGTTTGTGAATTGGTGTGAAAATTTTGGTGAATAATGCGAATGGTTGACAGAATTGTTTATGGTTGATATTGTTTGGTTGTGGTTGAAAAATACCCATTGGTGATTGAAACAAATTTGAAATAATTATGGAAAAGAAAAATCATACTCGCCTGCGTGCATATTAGATGTATGAAATCTCCATTGTCAAAAACCACGAGGTTTAAAGGTAGAGCGAGGAGCCATACTCGGGACGGTGCCGGTTTTAACTACCCTGCCGTTATGCTGCCGAAATTTTGAATAATATTCATGTGTTAGAATTATTTTCATATGTTGAAATTATTTTCATGTGTTGAAACCAAAGTCATGTGTTGAAACTTTATCCATGTGTGGAAAATGCTCATGTGTTGTGAAGTCATGTGTTGAAAATCAAATTCATGTGTTGAATGAATAAAGTGTATAAACAATAAAAATCACATTTTTATTATATATATAAGAAGTATGTAAAATATTTGTGTTATAAATAAATTGTTTCAACAATAAAAATTACATCTTTCTTATATGTACCAACTATATAAAAATCCATGTGTGGAAATGCTCAAGTGTTGAGAAGTGCGTGTGTTGAAAAGGTTCATGTGTTGAATAAAAAGATCGAACAATAAATATTACATTTTATTGAAAATATGAAGTGTTAAAAATATTCATGTGCTGAATAAATATTTTAGACGATAAAAATACCATTTTTATCATGTATGTGATTCGCTAAAAATATACGAGTGTTGAAATAAATATTTGTTTGCTATGAATATTATTTTTAACACGTATAGGAACTAAATGAAATAGTCATGTGTTGAAATATATTTTAGTTCGCTAAAAAAATCATTTTTTAAATGAAAGGTGAAGTGTAAAAAAAATAACCACTTGTTCAAATAAATATGCATGAGTTGAAATATTCATTAATTGGCTAATGATATGATTTTTGCTTATGTATGCAACATTAGAATGACTGTTGACTTTAAACCAAATTGAATCAAATAAGAAGTTGGAGGGAAAATGATAAGTGATAAGAATTGCTCATATGTACATGCATATTTATTGAACAAGTTATAGCAAAGAGGCTAGAGAAGAGAAATAAAATTGTGTGCCCGACAAATAGGTACATGTTTACTGTTTTGCTTGGGTGATGATTTTATGAGCCTATTGGCTAGCCGCTTGGCTTTTTCTTTTTCTTTTTGAGATGAGACGCCCATGTGGCTATTTGGGAATTTTCCCAGCCCTTCCCATACAAAGGAGGTTATGGCGAAATTTTCCAAAATTTAAAGGCATTAGTGAAATATTTGAAGTAAAAACGATATTGAAATCGTCGAATGAACTATATATATATATATATATATATATATATATATATATATATATATATATATATATATATATTTATATAAATATAAACAAAATTAAAACGAATCGTGGCCGTGCAGTTCGTATTTTGAAACCGTGATTTCAAACGATTAGTGCGGGAGATCCGACCATCGGATTTTCCCGAAACCGCAACCGTTGGGTTCGCCTTGGAAATATCTTTCCAACGGCACCAACTTTGTAAAGATCCGACGGTTGGATTGTCTGGAATGTTTAATTCAAATCTAAAGAAAAACAGCGCCAGAATCGATTATATTTATATATAAATATAAATATAATTAAATTAAATCGAATAATGACGCTGCAGTTCGTATTTTGAAATTGTGATTTCAAACGACTAGTGCGGGAGATCCGTCCGTCGGATTTTCCCAAAACTGAAACCGTTGGATTCGTTTTGAAATGATCTTTCTAATGATATAAAATTTGTGAAGATCCAACGGTTAGATTGTCAGATATGTGTAAAACAAATTTGGGGAAAAACAGCGCCAATGCCTCGGCACGACCTGAAACGTCGTTTAATTAAATATGGCCGATTTTAAATAAATAAAAATGGAGATATATCGTTATAATTTTTTTTTGACGATATAGAATGGAAATAAACCGATTTTGCTTGGTTTGCTTGATATGTGATGGTTGAATGTGTTTAACATGAAAATTATACTAAGGAACTGAAATGTGAACGTTGAATAATTTAACCATGTGAAGAATTGATTTGAAAATCTAAATATACGTGGATTATTTGAAAAGGCCGAGTTCATTCTCATTTCAAATAATCGATCGACGGTGAGAAGTCGAAGAGTTGAAGACGGTTGAAGACCGACGATCTTCACATTAGATGGATGGGCGCTACTGATGCTCATGATTGGAGTAGCTACCTTGAAGGACCTGAAGTGGTAGCCGTCTGGACGTATTGTTGATTGTGCGGATATGCGAGGAATATGGTGCCTTCGGCTTCATTCAAACCCAGAATGAACTTGTAAATGGACTGTGTGTCTGACATTGGATTTTGTTCTGTGATGATTGATCTCTATTAAATATATATCTGTTTGGCGGTGGAGAATTTATTCTCTTGCTAAACGCCCTTCTCTGAGACGTACGAGCTCAGAGGTTATATATCGATAGAAATCAGTCGCATGGAGTGAATTGCCGGTGTGGCACGCCTAAGTGGCATATGATCAAGGCTTCTGTTGCAAAGCAAAGTCTTGTGGTTGATGATCAAAGCATGGCCTGTGTGACGTAGCTTTGTGTATAGCATGGATTCGCGAGCCTCACACCTCGGTATGAGTCAAAAATGGGAGAAGGACCGCTGGGAGAACACGATGTTTCTTTCTAGCTACGGTGGTGTCAGTGACCTACCAGCCCTGACATTTATATATACTTTTCACCTGTGTGGTTGTTGGAATGCGAGGCGCCTCGATTATAGGTCTATAAGGACTGGGAAACGTGTGTTTAGGAATAACTAATCCTCAAAAGTAAGAGAGGATCGGCCCAGCCGATTCCAAGGACCGTTGTGTGCGATCCTGAGGCATTTGCCAGAGTGTCTCGAATGGAGAGGAGCTTGCCCCTTGCCTCGACTCATGATGGAATCCAATTTCCGATACGAAATATGCGGATGTGATTGTATTACTAGTATGGCGACATGATATATGGTACCCATGCCGTCTATGATTGATATTTATGATTGAATTTGCTTTTAAAACATTAGTAATAATATCAAACACTTTTGTTTTATACGTATGAAGTATTTTTGGCCATTATAAGGTAAAACTCTATCCTCCGGCTTGCGTTGCATTGTGTGATGGGACCTAAGTCTTATAATGGCTTCATTTTTATAAAAAGCATTGCGATGATTTCATCATTTACTTTATTTCATGCACTAGCACTCATTGGAGTAAACCCGTTCCGCGAAAGTGGCGTGGTCCTTTGATTTGCCTTATTATTGTTGTTTAATAAGTTAGGTAGATTTCTCATACCCGTCGCATGACTGACTCATAGTTTGTTTCACCTTGCAAACTCGGGTGCCCTTATTTTCACACGGGCAACCTAGTTATAGGTAGCTGACATATTTTGGTTTGGCACCGCAGTAGAGGTGCACTTTTGGCTCATGGCGAGGCTTGACTACACCGTGATGACTATGACTTTTTCCGCCATTATTGTATATGTATTATGATTCCGCCACAGGCGATGTAGACTGATGTTTAGTTTATGTACTCTCTATGTATCTATGTGATTCTGCCACAGGCGATGTAGACTGATTGTGTATTATTATGCACTAAGTAGTATCATGCACTGTGCCCTCTGATGTGGTGATATATATGATTCCGCTGTCATATTTGTGTAAATTATTCTATTTCTTGTCTATGCTATTATCTGTACTCTGCTAATGATGATTAATGTGTTATATTCCAATGATTATCCTTAACATCGTAGCACAGGGTTTTGGGATCGTCACACCACAGCTTCGCCAATCTTCGAATACTAAGCTAAAATATTTAAATCTGTACTGCTCGGGTCTGACCCGAGCGTTCCATGCAAAAAAACATAAAACACTCGAGTCAGGATTAATCATAGTTTAAGTAAATTAATTTCAACAGAAACTAAAATGTAATAGTTAATCCTGACATCGATGTCATATATAAATAAACAGTTGTTATATTGTTCATATCATTATAACTGGACCAAGGGTGGTATCTGTTCATATCAGTGTATCTAGATCAAGTGCGGTATCTGTTCATATCAGTGTATCTATTTCCAATGACTGTAATTCCAAAAGCTTGTGTATACACACATGTATAAGTACATGTGTGTACCGCCTCAGCATTCCAGAATCAGAAATACAAGCGCGTCGAAAATCACAAAGTGCGCATGGATATGTGACAAAACGGAACATCATAGCAAGACAATGCATCGACTGATATAGGAATTTTTTATACAAAAATCAAATACATATTCAGTTTCACAAAACGGTTTAAATAAAGGTGATGAGAGTACAAATATGTATAAGTGAGCCCAACCATGAGGTAGTGCGTAACAAACTCACAGTGCAAGAGTTTATTTCAGCAAGTCGTATATTTAAAACACCTCATAATTAGTCACTTCGATTTTTAGCTTAAAGGCATGCTATTGTTGATACAGATTGATAAAGGATGGACATGAAATTCACCATTTACTATATAGTAAAAGGAAGCCCTGTAACATTCATTTGGAATTTATAGGTAAGTGCTTATATTATTTTCATGTAGATGCAAACATCATGCATTCCAAAATATATATATACAGTGAAGACATTTTAAGTGTACATACATGTCGGGTGCTGTTATAATTTCCTCTAGTCTGGGATCAAGATGGCTCATGCAAATATTCCAGTACTTAAGGCTCAGGGTATCATTAGTGTAACACAGACTATTGAATGGTGCGACTTTCCTCTTTAAACAGTGCAACAAAAGTTCAAGATACAACAAAAACACGGGTGTGCTTTATTTCTTTAAACAAGGCAACAAGGTACGTAAACTGGTGAAATTTCAGGTTAACAAATGTAGGCTAAGCATGTTAAGTCCAGGAAACAGGCACTGATTAAAAGCAAATTACAAAATAAACACAACATTTCATGTGAAACTAAAATTTTCCAAATAAAACGACAAGGCAAGACAAGGATAGTAAATGTGTAATGCAAGGTAAATAGAGGTGGCAACTTTTTTCCAACTAAAGCGACATGTTTCATTATAGAACACGGAAAATTTAAATTTTTTTAAACTCAAGCAGGTTCTGTTGAATGTATAAGGGTAAAGGCAACTTTCATCTCCTATTACTGGTAAAGCACTGACATGAAGCTCATAGATGAAAATGGACAAAATCAGATCAGGCTATGGGATTTAAAAACACTCAGGTAATCAATGTATGTAGATGTGCAACATATGTTATGCATGGGCCAATTGAAAAAAAGTATACAACAATGATATGTTTCATAAACATGACAAATTTTATAATGAAATTTAACCCTACACCAATATTATACTGCATAACGATACCCAAAAGATATTTTTCAAAAATTTCAACTTGCCATGAAATGATACTGAAGATGACATAAAACGATGACTAACAACTAAGTCCAGGAAGCATGCATGCGAATAAAAAGAAGATGTCGGTTACCAAAGCAGTTTATAGCGGGCTATACAATTTCATGCATACGAATACAAAAAGATACCGGCTACATGAATTTATGCGGGCCAGTAAAAAAAATCTCATTTAAGAAAACAAGACGAATCCTTGACATGGCGAGAAGGCAGGGAATGTCACATGTATATATATATATATATAGTGTAACGACCCGTGTTTTTGGCCGTCAAGTATTAAATTTAATTCATTATTTTAAATATTTTATTTGGAATATTAAAGGATTTTAATATTGAATTCATTATTAAAACGAAGTTTGAACGTTATAATTTATTTATAATATAAATCGAGCTTGAAATCGCGCGACAGTTCGTAATATTGAATTTTCAACTTCAACTGAATATACAGGATCCGATATAAGTCAGATTTCTGTGAAACAGGAAACGTTGGGACCGTGTTGATGATAATTTTCATATGAAAGAGAAAAATCCAGATTTCGTGTTATAGATTTGAAGTTATGGCCAAATCAAATTTAAAAATAGTCACTGTGAAAAATCGTTATTTAAATATCGACCTTTAAAACGACCATTTTGCAAACGGTCTCTATTTTCAACAAAATCAGTTTCATTAGAACTGCATCGTTAAATTATTGTACGATGTTAAATGGCGTGGCAAACCGATGTCGTTTGTGGCCACGATAGCCAAAAATCCAGTTCAATTTCTATAGCGCGTAATTATTTTAATAAAGAGATATTTGAGTCTAACTTGAGCAGACGATCGAATTAAGCCGCGAAACCAATTCCGTTGAGTTCGTATCGTCGATTATAGTCAGGATAGGTATATAGTTTGTTATTTTTAGAGACCGGTAAATTTTGTGTTCAAAAGGGCATTGCGGTGTGCGTAAAAGTAGCCTACCAGGGAAATAGTCTCAGAATGCGACGAAACTGATGTCGTTGGGTTCGTATTGAAGAATTATTATAGGATTGAAAGGTTTCAAGTTGATTGGATTTATCTGGTTATTGTGGAAAAATTAAACGCGTGTTTATTTCTGGTTTTATAAAGGAAATTTTTTCATACAACCTCGGATTTCGACGAAACTTGTCCCATTGGATCCGGAATACCTTTTTACACCAAGATTAGCCTTTTTATCAAAAAAACAGAAATCGATTGTAGTTGGTTTCACTTGTTACTTCACCGTTAAGCTTCATGAAATTTAATAATATAAAATTCATCCCATCTTATACTCCATCCCATAGACCCTAAATTTCGTCAAACAAAACTAAATACATATCATATTAGTCATGGGTCCTAATTGTGTTACCGTATAGAGTTGAAGGGGCACTACCACCTTTATGTACACAGGAGACTGTAAAAATATTATATATATTTACTGTTCTTTTCTTGCTGGCCAAACCATCGTTTGCCTTGGCCGCCAATTCATCTAATATCCTTGATCCCCACGTTTTTGAAAACCCCATCCAATTAACTACTACTCTATTTTACTGCAAGCCTAACCTAAACAACGTGGTCTCCACGTCCTTCCCCTCTATAAATAAATTGCTCTGCTCTTCTTCATTTTCATTCCAAAATAATGAATACTACATCTCTTCACCATATATATATATATATATATATATATATATATATATATGGCGGATGTGTAAAGCTGGAAAGAAAGGGATTGGCTTGTGACGTCTTGATCGGACAAGGATCAGCCTAGACTTGCGTGAAGAGGGGTCGTGTGTGTTGAAGTTGGGTACTGTGATTTACTGGGGGGTGAGTATTGAGTGGTCAAGGATGCGCTAAGGGGACAAAGTTGCCTGGCGTTGGATTTCGTGGGCTTGTCATTGTCGGAACCAGGATTAAGGAGTAACGCATTTGAGTTAGAGGGGAGGACGTTGTCCTGGTCAGTTCGGAGCGAGAGGAAGAGGATTCAGGAGCATAAGGAACCGTATGAAGGAAGGAGCAACTTCAAGAATGGTCGGCCTGTAGTTGTTAATTGGCTAATCATAATTTGTTTGATTATAACTTAATTAAGAAAAGATGAGTTATTTTATTAAAAACGTGAATATTTCCCATCTACAACAGGGTCGAGCGAAGTGAAAATGGAAACGAAAGAGATAAAAGGGTTGAGAAATTGTTTTTTTATTTAAATTTCTTAATCTAGTTTTAAATTAATAACGTGTTAGCTTAAATATGGTTCTTTGTGATGCAGGCGCCAAGGTTGGTACCACTGAACAGATGTACAGTGAGGAAAGAAATCGACCGTTGTCTACAAGTTATAAAAGTATCTAATTTGATCTAATCATTAAGTGATTGGGAAATATAGATATAATTCATATTATATTAACCTAAACTGTTTAACAACTTTTCCCTATATGAACAGGACTTGGAAACAAGGACAGAACGAAGATGGAGAATAAATCGGTCAGTTATATTGAATAAAGTAATTAATTCAATTAGACTAAAATTTGAATTAATAATTTTAATTAATTTGTGTCAACTTAAATTATTGATAGCTAACTCCTATATGAACAGAATTTGAACGAACCAACTGCGTTCGAACCACATGACCGAACTTTACATTTTGGAACTAACCTGGGCGATTCAGGAGACATTGGAATTTCTTGACGAACAAAACATTTTGGTACTGATTTTGGGCAGAACTGGAAGCTGCCAGAATTTATCGTTAAATTAAACGTTCGTTTAATTTAACTGGAAAGTAAATCGCTTAGCGACAAAATGGAATCAAGGTGATTTAAACTCACTCAGTTCTTCCCATTATATTTTATATAAATTGGGTTTTTATTTTGTGTGCTCTGCCTACCAATGGTTGACTGTTTGCTAATTATATATTTATTCGCTGATTTAACTGATGAAATTAAACCGTCGTTTAATTTCAGTGAAATACCAAATCATTATTTTAACGATTGGTCCCAATAAAGGTAACTTACCTTGTTGGTCACGTTTACATAATAAATGTGTTTAATGGTTTGAATTGTTTGATCTGTTTGAATTGAACGATCAATTTGAAGATAACCATTAGAATATAGGAAAGGACACGTTGGAGGGATCCAACCGGATTCCTCAAATATATTATTTATTTTTATATTATCATATGAACTGTCATGTTTGGATGATTTATTTGAGTATTGATCATTGATTTGAATGTCAACATGTGTGGTGTTTTAACCAATGGGCTATATTGGTTGAGTAAATGGCAGTGAATGGCCTAAAAGTAAATTGTTTTGCTTATATTGATTTATCGTCAGGTAAATCGATACGACTGAAGTTATAAAATTATTTTATACTAAAGATAGAATTTGAAATATATAAGTAGGAAATAAATAATTATCTTTATAATAAATTGTATATTGATTTTATAAAGGCAAATTCTGATGTTAATCAGATTTGTGAATATGAGATTAAGGAAATTAACCTTACGGTTAAAAAGTGAATAATGGTTTTGTTGAGAAATATCTAAATGGAATTATTTAAATTAATTATTAATTAATTCAAAGGGAAAAACGAATTAGAATCGGTTAACAAGATAATCGTGGTTTGAGTTGGGTAAATCAACCGTTTTAAAATTAAGATTGATTACTAATTTAGTATGTTTGAATAGAAATAGTTTAATGAATATTGTTTAGATTATAATAAGATTTTAAAGAAGGGATTTACTGTTTATTTTAAAAGAAATTAACTACTAATGTAGTTAATGGTTGAATAAAATATTATCGTAATTGATAATAATTTAGAAAATTTCTTTTAATGGGAAATCATTTAAAAAGTAATCAAAGTTGAAATGGAATTCAATTGAATGACGAAAGGAGAGTGGGAACAGGTTTTGTTTAAAGCTTGAGTTTTATAACAAAGTTATGAAAGGAATGGTTAAGCAAATGTGATAGTGTAAAATAAATGTTACTTAATTATTCGAACTAAGTAAAAGGAAAGTAAAATAAAGAGTTGATGATAAACCAGAGTTATATAAAAAGGGTGAAGTGGTAAATCGTTAATTTTATATTAACGTTACTTAATAATGGGATTAAGTAGAATTGGAAGTTGAAATGAGACTTCCAAAGAGGGATATGGTTGAATAGATTTGAAATGAGATTGGTAAAAGTGAATTTGATAGGAGAAGCAAGTAGTAAGAATTGTAAACTAATCCGAATTATAAAGTGGAGTTGCTTGAAAAGAGGAAGGTGTTAAAAGCGGCATTTTTATAAGAAGTTGCTTAATTATTACATTAAGGAATAATAGTTATATCCGAGAAAGGGAATTTCAAATATATAAGAAGGTTTTATGAAACCGTATTTTGAATAAAATAGTTCAATGGTATTTGTATTGGGATTAGAATGAGATATTGGTTTTGGATTACAACTTATATTTATTTTAAGGTATGAACGTTGTTGATCAAGGTCTGAGAGGTAACTAAAATACCCCAACTTGAACGACTTCGGGATTATCTTAGAATGATATGAGTTGTAATGGTAAATGTGGTTAATAAACTTTATTATTTCATTAGTGAAATGATAACGAAATATTTTTGGTGAAAACATATATAAAATGATGATTTCAAAGAAAAAGGGGAATAAAGGAGATTGCGTCAAATTATAATGATATCCGCAAGGTTTAAAGGAAATGTAAAGTTGAGTATTGAAATAGATTTACCCTACATTAATAAGCATTTGTTATCGTTGTCAAGTAATGCACGAAGATGTTTCGTAAGGTATGATATGAGTAATAAGTTGAAATGATTTCCTAATATTATATAATAACATGGCTAATGGTTTGAAAGCGAAAATAGAAAACTAAGTATGATATAGGATTATCCTAAGTAATGAATTGGTTTTAAAGAAGAATCTCATGTTAAATAAAGAAGCGAGGAAACTATATTTTTAGTATTGAAAGATTTTAGTGTTTGAATTTACATTTGTTTTTAATTAAAAGGGCAAGTGGTGCTGAATACTGAACCAGTGAACTCACTGGATTGCCATGATTGAAACACTGTTTATTTTGATAGTTAAATCACCGACTATCAAATCTGTCCAATACGATTGTTGGCACGGAAAGACCGGGATCGAATTTATATTCGAAAACCATTCCGACCAACAAATACATGAAGATATTAGAGATGATCGAGATGAAGTATTGAAGACCGTGGATTTTCATAAGCGAAAGGACTACTAATAATCTCTGGTTTAATGGCCAGAGATAAACTGTGGTTCTATCGTGGTTGGGATCTACGGGTTGCAAAGATCTCTCGCTACTGATCCATGGGGTGATTCCTATATTGGATGCAGTAGGAGAGTACCTTCGGTTCATCCTGTACCTGGATGACTTGTATGGACGGATGTCTGACAGAGTATTTCCAAAGGGATCACGTACGATGATTTCTCCAAACGTACCATGGTTGGTGGCAGAGAAAGGCCTTTCTCTTAGCTTATCAACCAGAGTATTTTTGTGGACGTCAATTAGTAATATCTGGCGGATCTGACGATGTGGCATTCAAAGTAAATAGTGACCAAATGTTTCAGAGGAAATTTAAACCTCAAGCCTCATCAACCGGGAAATGAAAAAAATCGGGCAGGCAGCATGGCTATGTGGGTCGATCCCATTAGGGTTTATAATCACCTATCTAGAGAAATTCCAATTGCTTCTTTAATCTAATTCGATGCTGTCCCTTTTCGGGAAACGGTGGTTTGAGTCCCAACGTTGGTGATATAAATTCGATACACTCAAGCGAAATGAGTGGTCGGTCGTGTGTGGGCCGGGTTGCAAGACGTTCTTGTTGAACCCAGTGTATTCGCCTCTAGAGATACACTTTCGGCAGGTGGTCCCATACCTTGTCATAGTCGGAATCCAGTATCCAATAAGCGCCTGCGGTTTTGATTTTATACTATTTATGTGGAGCGTGAGATGCAAGCGTTCCACTAGATTGTTATTTACTTGTATTTAGACCTTATTATAATATCAGAAAAGATATTGATTTCAAAATGGTTTGGGTTATCGTAAGGTAAAAACCGTCCGTGTTTATGTGTGGATTTGGTCTTACGATTATCCTTTTCTTTGAAAAGATTTTGAACTTCAAAATCACGTTGGATGATTTACCCTTAATGCTATGCGAGTTTTACTCACTCAGGTTCACCAGACTAACCTAGTATTTTGTAAATGCTCAGGTTAGCCCGGAGCGTACAGTTTCAGGTTATCGAGGGTTGTGAAGAGACGAGCTGGAAGGGTTCAGACATATGATATTATATAGCTACTATTCCACTGTGTGTTGTATATGGGAACAGGGTATTATAACTGTCCCGTTGTGTGATGTACTCTGATATTGTAAGTATTTTTAAAAGCTCTCAGTAAAGATTTCTTTTTGTATTATATTTTGTTCCGCTGCGATGTGAGACTCTGAATCTGTGTTGGTTCTTCTTCTATTCTAATATTTCTTTCTTTCTTATCTCACCCTCTAAATTCTTTCTAATAATGTCCAGTGTTTCCAGTGTTTGAAAGGACGGCATGAGTTATGGTAAAGGTATTTATGTCGATTTTCAGGGCCGAAAATCCCTGTTCGTTACAGTTGTATCAAAGCTATTGGTTTAGTATTAACCTTGGCTCTGTGGTGTAGCTCGATAGAGATTGGGTTAGTAATACCCTAGGTAGAGATTGAGTGTATATATATAAGAGCGTATTTGTAAATTTTATATACAAATGTTTTGTATTGTGTTTGTTGATCGGTTCAAGTATTGAGAAGCATAGAACTGACAATGGATACAATATTGTTTTGAAAAGCGGGGTAAATGAAATAATTTTACCCAAATTATATTTTTGTATAGAAAAGAAATAAATTTATCAAATTCTTGAGATATTAGTGTGTTTGATCAATTTGAATAGGAATTCAAATCGGATTGAAAATTTGAATTGAAACTTAACTTTGTTAAGTGGAATTAAAGTAAAGAGTGATATTGCAATTAAATTAAATAAATTGGAAATTTGATGAATAAATGATAATCAAATAGAAATCAGTCGGGTATTAATCGATTGATGTTCAAATATGAGAAATCAAAGTAAAATATCGATATTTAATATAAATTCAATTAATTTGGTTGATTTTGTTGTATATTGGTTGTTGATTGTGAATTATTTGTTATTGGATGGTGGTTTGTTTGAATGGAAATAATCAATAATGAAACCAAATGAATTATAAACTGAAGAATAATTTCTGGTATAATTAAACTGGAATGAAACCACATATGAATTGGAATTTACGATTTAACCTTGTATTTGATAAGGAGTTGATGATATGTGTTTGATTCTAGAATTGGTATAGTTATACCAGTTGTTTAATGAAATATTATTTAAGTATTTCATGTTTTAGCTACTCATATGTGAATTGAGTTAAGTACAGGTGCCAAATGGCTAGGCGGATTGATATTAGTTGAGTAAATCGCATATACGTTGAGCAAGAATGCCAATAGCGCTTGCAAAAGGTACGCCTACGCGAAAATATAAACTTTGGGTTTATTTGGATTTGAGTTTGGTTTTTGAATTTTCCGACCGTTGGTCGATGTATATATATTATTTGTTCCTGCGATATCGCAGATGTCACTCCGTGCAGAGGAGACTCTGCCGAATTTTTTCGGGAATTTAATGTGTTAGAAAATTTTAGATATTTTTAAAAATATTCATTTACGATATTGAACTTCTTTTTGATTTGAGATAAATTAAATTGGATTTGGAAATTAATGGGTTTGTAACGTTCTTTCATACCTTAGCAATTTTGAGGACGAAATTATTTTAAGGGGGGAAAAATGTAACGACCCGTGTTTTTGGCCGTCAAGTATTTAACTTAATTCATTATTTTAAATATTTTATTTGTAATATTAAAGGACTTTAATATTGAATTCGTTATTAAAACGAATTTTGAACGTTATAATTTATTTATAATATAAATCGAGCTTGAAATCGCGCGGCAGTTCGTAATATTGAATTTACAACTTCAATTGAATATACAGGATCCGATATAAGTCGGATTTCTGTGAAACAAGAAACGTTGGGACCGTGTTGATGATAATTTTCATATGAAAGAGAAAAATCCAGATTTCGTGTTATAGATTTTAAGTTATGGCCAAATCAAATTTTAAAATAGTCGCTGTGAAAAATCGTTATTTAAATATCGGTCTTTAAAACGACCATTTTGCAAACGGTCTCTGTTTTCGACGAAATCAGTTTCATTAGAAACGTATCGTTAAATTATTGTACAATGTTAAATGGCGTGGCAAACCGATGTCGTATGTGGCCACGGTAGCCAAAAACGCCAGTTCAATTTCTATAGCGCGTAATTATTTTAATAAAGAGATATTTGAGCATAACTTGAGCAGACGATCGAATTAAGCCGCGAAACCAATTCCGTTGAGTTCGCTTCGTCGATTATAGTCAGGATAGGTATATAGTTTGTTATTTGTAGAGGCCGGTAAATTTTGTGTTCAAAAGGGCATTGTGGTGTGCGTAAAAGTAGCCTACCGGGGAAACAGTCTCAGAATGCGACGAAACTGGTGTCGTTGGGTTCGTATTAAAGAATTATTATATGATTTCAAGGTTTCAAGTTGATTTGATTTATCTGGTGATTGTGGAAAAATTAAACGCGTGTTTATTTCTGGTTTTATAAAGGAAATTTTTTCATACGACCTCAGATTTCGATGAAACTTGTCCCATTGGATCCGGAATACCTTTTTACACCAAGATTAGCCTTTCTATCGGAAAACAGAAATCGATTGTAGTTGATTTCACTTGTTACTTCACCGTTAAGCTTCATGAAATTTAATAATATAAAATTCATCCCATCTTATACTCCATCCCACAGACCCTAAATTTCGTCAAACAAATCTAAATACATATCATTTTAGTCATGGGTCCTAATTGTGTTACCGTATAGAGTTGAAGGGGCACTACCACCTGTATGTACAATGTAAAATTATTATATATATTTACTGTTCTTTTCTTGCTGGCCAAACCATCGTTTGCCTTGGCCGCCAATTCATCTAATATCCTTGGTCCCCTAGTTTTTGAAAACCCCGTCCAATTACCAGCTACTCTATTTTACTGCAAGCCTAACCTAAACAATGTGGTCTCCACGTCCTTCCCCTTAATAAATACATTGCTTTGCTCTTCTTCTTTTTCATTCCAGAATAATGAATACTGCATCTCTTCACCATACATACATACATACATATATATATATATATATATATATATATATATATATATATATATATGGCAGACGTTAAAAGCTGGAAAGAAAGGGATTGGCTTGTGACGTCTTGATCGGACAAGGATCAGCCCAGACTTGCATGAAGAGGGGTCGTGGGTGTTGAATTTGGGTATTGTGATTTACTGGGGGGTGAGTATTGAGTGGTCAAGGAGGCGTTAAGGGGAGAAAGTTGCATGGCGTTGGATTTCGTGGGCTTGTCCTTGTTGGAACCAGGATTAAGGAGTAACACATTTGAGTTATAGGGGAGGGGGTTGTCCAAGTCAGTTCGGAGCGAGAGGAAGAGGATTCAGGAGCATAATGAACCGTATAAAGGAAGGAGCAGCTACAGGAAAGGTCGGCCTGTAGTTGTTATTTGGTTAATCATAATTTGTTTGATTACAACTTAATTAAGAAAAGCTGAGTTATTTTATTAAAAACGTGAATATTTCCCATCTACAACAGGGTCGAGCGAAGTGAAAATGGAAACGAAAGAGATAAAAGGGTTAAGAAATTGTTTTTTATTTAAATTACTTAATCTAGTTTTAAATTAATAACGTGTTAGCTTAAATATGGATCTTTGTGATGCAGGCGCCAAGGTTGGTACCACTGAACAAATGTACAGTGAGGAAAGAAATCGACCGCTGTCTACAAGTTATAAAAGTAACTAATTTGATCTAATCATTAAGTGATTGGGAAATATAGATATAATTCATATTATACTAACCTAAACTATTTAACAACTTTTCCCTATATGAACAGGACTTGGAAACAAGGACAGAACGAAGATGGAGAATAAATCGGTCGGTTATAATGAATAAAGTAATTAATTTAATTAGACTAAAATTTGAATTAATAATTTTAATTAATTTGTGTCAACTTAAATTATTGATAGCTAACTCCTATATGAATAGAATTTGACCGAACCAACTGCGTTCGAACCACATGACCGAACTTTACATTTTGGAACTAACCTGGGCGATTCAGGAAACATTGGAATTTCTTGACGAACAAAACATTTTGGTACTAATTTTGGTTAGAACTGGAAGCTGCCAGAATTTATCGTTAAATTAAACGTTCGTTTAATTTAACTGGAAAGTGAATCGCTTAGCGACAAAATGGAATCAAGGTGAGTTAAACTCACTCAGTTCTTCCCATTATATTTTATATAAATTGGGTTTTTATTTTGTGTGCTCTGCCTGCCAATGGTTGACTGTTTGCTAATTATATATTTATTGGCTGATTTAACTGATGAAATTAAACCGTCGTTTAATTTCAGTGAAATACCAAATCGTTATTTTGACGATTGGTCCCAATAAAGATAACTTACCTTGTTGGTCACGTTTAAATAATAAACGTGTTTAATGGTTTGAATTGTTTGATCTGTTTGAATTGTTTGATCTGTTTGAATTGAACGATCAATTTGAAGATAACCATTTGAATACAGGGAAGGACAGGTTGGAGGGATCCAACCGGATTCCTCAAATATATTATTAATTTTTATATTATCATATGAACTGTCAGGATGATTTATTTGAGTATTGATCATTAATTTGAATGTCAACATGTGTTGTGTTTTAACCAATGGGCTATATTGGTTGAGTAAACGGCAGTGAATGGCCTGAAAGTAAATTGTTTTGTTTATATTGATTTATCGTCAGGTAAATCGATACGACTGAAGTTATAAAATTGTTTTATACTAAAGATAGAATTTGAAATATATAAGAAGGAAATAAATAATTATCTTTATAATAAATTGTATATTGATTTTATAAAGGCAAATTCTGATGTTAATCAGATTTGTGAATATGAGATTAAGGAAATTAACCTTACGGTTAAAAAGTGAATAATGGTTTTGTTGAGAAATATCTAAATGGGATTATTTAAATTAATTATTAGTTAATTTAAAGGGAAAAACGAATTAGAATCGGTTAACGAGATAACCGTGGTTTGAGTTTGATAACTCAACCATTTTAAAATTAAGATTGATTACTAATTTAGTATGTTTGAATAGAAATAGTTTAATGAATATTGTTTAGATTATAATAAGATTTTAAAGAAGGGATTTACTGTTTATTTTAAAAGAAATTAACTACTAATGTAGTTAATGGTTGAATAAAATATTATCGTAATTGATAATAATTTAGAAAAATTCTTTTAATGGGAAATCATTTAAAAAGTAATCAAAGTTGAAATGGAATTCAATTGAATGACGAAAGGAGAGTGGGAACAGGTTTTGTTTAACACTTGAGTTTTATAACAAAGTTATGAAAGGAATGGTTAAGCAAATGTGATAGTGTAAAATAAATGTTACTTAATTATTCGAATTAAGTAAAAGGAAAGTAAAATAAAGAGTTGATGATAAACCAGAGTTATATAAAAAGGGTGAAGTGGTAAATCGTTAATTTTATATTAACGTAACTTAACAATGGGATTAAGTAGAATTGGAAGTTGAAATGAGACTTCCAAAGCAGGATATGGTTGAATAGATTTG